>OX276412.1:19107281-20307281 GCA_946251805.1 Cybosia mesomella
TTTCTTTATTCGTGAAGCAATAGTGCATCGTCGAGTGGAATGTATCAACGACAATGGCACAGTTGTGGATGATTCTACCTGTGAAGGTGCCACCAGGCCTGACAAGACGAGAAGGGAGGCAAAGCCTTGCAGGGCGGCTTGGGCTGTTGGCGCTTGGAGTAAGGTTAGTGGTTCAGTTTTATCATCATTGCCTTAAGTTCATAAAAAATCGTAAAGGGGATTTTTTTGGAACTTGCCCTTCAAACATTTTTAGATTACCATACTTATTATTTGCAGTTTCGCACGGGAATATTTCGTATTTCCAAAAACATAACATAACATAACTTCACGCCTGTATTCCCGTGTATGTGATGAATAACTGCTCTCACATCTTTCCATCCTCCTTCAAACCTAGGTACTTTAAGCGGGGTCGAGGGGGCCATCTCGAAACCGGGGATGGCCCAGGATCAGTCGGGGTGCGAGGGATATGCTCTATGGGCAAACTCACATCCCGGCGTCTTAAGACCCGAGACGGCGTGTGGTTTTAGTCGGTTCAAACCCGACATAACCGGCCCCGCTGGTCGGCGGGGGGTATCTGATGGGAATACCGCACAAAATAATTGTACTTTAAGTGGGGTGTGAAAAAATATCTACCGAACCGTCTAACTGAAGACTACTTTATTTCACCTTCTGCTTTTACCATCAGGCAGTATGAAGTCATACTGTTTAAAAAATATTGAAATAACCATGCCTAGTGGACTACCTTTGGAGTACCTTTTAACAAAATAAATGTAAATTTAATTTTTTGACCCCAAAAAATTATGACCACTGTGTTCTTTGTTTAAAATTGGGCAACAACCCAAATGAAACTAAAACAAAATTACCCTTATCCTGAAATTCAGTTTAGTACAGGATCTTGGGTAGCAACTTAAGTAAACTTGATAAAGTCATAACCTGACGCAAGTAACAATTAACCAATTAAGATTCCAATTATCACCATCAATAAATTCTGTGTAATTTACCCGGAACAAAATGCCCGCGAATTATTTTTGCATGGAAATTGTTTCCGGCAAAATAGAATTCGAGGGCCAATCTATCACTCCCGTGGGTATCGTAGAAGGCTATTAAAAGACAGCACTGTTTTCCATACGACAGTAAACATGTAGGTGATAAAAAGTGCGCGATAATTGACAAAGGTTCTTGTCCGTCCGTTCAGCTGAGACTGAACAACATAATTGGGGTTGTGTATGGAGATCTTCGGGTTGGGCCCCGAAGATCTCTCACGTGCAAGCCTGTTACCCTTACTGATTGACGGACTAGGTTCTGACGCAGTTTTTCCATCTAAAGTTGGCGAGTCACTCACGCAAAAACCGCACGCTGTCTCGGCTCTTCAGATCGGCTCATAAGGCATTTCCCTCGCACCCCGACTCCCAGGGCCATCTCAGATTTCGAGATGGCCCCCTCGGGTTTAGGAACCACGGTGTCATTCCTTTCTTGCCCCCGGAAAAAGTAGGGGTGCTTAACGCGCCACTGTTCCGGTCTGCTTCTGTTAAGGTGACAGGAGGCTCCACCTGTTACCCCCAGGCCTGCGGTCATTATTCCGTCAGGACGGAGGTCGTTAAGCGACCTCCGACGTTTGAGTCACCTTCGCGCATCGTGGGCTCTGTGGATCGGGAGAGAACTGAGTCTCTCTCGGATCCGTCCCGCCACCTCCTTCATGAGCATTACTTGCTCGCAGAAGGAAGCAGATGCCGAGTAAGAGGACTCGGACACGAGGACCCGCCTAGGTATCTAGCCAGTCCTCCATGATGGGTCTTACCACTGCTATGGGACAAACGCTGTGATGATTTCATTTAAGCGGGGCGTGAAAAGCTACCTGACGACGCCGCCAAGCTGAGGGCCACCATTGTAGTATTCTTGGTATCTATAATTGTGACCCTCATTCCTGAGAGCTACCTTCATCCCCAAGACGTACGTAATAATAAAAGAGAATTTTGAATATCCAGGACGTCCATCCCCCTAGAAATAGAGTCGCCTTGGGTTCAAGTCCCGTCCCGGATGTTGACTTGGGTGTGGGTCAACTCTGGTCTGAACTTCTTTTAAATTTTTATTTAAGATATTACCTTGTTCTACAACAGTGTGTTGGCCCTTGCTCCTCATCTGGTCGCCAGCACCGCATACTCCGCTGCGTGTGGCGCGTCATTGGTACCAGGAGACGAGTCCGAGAAAGAAGCGCAGGGGCCGCCTGCGAGGGGCTCGCCCGACCACCCGTCACAAGGGCCTGTCAGGTCCACCCATGTTTTAACAAAGGTGAGACTAATTAATTATCAGGGTGTATGGATGTACTGTGTGGAAAATGATCGGAATTTGAGAGAATGCTCTGTAAGGAGAGATGAATGAAAAAAAAATGCATGTCGTTTCAAGGATGATGAGGCCCCACCAAGATCTTCGGAGTCCAAACGAGTCGGTCAGACAGAGACGGTAGTCCCTTCTGTAAAAACCAAAACCAACCAAATCATCGTAAGGACAAGACAAGCTCCTGCGACGGAACAGCGTATGGTTTTACTCGATTCTTTACCGTCATAGCCATGTCACTGCTCATTATCCTCATCATCTTAACGATGATGCCGGTTGCGTCAGAGGCTTTCATCTTGGAGCCCGAGGTCAACTTTCCTACGTTTTTCCTATCCATATTTTCTTGTTTCATTTTAAAGCGTGGTCAAGTTTAACGTAGAGCAAAAACTGTGTAAGTTATTAGAGTCTAATTTTAGAGTTATTTCGAGTTGGTTAAACTTTGAAAATTGTATCTAATAATACGTTCATTATTCTAAAGAATCTCAATTATTTCTAAGGGAAAGTAGGAATACCCAGATTTAAATTTAATAACATTGAAGAAATTAATACTAAATTAGAAGCCTGAATTTCTCAGGAAAACTTAGGCTGTCTACACACCAAAGCTACCGGCCTACCGGCTTAACCCGCCGGGCAAGGCCTACAGCTATTTACACACCAAAGCCGCCGGCCCGAAGGAGGAACCCGGCGGCTTGTGCAGCTGGACTTGTATTGCGTTTTGTTCCGGTACAATTAAACAGCCCGACCGAATTAAACAATGCCGCCGATTTTGGTGTGTAGACAGCCTTAGCTATCTGAAGTAATAGACTCATTAACAAATTAAAATATAGTTCATCTATACGCTTCGTTATTATTTCTTAGTAAGAAATTTTACCTTATTATATTGAATTTCAAAGAAAATTACTTGAATTTTTTTATTCTTTTCAGAACTTTTGTAAAACGGAACCTTTTTTAATAAACACACAGTATTTCCAACAACTCAAAAAACTCTTTCTTAACTTTTTGTACTTTAGAGCGGTAAAAAATACCTCTGTTCTTATTTTATCGCTACTACTTATTATTATTACTCAACCACTAATATAATAGTAAATGTCATAGACGTCACCGAAAAGTACCCAATTGTTAGAACCACCTATTTATATAATTTATTTCTTCCACAGACGGCGTGTGCCGAGATAGCTCCCGGTTTTGTGAAAACGTCCGTGCAATGAACATGTGCGCGCTCAAACGATACAAAGAGCAATGCTGCAAGTCGTGCTCTGATTGAGCATAGACAAATCATAGCCAATGTTGCCATATAAGTCATTAAAAATTTAAATTTGAATATCGAAGGCGAATTTTCTCTTCATTGATTGCAACTTTCAACTCTCCGCAATCCAAATTGAATAGGAATTTGAAATATAAAGCACAGCTTTTTTTGTAAATAGTCTTAACTGGGCTATTGTATAGCGAATTAAATTTAAATACAATCTAATACGGATTTTGAAATTCGATTTAAATCATCAAAGGTTTTAAATACGATAGAGTACACTTAGGTATAGATATTTCATCCTTTGATTTCGTCCTAAGAAATTCTTTGAATTTAAAATTAAAATCCTCAGAAACAATTTATTTTTAAAATTTGAGAGTGAAATAAAAATAGATTCATATCGATTAAAACGAGAATGAATAAATTAATTTGTCTCCGACAGTCAAATTTAAATGGAAACATTCTAGTGAAATTTCAATATACTTTTTTTTAAGGGGATAAGGCAGTTGTGACGTATTATCTCAATTACAATAGTCCTAATCACTAAATAATGATTGTTTCTCATTCAGAGCTTGGTAATAATTTAAAACTATTTTTAATTGAAGAAATAAAGCTATCTGCTGCAGCGTTTAATGCATCTACAACAATACAGGTTTAAAAAGGCTTTGTAAATATCAAGTTTATTTGAAGTATTTCTAGAATTAGATTTTTTAGAGCTATTGTTGTTAGAACTTTCTTCTTTGCAATATCAGGTTCACTATTAACGTCTTGTAAAAATTTAAGCAATGATCATGCCTGGTCAATATAACAACGATACCAATACTTGTAACGGTAATGAATTCATATAATGCTATTTCTAGTCCTTGGTTGTCACTGAAATCTTCTTGTTTCGTTTAATTACTGTTGTTTTTCATTAGTTATTGGTTTCTCTATCAATATTATGCATTAGCTCATTGTCAACTAAACTAACTACAAGAACAACTTAGGTGCATTAAACAATTCAAATAAAGCTCTTTCCATAGCTTATTCAAAACAAAGTTTCATTCCATATTTTCAAATTTGTAAAAACAAGTTTAAATGATCATTTCTGCTTAGCTGTTTCTTGTATAAATGATTATCATTTAAAACCATATAATATGAAGATATATTAACAAAGAGAGACTAGAAAGTAAATAAGTAATTTCTCGTTTGCCTCGAAACGAAATTTTCCATGTGACTGAAGTGGCGTACAAAACCGGCATATTTGTTGACGCTTCGCTGCGTTTCCTCTCATTCTTACGATTGAATTCCTCCTTTCTTTTATCTTTCAATAGAGCCCACTTTTCAGTTCTGTTAATATTACCCAAACAAAAACCTTTTTACAATAAAATGTTTCGCAAAAGAGGCATCTTTAAAAAAACCAATCTCGTTTATCGTGATAGATCTGATGAATTGCTACTATAAAGGTGCGTAAGAGAAAGATATATGTATTTGTTTGGGAGTATGAAAGAGAGAAAACTATTTGTAAGCACGATAGATCTAGTTGTGAAAGCACAGCTGACCATAAAAATGGTTGATATTGAATGTTTATATTAAAGAAAGAATGTAAATTATTTCAAAGTATAGCCCTCGAATTGATAATATAAGTAGGAAACAAAATATTTAGTAAAAAATGTTTTGTACTATATAAAATTAATGAACATTGTAAATATACAAGTATATAATTATTAAGCACTATGCTATGCTTGGCTCCTGTGGTATAATGAAGCACAAAAGTCATAGAGTTAATCTATAAAGAAATTTAGTATGAAAAAGTAGAAAAAAAATGCCAAGTTTATAAAAGAGTGTATTTAAAGTACAGTCATGTTGAATAATTAAGATACTGTATTATTTTTTCTTCACTGTCATAGATAGAACTCGTTTATAGAAAAGATGTATGTATATTGGAAATATTAAAATAATATAGGTAAGCATTACTGATAAAGATTATGAAGCAATACAATTCGCTTATACATTTAAATATGTAAATATTATGCATTGGCATACAAAAATTGTTTTTGAACGTGCACCGGCTCTTGGGGAAGCTTTACTTAAATAATGCAGTTTCGATAGAATCAGCTCAACCTGTTGGAAACAATAATCGGTTCTCATCTACGTGGTCGAACTAAATTGAGATTCGATTCCGAGAATAATAAATTAAAGATGGAAATCCATTTACTACCAATGAGAGTTCTGCCACTTCTGGAAATTGTACTGAGGAGATTCAGTTTAACAAGCCTTTCTAAGTGTTATCCTCACAGATTTAGAATATGTTAGATACAGCATGTCATTGTGTATTAAATAATATGAAAACGGAGCGTGTCATTTTTTTGCTACCACTGATGCATAGCGGTATTCCCGAGCAATTTATTGTTTTTTTTATATAGGTACCACTTAGATGGCAGACAAGCACACTGCTCACCTAATGGGCAGCGGTTACCGTGGCCTATGTACGTATGCAACAACAGGGACGTCATACTCGCGCTGCCGACCCTTGATAATCCTCGCCGTAAACAGAATTGGTTCAATCGCAACGCGTCAGTGAGCACAATTTGGCCTTTTTATGTTAAATATAGACCGGCAAAAGTCTTTAGACAAACTGACATTCTATTAGCGATAACGCCAGTAGAAACGTTATGTATGGGATTGACATAATCATTATAGTGACTACAAAAATTCAATGAAATATAAGTGAGTATTTGTTATAAAAAAAAAAAAATTATAATTATTTTAATCATCGAAGAATCACATGATCGATTGATAACGAATAGAAATAGATTCGTTTCGAAGCGATTCTACTAATAGAATGTTACTTTATCTACAGGCAAAGGTCGAAAGTGGACTAAATTAGAAACGCGGTAGTACAGAGTGCTTGTGCCCTGTAGTTTGTTGACACGTTGGGATTGAGCGGCTTGCGATATCTATTTTACTCTAAAACTGTGATTATCTTTGTCAGTAATTATCGTGACGGTTGATCAATCGGAGGTGTGTAATGGGATTCTACAATAAATTACCATTAACTCAATTTGTTAACTCGTTTCCAAGAGTTGTCATCTATATATTTGTCTTTATCTGACAACACAATCTTAAAATATAAAGAGGTTGACTATGAAACATGGCTATGTGGTACATATAGTGTCATTGCATTAAATTGCTGCAAAATAGTTAAAATTTATATTAAATTTGAGAATAATTATAAAGACGTTTTATTCGTGCAAACTTACTATTGTCAATGAGTTAAAATACCCTACAAGGGAAAATCGCAAATATCTTTGCTGAATAAATACGGTGCAATATTACTGCAAAGCATATTAAATGTTTAGATAAACAATTATTGTCAATTGGTAGAACAATTACCCAATTTGTATATATTGATATATATATAGTATTTCAAAGTGGGAGGCATTATATATTTTACTCGTAAGTTTTACTGCTGACATACAGAGAGAAAATTTCTGACTAATTTTTTTTTTTTGCAGTTATAAATGTCATTCTGAACAAAGTATAAATTTTGTAATTTGAATTGGATTTCCTATTCATACCATTAGCGATAAATTATTTATTACGTGAAATATTTTCAAGTTATTGTGAAATTCCTGGAGACTATTTATAATATAAGCATGTGACGCATGTGACTAAGAGTTTGGACGGTGTACTTGTTTTGCCTTTGTACTGGGTTCGATACAATACAGACAAGGCGGTCTTAAAACAGACTATTGATCTACAGAAACATAAGAAAGTGCGCACACTTGGAACAAAACTGTTTCATAAACAAAGCTGTTAAGTCAAACGGGTCCCGTACGTAGTTTCGAATGACGTTGCAGCGATAGGTCATTGTGGCGAAAAACTTTTAGCGTGGTACGCTGGAGCGAAAAGTCATTGAAGCGAATTCCCCCAGGGCGAATGACACCGCAGCGACAAACAAACATTGTACTATACAGTACGACTGATTTACGGTTATGTTCATGACCTTTTTCGTTTTCGATTCGTTTCTGACACTTCGCCGGCCGCTACCGCGGCACGCTCGCTTCGCTCGCTCGGCTCGTGCGTTGTGTGGTCACAATTCTAACCTAACCTAACCTAACCCTATTACACTGTATAGTACAATGTTTGTTTGTCGCTGCGGTGTCATTCGCCCTGGTGGAATTCGCTTCAATGACTTTTCGCTCAAGCGTACCACGCTAAAAGTTTATCGCCACAATGACCTATAGCTGCAACGTCATTCGAAACTACGTACGGGACCGAAGTCAAACACACGTAAAAAAAATAGTCTGCAAGGTGACAACTTTGTCTTGAGACTGTCACTAATCGTCTGATCTGCGATCATCCTTATAGAATAAAATTCAAATATTTCAAGTAGTAAAACGTCACTTGTAAAATGGTTATGAAACGCTCATAATTTTTTTTAAATGTGCAATTTTTCTGGAACTCTAATCGGTTGTAGACTTTAGAAAGTTTAAATTATTAATTCAAAAGACTTTTATTTAAAAATGCACTCTTGTAATACTTTCGTCTGTCAAAGTACTTGTTTAACTGTAAATGGTCACTATGTAAAATATTTCATATCAATAAGATACTGCCATTAAACCTATGTAATTTTTTTGCTGATTGTACTTATCTAATAACGCTTTGCACAAGGATGTGTTCTATAGTGACGTGCTTTGCATAAAATTGAAACAACTTTAATATGTCGTATTTCAAAGCAATAATTTTATAATAGAACTTGATGTAGTATATTATGTTTGGTTATACGTTCATTGTGCGAAAGTACTGCTAAGAAGGGACTGGTCCGAGTCTGTATTTCCAGAAAGAACTCTTAAAGTCTATTACAAGAAAAACTATCGTCAAAAATCGCCCCAGAATCATGAAATTTCTATGATAATGAATAATTGATTACACTGTGGATATGTGATATCCATGAGAAAGTCATCAACATACTGAATTAATAAGTCATCGGTACTTTTATTCTTTTTTCTATCCCTAAATGTCTAGCATAGAGATGTAGGGATAGAAAAAACACATTAAAATATTTAAAAAAACTGATAAGTTAAATCAATACTGTCGTAATTCAGTTTAGTACCGTTCTTATTTAAAACGATACGTTTTTTGTTTTTATTCTTTTGATAAATTTTGATTTCTATAACATTTTGATAAATTTTGATTTGATTTCGTCTATTAAAATGATTTAAATCTGGTAGCTTTAAGAAAAGTATCGTCACTATAAAATATAGTCTACAAATGTTATTATGTTACGCGTACTTATAAACAAGTAGATGAAATATTATATATCGACCCTATTTTTTAAGTCTCAGAGATAAGTCCAAAATGTACATTGTACCAAGAATTTTCAAATAAAAAATATATTATACGAATAAGTTACTCACCAACGTGTTTCATTTCGAACCCTTTAGGAATACAAGAAGAGTGTTTCGAAACCTACCATCATCTTCAGGGCCTAAGGCTGCAAGCCGGTACACTAGCCGATTAACGGACGTGGCCTTGGTGCAAATTTTTCTCTCAGGGGAGGGGAGCGGTGTCAGACCCCATACCCATAAAAGCCAAGGTGAGTCAAATCAAGAGTTAAGGAGGTCGCGGGTTCGATTCCCGCTCAGCACAAATGTCTATCAATATGAAAATGAATATTTGCATAAGTCTGGGTATTTATATGTATAAAACAAACAACAATCAAGAGTTTATGTACAAATGTGGTTGTGTCCCGAAGTGTAATGTGCCCAGAAGACTGGCAGCATTGCCACGTTGAATGGCAATACTTATTCTCTGTGCTAAAAAGAAGCCAGCCTTCTGGTCACGAGAAGCGTCGATCATACGTGTTGCAATCTCCCTGAAGAGACTGCGAGCACTCGGACCCCCATGCCCCTAACGTTTCGACTCCAAACGGCACAAATTCATAATCTCCAATTAAGTTTGAGTATTTGCGCCGTTTGAGAGTCTCCGCAGAAGCAGCAGCAGCACCGGCACAGCCAGCCGTGCTGGCTATATAGGTCGACGCATGTTGCGTCCCAAACCAGAGTCCTACCCATTTTCCATAGAATTAATGACATACCGTTCGGTCTCTTGCCATCGTCGCGTGCCAAACCATTTGGTTCAAGTACAGCTGGCACACCGGCAGTGACAAGAGCACGTCGGATTATGTCATTGAGGCTGGCGTTCCGTGGTATTCGCCCAGCGCTCCTGCAGCACGATAAGCCATGGTGTCCGAACCTGTCGACGGCTTCTCCACAGCGACATCGATGCGGAGAAACACACGGGGCACCTAAACGAAGGCATGTTGCAATGCGGAAGGTAGTGTCATCTAACATAGTTCCTACGTTAGATGATGGAAGAGCTTGTATGTATAATATGTATGACATATACAAAAAAAATGTATTTAAGTATGTTTTATCCGCATTCTAGAACCTATACCACAAGCTAGTTAAGCAATGCTTACTTTGGGTCTAGAAGTCCGTGTAGAATGTCCTTTTTTTTTTTACGTACGGAATGCCCTTCAGATACCCCCCCGTTGACCAGCGGGGGTGGTTATGTCGTGCCTCGACTAAAACCGCACGGTGTCCTCCCCAAGTCCTAGAATATTTGTTATTATTATCATATTATTATTAGACAGAGGCAATGACTTAGGTACTATGTATCCTAGAAAAAAAATTTCGAAAAAAAAAACAGGAATAAACCTGTATCTTAGGTATACATGACACCACTACTTCAAAATTCTATCCTGGACTAGTTCTAAGTACAGTAGGCCTACCATTAAATATACATCCACAATTACGGGCTCGCGCGATACCCGAACTAAAGAAGTGTAATTTAGGCACCATGCAGTTACTTCGGAATACTTTCTTTCGGTCGGGGCTATATAGTATTTTTGGGACCGAATCAAACATATTAAGGAGGTTTTCGTTTAAAATTTCTTTATATTTAAAGTGAACTATTATAAACCAACATATTAAAAATGACATTCCTTTATATTGGATTATGATAACCTTTCGACCGTTTGAAATAAGTCGTATAGTATCGTATTTTCTTTGTGTTTTTTTTTGTAGCGCTGTCAAAATGCCGAATTTGCAGTTTCAGCTCGTTTCATGGTAGGGTTTGTTTTGTAAGGGGTGTGTGTTGGGTAACCTCCTCGAGTGTCGCTCCGATTCCGATCCCGCTGCAGTCCGGGGGGAACGGAATCGGAGCGGCCGGTATACCCTGGGCGGCGGTCAATGGCTTCCCCTTCACCCCTTCATAGGGTTGGCATTGATCGTCGGCCAATACCCAACGTGGCGGGAACACATCGCTCTCCGTACTCCTCTGCTTTCAGAGGAGACAGGATGAGCGATGCTGTTAGTGGTGAGATGGCCCAGGGTCAGCCGGGGTGCGAGGGATAGGTATGCTCTGTGGGTAACCTTACACCCCGGCGTCTGAAGACCCGAGACGGCGTGCGGTTTTAGTCGGTGCAAGCCCGACATAACCGCCCCCGCTGGCCGGCGGGGGAGTATCCGAAGGGATTTCCGCACGATAAAAAAAAAAAAAGGGTTTGTTTTGTAAATCAGGTGAAAACTCTTTCCCTCCCTCCCTTTAAACATCCAGTTTTGAAAGGAAAGCGAAAGAGTGACGTGACCTAACGTGACGATGACGCGAGTTCCAAGATTGCGGGATAAGTGCGTTTCATCGGTATCGGTATTCGATCTCAATCGGTACCTACTATTCATATTCTTAATCATGATCATAATCATATATTATGGATAATTGTAGATGTACGTTTCATGGTAGGCCTCCAGAATATATGCTAGAACTAAACTGGAGCGGAAATTTTCTGAACACTCAGGTGATTAACGGTCATAAAATCTCCACTCAAGTTTAGTTCTTAGAACACAATCTGTACTAGTTTCAAGTAGAGACTCATGACTGTGTATCGTTCTGGAATACGAACATAGGAGTCCACAGCTCCAATCTCGTGAAATGCTAATCCTGTTATCGCAACGCACAGGGACCTACATAAAAAAAAACAGCCAAATCCATTTTTTTTTTTAAAAGAATATTAGTAACCGAAATTACTAATATTCCCCCTAACCCCTCCAGCTAAGCTAAATTGCTTGTGTTAGGAGTGGGTTCACGTCGGTAGTGTAATGGCCAGGGTTCGAACCCGGGACCTCTCGATCGTAGGGTCGACTCCTTAACCACTAAGCTACCGTCGCTTCAGCCAAGTTCGCGTAATTGAGTAAAAAATAAACAAACTCACTTTCGCATTTAGCAGTTAGGATTCTTATAAACCAATGAACGAACTAAATAACCTAAATGCACGAAGCTTTGAGGAAACAAAAACAATTCCAATTTTAAATCCTCGACTGAACATAATATGGTATGCAATCACTACTCAATACACTGTGACGCAATCAGCTCATATTCATTAGACCAATCAGCGTTGGTGTACTGAAGCGTGCGATACAACCCGCCAATCAGAGAAGTTATAACTGTAACGTCACAAGGGAATAGAGATGGGGCAATTTCAAAGGAAGCGGTTTGTTGAACCTTATTTCGATAAACATTTTAGTAGCACGGAGAACGAATGAGTACTGAGTGAATGACACCAAATATGTAGATAACGTACGTCTAAAAGAATAAAACATACACTGACAATTTATTTATATGTACAGTCAACAACAGAAGTCGCTTAAAATATTCTAATCTATTGATCACTTTAGCTCTTAACCCTTTCATAAAACAATAAATAAAACAAGGATAATATTAACTTTGTCCTCTGGGGATTATAAAACTACTTAAGCATCCCCTATTGGTTCATGTATTCCTATGTGAAAAAGGTTTATAAATATTTTAGTGTTTTAACCAACTTTTGTCGGTGACTGTATATACATATTTATACTATTTCATACAATGGAGTTCCGTGGTTAAGGAGGCTCTCTTACAATTGAGATATCCCGGGTTCAAATCCTGGCCATTATTACACTACCGATGGAACCCACTCCTAACACAAGCAAGGAGAACATTAGTAATTTTGGTTACAATTTTTTTTTCAAGATGAAATGTTTGTGTATAAGGCTCGTGTAAGGGGGTAAGTAAGCCGGATCCGAGATCGTAGAACATACACTGTACAAATTAATGATTTATCCTCTCAGGCCTTTTTTTTTAACGTGCGGAAATCCCTTCGGATGCCCGCCGTCCAGCGGGGGTGGTTATGTCGTGTACCGACTAAAACCGCACGGTGTCCTCCCCAAGTGTCCATTGCCGGGCACCCCAGGTAAGCCCTCGAAAGGATAACCCCAATCCTCTCAGGGCTGGGATGTCCCACAGCAGTTGCTCCCATAATAGTCAAGATAAGTCAAATTAAGAGACAGAGTGGTAAAGTGAACCCTGGACTCCAAAGTGCAAACTTTGGTTACTACCGGGACTATAGTTTGACCGGTACCGGTGTATCGTTCGTTCGTACACCCCGCGTTCCTATGGAACGGTACCGATCGGTTTATACACTCTAATGTCTTATACACGGCATAGCCGTTTGTTTGGTGGCCGAACTCCTCCGTAACCACTCGCGCGATCTTGACCAAAATTACCACGGTGATAGTGTGGACACTGAGTAGTGTTTTGAAGCGAGATGGTTCATGTCCGATGTACCATTGAGGAATAATCACCGAAAAACAGTTTCGTGAGCGCGCGGCCTTAGCTAAGTGCGCGACCGTAGTAAGATTTCTTATTTTCAAGTAAGAGTCCTGCTCGCCCAGCTCAATTTATTTCAGTCGCACCCTGCACTGGATTCCTAGTATTTTTACGTGTGGAAACACCCCGGGTTCCTCCCCATGGGTGCTAAGGATGAGATGGGTATGTCGGAATCGGACCGACTAAAACCACACGGTGTCCTCCCCAGGTGTCCATTGCCAGACATGCCGGGTAGGCCTTCGAAAAGATACGCTGTGATGTTGATAAAACGCAGAAAAAGTCAGGACTGTGACTGGTTGTTTATAAAATTCCAATCTAAATTCAAAAACAATGGATTTACCTTATTTCTAGGGTTGTCACAAAGGTAGTGTGTACATACGAATATGCAAATAAGCATTATTAAGTTGAACCGGCAAATACTGTTACAACTTCAGCACTGTTTCATTGAGTTATAAATGAATAATCTAACAAGTTTATGTGACATCCCTATTAGAATATGAAAATGTTTAAAATAAATAGTCAATATTTGAAAACCTCTGTGGCTTGTGTACAAATATGTCTAATCGCATTTATCTGGATGTTTATATGTATGCCTATATTTACAAGAAAAAAACAACGGCACTCCGGGAGTGCCGACAGAAGTAAAAACTTTAACAGTTACGTGTGTATTTTTAATCGTCATCATCCATTCATCTCTCCCTCCCTGCTTCCTGCATCTACCTGCCCGCTCCTGCCTAGGGTCCTACTCTATCTCTTATGAGCCAGCTTACACCCTGGCGTCAGAAGACCCGAGACGGCGTATGGTTATAGTCGGTTCGAGTCCGATATAACCTCCCCAGCTACGTCTACCGCTAGTGTCTACCGGCAAACAGGTGAAGTTAGATTAGTGCCCCGAGATCTTGATAGGGGGAAGGTAGTGGGTGTAATTGTAAAGGGTAAAGTAATTATTTATGTCTATCTATAACTTTGCACACAAGATTGGATTGACCCCGAATATCATGTTGGCTCCCCATATACCCAAAAACAGCAAAAATTGAAACAACTCCTTTCCCATCCCCTTTCCTTTACACGGTCGGCAGCGCGAGTGTGACGCCACTGGTGTTGCACGCGTCCATAGGCCGCGGTAACCGCTTCCCATCAGGTTGGCCGTGTGCTTGTCTGCCACCTTAGCGGTATAAAAAAAAAGGTATAAAAAAGGAAGGGTAATGAAAATAAGGTTAAAAATTCCAACCATACAGACAACCACGTACTCGCACGGCATAGCAAAGCATGAACAAGTAATCACACGCACGCACACACGAATACACACACATACACACGCACAGACACGTACACACACCTTGACATAGACAGACGCTGATGCACAAATTACCTTTTAACACAATTATTTTGCATGTTTAAAATGATTACTTAAATTATTATTGTAATATCTTATACTTCTTCTAATTAGTTTGAATTTTCTGTTTTATTTCTGTTTTGATTTGACAGTAATAAAATAACTGTAACTGTACTAATTGTTGGCAAACAAAAGAGGGAAAACACTAGCTCCTGTAATACAGTTTTTCGAAACTACCTCGGAAGCTATATATAAGGTGTCACAAAATTAGGTCTCTGAATTTGATAAGATGACTTGGTATCGACAAAATATGTATTTGAAACAAAAAAAAATATCGGATAAATAAAAAAATGAAAAAAAAATTATATAAAAAAAACACCACCAGCGACTAGCGTCACGTGACGCGACGAGCACACGTGACGCTGGTCGCGATTTAGGTATTTCCCACACATCCGCTTGGAGAATACTGCGAGGAGAAGGAGTGCACGCCTACCACGTGCGTCACGGGCTCGTCGCGTCAAGTGACGCTGGTCGCTGGTGGTGTTTTTTTTTTTCATTTTTTTTTTCATGTATTTTTTTTATTTTTTATTTTTTACTTTACCCGATATTTTTTTTTGTTTCAAATACATATTTTGTCGATACCAAGTCATCTCACCAAATTCAGAGACCTAATTTTGTGACACCTTATATATGTACATATATATGTCAATAAAGATTATTATTATTACTATACCTTTATAACTAAAAACAGTATATTTTTTTAAAAGATGAACTATGTAGTTTTTAAAGATTAAACTTGATCAACCCCTACTCGCTTCGTACAAAATACACTACATTCACTATCTAACTCGCAGTTAACGAGTAGGTAAACGTTATAATCCTTATAATTAAAATCCGTTTAGCGCTAGCCTCTAGTGCAAAATGTCTTTGTGCGGTACCGCTGCCTAGCTCGATACAGAATTGGTGTATGGTACAAGGACAAATTACTATTATATTGAAATGGTATTATTTATATCGCCACGATGGCGAAACAACGCTGAGAATTTTTACCTCTCATCTGTTAACAATACAAATACCATTCATACAACATAAAAATTTATTCGTCTTCACGACGTATTTGAAATAAAGACACGTGTTAATTATTGCAAAATGAACTCTATGGACGTCTAAATTATCTCATTGGTTAATGCGTATTAAAATAATTTATAAAGGGTTTAAGAACCAAATAAGATGTAATTTGATTTCTTTGTCAAGCTTTGATACGAGACTGTTGGTTAGTAAACGGACGCGTTTACCAAATTTTGCACAATTGAATGTCGCTATGCTTTGAATGACAATGAGTGTATATTACCTAGATTGGGAGTTAAATATTAAACGTAGCATGTTGCATGGAATGCTAGTAATTTAAGGTTAATGGTGTGTATATAATTAAAATATGCTTAATTTGAACTAGTTAAGATGTTTGGTTTAAAATAATATTGGCATGCTATTTTAAGTACAAGAAAGGTCTAATGCGTAGGTCATTTCTCAAAAAAAATACTACCTGATACCCAAGCGATGAGGAGGCGTGTGACGTCATAAGGAAGCATCAAGCGGGGAGTCAGTGGAATATAAAAACTGATTTCGAACGGGGACATGAGATAGTTTTCATTGTAGCTGGTTGAAGTGCACACGCTCTGTTAAAATAGTTGGTAATTTCGTTGGCTGTGTTATGCTAATATAATTGGTGATTCTTTTGACGAGTTGTGCATACTAGACAGTGACAAATGATAACGCTCTTTGGATTGAATATCTAAAGATTCCTATATTTTATAAATACCTTTCTCTATATAAACCCAATCTCCTGAAACGTGGCAAAAAAAGAACTTTTAGGTAACAAGCCTTAAATTCTGGGATTGAATCTGATTTCGGAAGCGTTTCAAACACCTATTTCCTATAATCTAGGATCCGTGGAATAGTTTTAGGGGTTTTCGCAAGCTATTCCATTCCTTTTCCTTAGTTTAGTTCGCATTGTTATTCCCCTACACACAATTCGCACACAAACACACATGTCAAATCAAACACACCTGCTGTCTTTGGTACGGGATAGTAGACCGAGGTAAACACTAGCCATTTGAGTCTAGAATTATTTAGGTTAATCTGTCGAGGCGGATTAATAGGACTCGTAGGTAACATCATACTAAGTACGTTTATTTAAGTGATAACTAACCGAAGTGAAGTGTTACGTAAATTATATCGCGTTAAGTCTTTGTTTACAAGATAATTATCATAAATAACTTAATCAATCCAACGGCAAATCCATTGTGTTTTAATTAAAGTAACCGTGAAATTTATAGTAAAGTTGTGGATAAATACGTTATTCAATAATTAAAAATAGATATATCGAAAATAGTTCCAGAACATTGTCTGAATAAATCGTGATAGTTTGTTATATAACTTTAAATATATTACCAAATAATATAATTGAAGGTTTCTGGTAAATTTCTACTATTTTATAGTATATTGGTTTGAATAGCAAGATAAAGAACTGTGGTCTGAATTTATATAAAATTACGTTTGGAAGTGATTTAAATGATTACGTGAAATATCATTATCATTATAACATTTTATCTAGGCACTGTAATCAAATAATTAAGTGCATTATAACACGGCTGAATACATCATTCGAGAATTAGAGCAAGTATAAATAATTATTCCGTTATCAGTTATAGAACATTGATTTGAGTGGGCAGAAGTTGACGAGTAATATATTAGAGTAAATTATCTAAGTGGCTGATTATTCATCTAACATTTGCAATATATCGAGTAACACATGGAAATAATATCAGTAATACAAAGAGATGGTCGTTGGTGACCTCAATTAATATTCGACTTGTAAAGTGCAAAGAACACATAAGAGACGGCGTGTGGTTTTAGTAGGTTCATTCAGAGACATCTGAAATATCATTATTTGCACACAGTTTTCTAACGAGAGGGAGTATTTTAGTCGAATACAGCAATAAATAAATATATGTGTTACAATCAGCTCACTTAATAGATAATTTAAATACAATTTTAGCTCCTGGAACCATTTGGGTTTTCAGTTTGAGCAAGTTATCAGTGTATAGCATTTCTGGGGTCTGCCTGAAATCCATAAATTATATTTACAAGCTAAAACAGATGAACTCATGTTAAATCAGTATTTATACCAGTCTCAAACGAAACCTACATTGGAATGCAGGCAAACCTAGATATGTGAGGCGATTTACGACGGGTCGGTTGAACTTGTAATGGTATTAATTAGTGAATACTAATATAAAAAAAGAGAAGAATACTATTATACGTTTAGCGTTAGTGGAGGTACTGATAACAGAATTAAATTACTCTTGAGAGAGAGGAGGAGAAAATATGTTGATTTAATATCAACCACCAAAAACAATATATATGAGCTCACGACAAAACATATGAAATATAAAAAAATACAGGCCATTATCATATAATCTGGATCCAGAAAACCTCAGTTACCTGGTAGATACAATCTACGACCGTAAATGATAACTTGACATTTAAATCAATATCGTATATAGAAACTAGATTTTAAGCAGATAGAGTTCATTTTATTTCAACAAAACTCAAAAGATTAGAACATTAGTTAATATATAATATAAACCGAAGGTTAAATTAATTCAGTGAGGAGAATAATCACGGCGTACGTTATCTAAAATAAATCGGTTAGGAATTTATTTTCACAGTTTAGTTTTATGTTTAGTTAGGTTTAGACGATCATAGCCAAGCTAGTGACGAAGTTAGCCTTAAGGGCCATTTCCCGTTACAATATCTGTATTTAACTGTGGAGCAACGGGGTGAGATTTTATTCCGCCATATAGAGAGAGTCTTCTGACCAGGCAAAGTGATCGTGGCCGGCGGGTCGTGGCCCAACTGTTGGCGTTGGGATGTTGTAGCGCATTAACTAACCGTTTTATAATAGATCAAAATAGTTCAGCTTGCTGCCGCTAGACGGCGCTATATATATCTATAATATTAATATTATAAAGTTAAAAAGTTCGTTTGTTTGGGTGAACGCACTAATCTCAGGAACTATTAATTGAATTTATAGTTCCTGAGATTTGAATTTTTTGAACTTTTAAAAAGATTTTTTTTTGGGTTAGATAGCCTATATATCCAGCTAGATTATAGGCTATATATCATCACGCTACTACCCAGGAGAGCGGAGCAGTAACCATATATGTCAAATAATCGGGCAAATTTTACATTATTGTAGAACTAATAAAGTACGGGCATGATTGGGACCACTGGTTGCCACGGGGGCTAAATTTGCCACGGGCGAAGTCACGGGGGACAGCTATCAATAATAAAAGAAAATAAAAAAATGTGGTATCGCCACAGAACAAAGATTAGAAAGGGGCCTTTTAACATTATTAATGTAAGACGACGAAGACGAGGCTCTGACACAGATTTGCCTTTCGAACTTGGGGGGTCAGACGACAGTCGCTCTCGTAAAAGACACCCAAAGAAAATTCTGGAAAATATGACTAGGAGATCATACCCCAGACTCGGAAAAGGAACAGTTTTATAATTCAGTTACCAGATTTGACCCATACCAAACGGGCAAGTAAAATATAAGTTTGTAAAATATCAAGATCTTATAACTTGTACCACTTTTCTAAAGCTTAAAGTCGTCTATTTTAGGCCACAAACTCAGGAATACTAGTCCACCTTTGTGCAGAGTATCAGATAACTAAGGCTTTGTGCGTTTGGCGATACTATTTACCAACAAAGCAGGAAAATGGTGATGAGACTGAATTAGCCGGGGTCGACCTCGCAGAACACACACTAATCAAATTAATGAGTTTTTGAAAAAGGGCAGGTCAAAAGCACTCGAAACCGGCGGCCTTGCATGAAAGGCAGTGCAGTGAAAGAAGCTCGTGAAGTATGTAAGGACAGCAGCAGATGGCGGGCTGTTGTCTCAGCTGTTGTCATATGTATGAGTTTGAATAAGATGTTTAAAGGAGCAAAAGCTGGAAAGTGAATCCCGAGTTCCGAAATGAGAGTCTCGGATATAACCCGGACGACGATGATATGATGATGATTATGATTTGAATAAGAGACGCAGTCATACTCCTTCGTTGATTTCGTGGTATGTTTCAGTGCGATCATCAGGCCCTGGGCTCGATTCCGTGGTCATTTTTAAAGAATATTTAGTTGCATAAGAGTCAGGCAATATATTCGATTGATGGATTTTGTAGACAGTTGTAGGTAGTAGGAAATTTAAGTCTGGTAAGGCATATGAGTGTTTACAAAGCGACGAATAAGGTCGGACTGTCGAATGAGAAGTTTTAGGACTATTCATTCCATAGTCCGGTACTAGGCTGGCCCCCTTAAATGGGGGACTGAATAATACAGTTGGTGAAATGTTCATGTCTAGACGTCTATAATATATAACATAACTTCACGCCTGTATCCCCGAAGGGGAAACAGATATGTATTACACACCCACGATTCGCCAGTTATGTTTAGCTCCCAATGTAATAGGGGGCGAGCCTATTGCCATCTACCGGGCACATTACTAAGCGAGCCATTATCAACATTTTTAATACACACAAAACTATGAAAAGTCAGAGGTGTGTGCCCGGGGCGACTGGGGATCGAACTCGAGACCTCGTCTCGGCAGTTCGTTACGTACACCACTGGGCTATCGCCGCTATTACACCACTGGGCTATCGCCGCTATAATATATACTCTTATATATTCTATGCTTATATATTACCTATAAGATAATTGAATAATAAACTCGCTTCATTAAGAATCATTGTATAATATTATACCTTACTCTAAAACCTCGGCGTCAGGCGAGATAATCATTAAGATTTCAACTAATGAACGAAGAGCTAATTACTAGTGCTCACCAGTAGTTATAATATTATCTAAACTAGTGCAACTGTAGCCATTTTTAATCCTATCTAATGCGGCTAACGAGCACCTTGGTCCACTTGGGCACAGTCCAGGAGATAACTTCTCTGGTAGGTGTATCGTTTTTATAAGTTTTCTTGCAGATTAGGTAAGTTAGACAAATTTAGTTAAGTTATTAGGCATAGCCGTTTGTTGGTGGCTGAACTCTTCCGTAACCACTCGCGCGATCTTGACCAAATTTACCACGGTGATAGTGTGGACACTGAGGAGTGTTTTGAAGCGAGATGGTTCCTGTCCGATTTACCATTGAGGAATAATCACCGAAAAACAGTTTCACGAGCGCGCGGCCTTAGCTAAGCGCGCGACCGTAGTAAGATGTCATATTTTCAAGTAAGAGTCCTGCTCGCTCAGCTCAATTTATTTCAGTCGCACCCTGCACTGAATTCCTAGTTAAGTTTTTTTGTTCTTTATTTAACGGTCTTTGTCGTTAAAGCGATTATATTGCTCATATTACAAACACTATTAATGTAGTTCATATCACAGTGTAGGTTATTGAGTCTCTAAATTTTACTGAGTTGTACAATGTCCGAACTGTATCCGATATCGGATCAATCAGGACAACAACTACCAATCTTTTGGGTAAGCTCAGGAGGCGTCCATTAATTACGTGAGGTGTTTAGGGGGCGGGAAGGGGGGTCAATTCAAACTTCACCCAATCTCACGTGGGGAATCTGTCGACAAATCTTACGTACCTATTTTTACCCGCAAGAAATATTGTAGAATTGCATGAATTTAACTTGCTTTCATACGATGCAATGTGAATATATTTCATATAGAAATATAGTCAACCTTTTATAATAAAAATACGACGCACTAATAATTACATAACTTCACGCCTGTGTCCCCGAAAGGGTAGGCAGAGATATATTACACACCCCACAATTCGTCAGTTATGTTTAGGTCCCAATGTAATAGGGGGCGAGCCTATTGCCATCTACCGGGCACATTACTAAGCGAGCGATATTTAACATTTTTTAATACACACATAACTACGAAAAGTCAGAGGCATGTGCCCGGGGCGACTGGGGATCGAACTCGAGACCTCGGCTCGGCAGCACCGCCCATAATTTCGCCAAATAGTTTTCGGTACAAAAATTCTCGTTAATCAAAATTACGAGCGGATTGTTTTTTATATAATTATATCCAACTCAATCAAGCACAGATTTACTTATTTACATAAACAATATGCATTTTCAAACATTCTCACGATATCTCACGGGGAGGGGGGGGGGGGTGAAATATCGCCAAAATTACCTCACGTAATTAATAGACGCCCATCAATCAGTATTTTTGAGTATTACTTCAAAATGTTACTTAGTAATCAATGGTAATCATGCCTTGCACAATTGTTTACTCGAAGATCATCCATACTCACATAGTTCTTCATAATTTAGTTTACTGGTGGTAGAAATTTGATGACACAAATTTGTCACAAAATTCAGCCGGGTGGGTACCACCGTGCACGATTGCGAAAAACCCTCCATAGTAAATTTCCAATTTCGGTTTGATTGCGTTCAGGGGTCAGCAAGTGCATAGCCGGGCAGGGGGATTGTGGTCGCAGCACTAGTGGGACCGGTGGGTGTCACGCGGTGCTGCGACGACAATCCTCTTCTGATGAGGCCGTCAAGCTGAGTGCCACCATTGTTAACATGGTACGTGTATGTAATGGTGACCCTCTTTCCTGAGACTTTACCATCAGGCGAAGTGAAGTCAAATTGACGTGTCCTAAATATAAAAAAAAATATAAAAAATAGTTCACTTGTGTTTCTGACCTTCTGCCCCCCACCACGAGAGGAAAGACCCATTAGAGTATCATACTGAATCACCAGGTATACCGACTTAACGGTGATGTTGGTGGTCTATGGTGTGTGTAGTGGATCTATACCTGCACCCCGAAAAAAATATACACCCTTTTAAAGAATAAGAGACCAAATAACGTTACGTACAAAATATGTTTAAGTTTTCAAAATCAAAATACCTTTATTTTAGTAGATCACAACATATCACTTATGAATAACTAGCGACCCGCCCCGGCTTCGCACGGGTGCAATGGATGTTATTATACATATAAACCTTCCTCTTCAATCACTCTATTTATTAAAAAAAACCGTATTAAAATCCGTTGCGTAGTTTTAAAGATTTAAGCATACATAGGGATATAGGGACAGAGAAAGCGACTTTGTTTTACACTATGTAGTGATGATGATGAACATTGCTTCTACATTTCCATTTAAAGCCAAATTCGCAAATCCTGTGAGAAAAGAACGTGGCAATAGAAAATTACGGGCAGTCTTGTCTAATCGCCAGTAATTACATTGGTCCCCCCCCCCCCAAACCGGGGCAAGACGGGGACACCGTGGTTCTCAAACCCGAGGGGGCCATCTCAAAACTGGAGATGGCCCAGGTTCAGTCGAGGTGCGAGAGAAATGCTTTATGGGCAACCTTACACCCCGGGATCTGAAGACCCGAGACGGCATGCGGTTTTAGTCGGTTCAAGCCCGACATAACCACCAACGCTGGCCGGCGGGGGAGCATCCGAGGGGAATTCCGCACGAAAATAAGGTACTGCAACTAATACACTATAAATATAGCAGTAAATGAATTTATAACTTACACCAGTTACCCTGTTATCGTGGATACGATATTTTAGTTTATCTAAACACAATTTCGAACTAAATCCGCAATCTTTAGCCTCCAAAGAGAAACTTCAAAGTTTTCCGCCCAATTTCACAGATATTCGAAAGGTTAAACGCCATCGAGAGAACTGAACATCATTTATAGGAAAACTATGTGAGGTGAAGCCAACAATTTTATTGGAATATCAATCAATTTTATTACAACTTTGACTTCAATAACTATGCGGGAGAGGGACGGAGCTATTCTTGTTACATAAAGCTGTCTCCGTTTAAATTTAGACAATAGATTTCCTAGTATTTCATAGTCTAGCCCAGAGATCCTCAAACTTTTTGGTTTTGTTGACCATGTTTTCTGTTTTTAGGTAGACGCTCTGCTTAGCTAATTGCAATAGCATTGACAACTCCAAATGTGTTATCAACTGATTTGTAATTGTAGTGAGATGTGGAGTTAAAAAATAATAAATAATTTAAAAAAAAAAGTCTACCATACATACAATTCGACGGCCTCTGTAGCGTAGCGGTAGTGCTTTCGACTGCTACGTCGGGAGACGCGGGTTCGATTCCCGCTCAGTGCAAATATTTATATGCCTAAATATGTATATATTTGCATGGGTCTAGATATTTCTGTGTATAATATGTATGTATTTACAAAAAAAAATGTCTCTTAGTATGTTTATCCGCATTCTAGATGTGACCTTAACACATAAAGCAAGCTAGTTAAGCTATGCTTCGTAGAATATTTATTATTTATTTAGTAGTATTATCGGTAGTCGGTCGTTTTTTAGGTACCCAGATAAAAACTGAGCAACAAATAATCTGTGTCATTATCATCTTTTATTTGGTTTATACGCTTTTATATGGGAGCCACTGCCTGTTAACTTCAACTTCTCGACAAAAACGTGCGCCAGAGCCTCGTTCGTTAATCAGCAAGTGTAGAGGCTTTTTTTTTAGCGTGTGGAAACCCCCACGGGCTTCACCCCATCGGTGCCTACGATGGGGTGGGCGTGTCGGAATCGGACCGACTACAACCACACGGTGTCCTCCCCAAGTGTCCATTGTCGGGCACCTTGCAAATGAGGTTGGCTTGGTTTCGAAGGCAAGGAATGGGAACTTTCGACCTTCTTAAATGGTATTGTGGACCCTCATTGATATTTCACCGATGCCACACATTTTTTTTCGCTAATATGAATCTTCCCAATAGTCCCCATGATAATCTACAGGTTATCTTCGACTTGGGGGTCGATATAGACTACTTTGAGCATCATTTTCAAATTGACTTAATTGCTTGTGATGTATAATGAATGAATAGAATCAAGTTCTAGGTAATTTCTTGATCTCTCCATAATGATTTTAAAGATTTTGAGTTATAATGTTTATGTTATTATAACTAATTACATGTCGTTAGCAGTTGAGACCCTGGGGAGCTGGAGCAAGTAGGCAAAAAACTTTGTTAAGGATATTGGACAAAGGTTTACTTACAGAGGCGATGGGCGACTATCGAATCTCATCGCTCCTGGTACAGATGCTGGCCATCGCATTCCAGCGTGGACACGTAGTAGTGAGTGTGATAAGCATTTGTGCCGGGAACGGTCCAGGGTGAGTATTTTGATTAGCTTAGTGAGCTGATAATTAGTAACTGGACTTTTTTTTTAATTTTTTTTTTTTTTAATATTCTACGACATTCTACACAGCGCTTTATATTATATTCTTATATTCTTTATTTTTTATACTATTAAATTACATTTAAAAGTATACTCTATCTGTACTGGTGGTAGAAATTTGATGACACAAATTTGTCACAAAATTCGGCCGGGTGGGTACCACCGTGCACGATGAAACGTGCACGGTGAAAAACCTCCATAGTAATCCAATTTCGGTTTGATTGCATTCAGGGGTCAGCAAGTGCAAAGCCGGGCAGGGGGATTGTGGTCGCAGCACTAGTGGGACCGGTGGGAGTCACGCGGTGCTGCGACGACAATCCTCTTCTGATGTGGCCGTCAAGCTGAGTGCCACCATTGTTAATATGGTACGTGTATGTAATGGTAACCCTCTTTCCTGAAACTTTACCTTCAGCTTACTATCAGGCGAGGTGAAGTCAAATTGACGTGTCCTAAATATAAAAAAAAAACCGCAAAGATTATTTGGAATAGACAAAGGCCTCTGTGGCGTAGCGGTAGTGTCGACTAGTAGTCGACTGCTACGACATGGGGCGCGGGTTCGATTCCCGCTCAGTGCAAATATTTGCATGCATGAATATGCCTATTTGCATTGGTCTGGGTGTATTTACAGAAAAAAAGTATTTAAATATGTTTATCCGCATTCTGGAACCCATAGCAGAAGCTAGTTAAACTATGCTTAGTTTGGGTCTAGAAAGCGCTGTGTAGAATGTCGTAGAATATTTATTATTATAATACACGGTCATCTGACCTCCAGAACCCACCGACGAAGTTATGTAGTAAGACCAGTTGTCGGACTTTTTAGGGCTTAAACTATCCGTAACCACTGCCATGGGTGTTCATATAGCAAAGAGGACCAACCTTTTTGAAGTGAAACTTCTTTAGAATCGTTGTGATTTCAAACTCGATGAAACGAAAAAATAAGTCCAAAGTTTTTTTTGAAGTGAAACTTCTTTAGAATCGTTGTGATTTCAAACTCGATGAAACGAAAAAATAAGTCTATAGTTTTATTTGAAGTGAAACTTCTTTAGAATCGTTGTGATTTCAAACTCGATGAAACGAAAAAATTAGTCCATAGCTTTTTTTGAAGTGAAACTTCTTTAGAATCGTTGTGATTTCAAACTCGATGAAACGAAAAAATAAGTCCATAGTTTTTTTTGAAGTGAAACTTCTTTAGAATCGTTGTGATTTCAAACTCGATGAGGCGAAAAAATAAGTCCTTAGTTTTTTTTGAACTGAAACTTCTTTAGAATCGTTGTGATTTCAAACTCGATGAAACGAAAAAATAAGTCCATAGTTTTTTTTGAAGTGAAACTTCTTTAGAATCGTTGTGATTTCAAACTCGATGAAACGAAAAAATAAGTCCATAGTTTTTTTTGAACTGAAACTTCTTTAGAATCGTTGTGATTTCAAACTCGATGAAACGAAAAAATAAGTCCATAGTTTTTTTGAACTGAAACTTCTTTAGAATCGTTGTGATTTCAAACTCGATGAAACGAAAAAATAAGTCTATAGTTTTTTTGAACTGAAACTTCTTTAGAATCGTTGTGATTTCAAACTCGAAACGAAAAAATAAGTCCATAGTTTTTTTTTATCAGGGACGTTTCAGAAGTTCCACTTCTACCGTGTGTGACTTGCACACACCCACACTATAAAAGGGTAAAAATGGGAATTGTGTAAAGGGTAAAAAGGGGAAATGTGGAAAGCGTAAAACGGGCAATATAGAAAGGGTAAAAAGGGGAAAAGTGGCAAGGGTAAAAAAGGAAAATGTGACAAGGGTAAAAAGGAGAAATGAGGCAGGATTAAAAAACGGGAAATGTGAAAAAGGAGGAAGGTGGAAAGGGTAAAAAGGGTAAATGTGGCAAGGGTAAAAAGGGGAAAAGAGGCAAGGTTATTTTTTTTCCGTGCAGAAATCCCCTCGGATAAGTTATGTCGGACTCGAACTGACTAAAACTGTACGCCGTCTGGGGTCTTCAGACGCCGGGGGCATAATGCATTTAGCTCGCACTCCGACTGACCCAGGTTCGTCTTCGGTTTCGAGATGGCCCAGCATTCTAAGACTGACCTAGCTAGTAATACTTACCTTTGCAATGTATTAACTTTGTACAATGTATTAATTTATAATAGGTCTCTACCTATGAAATTGCCGAAATTTTCTTACAAATTCATGAGTTCGTTATTCCTGTAATTTAATAGCCATTTCCATTATTTATATTTTGATTGAAAGTTGATTTCATGATTTTACAACTCTGTATTAAATTTTGTTTTTATTGGCTGCTTGATAAATTAATTCACACATTTGAATGCTATGCATCAAAATGGATAGAATTCCTAAATGCTATCCATTTTCATGATGAATTTCGTATCACTTAACAGCTGTCTCTTTTCAAAATTGATATAAAAGTTGCTGTTTGTTAGCTTAGTGTTGTCTCATTCATACACAAAAAAAATCATAAAATTAGGATTTGTCATTCCTAAAAAAAAATGCAAAAATGTTAGTACTGAAAATTGGGTTTCCTCCAATTTCAAGAAAAACGGCAATTTCATATGTAACAACCTAATATATATAATTAAGGATAAATCGACATCTATAATTGTAAGGTAATTTATTTTTTCCGTGCGGAAATTCCTTCGTATTCCTCCCCGCCGGCCAACAGACCCCTGTTGGCCGGCGGGGAGGAATAGGTCATGTCGGACTTGAACCGACTAAAACCGAACGATGTCTCGGGTCTATAGACGCCGAGGTGTAAGGTGGCCTCATGAGGCATTTCCCTCGCACCCCGGCACATTGCAAGGTCCTAACTTGCGACTGTAAGATTTTCTCTCAACAAATTTTACAATACCGTGCGACTTGTGTCCTTGTGTTGTACTCTGACGGCACATAATGAATATATAAGAGATCCGAGTGACGTAGTCCCCGCTGCGCCAAGCCAAATACAATTTTCGATCCAATTTTCATAGAGATGATAACACATGCCTCTATCATGGCGAGTGTTCTGATGATGAGCTTTTCGCGTCGGTAGCTTAGTGGTTAAGGAGTCAACCCTACGATCGAAAGGTCCCGGGTTCGAATCCTGGTCATTACACTACCGACGTGAACCCACTCCTAACACAAGCAATTTAGCTTAGCTGGAGGGGTTAGGGGGAATATTAGTAATTTCAGTTACTATTATTCTTAAAAAAAAAAACAAAAAAAACAATACTCCCACCCTCTCCTTTCCTATACACGACGGCTACGTTATTACTCTCACACGGTGCATACAATTTCATCAAGAACCAAGCGGTTCGGCACCTCTTTTCGTTGCCGTACCATCAAGATTTTGGATTCTTCACCAGCACACGTGTTTCCTTCTTCCTACAGTCCCGGGACCTTTAGTAACTCCGTTTACTAATATTCTTTTAAAAAAAAAGATGACTAAGGTGTAAATTATACAGAAAAGGCATAGTGCGTAAGGCATAATCGAAGCAAAAATTTATGCTTTTACTCGCCTTGTGCCTTACGTGGACATGATTTTGCTTTCATTGTGATTCACCTATATAATTAACGCCAAAGAAATAAGGCGTTTCTCCATCCGATACTTAACATATTAAATGGTCTCCTATTACAAATATATTCAAAGTCAAAATGAAAGTTCAATTCAAAGTCATAATCAAGTCAAACATCAAACATTAAATAATTTGCTTGAGTGCTTTACTTATTGTTTTAAAAGTTTGTTCTTACAAAACGTCAAAAGTAATCCACATATCCACCATCCAATAAACTCAAAGGGCTTCTTTTAATATCTCTGCCTAGGCCTCAGAAATATTAAAAAAGAACTAATCTAAACTCATTGTAGGCCTTCTAAGCACAGCCTCCAGATTGCGGAGGTGTTGATTAAATTTTCAGTAAGTACTAGACGTTGAAACGAAAATAAATTATTAATGTACATTTTGTAATTTATGAAAGAAATAAGTTAATTAAATTAGCAACATAATTAAATAGTACGTTTTCTGTGGTAAGTTAAATCGAGTCGGGTCGGGTAGTCTGTTTCATTTTAAGTATTACCTAAATTAGTTTTTTTTGTTTCTGTTTTTATGGAAATTATGTTTCACAGGGTTTTATTTTAATAAACTAACTCGCTATTGCCCGCGGTTTTACCCGCGTGGAATTCTGATGTCGTTCGCGCCATCCATGGGACCCTATTCCATCATACATCATTTTGTTATATCTCAAAGGGTTTAGGCAGCGTTTTTTTTTGAAAGCTCCCAGACGACATTTTTTCGACACGTCCAAAATAATATTGTTACGTACGCGGGGTAAAAATTAAATGGCGTTTATACAACAAAGAGGTTTATTCGCTCACCACAAACTAGACAACTAAATAACTAGCACACACAGTACTCTTCTACAGTTCAAGTCGCTCAGCAGTTCACAGTAGTCCACAGTCGTTGCTTGAGTCGCAGGTATAAGCCTCTTAGGGCACGCCGCAATGGCGGCGGTAAGGCCCATCATGGAGGATTGGCTGGAGAGGCGACACGGAAGCCTCTCGTACCGACTGACGCAGGTGATCTCCGGGAAGGGGTACTTCGGGGACCACCTGCATCATGTTGGTATTCGAAGTACGGGGTGCGACTGGTTGGATCACCTGGAGGTGATCCAACCAGTCGCACCCCGGCAACGTGGGCGATGACGCATCATTGATTGCTCCTCTGGAGTAGCTGGCATCAACGTCAACGGCCAAGAGTCTGACCAACCGGCCCTTTTCAGGGCCCGCTGACCCCATTGCACGAGGGGGTATGGCGGGCCTGCAAGGCCCGCGGGGGGGTGTTCGTTCCAGGTACCCCTCTGCTCTTATCAGAGGGGACACTGCGAATGGCCCAGGGTCAGTCGGAGTGCGAGGGATGTGCTCTATGTGTAACCTTACACCCCGGTGTCTGTAGACCCGAGACGGCGTGCGGTTTTAGTCGGTTCAAGCCCGACATAACCGCCCCCGCTGGCCGGCGGGGGGGTATCCGAAGGGATTTCCGCACAAAAAAAAAAGGTATTCGAAGTAAGTACATATGGTTTTGTATTGGCATTGACATGACGAATCTATAAGAATTACGTTTTTTGCCATTTGGCAACGGAACCCTCAAAAGGCTGGACTTTATCTTGCACAAAGAATTAGCATTGCCATTCAACGAGACAATGCTGCCAGTATTCTGGGAACATTACCAGTCGGTGATGATGCGGAGGAATTCTATGACGCATGTATGTAAATATTAATCTATATTTTAGGTTTAGTTTTCTTTAAATTTATTTATAATTAATTGTACATAATAATTTTAAGTTATTGTTGTAAATATTTTGAGCAATAAAACCTGTGATTTAAAGTTATAAAAAAAAACATAAAAATATCTATGATTTGGGTTATGACCATAATTTCAGACCTAATACTGTAGTTTCTCCTTCTTTTCTGTTGCTTTTTTTGTCTTTCAAAAAGTTTTTATCATTTACTTAAAACTGTATACACACATGAAAAAAAAAACTCCGAAAATTGGGTGGTTTGAAATAATAGTACAATATATTAGTAACAAGTTAGCGTAGGTATTCAATATTGTGTAACAGAATTCAAGATTTCGGACTAGTTATTTTTTCTATTCGTGTCCTGGTATTAACAACTCTATATCATATACATAACCGTATGCCCGATGGGTGCATTCGCAATGCGCTGAGCCATTAGATTTACACCCGCGAACTTACATATACTAGGTATTACATTATGTACTAGTGTGCGAAATATGGGTTTCTTTCGATAAGTGGAGGAGACGCGACGGATTTATTGTTTTATCTCTCTCAGGGCTTTTGTTCTGCAGATTTTCAGCTGAGTATGTTCGTTTGAGCACTAGTTTGCCTAGTAGTGACGGCCTCTGCGGCGTAGCGGTAGTCCATTTGACTGCTACGACAGTGGGCGCGGATTCGTTTCCCGCTCAGTGCAAATATTTGTATGCATGAATATGTCTTTTTGCATTGGTCTGGGTGTTTCTTATGTATAATATGTATGTATTTACATACATAATTATGCATTCTGGAACCCATAACACAAGCTAGTTAAACTATACTTAATTTTGATTTAGAAAGCGCTGTGTAAAATGTCTAACAGAATATTTATATTTATAGTTTGAGAAGTGACCGTCTGTTAGAACGATAGTATAAGAAGACATTTGCAGGGATCTACCAACACTTTCAGGTTCCAAGCCAACCTCGGTCGGCAGCGCGAGTGTGATGCCGCTGGTGTTGCACACGTCCATAGGCCACGGTAACCGCTTCCCATCAGGTGGGCCATGAGCATGTCTGCCACCAGAGTGGTATAAAAAACGGCACCTGGTAAACAACAGATGAGGCTCTGGAGTACCTTTCTGATTTAGGCGGTCAGAAGGTAGTCGTTCTAATTTTTTTTTAATTAGTCAAGTCAATATGATTTTAACTAACCTAATGGTAAACTAAAGTTTAAGTCTCAGGAATGAGGGTCACCATTACAGATACGGATGAAGCGTCGGTAGCTTAATGGTTAAGGAGTCGACCCTAAGATCGAGAGGTACCGGGTTCGAATCCTGGCCATTACACTACCGACGTGAACTCGCTCCTAACACAAGCAATTAAGCATAGCTGGTGGGGTTAAGGAAATTACTAGTAATTTCGATTACCAATATTCTTTTTAAAGAATAATCCAGGTTAGGGGGAATATTAGTAATTTCGGTTACTAATATTCTTTATATAAAAAAAAAAAGCGGCCAAGTGCGAGTCGGACTCGCCCATTAAGGGTTCCGTAGCAGCAAGTAACATAATAATGTTTTTTTTTAATTTTTATATTTGAGTTGATAGAATGAAAGGTAAATTGGGATTTACGATTTATGACGTATTAAAAAATACTAATTACTAGATCTCGTTCAAACCAATTATCGTTGGAAGTTTACATGGTAATGTACTTCATATATTTTTTTAGTTTTATCATTCTCTTATTTTAGAAGTTACAGGGGGGGGACATATTTTACCACTTTGGAAGTGTCTCCCGCGCAAACTATCCAGTTTAGAAAAAAATGATATTAGAAACCTCAATATCATTTTTGAAGAGCTATCCATAAATACCTCACACATATGGCTACGATGAAAAAGAAATTTTTGAGTTTAAGTTTAAGTTCTAAGTATGGGGACCCCCAAAATTTATTGTTTTTTTTTCTATTTCTGTGTGAAAATATTAATGCGGTTCACAGAATACATCTACTTACCAAGTTTCAACAGCATAGTTCTTATAGTTTCGGAAAAAGTGGCTGTGACCTACGGACGGACAGACAGACAGACATGATGAATCTATAAGGGTTCTGTTTTTTTGCCATTTGGCCACGGAACCCTAAAAATGTTACAATGGTGACTCTCAGCTTTGCGGCCTCATCAGATGCATTTTCACGCCCCGCTTAAAGGGCCCGGGACTATAGGAAAAAGGAAACACTTGTACTGGTAAAGGATTTCAAATCTTGATGGTGCGGCAAAGAAAATAGGAGCCTCATAAAAATCAATAAACCAATCAGAAATAATGGGGAACCTGGGGCATCGAAGTGTAAACTTTGGGCAACTGGGCAATCCCTAGAAGGATAATAATAGTATGAGAAGACAAGAATCGCTACAGATTATAGAACAAAGTCCGCCGCCGAGTCTTTCTGTCTGTCTGTTCACGATAAAATCAAAAACTACAGCACCAATTTTCATACTGTTTCCATCAACGGATAGAGTGGGTCTCGAGGAAGGGTTGAGGGTATAATTTGTCAAGTTTTTGTATACATTGGCTAAAAATATAATGATATTTGTTGGATGTGTCGTAAAAAAATAAGCCGTCTGGGAGCTTTCAACGAAAACGCTGCCTTAACGCTTTGAGATATAACAAAATGATGTAGAATGGAATTGTGTATCTTATACAGGTTGTGATAGTGGAATAGGGTTCGATGGGTAGCGGACACGGGATCAGAATTCCACGCAGGTGAAACTGCGGGCAACAGCTCTGCGGCGTAGCAGTAGTGCATTCGACTGCTACGACAGAGGGCGCGGATTCGGTTCCCGCTCAGTGCAAATATGTGTATGCATGAATGTCTATTTGCATTGGTCTGGATGTTTTTATGTATAATGTGTATGTATTTACAACAAAAAAAAGTATATAAGTACGTTTATCCGCATTCTAGAACCCATAACACAAGCTAGTTATACTATGATTACTTTGGGCGCTGTGTAGTATGTTGCAGGATATTTATTTATTCATAAAGCTACGCTTTAATTAACTTTTGACACAATTAATATGCTAACTATTCCTATAAATTTAGATCGGAAAAAGTTGACAACCAGGACGGGACTTGAACCCGCGACCAGTCCCTTTTAGGGTAAATACTTTGACCAACTTAAAGCGTCGGTAGCTTAATGGTTAAGGAGGCGACCTTACGATTGACAGGTCCCGGGTTCGAATCCTGGCCATTACACTACCGACGCGAACCCACTCCTAACACAAGCAATTTAGCTTAGCTGGAGGGGTTAGGGGGAATATTAATAATTTCGGTTACTAATATTCTTTAAAAAAAATAAAAACTCAAATAGAGATAAACTATGTATGCTTACTTTGAATCTAAACCCAAGGTAAGCGTTATGTTGAATGTCCTGAATATACTATATTTTATTATAATTTCCCAGGTGGTAGAAATTTGATGACACAAGTCACAAAATTCGGCCGGGTAGGTACCACCTTGCATGATTGCGAAAAACCCTCCATAGCAATCCAATTTCGGTTCGATTGCGTTCAGGGGTCAGCAAGTGCATGCCGGGCAGGGGGATTGTGGTCGCAGCGCTAGTGGGACCGGTGGGTGTCACGCGGTGTTGCGACGACAATCCTTTTCTGACGAGGCCGTCAAGCGGAGTGCCACCATTGTTAACATGGTACGTGTATGTAATGGTGACCCTCTTTCCTGAGACTTTACCTTCAGCTTACCATCAGGCGAGGTGAAGTCAAATGACGTGTATAAAAAAATATATATACCTATTTTATTTTTAAATTTAAATTAATATCCTGCCCCCAAACAAAATAACCAAGCCCGTTTCTCATTCTCTGAAGACTTACCAGTACATTATCGATCAGTGTCGTGCCACACGTGACGCGAATTCCTTCGCTCACGTAATTGTTTGGAGATCGGGCCGCGATGACGTCACGGCGGCTAGATTTATGTGGTCGAACCTGGAGTATATGATTTATGCTGCGGAACTCATTTTAGGTTTGTCTATTGGACACACACATACATACCGATGGGGTCTATACCCGGTTTTTTTTAAGTGTAGCAACCCTCGCGGGCTTCTCCCCATCGGTGCTAACGATGGGGCGGGGCTTTTGGAATCGGACCGACTAAAACCACACGGTGTCTTCCCCAAGTATCCATTGCCGGGCACCCCGGGAAGGCCCTCGAATGGATAACCCCAGGGCTACCGGCGGTCTTTGGCCGCCACCGCGGCCTCACCTAGTGGGGTCGGGTTTTATCCCGCGTCGGTGAGTTGACAGGCGCTTTACCTATACCCTGTACCAATCACATTTCACAAACCATGTTTTTTAATCTCGTGCAATGGGGGAGGCTATTGCTACCAATTTTATTTTTTTAATACGCTTTTATTAATTTTGTATGTATGGTTGTATGCAATAGAATCTTTGAAAGCCATTTTAGAGCACTTCATTAAGTTGGATTGATTAGAAATTTGTGCTCATACGCAGACGACCAAACATGACCCAGGTAAGGGAATGAGTATGTTGTCAAAACTGTGATTCGCTGACTGTGCCGGGGAAATGAGAGAGAATTAAAATATATTTATAAAATACATTTACAACATTAGCTAAAGCTAAAAACATTACAATGCATCGCAAATTAAGAAAAACAGAAAAATCTAAATAAATCAATACAATTCTCTTACAGAATATTGACATTTAGTATCAGATTGCAACGTTAAATTTTTTTTTTATGATTATAGATCCAACTTAAATCGGTTTTATGTATACTAAAACTTTCTTTAGAATGTAACAAATACTTTTCTGAAAACGGCATAAAAATCGGTTCAACCAAAAGAGAAAATCGTGGATACATACAAACATACAGGTACAACAGTGAACCTCCTTTTGAAGTCGGTTCAAAATTGTTTTGCGGTGATACCAAATGTATCCAGTAGGTACCACATAACATAGGGGTGTGTGTTGGGTAACCTCCTCGAGTGTCGCTCCGATTCCGATCCCGCTGCAGTCCGGGGGGAACGGAATCGGAGCGGCCGGTACACCCTGGGCGGCGGTCAATGGCTTCCCCTTCACCCCTTCATAGGGTTGGCATTGATCGTCGGCCAATACCCAACGTGGCGGGAACACATCGCTCTCCGTACTCCTCTGCTTTCAGAGGAGACAGGATGAGCGATGCTGTTAGTGGTGAGATGGCCCAGGGTCAGCCGGGGTGCGAGGGATATGCTCTATCGGTAACCTTACACCCCGGCGTCTGAAGACCCGAGACGGCGTGCGGTTTTAGTCGGTGCAAGCCCGACAACCGCCCCCGCTGGCCGGCGGGGGGGTATCCGAAGGGATTTCCGTACGATAAAAAAAAAAAAAAGGTTCCACATAACATACATAAACTCACGCCTATATCCCCGAAGGGGTAGGCAGAGGTGCTAGCACCCACGTTTCGCCAGTTTATGTTTTAGGTTCCAATGGTCCAATAGGTGGCGAGCCTTTTGCCATTAACCGGGCACTTATAAACCTGCGATAAATACACACATAACTTCGAAAAGCATCGAAATGTCATTGGTGTGTGCCATGGTAATTACCTGGGATCGAACCCGATACCTCGTCTCAGTAGTCCTTTACCCATACCACTAGGCTACCGCGGTATATTTATACCACATAAATCAAGTTAAAAGCCCAAAGGTGTTAATTTGATTAGTATTACATTCTGAGAGGTCGACTCCGGCCCGCCCACTAGCATCTGAGTCAATGACACACCAAGGTTTGTACTTGGTGTATCATTCACTCACTACTCATTCATTATACATGCTCAAACCACCTGAGCATACCCTTTTCAATTTTCGTTACAACATTCACTTTCAGGCTACATCACTTTTTGGGGGTGACAGCGGAAAGGTGGTCAAACTAGCAAAAGCAGGCCAGGGCGGCGCGGCAGTGCGTTGCGCTACCCCTCCTTTTTCTGGGGGCAAGACGGGGACACCGTGGTTCCCAAACCTGAGGGGTCATCTCGAAACCGGAGATGGCCCTGGGCTTTCGGGGTGCTAGGGAAATGCCTTATGGGGCCACATAACACCCGGTGTGCGGTTTTAGCCGGTTCATGCCCGACATAACCGTCCCCGCTAGTTTTTATTTAATTACTTTTGAAGAAGGCTTACAGACTAACAACAAATTATATGGTAACAACAAATATGTAACAATATTGCTAATAACAAGTCTCCATAGCGAGGTAAAAATTTAGGCATTAAAAACATTAACAAAGAAATGCAGTAGGTATATGCAATAATACATAAGAAAGTACTTAAGTACATAACTACTAATTTTAGGTAACAATTTGAATTCAAATGCCTATACGAGGTGATTTCCGAACAAAAAAAGAAAAATAAAGCCACATACCACTCGTAGGTATATCTGTATTCTTCTTCTTATCAACCAGCCTTACTTCAGACATTAGCTTAATGGTTAAGGAGTCGGCTTACGATCAAGAGGTTCCGGGTTCGAATCCTGGCCATTACACTACCGAATTACCGGTTAATGAAAATACTAGTAATTTACGTTAGTAATATTCTTTGAATTAAATATAGCTTCAAGTATTTTAAATTCGTAGGTACTCATAAAAAATGTGGCATTCAGGTCAGAAGAAAATTAACCTACCTACCTATTAACCCTTGCAGTTTTTTTGACTACCCCCTAAACTTCGTCACCCGCCCATTGTTAGAAGTTCGAAGTTGCGTTGATTAATAACCAAACTGCCAAACTTGAATGGAGTTCCTATCAACATGTCAGCAACTATTGGTTTATCGGGGATAGTTAATTATCGGTATTTAATACCAGTTTGCATACGTACATATACTTACGGCTAAATGGGAAGGAATTAGATATTTCAAAAACATTTTTTTTTTTTTTTTGGATCTGATAGACTCTGATACCGTTCACCTAAAAATAGCTTACGACCTATTCTCAGACATACCAAATATACACAAAAAAAATTTTTGGAATAATATTCCATTAAGGGTATAAAAACAACATTTACATTAAACACTGACAAAAACAAACAAAATAGCGTGGAGCACTGGCACAAATAAGTAATAGCCTTCTATGCACTACACGGTCAGCTGCTGCAAACCATAGGCCGCCACGTTGGCCTTGGCTGCTATGACGAGCGCCTTTCACTTTATCCATACTACGCGGCCGACCGTCACGCGACATGCAACACAGATGAAAAAGTTTGAGACGATGTAATAAAAGTTTCAATTTAAAAATTGCAGAAGAATCAGTCAAGCCGTTTCAGAGGAGTTCGATAGCAAACACTGTGGTACGAGATTTATATATGGGTGTCGAATGTTGTTCCGAACGCCGCTGTGGCGACACACGCTGTTACGAATTATTTTTCCACTGCATCACATGTTCGAAAGCTCATGGACTCGAATGAAATAGTCGCCAAAGACGATGTTACGAAAAACATTTTCACTGCCTCATACGCTCGAATATAGTCACGTTATCGGAATCCAACTTTCCGGACCAGTGGCTCTGTTGGGGTCACAGTTCTAACCTAACCCAGTAGCGCCGGAACCACTAGTCACTCTAATAGGCACTCTAATCGCGACAATGGATTTCGATAACGTGACTATCGATCGAGCGATTTTCGATACAGTGGCTTTTCGCAAGGGCCACTCAGCAGCGTGCGTCGCAAGGACGGCATTCGAAACTATTCTACGACTACGGATTTTTATATATTAGGTTTATGGAAATTTATTCTTAATTCTTAATTCGTAATTCGTAATTCGTAATTCGTAATTCGTAATTCGTAATTCGTAATTCGTAATTCGTAATTCGTAATTCGTAATTCGTAATTCGTAATTCGTAATTCGTAATTCGTAATTCGTAATTCGTAATTCGTAATTCGTAATTCGTAATTCGTAATTCGTAATTCGTAATTCGTAATTCGTAATTCGTAATTCGTAATTCGTAATTCGTAATTCGTAATTCGTAATTCGTAATTCGTAATTCGTAATTCGTAATTCGTAATTCGTAATTCGTAATTCGTAATTCGTAATTCGTAATTCGTAATTCGTAATTCGTAATTCTTAATTCTTAATTCTTAATTCTTAATTCTTAATTCTTAATTCTTAATTCTTAATTCTTAATTATTAATTCTTAATTCTTAATTCTTAATTCTTAATTCTTAATTCTTAATTCTTAATTCTTAATTCTTAATTCTTAATTCTTAATTCTTAATTCTTAATTCTTAATTCTTAATTCTTAATTCTTAATTCTTAATTCTTAATTCTTAATTCTTAATTCTTAATTCTTAATTCTTAATTCTTAATTCTTAATTCTTAATTCTTAATTCTTAATTCTTAATTCTTAATTCTTAATTCTTAATTCTTAATTCTTAATTCTTAATTCTTAATTCTTAATTCTTAATTCTTAATTCTTAATTCTTAATTCTTAATTCTTAATTCTTAATTCTTAATTCTTAATTCTTAATTCTTAATTCTTAATTCTTAATTCTTAATCTTACACCCGTATCTATAAACAAGTCATTACTTGTTCTTAAGTAATTTCTTACCGAAGTCATTACTTGTTCTTAAGTAATTTCTTAAGTAAATGTTATTCTATAGACGAGTAACGTAGAATACTTACTTGAGCAAAGCTCTGAGCAATACTTACTATACTTAGGTCCTAAAAATCTTTTCAAGCTAGCAATACTGCATTCAACGTTTTGTTTGTTGAATGGAAACATGGTAAAGAAACAATGTTCTATAATATATTGCTGTTATTTTAAAATTTACTGACACTTTATCTCAAACTATCATTTTTAATACAATATTTGGTCTATTGTAATAAATTTGTGATCAGTTAATTGACTATATTTCTGTGATGCTCTGGCGTGAAACTAAACAACTTTAGCGGATAAAAGTAAAATAATCCCACTAAAGTGTTTTTTTTTTTTTTTTAAGAGGTTTGTCAGCGTGTACGGAGGTGCATTTTAAACTTGCTTAGGTTGTACGACATTTGACAGTTCGGTTTAACATCATTATAACCTATGCAGTTGTTAGCCGCATGTGAATATTTCAATAACTTAATTTTAATTCAAGTATAATCTAATTTGCAACGAGTACTGAGAGTGACAGAAAGAAACCCTTTTCATCATTAGAGAAGGATTTATTCCTTAATATCATACAAAAATACGACACTATTTTGTCGTGTAAGCAAACAAATGCCACTAGTGCTTATAAAAAGAAATCGACATGGGAGACGATAGAAGAAGAATTTAACACGTCTTCTATAGTAGTACAACAGGTAAATATTATCATTTTTATACTAGCATGTGCCTATTATATTTATAAAAACTGTAAATAAATACCATGCTTATTAATTACTTACTAATAGTAGGAATTTGTTAGGCTATTTTAAGTCATTACATTAAGATCAAACATGTGTATGTAATGAATACGTGTGTAATGCAGTTATTAAAGAATTAAAAAATAACTATCGTATAACTTAAAAACCTGTTCTTTTACTACTTAGGCATCAACCAAACAATTGAATTGTGGTATAATATGAAGGCGAAGGCAAGGGAGTCAAAGACCAAAGAGAATGTGCGGTATTTAACAGGAGGAGGTCCAGCTGTTGTCGACATGGATCCAATTGATGTCAAAGTAATGGATATCGATAAAAATATATTAACCAACATTGAAGTTGATATTGATAGTGATATATGGTGAGTATCTTAAATTATTTGTAACTACTATGAATACTCAAGTGATATAGGTTTTCCTTTTAAATAGATAGATCATACTTCATTGTACAACAAAAAAATACAGTAAATACATAAATAAGTAGTACATAAACAGTCGAATGTACAATGGGCGACCTTGTCGCTATAAATATAAAAAATGCTTCTATAACATTTTATGTTTTATCATCACATAGGGTAAAGACATTGTTTTTCTTGCTGTTTCTAAATCATCATCATCCTCAGAGACTTCCCAGTTACATCCAAAGTTTGCAGTTTGGAACCTGAGTTCCGGTTATTTTTGATTGGTATGGTGACTTTCCTGTAACCGACTGCCGTTTGACCTCTCAAAAGAGAGAGGTAAGCCTGCACCAGTGCCAACATGCACAACTTACAGATGAGGTTGGCTTAGACCTCAAGGATTTTGGTAGGACCGTGTACTGTACACCCTATCACATCATTAGAATATTGTATTATTTATATAGATTATATTATATTCAGTGGAATGAATTTATATACTATAATTATGGAAAGTTTCATAGTGATTATAACTTTAATACATGTATTCAATTATGATAAATTGTTACAGGTACGGTGGCTATATCAGGAGATAGCAATAATGAAGCTTGGGATAAACCAAACGAAAAAATTGTTGTGGAAGAAATACTAGAAAAACAGCAAGTGATATGTCCTACTCCAAGAAGATCAAGATATACCGAAGAAAAGATTAACAGAGTTGATTATTTAAAATGTCAAATATTGGAAGAAGAATTAGAGTATAAGAAAAAAATACATGCTGAGGAATTAAAAATGAAAATTTCTGAAAGAAAATTTAAGGAAGAATTACAAAAAATTTAATTAGAAATAAAATACAAGATTTTGAATAAATAAAATGTTTTTTTTTATTTATTTATACCAATCATGTAAAGTCTCTGGCTATAATATTAGCCCGTAGTACCATGCCGTCATTTGTACTATTAACATTTCTAAAATTTAATACTGAATCATTGTGATTACTAGGATCCTCATAATCTTCACAGTCGGTGTCATTGCACTCTATACTAATATTATGTAATACAGCACAAGCTATGATAATATTAGCTGTTGTGCTTAATTTTGTGCCTAATCCTTTTTGTAGACAAGGGAATCTTCTTTTCCACACACCAAATAATCTTTCCACAGAATTCCTTGTTTTGATCTGGGCTTTGTTGAATCTCTCTTCAGCTAAGGTTGATGGATTCGAAACTGGCGTCAGAAGGTGTCTCGTGCAAGGATAATCTGCATCTGCCACTAAAACACCATCAATATAAATATAAATGCGACTGTCATGAGTACTGCCGGCCCATCTTACAACTATATCATACATTTTTAAATCAGGACCACCAACTACTTGGCAGTTCAGTGAGAAATAGCCTTTTCTATTTCTGTATTGTTCGGTGTGTGAAATGCCTCTTGGCTTAGAAATCCTAATGTGAGTGCAATCCACTGCACCAACAATATTTTTCAAACCAGGCATTCTTCCAATGCGTCCAAGTTTTTCAAATTCTTCTTTTGTCTTCCTCAAATCAACGGGAAACTTTACATAATTCGGCATTTGGAGTGCTAAGGTCCGACTCACTCGTCTAATGATTGTGCACACAGTTGATTGTGATATATGCATAATATCCCCACAAACAATCTGGAAACTACTTGTTGCGTAAAAATGTAGTGTCAACAAAAGTTGCAATTTTGGAGTGATAGGTAATCCTCTTTGAGTATCCAACCGTAGATAGTTTATTACGAGTGGTGAAATAACATTTTTTACGACACTTTTGGTAAACCTAAAACTTTTTCTAAAGGAATCTTCGGAAAACTCACAAAATGGGTCCACATCACGCAAGTAAACTCTTTGAATATTTATTACCATGCTATTTTCAACATCATGCAGAACTTCACTCACATCACTGTCAATATTATCTACGATTGCAAATAAACTTTCTATAGCTTCCATTTCTGTTTAAGTAGGTAATACCTATTTCCTAGCAAAAATAATTCAACGTATCCCACAGACTAACCTCCAAACCACTGTCACATGTATAGTAAGTAATGCTTAAGTAAAGGAAATGGTGACTATTACTTAGCTAAGAATTCTAACTTTTGACAGTTCTTACTGTGGTCAATTTCTAAACTATAGAACAAAAATCGTGACTTAAGTAATTACTTTCACTCGAGTAACTACTTTTACTTGTCTATAGATACGAGTGTTAATACTTAATTCTTAATTCTTAATTCTTAATTCTTAATTCTTAATTCTTAATTCTTAATTCTTAATTCTTAATTGTTAATTGTTAATTGTTAATTGTTAATTGTTAATTGTTAATTGTTAATTGTTAATTGTTAATTGTTAATTGTTAATTGTTAATTGTTAATTGTTAATTGTTAATTGTTAATTGTTAATTGTTAATTGTTAATTGTTAATTGTTAATTGTTAATTGTTAATTGTTAATTGTTAAATCTTAAGTCTTAATTCTTAATTCTTAATTCTTAATTCGTAATTCGTAATTCGTAATTCGTAATTCGTAATTCGTAATTCTTAATTCTTAATTCTTAATTCTTAATTCTTAATTCTTAATTCTTAACTCTTAACTCTTAATTCTTAATTCTTAATTCTTAATTGTTAATTCTTAATTCTTAATTCTTAATTCTTAATTCTTAATTCGTAATTCTTAATTCTTAATTCTTAATTCTTAATTCTTAATTCTTAATTCTTCATTCTTCATTCTTAATTCTTAATTCTTAATTCTTAATTCTTAATTCTTAATTCTTAATTCTGAATTCTTAATTCTTAATTCTTAATTCTGAATTCTTAATTCTTAATTCTTAATTCTTAATTCTTAATTCTTAATTCTTAATTCTTAATTCTTAATTCTTAATTCTTAATTCTTAATTCGTAATTCTTAATTCTTAATTCATAATTAATTCTTAATTCTTAATATAATATAAGCATAAGTACCTAGGTGGACTACCAGTAAACCAAATGTTTTTCATACATACATACATATTCTTACACCTTTTTCCCTCGGGGTAGGCAGAGACAACAGCCCGCCGTCTGTTTCTGCTTCTGTGTCCTTTTGACCTGACCTTTTTGTTTTTTATTTCATCAGGTGAAACCCTCGGATGCAACCGGGATCATCGCTAAGATAATAATGACGATGATTCATACATCCACTCACGCCTTTTTCCCTCCGGGGTAGGCAGAGACAACAGCCCGCCATCTGCTTCTGTCCTTACATACTTCACGAGCTTCCTTCACTGTCATTAAACCTTTTATGCAAGTCCACCGGTTTCGAGTGCTTTTGACCTGCCCTTTTTTCAATACCTCATTAATTTGATCAGTGTATGTCCTGCGAGGTCGACCCCGGCTTCCTGCCCACTTACATCTGCCTTATATACTTGGTGTGTCATTTGCTCAGTACTCATTCGTTCCAAGTGCCCAAACCACCTTAGCATACACTTTTCAATTCTTGTAACAACATTCTCTTTCAAGCCACACCATTCATTCCTAATTTTATCCCCTTAAGGGTGAAATCCGAAAAATCCTTTTATATCTACCAACCTAGAAAGGAAAATCATTCAGTCAGACATGATAAGTAATAATATCTATAGGTTTTTTTTCTTAATGTGTAATAACGGCGAAAACTGTTGACTACATAAATCCTAAATTTCATAAATATTTAAAACTTTATAAATGTGTTACTAATTTAGAATATTTTGCTTAAAGGAGCGGCTCTTCGCGGATCTTTAGTGTGAAAGCAAAATCTGATCTTAGGAAGCCTTCAGCCAACGCCGAGACCCGCCTGCATTAATTTGTGCAGAGTATCGAAATAAAACAGAGCGCTCTTGAAATAAAACTATTTTTAACGGATTCTATTGCGATTCATTTGGTGTAATTTTATTATTTACACTGATACTGTACGATGTTTCAGTTGATTTCAGTAGGATTCACGGCGAGAATAAAAAACCGGGCAAGTCCGAGTCGGACTCGCCCATGAAGGGTTCCGTAGCAGCAAGTCGAATTTCTATATTTGAGTTGATTGAATGAAAGGTAAATTGCGGTTAACGATTAATGACGTATTAAAAAATATACTTACTAGATCTCGTTCAAGCCAATTTTCGGTAGAAGTTTACATGGTAATGTACATACTAATATATATTTTTTTAGTTTTATCATTCTCGGGGACACTTTGGAAGCGTCTCTCGCGAACAATTCAGTTTAGAAAAAAACGATAATAGAAACCTCATTATCATTTTTGAAGACCTATCCATAGATAAACCCACACGTCCCATACGTGTGGGTTTATCAATTTGGTGAAAAAACAAATTTAGAAAATGGTAGTTGCCTCATAGTTTGAAGTTTATTTCCAACATCTCTTTTTCATCCGAGTGCCAATTACAGTTGCATCCAGATCTTAAATTATGGAGCACGGGGTCCGTTTCTCTTATTTCCGAAATTGTTATGGCTTTTATGGTGACTGCCACCTTTTTTTTTTTTTTTTTTTTTTTATCGTGCGGAAATCCCTTCGGATACCCCCCCGCCGGCCAGCGGGGGCGGTTATGTCGGGCTTGCACCGACTAAAACCGCACGCCGTCTCGGGTCTTCAGACGCCGGGGTGTAAGGTTACCCATAGAGCATATCCCTCGCACCCCGGCTGACCCTGGGCCATCTCACCACTAACAGCATCGCTCATCCTGTCTCCTCTGAAAGCAGAGGAGTACGGAGAGCGATGTGTTCCCGCCACGTTGGGTATTGGCCGACGATCAATGCCAACCCTATGAAGGGGTGAAGGGGAAGCCATTGACCGCCGCCCAGGGTGTACCGGCCGCTCCGATTCCGTTCCCCCCGGACTGCAGCGGGATCGGAATCGGAGCGACACTCGAGGAGGTTACCCAACACACACCCCATGGTGACTGCCACCTGACCCTTCAAAGGAATCATAAACAACTTTACAATGCGTTAAGAGTGAGACTCATCTGAGTTCACTGGCAAACTTTTTAAAACAGTTTTGTGAACCATGTAAAATTACTAACTAAAAACACTAAAAACCATTAAAAAAACTACGGGTTGCACTCCGTGAGTGCCGGCAGAAGTGAAAACTTGAATATTAACGTTGTGCATTTATGATATTTTGGAATAGTTAGGGAATAATTTTGTACAAATTGCTTTAATTATCAGTACAAAAGTACTATCATTTATGTGGTATCATACAATATTCATTTATTGCGCTATCGTACACAAACATGACAAATTATATTACATTACAAATTTAACACTTCAGAACTATTACAATTATTTTATTTTAAAAGGTTTATCTCTCATAAAAATCAACTTCCATCCATAATTTCAACAACTTTTTCACCATGATTATTACCAGAACCATCATCGGCAATATATTTATAAAGTACTCACTCATTTTCACTTTTTTCATTAATAGATGCACTTTGTTTAATTTTATATCAATAGTTTTATAGCACAAAATAGAATAAATATTACAAAAAGTTATATGATGACAAGAAGTGTTTCTTGCGCCTCGGTCGGAATCGATCTCAGTCTTGACGAAGTCAACGAACACTCAATAGACGAACGCTCCACCAAGGTTGTTAAGTACAGTGGGAAATTAATTATAAATTAATTATTATCATTATTGTATATTTGTTGTCTTTTAATTTAAACTTTAATCTTTTTTACCCTTTACAAAAAAAGTGCACAACGCTGCTAAAGAAGGTTTCACTTCAAAAATCGAAATAAACTTAAGTAATGTAGAAAGAAGGAGAAAGAATATATGAGTAGACCCTGGGCTTCAAAGCGCAAGCTTTGGATGCAACTGGGATGGATGCCGTATTGATGGTGATAAAAAGAAAATTCCTGGATATAATTATTATCCTGCAGCCTCTACCAGAACCTACTCTGTAACCTTTCACATTTTAAAGTGAAAAGGTACCGCTCTCTTTGTGCAGCAAAACGGCGCTCTCTCAATGGAGCCGCTGCTAGTTTTATATTTATTGTGTTATAATATTTTATAACAATAGCGACTCCATGCCTGCATGGTTCACGTTGCATGTATGGATTACCCTTTTGTTCTGCTAAAAGTTCAGATTTTCAGACAATGTGTGGAAAACTATTTTAGTACTAGCTGAAGCCTGTGGCTTCGCCTGCGTGTAATACTGATCCCGTTCCTACGGATAACTGGAGTCTCTTCCCGGGTAAAAAAGCCTATATGCTATATCAGGCTAGAATCAGAAGCCGTCATTGATGGGACGACGAAAAAAATAATTTGTTTTTTGAAACTTTACCTTCAGCTTACCATCAGGCGAGGTGAAGTCAAATTGACGTGTCCTATAAATAAATAATAAACATAAATTTAACCGTGGACCCATTGGCTAATGGAACCACCTAAAAAGGTTGTAGAAATGCAAAGTAATACAGACTTGCTGGTACTATTTTTTTTTTGTCTAGAAATACCGTGGGGTACCCCCTCCCTTCTTAAATGGAGTACTGCATTCCACGCACGCTCAAACTATGGAATGATCTCCCTGCCTATTTATTTTTTGCCTTATGACCTTAAACCCCGGTGTCTGAAGGCCCGAGACGGCATGCGGTTTTAAGGGCTCATGTGCCTCTTATTAACGTCTTTATTCTAGAGAAGTTGTCCGCCCTGTCTTCGCTTACCCTCCTCCAGTTCACAAATATTCAGCCACGGTAACCCTGGGGTTATCCTTTCGAGGGCTTACCCGGGGTGCCCGGCAATGGACACTTGGTTTTAGTCGGTCCGATTCCGACACGCCCACCCCATTATCGGCACCGATGGGGTGAAGCCCGTGGGGGTTTCTACAGGCTAAAAATAAAATACATCTATACATCCAAAGTTTGGAAATCATTAATGAGAATCTCGATTTTATTTAAACTCATTGATTTTTTTTTACAAGAATATTAGTAACCGAAATTACTAGTATTGTCCCTAACCCCCCCAGCTAAGCTAAATTGCTTGTGTTAGAAGCGGGTCAGGGTTCGAACCCGGGACCTCTCGATCGTAAAGCCGACTCCTAAACCACAAAGCTATCGATGTTTCAGAAACAGTGACGGGTTTCGTGATAAAATGTAATCGACTCTATCATGACTGGGGCGATTAGGACCAACGAAAGCCATAATAAATCATGGTGTGAAAATTCATTTCGATGAACGATACTGAACGGTACCTACGCATTTTTTAAATGTCGCTGATTTGTAAAAGCAAATGACAAATTAATATAATACAAGTTGTTTTAAATGATATTATCGGAAGTTTACGCGAATGTCACACATTGAAATAAAACTATTTTTAACGGATTCTATCGTGATTTATTTGATGTTATTTTATATTTTACATTGATCCCGACGTTTCGGTTGCTTTTCAGCAGCCATGTTCACGGGGAGACTGAATGATGAGTGGTAATATAGTGTAACAATGCACATTGTTCTTTTAAGGATATTGGTGGAATATGTAGTCGATTCCTTAGTTGATATCGATTCATAGTCTACTAAAATATTATCTGTATTCTTTCATCGACTCTGTCTAGGGTTAGCTGTGGTCAACTCTATCGGCTGTGGCATATTATCTATGAACTCCCACCAAGTCGCTCCTTTCAGCCAACGTTATAAATGACATTGCAGCGGTTTTGCGAGCCCCTAATTTTCTGCTATTATATTGGAACGGTCTTCCTTGACTTCCTTCCACTCAAAATCGCGTGTCAGCGGATTTAAACTCTTTTTAAAACGATATAATTTGTTGTTAGTGACCTGATAATCCATAAAGGATGCTGGAGCTGACTGACAACCACTGAACATTTTAAGATACCAAGTATCTGAAGTATTAGGTACAAAACTAGAATTAGTTGAGTTTGAATTGTTAGTTATTATTGATACGGGGATAGAACGAGAAAGAAAATCGGGAACGACATTATCGGAACCATGACGGTGTTTAATTTCAAAATTAAAACCAGATAACCTCACACCCCAGCGGGCTAAGCGGCCAGTTGGATTATTTAAGTTTAAGAACCATTTCAGGGAAGCATGATCTGTATAAATGACAAATTTTTGACCATTTTCTTTGTAGCATCGCCAGTGTTCAACAGCTGATAAAACCGCGAGAGCCTCGCGCTCGGTAGCACTATAGTTTCGCTCTTGAGGGTTTAGGGACTTACTCATGTAGGCGATTACTCGTTCTTCACCATTCAAATTCTGTATCAGCACTGCGCCAGTACCAGTGTTGCTAGCGTCGGTGTGTATTTCGAAAGGTTTTGAGTAATCTGGACAAGAGAGTACTAAGGCAGAGACCAAACAACCCTTAAGCTTTAAAAAAGAATCCTGAGCTTCCTTATCCCAAAGGATGGGCGGAGCCTTCTTTCCTTGAGAAGTTAACTTATTCAACAGAGAGGCTAAAGCACTGAAATTAGGAATAAATCTGCGATACCACGAAGCTGCACCTAGGAAACGACGAACTTCTTTCCTATTAGTAGGTGAAGGATAGTTTTTTATAGCTTCCACTTTCTCGGGGTCAGCATGTAAACCCTCTGCATCCACAACGTAGCCTAAATATTTAAGTTTTTCTCTAAAAGCTGACACTTTTTAAAATTAATAGTTAAGTTGGCATCTTTTAATTTTTTTTATATTAGCAAAAGAAGAAATGTATGGTGGCTAAAGGAAGATGATATACAGACTATGTCGTCGACAAAAACAGAAACTCTGTTCTCAAATTCTGGACCACAAAACAGTTGATCAACCAAACGTTGCTGCGTACTCGGGCTTCCTGTAAGACCAAAGGCCATAGTTTTAAAACAGAAGGTACCTCGTGTGGGAATAATTTATCTAAAAGCTTTTGGCAAATACCTATCAAAAAAGAGGATCGTTGTAAGACTGCTTTTTATATTCCCACACGAGGTACCTTCAGTTTTAAAACTATGGCCTTTGGTCTTACAGGAAGCCCGAGTACGCAGCAACGTTTGTTTGATCAACTGTTTTGTGGTCCAGAATTTTATTTCAATACAAGTTCTTTATTTAGTTATTTACTAGTTGTGCCCGCTACTTCGTTCACGTGGACTAAGATGTGGGTTTTATTTTTTTTGCGCGGATACTCTAATACTTTTTCTAAAATAAAAAGTAGCTTTAGTTACGACTTATAACACCAGCTATCTGCAGTAAAAAACCCGTAAAAATCGGCCCAGCCACTTTGGAGATTAGACTATATGCTGGGATTTAAATGGTGTGAATCTCAGCCGCGTAGGCTAGGTTTGAATGATGTGAATCTCAAATTGAAAATTGGGATTTGAATTGTGTGAATTTCAGCCTCGTAGGCTTACATTTAAATGACATGATCAGGTAACATAAAGGATATTTTTAAGTAAACAATTTTTCATGTGAACTAATTGGTGAATAACGACTGGGTTATCATATATATATAAATTATCATATAGATACGAAACTGGGTTTCTCTATAAACAATAAAACGCGCTAATATAGTCCTACTAATATTATAAACGCCAAAGTTTGTTAGTATGGATGAATGGATGGATGTTTGTTTCTATTTCACATAAAAAATACTGAATAGATTTTAATGAAACTGTACAATAATATAGCTTATACATCAGAATAACACATAGGCTACAATTTATAAAGATATTGTGTGAATTGTCCAAAATATGACGATAAGTGTCAAACAAGTAGGAAAAAATGTACCATCTGCGAGCTATTCTGTCGTGCGCCGCCAAAACCGCTAGAGTTACACATATGTAAGTCCGCCGGCAACCCTGGGGTTATCCTTTCGAGGGCTTACCCGGGGTACCCGGCAACGGACACTTGGGGAGGACACCGTGCGGTTTTAGTCGAGACACGACATAACCACCTCCGCTGGCCAGCGGGGGGGTATCCGAAGGGATTTCCGCACGTAAAAAAAAAAATGTATGATGGAAATGTTTATCCTACTAATATTATAAACGCGAAAGGTTGTGTGTATGTATAAACGTGTGTTTATGGCTCTTTCACGCAAAAATGGCTGAACGGATGTGGCTGAAATTTGGTTCAGGGATAGGCTATGGTCCGGATACACTACTCACACTATCCATATAGGCTACTTTTCATCCCGGGAATAGGTTCCCATGGGTAGCGGGACCGGGATCAGAATTTCATGCGGTTGGAGCCGCGGGCAACAGCCAATACTATAATATTCTATAGTAAGTACTAATGTTATTGTCGGAAGTTAACGCGAGTGTCACACATTGAAATAAAACTATTTTTAACGGATTCTATCGCGATTTATTTGATGTTATTTTATATTTTACATTGATCCCGACGTTTCGGTTGCTTTTCAGCAGCCATGGTCAAGGGGAGACTCCCCGTGACCATGGCTGCTGAAAAGCAACAAAACTGCTAGTTTTATTTCAAAGTACTAATGTGTGTCTAAGAGCTCTTCTATGATATTGATAAGTATTTTAAATCTGTTCATAATGCTATTGAAGGTATGTGCATGTTCGACTTTGATTTCAAGAACGTTCGCAAATAGAGGTTTACCCTCAAATTGAATAGCAAAGCTTTGATAAATGAAGCTTCGATTTCAATAAATCTACTGCTACTGAAATTCTAAAGACGAAGTAGTTTTCGAATATTAATAATATTCTGATTGAGTTTAATGAATATTATTTGATAGGACTTAAGATATTAATATTTTAATAAGTGAACCAACAACAGTGGTTTTAGTCGGTGCAAGCCCGACATAACCGCCCCCGCTGGCCGGCGGGGGGGTATCTGAAGGGATTTCCGCACGATAAAAAAAAAAAAAAAAAAAAAAGCGTACCTTATCATCCCCGAGGGGGCCATCTCGAAACCGGAGATGGCCCAGGGTCAGTCGGGGTGTGAGGGATATGCTCTATGGGCAACCTTAAACCCCGACGTCTGTAGACCCGAGACGGCGTGCGGTTTTAGTCGGTTCAAGCCCGACATAACCGCCCCCGATGGCCGGCGGGGGGGTATCCGAAGGGATTTCCGCACGAAAAAAAAAGGTATATACATAACTTTGGATTGCCTGACGTTTCGACCAGGTTACACTGGCCGTGGTCACAGGCTGACTGGCGCAGTGTATATACCACCTATACATGATCGCGTTAATTCCCGTTAAATTATTGTACATCATGGAACGCGAAAGTTTAAAAATTAGTACTGAACCCAATAATTTTCTTTCGGTTTATGATGTGCAAATGGGTCCCGCCTGTTATCAAACTCTTGTTTCGGTCTTTGTAGGGCAGTCGGGTTTTTGATTTTATAATTATTTCTTTTATTAATTAATTAAGTAATATATACTTATTTGAAATCAACTTTTAAAGCTCTTCATTTTTTATATCCTACTCGATAAGTTCGAGTGGTAATATTTTTTAACAACATACATTTTACCGCCGAAAATTCGTCAGTTTGTTTTATTTTTAATTTGATATACCCAGTATTACTCTCACGGTAAATACAAATCTAACGACACCTCTCAAACTAAACAATTATACATAACATACATAACATAAACTCACGCCTAAATCCCCGAAGGGATAGGCAGAGGTGCTAGCACCCACATTTCGCCAGTTTATGTTTAGGTCCCAATGTAATATGTGGCGAGCCTATTGCCATTAACCGGGCACTTATAAACCTGCGATAAATACACACATAACTTCGAAAAGCATCGAAAAGTCATTGGTGTGTGCCATGGTAAAACCTGGGATCGAACCCGAGACCTCGTCTCAGCAGTCCATTACCCATACCACTAGGCTTCCGCGGCTTTTTTTTACATACATTTTTTTAACAATTATACATACATACATACTATCGAAAATCATAACCCTCCTTCTGGCGTAGTCGGGTAAATAGAGTCGATACTTTTGATTTATCTTTGATTAAGTCTTACGTTTTATAACTCTTGGCTTGCCTGTATAATTCACGCCTAAAGCGTGTAAAAACCAACTTTATAATATACTAAAATTTCGCGTAGGATTTTAATATACAAGCTAAAAGGCACTGAATGAATTTTGAAGGAGGTTGTATGTAAATCTCCGAGGCGGGTATTGTGTATCGTATAAAATATTCAGTGGGCGGCCGAAGCCGCCGACTAAAATGAGTGTTATGTTATGATAGCCACAGAGGTGCAAAGAAATGAGTTTCATCAACGGTTCCCGTAAAAAAAATAGAAAAATAAGATTTGTGTCTGTGTTTTTCATAATATGGTAATGAGGTTTGCTGCGATTCTTTCTCTATTCTCTAACTCATTTTACGAAGTTATTCTTTTATTTAAAGACTAGCTGTTGCCCGCGGCTCCGCCCGCGTGGAATTCTAATCCCGTTCCCGCTATCCATGGGAAACTATTCTTGGATGAAAAGTAGCCTATGTGGATAGTGTGAGTAGTGTATCCGGACTATAGTCTATCCCTGTACTAAATTTCAGCCAGATCCGTTCTGCCGTTTTTGCGCGAAAGAGCAACATACATACATACATACTCACAAACTTTCGCGTTTATAATATTAGTAAGATAAACTTTTCATCATACATATAACCCTTTTATTTTTTTTTTTATCGTGCGGAAATCCCTTCGGATACCCCCCCGCGTGCCAGCGGGGGCGGTTATGTCGGGCTTGAACCGACTAAAACCGCACGCCGTCTCGGGTCTGCAAACGCCGGGGTGTAAGGTTGCCCATAGAGCATATCCCTCGCACCCCGACTGACCCTGGGCCATCTCCGGTTTCGAGATGGCCCCCTCGGGTTTGGGAACCACGGTGTCCCCGTCTTGCCCCGGTTTGGGGGAGGGGCGCTAGTCGCCCCACCGTCCCGGCCTGCTTCTGCTGGGGTGACAGGTGGCCTCACCCGCCACCCCCAGGCCTGCGCTCATGGAGGACGGAGGTCGTTAAGCGACCTCCGGCGCCTGAGTCGCCTGCGACGCGCGGCGAGCAAGTTGCGGGCTCGGCGGGCCGGGAGGGTTCTGAACCTCTCCCGGGCGCGCTCCGCCACCTCCTTCGCGAGCATCACATGCTCGCAGAAGGAGGCGGCGGCGGCCCACGCGCTCGCGCTCCGCACCATTGCCGCAATCATGCTGCCGAGCGAGAGGACTCCCACCCCGATGGCTGCCACGAGGTCACGCCTCGGCGCCTCCCACGCCGGGCAGTCCGCCAGCGTGTGCAGCCCTGAGTCCTCGCTCGCGTCGCAGTGATGACACTCAGGCGTTGGCTCCTTCCTGATCCGATGCAGGTGGTCCCCGAAGCACCCCTTCCCAGAGAACTCCTGCGTCAGTCGGTACGAGAGGCTTCCGTGTCGCCTCTCCAGCCAATCCTCCATGATGGGCCTTACCGCCGCTATGGCGGCGTGCCCTCATACATATAACCCTAATTATTTTTCTTAATTAAAAGTAGCCGCTGTAACACCTTACAATATTACCTACCTGTCAATGAAAGTCCCATCAAAATTGGCCTAATCGTTCCAGAGATTACCTAATTCTAATAGACAGACAGATGACGACCTATGTGGCGTAGCGGTATTCGACTGCTACGACAGTATTTTTATACATTAATATGTCTATTTGCATAGGTCTGGGTGTGTTTCTATGTATAATATGTATGTATTTACAAAAAAAAGTATATAAATATGTTTATCCGCATTGTGGAACCCATAACACAAGCTAGTTTAACTATGCTTACTTTGGGTCTAGAAAGCGCTGTGTAGAATGTTGTAGAATATTTTTTCAAGAATTGTTTTTTTGTAATATATTTTGCACATACCCTCATATGCATTTATTTAAAACTGGTTGTTTTAATGTTACAAATTATTTGTAACATTAAAATAATGTTACAAATTATTTGTATAGATATTGGCTATTACGAGAGCGACTTTTCTCTTACCCCCCCAACCTCAAGAGGAAAGCATCAATTAATTGAGGTTAGGATCAGCTCCAAAAATCTTGTCGGATACCAAATATACTCTCAAAACAAACAAGAAACCGTAACTATTAGAAAAATTACCTCACAAAAATCAAATAGAAATCAGACTATAATAAACGAAAACAATTTTAAATATTCATATACATATTATCGATAAAAACCGGTTGAGTACAACATTATTCCATAATACAGAGCGGGCGCCGGGCATCGCACGTCAGCCCGCTATAAAATATTCAACGGTACGTACCGGATTCAACGCCAGCACCTCACTGCGTTATCGAGAAATTATTATCGTGTGTTTATTTCAAAACACTATTGTACTGGAAAATTGCAGAGCTATAGAATGTTGAAACTTTTTGGATTGCAGTTGCAATTTGATTTATAATTATTTTTATAAAGCATAAATTTAACATGATATTGTCGGAAGTTTACGCGAATGTCAAACATTGAAAAAAAAATAACGAATTCCATTGCGAATTATTTGATGTTATTTTTTATTTTACATTGATCCCGACGTTTCGGTTCCAAGAAAAGTCAAAATACAACAAGACTTCATGACACTGTGAGCTCATTCTGCGTAAATAGTAACACGAACAATTCAACATAGTTCGGGTACTTTGAGATAACTTACACTTCAAACTATAAGACAACAACCATCTTTAGTCTCCCCGTGACCATGGCTGCTGAAAACCAACCGAAACGTCGGGATCAATGTAAAATATAAAAAATATCGAATAAATCGCGATAAATTTTACATTTTTAATTTTATGCTTATTATTTTATGTTGATTATCGCTCGCTTAGTAATGTGCCCAGTAGATGGCAATAGGCTCGCCCTCTATTACATTGGGCCCTAAACATAACTGGCGAAACGTGGGTGTAATACACCTTTGCCTACCCTTTCGGGGATACAGGCGTGAAGTTATGATATTGTCGGAAGTTTACGCGAATGTTACACATTGAAATAAAACTATTGACCATGACCGTGACCATGGCTGCTGAAAAGCAACCGAAACGTCGGGATCAATGTAAAATATAAAATAACATCAAATAAACCGCGATAGAATCCGTTAAAAATAGTTTTATGTTATGTTATGTTATTATTTTATGTAAAGTTTTAGAACTAATCGGGTCGGTACCTTGGGATGTGTTAATAATAATAATAATAATAACGTTTATTTATTTTAAAGAATTGTAGTACAATGAGGCATAATTATAAGTTTACAAGGTAGGTAGGTACTATTATTCTACAATATGTGGGTGCGGTTCTGATTTCCTAACTAGGCTACAAAGTAGCCTGTATGAAGGAGTTACAGTCCCTTTCCTAAGGATTTAATGTGAGTATAAAATAGTACAATTGATTCATTTCAAGTGCTACAAGTTAACTTTTCTTCGCAAATTAAAAAATAAAATAAAAATAATAAAATCAGACAAAGAAATAACAAAGTATAACATAGTAATGTGTACGTTCGAGTTTGTGTGTGCGTGTGAGTCTGAGGGTGTTTGTGTGTGTGTGTGAGTGTGTGTGTGTGTGTGTGTGTGCGTGTGTGTATGTGTGCTTATTTGTGACAAGAGGAGGTGTAGGACGATCAATCAAGTAGCCTATTTCAGTCAACGCTTGACATTGGCTTCTCGTAGAAAGCGCCATGGCACTCGCTATGAATACGCAGTAATAAAGGTTTCTGTTTCATCGTATGACTGACAACGAAGAAACAAATAGACACTTTTTTTGCACTCGAAGTGGCTGAGGCCGAATACAGGACAATGCCGGTTTATTTTGTTGTATAGGGATGGACCTAAAATGTAATAAAATTTCTTAATAAAAGACGACCGTGGCAGCGGAACAGCACAAATTTTATCCTTTCTGCGCTTGTCAATCATCTTATTTGGCGTTTGGTGGTGCTGCAGAATCACTACTTGCAAGATGAAGTGTTGTCGTACGTTTAAAACGTCCCATCTTTCATATAGTTCAGTTGTGGGGAACCTAATAGAACGAAATGTTGCAACTTTCAACACTGCTCTGTGTGCTATTTCTAGAGGCTTTATTATAGTTTTTGCAGCTCCACCCCAACATGAGATGGAATATGTTACGATGGACTGACACAACGCAAAATAGACACTACGAATGACGTTAAAGCTAGCGACATGACGAAGAGTTTTAAAAATGTATATGAGTTTACGTACTTTACCGGTGAGACTGATGATATGTGTCTTGAAGTTGAGATTTTTATCTAGGGTTACGCCCAAATATTTAACATGATCTACAGGAGTTAGATTTGTACAAGTGCACCGAGTTTGAGACCCAGAGAGACAGATGTGAGCTATTAGATTTATGGCGCTGCGTGGTTGGGAGGCGGCGCTGATAGACCACACAAGGAAGTTGGTTTTGGACGAGTTGAGTGTAAGTTTGTGAGAATTTAGCCAATTTAGTACAGTATCTAACGCGAGCTGTGCCTTATTTTCTAATTGCACCCATGTATTGGCAGTGACGGTTATAGCAGTATCATCTGCAAACGATGTTATCATCCCATCATGTATATTAAGGTTACATAACTCGTTGATGTACACAAGAAATAAGGTGGGTCCAAGTATGCTACCTTGTGGCACGCCGTAGGAGATGGGGAGTTCAATACTGTTGTTGGTTTCTATCCTAACGAACTGTGAACGATTTGTTAGGTAACTTCGGAATAGATCCAACTGAATACCTCTGACACCCATGCCTTCAAGTTTTAGTAATAGAATAGAGACGGGAACAGAATCGAACGCTTTAGTGAGGTCCAAGAATATGGTAAGTACTTTTTTATTATTGTTTATACTGTGCACAACATGATTAGTTAACTCGTGAACTGCGTTGCAAGTAGATAAGTTTTTGCGAAAGCCGTATTGATGATCAGATAGGAGCTTATAGTGTTCTAAATAATTAACCAATCTTTTGTTTATTATACGTTCGAGTACCTTGGACAATACACTTAGAACTGCTATAGGGCGGTAGTTGTAAGGCGAAGTCCCGTCTCCACCCTTAAAAATTGGATGAATAATAGCCTTTTTAAAGGAAGTGGGAAAGACAGCAGTGTCGAAACAGAGATTAAATATATGGCATAGGATGGGTGCCAGAAGAATGGAGTATTTTTTCAAAAAATACGGCGTAATACCGTCCCAACCAGCAGCGGCGTTTGAACGTAGAGCGTGTATAGTAGTTATGATTTCGTCGGGGTCGGTGTATTCTAAGACGAAAGAAGAGATGTGTGTGGCGCTATGCTTAGTTTGCGGGAGTTGTTGTGGTGGAGTAGTGATGAAGTTGTCAGCTAGGTTTTTGCCAATATTTACAAAGAAGGAGTTTACTTTGTTACATGATAGTAATGTTGAGGATGTGGAGTTTAATAACTGTGTTGCTGTATTTCTGGGTTTTGTGGTGTTCGTGACTCGCTTTATAGTATCCCAGAGTAGTTTTGGATTGTGACTTGCTTTATTTAGTTCTTGTGTGTCAAAGATTCTTTTTGCTTTTTTAAGTATCTTAGTACAATAATTTCTATATCTTTTATAGATTAGTGCTAGTACTTCGTTATCTGGATATTTTTTAGCCTTTCTATGTAATGCATCTCTGTTTCTTATACAACGTAGCAGACCTGTTGTTATCCAGGGTTTCAGTATTTTCTTTTTGGCAGATACCCTTTTAACAGTTGTATTTATTGATATGGCAGTGGTAACCAACTCAATAAGGTTGTCGGTAGCGGTGTCGACATTTTCCATATAGAGAATAGAATTTAAGTCTAGCTGGGACATTGTTTCATCAAGTTTCTCATAGTCGATCTTGGCAACAGTGGAAACAATGTTTTTCCGTATGGGTCGATTTTTTAAACATAACAGAGAAGAGTAATGGTCAGTGACCACAGTCTCGTAGACGAATGTGTGACAGCAGAAGTTAGTTTAAAAAAATATATGGTCTAAACAATTGCCCTCTCTAGTGGGCAGGGAGTGAGCTGGGAGATAACCATGAAATGCCAAAGTATTAAGATATTCGTAGGAACGTGTTTCTAGTGTAAAAGGCTTAATGTCTATGTTTAGGTCACCACATAGAATAACCGATTTAAAACATTGGAGTGGCGGAAGTATACGGTTGAGAGCTGAGAGGAAATTCTGTATGTCATAGTTTGAGGGTGAACGATAGATGCAAACTATGGCAACCTCTGATTTAATTTTTATAATGATACCAGATGCTGACTGACTTAAGTCGGGTTCTTCACATGTCGCTACTAGCTCCGTGTCAACATATACCACCACTCCATCCTTTCTGTTGAGATGATTAGTTGTATTAAATGCTGTGTAGTTTTGTAACTGTGGAATAGTGGAGTTAGTTTAACATCCCAACCAGCACTCGGTTAAGACCATCACATCACAATCGAATGGGATACGGTGCATGAGGCTTTGTAGGTTTAGGTAGTTACAATTAATAGAACATATGTTTTGAGAGAATACTTTTAGGAAGTTTTTCGGTTGCTTTATGATCATTTGTGTCTGTTCTGGGGTGCACGTATGGGTTTCAGATACAGACAATCGGTCAATGTTGTCAATCAGGTTATTAATGTCATTAGTCATTATGTTGGTAAAAGTATTCTAAGTGGGGATGGATAGTTTGGTTGAAGTAGGGTGTGTATTTGTTATTAGGAATTGACATAGTGGCAGTTTGAAACTGTTCATAATGAATCCGATGTGTGTTTGTTGCTGGGCTAGGTTGTGACTGTTTGAGTAGTATTACTGGTAACAGGTACAGTTTAGGCTGATGACCAAGTGAGTTGTTTGGTGAGTAGTATTTTTGGTCTGACAAATCAGGCGAGTAGTGTTGAGTTAAATCAGTTGAGTAGTGTTTGTAATGTAGTAGTTTATCGTTGTAGTAATTATGTGTGTTTGGTGTGTTTTCTGTAAACAATAGAGAAAAGTAGTTATAACTATAGCCTATCTCAGTGTGTAAGTTATGAACGGTTAAAGTAACATAAGAAATAGAGAAATAATACATGCATAGTCATATGGTGTTGCTAGCCAATTGTTTCAGCTGCAGTTCATTTTTCACAAGGATGGACTGGCTAGCTGGATCCTTTTTCAACATGATCCTTCCGGACGATGTCCAGCAAAAGTTATAACGGTTTAACTTGGCATACGTCCTTGTGAGATAAAATAATTTCTTTGCATGGGGTGTGAGCTGTTCGGCAACATATATAGGTGTTTCAGCTGTAACTGTCACACCCAAGTGTGTTGAGTTCAATCTATGTTTCGGGTTTTTCTTGTTGTACTCTTTAACCGCGTTCAAGAAATTGGTCTTTATGAGCGTATTTGAGAACTCCACAGTGATACCTGATGTTTTGTATTCCTTTTTGGAAGGCTGCCGTGCGACATCGCGTATGTCGGACGGTTCTATAACGCTATTCATTTGCTTGGATAGTTCCAGGATCATGTTGTACAAAATGGTTTTATTTTCACTATCCCTTTTAGGAACATTCCGAATTTCTATTGAGGTTTTAATACTGTTACGGTCATATAACTCAAGTTTTTCTTCAAGTGCGGACAACTTGATCACCATGTTGTTTCGATCTTTCTCCAGAGTGGTAATTTTGTTCTCAACTGACGATAGTTGGTCAGAGATGAACGTCATGGTCTTTTCTAACTCTCCTGTAGTTGTCATGATATCAGTGTAATGCCTTTTAATTTCCATCATGTAACCCTCCAGTTTGTCTAGGCGTGAATTTTGGGCACTTGACATTTCCCTAATCATTTCTCTAATCTCATTTTTGAAACTTTCGAAATCGTCGCCGGTAACGTCACTAGAGGTGTGCTTACGTTTACCCCGCTGAGTAGTATGATGCTGTAAGGCTACATTTTCGTAAAGTCTCCTAATGTCCGACTCAGAGCGCGAAGGAGTACTTAGGTTCATCTTCATCGAGTTAGTTTCACAGTCAGCCTGCACTGGGATATTATCATTCGTGAACGATTTGGGAAGTGGCTCGGACATTATGAGCTGATTCTCGGTCGTGAACTTTGTAAGTTTCGATTATATGCAATATAACCAATTAAATAATTAATTAAAGGAATTGTAACTTGGACCAAGTACAAAAATTACCCGGAAATCGCTGTCGCTTTTGAATTGCGGCAAGCGACAATCTTGATGCTTGACACTTGACGTTTGACAATCTTAACGCTTGACAATCCTGACATTTGACAGTCTTGACGCTTGACAATCTTGACGTTTGAGACGTGAATGCAGGCGCGTTGACGTAGCTCTGCTCACTATTGCTGTCGCTGTTGATGTTGTCTTGTTTCCACGGACACTCCGCGTTCACCACAAAGTTATGCGCTCCTGGTACTTAACACTGTTTGTTTTGTAATTTATTGCTAAATTATATTAAATAAATAGAAAGAAATTAAAATAAAAATTTGCACGGATTAGACGTCTAGTCGCTTTCGCGGTCCAAAAGGAAGGGGTGGTGAATATAGTAGGGAATACCTATCTTTATCGACATAGTGCTCCTTTTCCTATCCTATACTCATGACACACACACGCACGCGTACACATACACACACACACTCATCTACACACGTACACTCATCTACACACACATGCACATGATTTGTAAAACTAACACTTAGTTTTTAAGAATAAAAATTATCAACTAACCCTTTCTATATTTAATATACCTAAGCATCAGGTAATCTACTTGGTACAGCATTTACAATGTTATGGATGAGCGTGGCCTTCTGATACAGGTGTATTTCACTTAATAGAACGTCACTACGACAAAAATATTGTTAAAAGTACCTTTTTGTTACAGAAATAAATATATTTTCATTTTTCATTTATTCATTTTTTTTGTAATGTCATTTGCATGACAGCTACGACGTACAGGGCTCTACTAACACCTGTGATGCCCAAACCAACATCACCTGCAAGTCGATGCACCTGCTAAGCAACGGGACGAGACGAGGCGCAGGCTTCCTTCTCAGGGTTGGGAGGTCCGAGGGAGGGAGGGAGGCAATATCAATCAACGTACTACGGGCTCTAAAGTACAAACTTTAAGCGCAACTAAGAACTCGCTATGAGGATAATGATGATTTGTATGACAGCTACGGAAAGTTGCAGATTGTTGATGGACGGTTTATGGTATTTCGCGATACTAATTTTTTTTTTGTTGTAGTATCCATAGGCAGGTATTGTTATATTAAAAAAAAAGGATTTAATTATAAATATTCTACGACATTCTACACAGCGCTTTCTAGACCCAAAGTAAGCATAGTTTAACTAGCTTGTGTTTTGGCTTCCAGAATACGGATAAATATACTTATATACTTTTTTTTTGTAAATACATATATATATTATACATAGAAACACCCAGACCAATGCAAATAGACATATTCATGGATACAAATATTTGCACTGAGCGGGAATCAAACCCGCGCCCCATGTCGTAGCAGTCGAATGCACTACCGCTGCGCCACAGAGGCCGTTGAATTTTTATTCACTTAGAAACTTTCTCTAATAAACTCATTTCTTATTCCGTACATACTCTTCACACCACACACCCATCAGGGTTATATTCAGGCATCTTTCTCCGGTATGAACATAAAAAGAATTAATTTTTCATAAAATGGGTAGAACAGAAACGTGTCGTAAGTTTCCATGGAACCCGGGGGACATATCAAGGCAGTTAATGGACTGGATCAGACGTCACAGCGGACCGAATAATTTATGGTCGTAAACCCGTAAAACATAGAGTGCTGCTAATAAATGATAAACCACTCATAAGGGTAGTTTATGACAAATAGCGATCGATAAAGCTTATAGGGTAGTTACGGGCTAATGGGTAGAAGACTGGGGGAATTACCGTAAAATATATTTTTATATAATACTAACTGACCCTACAAACTTGGTTCTACCTTAGAATCGATTTGTGTTGGTAACTTTATATTACATACTAAATTCACAAGTATTTAACCTCATTGTGTATCTGAACTAACACTAGGTTAAGATTCACTGTTAGTAACAAATATGGACAAAGTCTGAAATAAAATGTCTTATTATTATTTCCTTTATTACATTTGAAATTCATAAAAAATATATTTTTAAATACATTCCACCTATATTAAAAAAACACAAATATATTTAAAAATAGTGGCCCACCGGCATCAGGTACAGGGACCAAGATACCGGTGGTTAGGGCTCCAGAGAGAGGAACCTCCTCACAATACGTGCCGTGTCGAGGAGTACCGCTTTCTGCATCAAGCCCTTGATCCAACTACCTAACGCGAGCCTCTTCAGATGTTGGTCGAGGCTCTTGGCAATCAGTCCATGAACCGATACGACTATCGGAACAATAATTGCTGAATCCACATCCCACATGTCGACAATTATTATTATTATTATCAGCTGATTTTATTTCGTGAATGTCTCCTTGCACCCCGGCAATGAAGCGGTGACGGTGTGAGGTTTTGGTCGGTTCCAGTCCGACATAATACCCCTCGCTGGTCGGTGCCGAAGGGAGGTAACCGTGGCAATTTCCGCAAAAAAAACACACGGAGATAAATCTAAAAAATCAAAGATCATGAAAATCGGTCCACCCGTTCTTGAGTTCATCCCGGTCATTGACCCAAACTAAGCAAATTGGTTCTAGAATGTGGATAAACATAATTATGAACTTTTTGTATAGATCGGAAAAACTTTTTTTGTGAACAAATACATATTATACACAAATACATACAAATACATATGTGGCGATACCACATATACCCAGCGCCATCTAGCGACAACAAGGAGAACTACTTGGATACTACTACATCAATACTAATCCTGAATCGCGAAAGTGAAGTTCGCGCGCTGGTATAGCATATATACAACATCCCAACGACAACCGTTGGGTCGCGGCCCGCCAGGTGTGATCATCTTGCCTGGTCGGAGGATCCTCCCTTTGTTGGAGGAACATCACACCCTGTTCCTCCACAATGGTGACCCCGACGTGATCTGATCACGTAACCTTCGCTGAACATATCAGCAGCATTCGTATCGCCACCATCCTATTCACTTCTTCCACATGAGCGGTAATTAAGTCTTCGCCATCCAGCAGCTTCGGCCTCAACTGGGATACCGCAGCATGTAGCGACCGCTGCAGCCTGGTTACCCTACGGCCACATCAGCCTCTAAGGCACAACACACTGCACATACGGTCCACGTAAGAAGAGCACATCTCTCCCGTCTACGCAGCATTCGCCCCATACACGGGGGACTTACCTCGACTCAAGAGGATTCGCCCCGAGGCTCACCGAGGACTCATCTCGACGCTTCGAGCCCCGATTCACTGGGCATTTCACCGCAGCACCGCATCACCACACTCAGCTCCGCATCTTCGGGACCAGCGGTTAGTCCCAAATAACGAGGACTAGCGAGGAAGACTGTTCCACCAATGGAACCAGCGGCGTCCAGTTCCGACGAAATGGCCGTGACTGTGACCTCTGACTTAGCTGCCGAACGACCTCGGTGGTGTAGCAGTAGAGCTACTGCTACACCACAGAGGTCGTTCTATTACTTCTATGTTTGCTATGTATGGAACAAAAGACATGGCACTCCTGGACTGCCGACAGAAATGAGGAATTGAAAATTTACGTGTGTATTTTTTGAATGGTCAGGAAATATTTACATTCAGCCAGAGTTCACTATGAATCAGTTCGAAACTTCATCAAGTTCAGAACATAAATAATATTGTTAAGGTTCCAAACGAGTTCATCAGCTATAACAAAGATAGCGTTGTTTTAAAAAAATTGAATATGGAAAGCATTCGGTGGTGGTTACGCGAGTTCCATGGTTTTTGTTCACCCAAAAAGTGCTCAACGAGCCTAAAGAAGTTTTTACTTCAAAAAAAAATTGGTATCGCGAAATACCAATACTGACAAGCAACCATGCGCCATTATTTGTAGTTATCATACAGATAAAATTACAAAAAGGCTCGCTATAAGTATTCAGATAAGTGTCAAAATTAATTTGGCTAGTTTCTGCGTCCCGTTCCAAATTCGAAATTCAAAATTCATTCTCGCGTCACCCTAGAAACCGTGAGACAAATTTTTGGTATATAGATAAGAGTTTATATTAACAATACGAAAAATGTAACTCAATGTGAATATTATTTTGTAAATTTATTAATATGCTAACTGTACATCTTACAAATCTATACTATTAAAAAATTGTAAATTAGTTATTTCGGTACATAGGAGACATTTTAAAAAAAATAAGGTTATGTTAAAATAACGTATGTTCTAGACTGAACCAAAAAAAATTTTTGGAAATTTTTGTTTGTTTTTTTTTTTTTTTTTTTTATATTTAGGACACGTCAATTTGACTTCACCTCGCCTGATCGTAAGCTGAAGATAAAGTCTCAGGAAAGAGGGTCACCATTACATACACGTATCATGTTAACAATGGTGACACTCAGCTTGACGGCCTCATCAGAAGAGGATTGTCGTCGCAGCACCGCGTGACACCCACCGGTCCCACTAGTGCTGCGACCACTATCCCCCTGCCCGGCTATGCACTTGCTGACCCCTGAACGCAATCAAACCGAAATTGGATTACTATGGAGGGTTGTTCGCAATCGTGCACGGTGGTACCTACCCGGCCGAATTTTATGACAAATTTGTGTCATCAAATTTCTACCACCAGGAAATGCGATGTACGCAAAACTACTGAAAGAATTTTTTGGTCAGACTTAAAATCTGTCGTATATTTGATCGCAATTGGTTAAGTAGAACCGGAGATATGATCAAAAGTGGCGACAACCGACATCCATGCGGGTGGAGCCACGGGCTTGCTTAAGCTTTTTTTTTTTTTTTTACGTGCGGAAATCCCTTAAAAATATTAACGAGTATGGCTATATCTTATGAAAACATGAATAAATGCACAATACATTTGATTTGTGTCTAGTGCTGTATTATTTATTTTACTCTTTTACTGTATGTATTTTTTTCCTGTCCATATTTTTAGGGTTCCGGAGTCAAATTGCAAAAAACGGAACCCTTATAGATTCGTCATGTCTGTCTGTCTGTCCGTATGTCACAGGCACTTTTTTCCGAAACTATAAGAACTATGCTGTTGAAAATTGGTAAGTAGATGTATTCTGTGAACCGCATTAAGAATTTCAGACAAGTAACATAAATTTTGGGGGTTTAATATAATTTATTTCTAAACTGAATAGTTTGCGCGAGAGACACTTCCAAAGTGGTAAACTGTGCCCCCCCCCCCCCTTGTAACTTCTAAAATAAGAGAATGATAAAACTAAAAAAATATATATGATGTACATTACCATGTAAACTTCCACCGAAAATTGGTTTGAACGAGATCTAGTTAGTAGTTTTTAGGGTTCTATACCTCAAAAGGAAAAAACGAAACCCTTATAGGATTACCTCGTTGTCCGTCCGTCCGTCTGTCAAGACCGTTTTTCTCAGGAACGCGTGGAGGTATCAAACTGAAATTTATATCTAATTCTCAGGTCTACTGTTCCTTGGCGCTGTGAAAAAATCAAACTTCTAAGCCAAAGCAATCAAAAGATACAGTCGTTTATGCCGCAAATTTTCGAAACTCGCACGGGAATCAAAACGTACAGGGTACTTCCCGTGAACTTAGAATCTTAAAATTTGGTACGAAGTAACGTCTTATAGTACAGATAAAGGAAAAATTGCGAAAACCGTAAATTTTTAGTTACATCATATAATAAAAAATATTTTAGAATTTTTTTACGGAACCCTTCATGGGCGAGTCCGACTCGCACTTGGCCGGTTTTATTATAAGTTATTTCGTTGGGCCATTTCATTATTTTCATTTGTCTCTCGACAAATGAAAATAAAATAAAATAAATAAATAAAATAAAATATTAATAAAAGCCGATTGATTTGAAGAAAATTGTATATATAGTTGATGCCCGTGGCTCCGCCCGCGTGGAGGTTGGTTGGTTGGTCCTCTATCATTTTCATCCATACTTTGCGGTTACCACTTAAATAATGTAGCACACGCTTTCTTCCGAAGAGAGTTTCCAGGATAATAGGCGCTGGAGACTCAGACGTAAATCTAACAAGATGGTAAATATTGAAATGTCACAGACAACAATTTCAATGGGAAGAAAAAGAGCAATAAATACCACTATATATTTTCGACTATAAAAGATAGTGTTATGTTTTTAGTATAGGGCTTCTTTTAGATGTATACATTACCGAATCTGCAATGAGGCTTATTTAACGAGTTTGCAAACCGCTCGGAAGAAGACCTAACAAGATATGCAATGAGGCTTGTTTTTGGAACTGAGTTTGCACGACCGCTCAGCATAATAATGGTATAAAACCATAAGAAACAATACCCAGATACTGGTTGAATGTCCCAGCTCCAAGAAAAGGTATCCGTTGGTTTAAAACGCCAACGGACCCACAAATGGTACAAAACCATAAAAATAAGGTATCCGTTGGTTTAAAACGCCAACGGACCCAAAAACAACATCAGTTGGTTTAAAACGCCAACCGACACACAACAACCTTTACTAGGCAAAGCCTAATAATAAAAGAAAAACGAACATGAAGTTCAAAGTTCCATCTCAAAGAGAGGAGAAAAGAAGAAAATATATAGTAGTGGTAGAGTAATATGATTTAAAACAATACAGACAATTTGTCAAAAAAATATGATGAACAACTTTTAATGTTATGACCAAGTCAATTTATTATTAAAGTGTTATTATAAAAGTAAAATAGTTTATTATTTGACCCACATCAGTGAGTATGTATGCAAACATCAGTTGCAATTGGAACAACTAGTGTTCAAAAAAAATTTCAAAATTTAAAAAAAAAAATTAAGAACCCATGGTTCAACAAGGTAGGTATTTTCTTTAATGTTTTGTAGTCGTTTATGTTTGTATTTATATTTTGTGGCAAAAAGTAAAAAAAAAATGTCAAGTTCAATATGACCATGAAGGCATTTTAGGGTTGATACAACGGATCATACAAAAATTGCAACAGGCAAAATAATTACGAAGTTAAAAAACTAATAAGTTGAAATATACATAATAAATTATTTTGGGGCAAGTCCAAAATAAATATTATTATTTATTCACTAATTAATAAATTTTAATGTTTTGTTCAAAAAAAACAGAAACATAAAAGGGAACAGTCATCCTAAGAAAAGTATTACAACATGATAGAACATTAACCAATAGGTTAAAAGATTTTAATATTTAATATTCAGTAAAAAAGTCCAAAAGTTGGTATTCATCAAAGAATAATTTTATTTTGTTTTTAAAAAAACAAGACTATTTTTCAATCAATTTGTAGTAATTTTACATTATACTATACTGGCAACCTTTTTGATTGTCAAAACCATAAGACGTTTGACAACTAAGTTGAATTCAATTTCAAAACAAACTTTGATAGAAATAAAATGTTCAAATATACGAACCAAAGATGTAATAACAATTGAAAAGTATTACATTATTTAGTAAGAATACATAATTGACCTGTAGACCATGTCTACCAACAGGATAGATGAGTTATTTAAGTTATAAAAGTTTTCGTTATATGTGCACATATTGGGTAGGTACATGAAATTAAAATTTTTACTGGTGACCCTTTTATAGGCACAAATATCATTACGACCATTGTAGTGATGAGATATAGGTAGTGTATTACCAACAGTGGAATAACAATAAGGAATGTTATTATAAAATACAAGTTTTAGTTAGAAGTATGTGTAGGTATATGTTTGTTTGCCACAATAGTGTATAAGAGTGTTTAAGTGCAAAGGAAAGTTTATTGAATATTTACATATATTTACAACAATAGTGATTATTAGAACAAAACAAGTGTTGTTCATAGTTAAGAAGTTAGGTTGCTATTTAATTAATAAATTTATTAGGTTAGGTTAGATCCTTGTATTGTTTTATGTTTGATTAAAAATGTTTTATATGAATTATATTGATTATTTTACCTATATTTAGTTTATAGTTATGACACAAGTCATTTTAAAAGGACTCGGGGGAAATGGCTAATGCATTGTTGACTTTGAACGGTCAATTTATATAAGCGGTAATGATTTTAATGACTTTAAACTATACCAGACAAAACAATCCCATATGCAGAACAAGACGAGGTCTACAATTTAAGTATTTTTTATCTTTGTTGTTCTTTTCAAAGATTTTATTAGTTGTATGGAGATCTTTTATTCTTTGTATTTCGTTTCAAAGAATTGTTTACATTTTTTTTTTTCAAATACATAAGCTAATTTGGATACAGAAATCCGACAACAAGCAACACTGAGTACAAAACAGTAAGTATTAAATTTAAAAGGTAATTAATCCAAAGTTAAGTAAAAATAAAATCTATGGTGCGATGAGCGAGATTGACATAAAAATTTAGTAAGTAATTTACTTCAATATAAGGTACTAGTAAAATCAAGTAGTATATATGTAACCTGTCAGTGAGTTATAAACTATTTGTGTATAATACATCAAAATAGTATTAATATATCAACATAAAGATAAATTTCAACCGGCAATAGGTTGATATAATAACTTAATATATGTTATTATAATGCAAATAAAAGGTAAGCAAGTATAAAAAGTATGATAAACTCATTGACTGGGTACTAGGTTATACAAAAATGGAATAAAAATAAGTAGATAACGGTTGAGATCAACAAGTCAAAGAAAACAAAAGTAAATAGATCCTTACTTTACCAGTGGGTATAATAGTATAACTATACAGTTAAAATGACCATAAGAGGTATTAAACCAGTCTAGATGTTAAATGCAAAATAATTGAATAAGTAATGTTAATTAGCCCTGTTGTTATATTTAATAATAATAATAATAATAATAAATTTATTACCAAAAAAATAATTACAAAAGATATAATACATTGCCGGTGGCCCCACACTAGGCAAGCCTGTCCTGTGGGTGCCTATTACGTTCAAACAGGTCGGTATACATTGTTGTTCGGTATTCAATATACATTGCTGTCATCGTTTTTAATTAAGCATTTTGCAGTGTTACTTGTTTAAACTTGATACAGTATTACTTTACATAGAAATATCATACGAGTACCTACATTTCAGTTGGCAACTAAATAAAGTAAATAAAATAATGTATCAAATGATTGTATAGATATTGTAATACAGCTACAAAAATAAATAAATATATGTGTAGTGTAAATGTGTGTATGTTATGTTATAGGGTAATATATTCAAAATAGGTTTATATGTATAAATGTTCCCAAAGAAAGTGCGTAATTTTTAGGCTACGTGTACTAGCAGATCTTCAGTATTGTCGTATGTTAGAGTGAGCAACCATTGTGAAGTATTAAGTTTAGCCTCCTTTACAGAGCACAATTTTATGTCGCACAGCTTTGTTATTCTGTTGTATATATATAAATCTACGTATGGACTGAAACGTCTAGCAAAACTGGTTGTGATAGTTGGCAGTGGCATTCTGTAAACACGACGCTCAAGTAATCTACTATGTTCCTCAGTGTTAACAACGACGGTACGATGAACTTTCAGTGTTGTTTTGAGGAAAAAAAGTTGTCGCACTGTCAAGACCTTGCATTCTTTGTAGAGCTCAGTAGTTGGATACCTGAAGGGTCTTTCGAGCATGGTTTTTAGAACTGACCGTTGAGCTATTTCTGCTTGCAACATGAATGTTTTCAGTGCACTACCCCAGCAGGTTATACAGTAAGATAAAAGTGACTGTGTCAGGGCAAAGTAAACCTGTTTTAGAACGACTGGTGATGCCGAGCATCGAAGTATTTTCATAATGTTGGCAGTTTTTCTTACTCGAGTTGATATTGAGTTTATGTGTGCTTTAAAGGTAAGGTGTTCGTCAATCAGTATTCCAAGATACCTAATGTGGTCAGTTTTCAAAAGCACTACACAGTTGCAGCCCGCCTGGTTCGAACACATATGCAGTTTTATTTTAGGGTTTAGTTTTGGGGCTGACGCCGCGGTTTTGTGAAAGCATATATATTTGGTTTTCTGGGCATTTAAAGTTAGTAGGTTATGCTGCAGCCATGTTGAAATCTGTGCCATACCTGTTTCAATCTTTAAAAACCCCTCAGCCCAGGAAGATCCTTCATAGATAATCACTGTGTCATCGGCGTAACAGATAATTTCTGCGTTAATACTCTCATGTATGTCGTTCATGTACATGATAAAAAGGGTCGGGCCCAAGATACTACCTTGGGGTACACCGAAATTAACATATTGAAGTCTACTCTCATGACCTCCAACTTTAACACATTGCCTTCTATCAGTCAGGTATGATTTAAACCAATTCAGAGCCAATCCCCTCACCCCAAAATGAACCTCAAGTTTTCGCAACAGGATTGGCGTCGATACGGTATCGAAGGCTTTGGCTAAGTCCAGGAAGATGCCTATGCTTGCCTTCTTGTTATCGAGATGAGACGCTACTGTCGATGTAAGTAGTGTTATTGCATCCTCCGTGGATCTGCCTTGCCTGAAGCCGAACTGCCTGTCAGAGAGTAGGTTATTCGATTCGATATAACGCACAAGCCTGCTGTTAACTATTTTCTCAAGAAGCTTAGAGAATACAGTCAAAAGAGATATTGGTCGATAGTTTGCCACACAGTCTCTAGACCCATCTTTATGAATCGGTGTAATAGAGGCTGTTTTCCATGCTTCAGGAAAGACACCCGATTTTAAGCTGAGGTTCAAAATTGCGGTAAGTGGTTGTAGGATAGTCATTCGTATCTCTTTTAGCATTGTATTAGTAAGACCATCTACACCTGGTGCTTTACCGTTTGCCAAGGATAGTATTAGGGACTCAACTTCATATTCGTCTGTTGGCTGCAGAAAGAAAGAGTTTTTTATAAGTTTATTTTTAACTCTGCCTGCCAGTTGCTCCTGACTTTGGTTAAGTCCGTGTAAAATGTCGCCAGCCAACTTTCCTCCGATAGTTGAGAAATATGAGTTGCAAATATCAAGAGAATGTCTGGGATCAGTACTACCCTTTAGTTTTAAGAGTTCTTGCGGTTCGGTCTTAGTTTTGGATAAGTGGCATATTGATTTTATAGTTTTCCAAAGCTTTTTGGTGTTATTTGTGATGTTGGAAAGTTCTCGGTTTTCATATTCGGTTTTGAGCTTCCGCAGCAAGTTATTGCAAAAGTTTCTGTATCGTGAGTAAATTAAACGTAAGAGCTGATCATTGGGAAACTTTCGCGTGCGTAAATGGAGTTGGTCACGATGTTGCATGCAGCGAATTAATCCTGGAGTAATCCACGGCTTAATATTAAATTTAGAGTGGCTAATTTTCGTTGTTCTCGAGTTCGAGCTCACAATTCCATTAAGCCGGTTGCAGAAGGAGTTCACTGCCTGGTTTGTATCAACGTTGTCAATTAAGGCAGTCCAGTCCTCACGTATAAGCTCTCTTTTTATTGTTTCCACGTCGTATCTAGGGACAGTTCTGTTACAGTATGGTTTATCATTTTTCGTAGTGACCATGCCAAGCATCACTATGTAGTGGTCGGTTATATTTGAGCGACACACTACGCCTGTGGCGTCCTGACTGGCGTTCACAAAAATATGGTCCAGGCATCTATCATATCTTGTCGGTTTTGTTATTGCAGGGAAGAGTCCATGTTCCGAGGTGAGACATTGATACTCTAAGTCTTGAGTACTTGTCGACAAGAGCAAGTTTATATTAATATCACCTATCAGAATCAACCTGGTGTTCTTGTTTGAGTTACTTTTTAAGATATAATCCAGGGAACTAAAAAAGTTATTGAAATTTTTGAATGACGGTGGGCGGTAAACACCGAGGACTGTGATTCCTTTATCTAATGTCAATTGTAGACAATTTGCATCCTGACATTCCGGTTCCGAGACACAGACGCTTAAGGTATCCTTTACATATGCTACAACACCAGTATTTTGATTAATTTTTTTCCTTGTAAAATAGTAATTGCACGATGGTATGTGAGGGATTACGGTGTTCTCATCTAGCCAACATTCCGTGAAAACAATAATGTCAAAAGAAGTCTTCATTCTATGTAGCGTCACAATGAAAGAGTTGAAATTTTTGTGTATGCTCCTTATGTTATATGAAATTATTTTAAAGTTATAATTCATGGGGAGTGTTGCACGACATTTTTCAGGCATATCAATTAAATGACAGTTTATACCGATTGAGTCCAATTCAGCAACTGTATAATCATTAGTCATAGTTAATGTTATTATAATATACTCGAGTTTTAAATACAATTACGATTGGATTAATAAAAACTCCATACGGTACACTGTCATAGATATCTCGTTGAAATATGAGTATTTTTTTTAGTTTTGTAGTAACGTGGCTGTAAATCAACTGAAAAATGGAATAACAATCTTTGGCAACCTTGCTAGAAGCTATTATTCTATTGCACATAATGTTTTTTATATAAATATGATATTGTGGTAGTAACAAATATAAGTTATGTAATTGTTTGTTAAAAGTGTAAGATCTTATGAGATAGTAGTAGTGTAATGTTTTATAAAATCGTGAGTGTGTAATATTTTTGTTTCTGATATAGTAGGTAATATAAACATTTAATTCATGATTATAATAGTAACATCTTGTGAGGCACTTGTTTGCCACCGTAGCGCGTGTCGGCTCAGTTTCCGCTGGTAGTAGTGAAGATATGCTGTAGGTCGCCATGCGTTCATAGATTTAACACAGGTGATTAGTTAAATAGATGAGTAATTTCACTAATATAATGGAAATAAGTTCGCATTATTCAGTTAAATATAGGGTTCAAGTACCGTCCTAGATGTTCTCTTTTTCCGATCTAAATCTTTAGAAAAAAAAAAGTAAGCATACAAAATGTTTAAAAAAAATTTAATTGAATTAATTAGGCGGAGTCATCAAAAAACTAAATAAAAAAAATTAATTAAATAATCAAAAAACCCGACTGCTCTAAAAAGACCAAAACAAGTTTGATAGTAGACGGGACCCATTTGTAAATCATAAACCGAAAGAAAATTAATGGGTCCCGCCTACAATCAATATTATTTTGGTATTTTTAGGGCAGTCGGGTTCTTCGATTTTTTAATTAACAATGTTTTGTGTTCTAAATATTTCGAATAAACTAAAAAGCTAATAAGGACGCCTGGCAACTGTTTCGTACAGGAAATGTGTTGTTTTCAAAATACGGCCCGGTCAAATACTTTTTTAAACTAGGTCTGCAAGGCGAATCGCTGCTTGCAATGTTGAGCTGAGTGAGACCATAGATTTGACCGCTATTGCGAAATCAGATTTTGAAAATTTTGAACAGTGATCATTCCTCCGTGGCAAGTCCGATTTTGAAAATTCTTTTTGAAAGTCTCGAGTGTCTCGAGCGGTTATTATGTAATTCCATCTGGATTTTTTTTACGGTGATCATTCCTCTGTGGTAACCTTCCTCTGATTGACCTCTTTAATCATGCCAAATTTGGTTCTGATTGGATTAGTAGTTTAGGAGGAGACCTGTGACAAAGAAAATCCTGAAGTCTGGTATGAGGAGCTTCCGCTCGACTTCGTCTCACTCAGCTCAATTAAAAGAGTTGCACGGACATTGTATGCAATGCATCATAATATGCAATAGCACGCAAGCAGAGCTCAACGTTGTAACAGTGAGGGATATTGAAAAACCGAGTGGACCTCTGTCCACTCTCAACTCACTAGTTAAGGAGTTACGAGCGAGTGAAAATAAGAAGGTAACACAGCTGTACATTACAACTATGTTATGTATAATAATAAAAAAGCGGCCAAGTGCGGGTCGGACTCGTCCATTAAGGGTTCCGTAGCAGCAAGTAACATTTTTTATATTTGAGGTGATTGAATGAAAGGTAAATTGCCGTTTACGATTTATGACTTATTAAAAAAAACTACTTACTAGATCTCGTTCAAACCAATTTTCGTTGGAAGTTTACATGGTAATCTTTAGAAAAAAAAAAGTAAGCATACAAAATGCTTAAAAAAAATTTAATTGAATTAATTAGGCGGAGTCATCAAAAAACAATGTTTAAAAATGACTGTAAAGTTGTTCATTGTTTCCGTAGTTCGCAAGAATTACGGTAGATGGCTCCAACGTCGCCGCAAGACGTAATAATGTATCGGAGAATTTCGAATATCTGGGACGTGTCTAGGTGGCTCAGTTGGTCAGAGCATTCCCCCTGTAAGGGACTGGTCGCGGGTTCAAGTCCCGTCCTAGATGTTCTCTTTTTCCGATCTAAATCTTTAGAAAAAAAGTAAGCATACAAAATGCTTAAAAAAAATTTAATTGAATTAATTAGGCGGAGTCATCAAACGACTCCGCAAACGTAGTGTAGGACGTGTCTAGGTGGCTCAGTTGGTCAGAGCATTCCCCCTGTAAGGGACTGGTCGCGGGTTCAAGTCCCGTCCTAGATGTTCTCTTTTTCCGATCTAAATCTTTAGAAAAAAAAAAAGTAAGCATACAAAATGCTTAAAAATTTTTTTTATTGAAGTAAATATAAAAAAAATGAAACTAATAATTATTTTCAAATACCGTCATTTACGTAAAAACGAAAAATAACAATAAAATTGGTGAATAAAATCACCTCACTGGCAAAGTAAAGAGGAAAATAAGTAGATATAAAGTACTTACGGACCAAACACAATATACCTACGGCAGAATAATACCTTGAAGGCGCCAATGTAATGGTTAATATTTTTCGTGGGGGGTTTAAATGAAGTTTCATGAAGTTTAAAGGTGTGACTTATGCACTGTAAAAATTTAATAAAGTAATATTGTAATTGATACTAACTGCCGGCTAGGGCGAGCAGAGATAAATAAAAGGATTGATTACAATATAATAAGAGATTATAATCGGTAACGTTACATAAATTTATTTTAGGTATATGAGTAAATGAACCTCAGGGAATGGATTCTTAATAAATATTCTGCCGTGGCGTTGTTCGGTCCGTTGTGCAAGATGGTAGTATGCACTTAGCTAGTGGACACGTGGCTGGTGGTGATGCTGGCGTGCCAGGGTCTCCGCTGGTGTGCCTCGCTACCTCCATTATGGTGCGAAGACCCTGGAAATAGAAAAAGTGCGGGTCAGTTTGTCACTAGGCAATTACGTCCAAGTGACCCGCTAAAATAGCAGGTGAAGAGAATCTCCCAGCGGCAATGCAGCGTAGCTAGAAACTATAACAAAAAGAATATAATAGGCAGCACAAGCTGGTGCCGCGACCTCTGACCGTAGGGGTCATCGGCCTCGTGGCACTAAATAGGTAGGCTGAAATAGCACACAGTAAAATAAAATATGTTAAGCCATGCATTTAGCAGGCAATAAGCTGCACCGCTGGAAGGTCTTCACCTGTAGAAAGAAGTAGGAAATGTTGATCTCAAAACTTACCCGGAGCCGACAGCAGTTGGCCACGGGGTCAAAGTGACCTTCCTCGGCGAAGGATGCCAAGGAAAGGAACGATATAAGAGCCGTCAGTTGATGACTGGGCTAGTGCTGTCCAATCTCGCTTGCACAACCATAGATAATTAGTAATATATTATAGAAACATACTAAAATATCGATTAATTTACGGATATAGTTTTAGTTTTATTTATAAAGAATCCACAACGTTACAAACATATTAGATTTTAGGTGTGACCAAGACCTTTCTAATAAAAAAAATCCGTTCCCGCAGGGGGAACGCACAGGTAGATTTCGTGAAGCAATTAATATTATTTTATATAGAGAACTACGGACTTTAAACAGTTTAATTTTTTTTTCTCGAAAACGGTAACTTTTAGCGAAAAACTTTTCAGCCATTTATTTAAGACTTAATAATGGCCTATCGATTAAAAATGTTTCCGACCTCAAGAATGTTCACCGGTTAGAAGTTATGATTTTTTTCCCGAAAAATTTTGGTTTTTCCCCCCTCCACTTTTTAAAGGTTTAATCTTATAGGTTTATAATTAAAAGTTGTTGGTATTCATGTATACTATGGGATAAAATTAGAACGGTTCGAATATCTTTCATGGAACGTGAAATTTTGAGGAAAAACTGATTTCACAAAAAGTGAGGCCCTACCGTCCCCTTAGGCCGGATTCCACCCGTTCACGAACTTAAACTAAGTTCACACCCAAGCAATTTTTGACCGCAGTTTGAAAGCGATCGGGGCAAAAATGCGACCGTGAGAATTTTGGGAAGTGGAACCATACATACATACCATTTCGGATACCATACATGTCATTTCGGACTCAGGGGGATCAGGGATCATAGGAGGTCTAGTTATGAAACTAGACCTCCTATGAAGATTTTTTTTTTTAATTCAACAGTAGTCAAGAAACCAATAGGTAGATCGATTTCATCGAAATCTACCTAAAAGCCGCATCAAAATCCGTTCAGTAGTTTTTGCGTCCATCGCGAAATACAGACAAGAATTCTAAAACAAATATTTTTATGTTCATAATCGTTCATTTAATATATGTAACCCAAGTATTTTTTAAATATCTTCAAGTCACAAACATAACTAATTTACAATTTTATAATAGTAACCATAACCGCTTCCCATCAGGTGGGCCGTGTGCTTGTCTACCACCTGAGTGGTATCTATAGATATTTTATGATAATTATATAGTTGAATAAGATTCTGGAGCAATTATAAGGCCAATTTTTCCTATTAATTTAATGTTTTTTTTTCATTAATTACATAATTATAATTATTTATAACTAAGAAATAAAAAATAGAGTTAATATTCCGAAAGGGACTTGAACCCGGGACTAGTCCTGTTCCAAGGAGAATATTCTGAGCCACTGAGCTACCTAGTACTCTATCATCATCACAGCATTAGTTCCAGTGCATCCAAAGTCAGTACTATGTAACCCAGGATCCACTCTACTACTCTTTCTCTTGATTTGGCTCATCTTGGTTTTTGTGGGAGTGACTGCCATCTAACCCTCCAAAATCGAGGGGGAAGGTTGCGCAAGTACGAAGCCCTACCAAGGTCTTCGAGGCCCAAGCCAACCTCACCTGACAAACCTGCCAAAGAAGAAGAAGAAAGAGGCCTGGGCGAAACCGGGTAAAATTTCCAAACCCGAGAAGGCCATCTCGAAACTGGAGGTGGCCCTGGGCCAGCCGGGGTGTTAAAGAAATGCCTTATGGGCTACTTTACACTCTGGCGTCTGAAGACTCGATACGGTGGGCGGTTTTAGTCGGTTCAAATCCCACATAAACACCCCCGCTAACCGGCAGATTTCCGCACGAAAAAATAATTGTGAAATAATTGTGAAATTACTAATATTCCCCCTAACCCTCCAGCTAAGCTAAATTGCTTGTGTTAGGAGTGGGTTCACGTCGGTATTGTAATGGCCAGGATTCGAACCCGGGACCTCTGTATCGTAGGCTCAACTCCTTAACCACTAAGCTACTGACGCTTATACATTATGCGATTATACATAGAAACACCAAAGCAAATAGATCAAGACATATTCATGCATTATTAATATATATATATATTATAATATATATTAATAAATATTTGCTTTCGGCAGAATCGATCCTGCGACCTCTAACGGAGTAGTTTTCTTCGCTTTTCAGTCTTGCATTATATTCCTGTCAGGCATTCTTTGTACTGGCCGTAAATTTCTCGCTTCACCGTCGTCGCGTCGACGACCATATTGGGTTGCATTGTTGCAACTGCAGTGTACGGTTACGAGGAATGCAATCTCAAAGATAGTGTTAAAAATTCACCATGAAAATTGTATATACGATACTCTGTATGTTTCTTCATGTGTTTAATACTCAATCTTACAAAATTATCGAACAAATTCGGTTGAAATTTTCCACGGAAAGAGTTTTTACCCGACTGCGCCAGGAGGGTTATGTTTTTTGAGAATATGTATGTACCGGTGGGTGTCACGCGGTGCTGCGACGACAATCCTCTTCTGATGAGGCCGTCAAGCTGAGTGCCACCATTGTTAACATGGTACGTGTATGTAATGGTGACCCTCTTTCCTGAGACTTTACCTTCAGCTTACCATCAGGCGAGGTGAAGTCAAATTGACGTGTCCTAAATATAAAAAAAAAAAAAATGCTCACTTTGGGTCTAGAAAGCGCTATGTAGAATGTCGTAGAATATTTTATTTCTTTAAGTTTGTATGTATTTATTTCATTGTTTGCTACGGTCTGTGCCCTGAACGGCTCGATGGATTTAAGCTGGAGAGATGTCGTTAGATTCGTATTTACTGTGATAGTGACACTGGGTTTACAAAAAAAAATAAAACGGCGGATTATTGGCGCTAAAATGTATGTTGTTTGAATTTTTTTCTCTCAAACTTATCAAGTAGGGTATTAAAATGAAGACCTTTGAAACATATCTACAAAAAGGCGTGAAGTTGTGTTGTGTTGTGTATGTTTAGCTATTATTAATTAAATAATCAAAAAACCCGACTGCTCTAAAAAGACCAAAACAAGTTTGATAGTAGACGGGACCCATTTGTAAATCATAAACCGAAAGAAAATTAATGGGTCCCGCCTACAATCAATATTATTTTGGTATTTTTAGGGCAGTCGGGTTCTTCGATTTTTTAATTAACAATGTTTTGTGTTCTAAATATTTCGAATAAACTAAAAAGCTAATAAGGACGCCTGGCAACTGTTTCGTACAGGAAATGTGTTGTTTTCAAAATATGGCCCGGTCAAATACTTTTTTAAACTAGGTCTGCAAGGCGAATCGCTGCTTGCAATGTTGAGCTGAGTGAGACCATAGATTTGACCGCTATTGCGAAATCAGATTTTGAAAATTTTGAACAGTGATCATTCCTCCGTGGCAAGTCCGATTTTGAAAATTCTTTTTGAAAGTCTCGAGTGTCTCGAGCGGTTATTATGTAATTCCATCTGGATTTTTTTTACGGTGATCATTCCTCTGTGGTAGCATTAATTTTATCAAAATATATCCATAAACCTTCCTCTGATTGACCTCTTTAATCATGCCAAATTTGGTTCTGATTGGATTAGTAGTTTAGGAGGAGACCTGTGACAAAGAAAATCCTGAAGTCTGGTATGAGGAGGTTCCGCTCGACTTCGTCTCACTCAGCTCAATTAAAAGAGTTGCACGGACATTGTATGCAATGCATCATAATATGCAATAGCACGCAAGCAGAGCTCAACGTTGTAACAGTGAGGGATATTGAAAAACCGAGTGGACCTCTGTCCACTCTCAACTCACTAGTTAAGGAGTTACGAGCGAGTGAAAATAAGAAGGTAACACAGCTGTACATTACAACTATGTTATGTATAATAATAAAAAAGCGGCCAAGTGCGAGTCGGACTCGTCCATTAAGGGTTCCGTAGCAGCAAGTAACATTTTTTATATTTGAGGTGATTGAATGAAAGGTAAATTGCCGTTTACGATTTATGACTTATTAAAAAAAACTACTTACTGGATCTCGTTCAAACCAATTTTCGTTGGAAGTTTACATGGTAATGTATATAATATTTTTTTTTTAGTTTTATCATTCTCTTATTTTGGAAGTTAGGGAATTATCCCGGGAGGGTACACATTTTACGCCTTTGGAAGTGTCTCTCGCGCAAACTATTCAGTTTAGAAAAAAATGATATTAGAAACCTCAATATTATTTTTATAGACCTATCCATATATACCACACACGTATGGGTTTGATGAAAAAAAAAATTTTGAGTTTCAGTTCTAAGTATGGGGGGGGGGGGTCCCCATACTTAGAACTGAAACTCAAAATTTATTGTTTTTTTATTATTTTTGTGTGAAAATCTTAAAGAATACATCTGTTTACCAAGTTTCAACAGCGTAGTTTCCGAAAAAAGTGGCTGTGACATACGGACGGACAGACAGACAGACATGACGAATCTATAAGGGTTCCGTTTTTTTTGCCATTTGGCAACGGAACCCTAAAAAACCACCAGACTGTATCTACTTATCGTTAAATAAATCTACCAAAGCGTTTCCCTCACTTTTCCTGTTTCAATACATACACACCAAATAAACGTGTGTTTTTATCAACAAACTCAACCAACAACGATAATATTTGTAAGACGTTTGTACAAGCATACATTTATTTCCCTTCAAAAAGGTTATCCATTAAAAACCGCGAATTTGGGCTGATGTTGTTTCCTATTCGCAGTAGGGTGCCGCCCGAGTGGCGCCTGGAAGTCACAGAGTAGCAATTTTTTGGCAGATGGAGCAACATATTACATAGCTTTGGAGCCTATGTTTGGAGCTAAAGTTTACATTATCCGCACGTTGGTCTTTCCTATATTTCTCTACGGTTCCGAAGGCTGGACTCTGAAGGCAGGCGATAGAATGAGGATCGACGCTTTTGAGATGTGGTGTTGGCGCAGAATGCTTCGCATCCCCTGGACGGCGCGACGCACCAACATCTCGATTTTAAAGGAGCTTAAGCTTGACACACAACAACGGCTTTCAACTGTCTGCCTCCACAAGATACTGCAGTATTTCGGCCATATTGCGCGCCGAGGCACAGACAACCTTGAAAAACTCATAATAACTGCCAAAGTGGATGGCAAGCGACAGAGAGGACGAAGCCCGAGAAGATGGTCTGACCAGGTGTCCGAAGAACTTCAAATGCCGGTGTCTCAGGCACTACATCAAGCACAAGATCGCAGCAAATGGAGAAGCCTGCTGCAGCGCTTCCGTCGGTGCCACGATCCTCATGAGTGAGGGACCGACTTGAGGAGGGAGCCTATGCATGTATATCCTCATTCGGGAAATTTATCAAGTGTTTCTATTCTAGTAAATGAATCCTAGACTTGTGGCTGCGAATTGAACGGAAAGTAGTACCTCCTTTAGCAAGATGGACGGCCGACCTGAAAAAGGTAGCTGGGATAGACTGGATGCGTAAGGCAGAGAATCGGGTGCTATGGTGTACATTGGGAAACGCCTAAATCCAGTAGTGGACTGCAATAGGCTAATTGATTGATGGATTGATTGATTTCCATTGAGTATATTTACTCGTAGTAGCGGAAATAGACTGAAACTGAAGGAGGAGAATCTGTACTGTGGACTTTGTTAAAGGTTCAGCGGTGGATTTCAATATTCTTGGACAAATTACACAGTTTGTCATATGGGTTTTAGAATGCAGATAAACATAACATCAACAAAAAACATCCATACTAATGCAAATATATCTGAACTGAGCAGGCATCGAACCCAGGACTTTTGACTTTACAGTCGAATGCTCTATCACTATGCCACAGAGGTCGTCAAGATGTGTTGATGATACGTATTGTATTGGTTGTAGCCATTTCATATTTTTGGGACATAAAGTGTACCTCTCCAAATAAACCTATTATAGTAAACCTATTCTCAGTACAGTAGCACTACTACTTACTATACTTATAAGTGGAAGTATGTTTGAGTGCACTAAACAGTTTTTTCGTCGCATATTTTTACTTCTTTCTTTATTAATTTCAATATGAAACTGTGCTTCGGAAACCCACAAGCAATTAGAACCATAGGCATAATAGTTGAATTAAATCATCCATCTTATTTCATTAGTCTATGACACGCGTCTCCCAGCGTTATGCGCTATTTGGTATAAAATTTATCGCCATATGTAACGATTCACTTACTGCAACAAATCAAACCTTAGTACGGTCATCATAGGACATACTTCTGCTTGGATTACATGAAAATTGGCCTAGTATTTGCTGTGGTAAGTAAGTTGGGCGTAATGTGTTCACGTTTACGGAGATATATTGTGGTGTGCTATGATTTTTGGCTGGTTTTCTGTTCGTATATGTCACAGTTGAGTTGTGGGTGTAGGCAGAGTTCTTATATACTTCATATTGTATTCTAGTATACAAGTTTGTAAAATCTAAATAAATGATCAATTTAAAAATTCTATACAAATTAAGATATAGAGCAAATAATAATATTATACGACATCGCGGCTCTATCTAGACCCGAAGTAAACATAGCTGAAAAAGCCCGTAATAGGTATGTTATGAGTTCTAGAATACGGATTAACGTATAATAAATAAATAAATAATAACTATTCTACGACCTTCTACGAGTATACTGCGCTTTCTAGACCCAAGATAAACATACTTTAACTAGCTTGTGTTATGGGTTCCAGAATGCGGATAAACATACTTATATACTTCTTTTTAGTAAAAACATACATATTATAGGTACATAGAAACACCCAGACCAATCATCAATGCAAATAGACATATTAATGCATACAAATAATTGCACTGAACGGGAATCTAACCCGCGCCCCTGTCGTAGCAGTCGAATGCACTACCGATACACCACAGAGTCCGTCAAAGGCCGTATAGATAGGGGTAAAATATTGATAATTAGCAGACTCGGCAGACTTCGTACTGCCTAAATCGATAACAACTTCCATATTTATTCACCTTTTAAACCTTCTCTGGACCTCCACAAATAATTCAAGACCAAAATTAGCCAAATCGGTCCAGCCGTTCTCGAGTTTTAGCGAGACTAACGAACAGCAATTCATTTTTATATATATTGATTGATTGATAATGTACTCGTTAGTAACGAGATTAGGTCTCTTTGGTGGTAAGTGCGGGGGGCGACGGCGGAGGAGCGCCAATCAACCAATCATAGATATCACTACATATTATAAAACAAAGTCTTCCGCCGTGTTTGAAACAAAAAAAAAATTCGTGTAAAATAAAAAAAAACATATAATAAAAAAACACCACCAGCGACCAGCGTCACGTGACGCGACGAGCACACGTGACGCTGGTCACGATTTAGGTATTTCCCACACATCTGCTTGGAGAATACTGCGAGGAGAAGGACTGCACGCCTGCCACTTTCTGCAAGAGCTCCTTACCACAGATTTTGATCCGCGATTAAGATTTTGTAGGTGGTTAGTGGAAGATCCTACCAGAAAAAAATTGTAGACAGACGAGTCCACTTTTACAAGAGTGGGCTTGTTTAATATTCACAATGCAAATACATATTTTGTCGATACCAAGTCATCTCACCAAATTCAGAGACCTAATTTGGTGACACCTAATATAGAGTGGTTCTCAAGGAAGGTTATATAGTATATAATTTATCAAGTTTTAGTCTACATTGGTCAAAATAATGTTATTTGTTGGAGGTGTAAGAAAAAAATAAGCCGACTGGGAGCTTTCAACGAAAACACTGCCATTCGAGAAACCCTTTGAGATATAACAAAATGATGTAAGGTGGAATTGTGTATCTTAAATAGGTTGTGGTGGTGGAATAGGGTCCCATGGGTAGCGGGAGCGGGATCAGAATTCCATGCAGGTGAAGCCGAGGGTAACAGCTAGTAATTATTTAAAACTAATCACGGACTCAAAGGGGACGCGAGCCCTTGGTTGGTTGATCAGTCCTTATATAGGTTTTTTGATTGGCCAGTTAGTGCACATACGCGAAAATTTTGAAGTTTGTTCAAAATTTTTGCCTAACCCGACATAACCGGTATCCGGTATAACGGGTATGCGAAGGGATTTCCGCACGAAAAAAAAAGGTATTCCTAGATAAATATATTTTTTGTAAAAACATACATATTTTGATTCAATTAAATTTTCAAGCAATTAGTATGCTTACTTTTCCTATACATTTAGATCGGAAAAAGAGAACATTTAGATCGGAAAAAGAGAACATTTAGATCGGAAAAAGAGAACATTTAGATCGGAAAAAGAGAACATTTAGATCGGAAAAAGAGAACATTTAGATCGGAAAAAGAGAACATTTAGATCGGAAAAAGAGAACATTTAGATCGGAAAAAGAGGATGTTGAGAATGAGACTGATTGTAGAGTCATTGATTGTTTCCGTAGTTCGCAAGAATTACGGTAGATGGCTCCGGCGTCGCCTTGAGACTCATATAATATATCGGGGAGTTTAGAAAATCTGGGACGTGTCTAGGTGTCTCAGTTGGTCAGTGCATTCCAGCAGGGACTGTTCGCGGGTACAAGACCCGTCCTAGATATTCTGTTTTTCCGATCCAAATCTATAAATAAATAAATATTGTAGGACAAAGTACACAATGCCATCTAGACCCAAACTAAGCAGAGCTTGTCATATGGGTTCTAGAATGCGGATAAAAATACTTAAATACTTTTTTTTTGTAAATAAATACATATTATACATAGAAACACCCAGACCAATGCAAATATACATATTTGCACTGAGCGGGTAACGAACCCGCGACATCTGGCTTAGCAGTCGAACGCACTACCGCTACGCCACAGAGGTCGTCAATCCTTATACTCTATACTTGTATTGACTTTAATTTACCTATAAAACATATATTAAAGTTAAACTTTATTAAAAGTAGTTCAATTAGTGACTAACGAGAAAAAAAAATCTTCCAGTCATCTATCAAACGCGGATCACTTTAGTTTTTATACGTCACGGGTCCGACACGACTCTCTGAAAGGAAGGCCTGCCCCAAAGCCGCGTCCGTTGTTTACCAGGTGCACTGAATTGCCAATGATCGACTTGGGCAACAAGGATGTTGGTACGTAAGAGGTGGTATTAATCCCAAAAAATTGAGATAAGAGTAGATGAAATGATGATTAGAATTTTAGCAAATCTATCACAAAATCATGATATTGTCGGAAGTTTACGCGATTGTCACACGTTGTAATAAAACCATTTTTAACGGCCATTCTATCGTCATTTATTTATGTTATTTTATAATTTACATTGAACCCGACGTTTTGGTGGCTGCTGAAAAGAAACCGAAACGTCGTAACATCAAATAAATCGCGATAGAATCCGATAAAACACAGTTTTATTTCAATCTATCACAAAATCGTTGAATCTAAACAAACTTACTAATCTTTCAAGTTTGCCTATTAGTTGGTTATAATTTACATTGAACCCGACGTTTCGGTTGCTTTTCTGCAGTCATGAGACTCCCCGTGACCATGGCTGCTGAAAAGCAACCGAAACGTCGTAACATCAAATAAATCGCGATAGAATCCGATAAAACACAGTTTTATTTCAATCTATCACAAAATCGTTGAATCTAAACAAACTTACTACTCTTTCAAGATTGCCTATTAGTTGGGGGGTCATTTCGCCCTGTCTCGGACACGTGTTATTTTTGCTTAGCTGTCGCTAATCTATCACTAATCAGGGCCAACTCATTACTGGGTGTCTGAATGAACGGAAAAATACCAGAGAATTCTTGCACATGCGAAGTTGCTTCGTAATCATTATTTTTTCGTAGCTCTTTTTGATGAAAGATGTGGTAATTCAAAAAGGGTTTGTCATTGTTTTTTAGGATGTTGTTTAAAATATTGTTGATTGCAGTTATTTCACGGAAAATACTGAAGTTTGGCCGTACATAAGCACTGTAGTTAGACTGAAAGTCGAACTCGGTGGAGTAGTAACGGGATAGTTTTTTTTTTTAAATGAGTCGAGAAAAATATTTTTTTGTGGTTAGGTATGCAAATGTAGGGGTGTGTGTTGGGTAACCTCCTCGAGTGTCGCTCCGATTCCGATCCCGCTGCAGTCCGGGGGGAACGGAATCGGAGCGGCCGGTACACCCTGGGCGGCGGTCAATGGCTTCCCCTTCACCCCTTCATAGGGTTGGCATTGATCGTCGGCCAATACCCAACGTGGCGGGAACACATCGCTCTCCGTACTCCTCTGCTTTCAGAGGAGACAGGATGAGCGATGCTGTTAGTGGTGAGATGGCCCAGGGTCAGTCGGGGTGCGAGGGATATGCTCTATGGGTAACCTTACACCCCGGCGTCTGAAGACCCGAGACGGCGTGCGGTTTTAGTCGGTGCAAGCCCAACATAACCGCCCCCGCTGGCCGGCGGGGGGCGTATCCGAAGGGATTTCCGCACGAAAAAAAAAAAAAAAAAGGTATGCAAATGTAAGGGAAATGCCTTATGGGCAACCGTACACCCCGGCGTCTGAAGACCCGAGACGGCGTGCGGTTTTAGTCGGTTAAAACCTAACATAGCTGGCCGACGGCGGGGTTTCCGAGGGGATTTCGATAAAAAAAAGGTATTCAAATGTAGCTTGAATAATTTATTTCTTAGAATTTTAAGCCTATGTACAGATTAGTAGGCTTAATATCTTCTGTTAACCTACATATGAATAATATTAGGTAGAGCTGAGAAATTCTAGAAGTTTTTTTTTTTTTTATATTTAGGACACGTCAATTTGACTTCACCTCGCCTGATGGTAAGCTGAAGGTAAAGTCTCAGGAAAGAGGGTCACCATTACATACACGTACCATGTTAACAATGGTGGCACTCAGCTTGACGGCCTCAGAAGAGGATTGTCGTCGCAGCACCGCGTGACACCCACTGGTCCCACTAGTGCTGCGACCACAATCCCCCTGCCCGGCTATGCACTTGCTGACCCCAAAACGCAATCAAACCGAAATTGGATTACTATGGAGGATTTTTCGCAATTGTGCACGGTGGTACCTACCCGGCCGAATTTTGTGACAAATTTGTGTCATCAAATTTCTACCACCAGTAAAATAACATCAATAAGCAATTTAAACAGCAATGTTTTACTAAGTAATGCATCTTAAGTGGAAGCCCAAGGAACCAATTAATTAAGACGCCAATATTATTCAAAAGGTTATCAGTTCAGAGCCACGCGTATGTAGCGGTGAAATATTAATAAAATAATTATTATCATGAATAATCAAGAAATTTAAAAAAATATTAATAAATAAACAAATAATAAATATTTTAGGACATATTACACAGCGCCATCTAAACCCAAACTAAGCATAGCTTGTCATATGGGTTCTAGAATGCGGATAAACATACTTAGATACTTTTTTTTTGTAAATAAATACATTGTATACATAGAAACACTCAGACCAATGCAAATATATATATTTGCAATGAGCGGGAATCGAACCCGCTACCTCTGACTTAGCCGTCCAATACTCTACCGCCACGCCACAGAGGTCGTCGATGTTGAAATAATAGTTAGAAAAAATTACATTTTATTGCATGGCAGGGGGTTGTAACCGCACTCCCCTTCGTCGGGAAGGGGGGTGCAAGGGTGTGCAGTTACAACTGACAATGGTCAGAGGGTTGAATCACTACATGAGCGAAATGGTGACTAATGGTAGAAATTTGATGACACAAATTTGTCACAAAATTCGGCCGGTTAGGTACCACCGTGCACGATTGCGAAAAACCCTCCAAAGTAATCCAATTTCGGTTTGATTGCTTTCAGGGGTCAGCAAGTGCATAGCCAGGCAGGGGGATTGTGATCGCAGCATTAGTGGGACCGGTGGGTGTCACGCGGTGCTGCGACGACAATCCTCTTTTGATGAGGCCGTCAAGCTGAGTGCCACCATTGTTAACATGGTACGTGTATGTAATGGTGACCCTCTTTCTTGAGACTTTACCTTCAGCTTACCATCATATGAGGTGTAGTCAAATTGACGTGTCCTAAATATTAAAAAAAAATGCAAAAGCCACTGAAGCCGTCAATCGAAATCGAGATTTGATTAACTGTCTGAATTTATATTCTCGCTACAACAGAGTCCCAGTCTGACAATGTTTAGTAAGTAAACTACGGTATGGTTGAAATTATCGAACCTGGAGCCAGATATGAGGGCACTGTTAATAATACATATTTACCTTGGAACATATTAGGTTTATGTGTGTGTATTGAAGGAAATTTGTTCAATAGGAAGATGGAATTTGGAATAACAGAGTTTGTACAGTAGCCGGTTTTCGATTTGAAACGTCCGGAATACGAGTGAGAAACCGGTATCGGTCGGTCTGCAACAGTTTTTTATAGAGCGTTATCTGATTTCTCTATTGTACAACTGACTGACAATTTGATACCTTAATATAAAAGTTAAATAAATAAATATTCTACGACATTCTACACAGCGCTTTCTAGACCCAAAGTAAGCATAGTTAAACTAGCTTGTGTTATGGGTTCCAGAATGCGGATAAACATAATTATATACATTTTTTTGTAAATACATACATATAACGAACTGCCGAGACGAGGTCTCGAGTTCGATCCCCAGTCGCCCCGGGCACAGACCTCTGACTTTTCGTAGTTATGTGTGTAGTAAAAATGTTAATTATCGCTTTCTTAGTAAGGTGCCCGGTAAATGGCTATAGGCTCGCCCCCTATTACGTTGGGACTTAAACATAACTGGCGAATCGTGGGCGTGTAATACACCTCTGCCTACCCCTTCGGGGATACAGGCGTGAAGTTATGTTTTATGTTTTTATACATGGAAACACCCAGACCAATGCAAACAGACATATTCATGTATACAAATATTTGCACTGAGCGGGAATCGAAGTTGAATGCACTGTCCGTAATGCGTTTATTACGGACAAATTTTCTACTGTCTATTGTACCCCTACCATGTAGTATTAAATTAAGGGTCCCTTGGCGACAATATCATCACAATACTTCCTCTAACAATATTCTACCTATGCTTATGCCGAAATCTTAACTTATGTAAGCGATAAGTAACTTCACCGTCATAATGGCCAAGCCTGTTCGAACTTGCTTTGAGGAAACATGTTCCAACTTGTCCCGCTAAGAACGATTCATCATTATATTCGCAAACTGCGGAGGGTCTCCACGTTGAATAGCTGTGTTATAATATATTATGCTGTTTTGTCTGCAAGGATATTATGGTTAGGATCGGAAGTTGCTTACAGTAAGATCTTTCATTGGCGTATTTTGTATCTAATGTTACTGTCGATTCCTTTGAGTATAGCTTTGCTTTTGTGCTGCGATATATTATTATTGTTCTTAGATGTTTGTACCCGGCGTTACTTGATTCTTGAGGCTGCCCGTGGATTATCGAGAATGTTAATATGAACCTTGAACTTAAATTATTATTATGAACACATGAATAATGAAATCTTCTAAATTGGTCGAGCTGTTCTAAAGTTTTCGTAAAAAATGAGAAATCCGATCCCCATACATACATGGGTTCATAAATACCTATGGGAGGACACAGAACTGGAAAGTTGGCAGTCAAAACACATGGTGCACCTGATGGGAAGCGGTTACCGCAGCCTATGGACATGTGCAACACCAGGGGCGTCACACTCGCGCTGCCGACCTTGTAAAAACCTTTAAATACCCCTTTTGTAGAACTTCATATTGTATTCCATCGTGCACTTATTCTGAGAAAGGCTGATCACTTTTGAATCCCTTAGCGGAGAAAGGTGTTCAAACGTTTCTGTGTTTTTACTAGGTTGAATTTCACTGGTGAAAATGCGTTCAGCTAAACTGAGTTCTCACATAGAAATGAAAGTATTTTAACGGTTTCTATCGCGTTTCATTTGGTTTTATTTTATTATTTACAATGATCCCAACGCTTCGGTTGCTTTTCAGCGGCCATGGTCACGGGAAGACTAAAGATGATAGTTGTCTGAGTGTGTTGTGTGAACTATATTGAATTGTTGGTGTTACTATTTACGCAGAATGAGCTCACAGTATCGTTGAGTCTTGTTGTATTTTACTTTTTATTTGACTAAAACTTTAGTGAATGACTGGATCCTAAGCTTATGGTATACTCCAACCATCTTCTCTATTAAAATTACTCAAAGTAATTATGAAAAGTGAAAACGCAGTTTAGTTCACCGATTCCTATCATTATTAAAATCCGATCTGATATGTAGTTCAATATTTTCTTTTTAAAATCAAGTCATGGTATGGATTAAATATGATACTATAACACATTTCGAATGTTCTGTTATTTCAACGCATCTATAAATAATAAAATCAAATCCGCTCCCAGCTGAATACCAAATAGGATACCGGCAGGAATTCAGTATTCGATGTTGGACGAGTTGGAAATGTATGGGTTCAACGATAAAACTAGGAAGTTCGGCAATTATTTATTCACATGATAAGCTATTTTGATCATCTATAGTCACACTACCATAGATGCCAAAGTTCGCGTGAAATGGAGAAGGAAAAGCAGGAAAAAGGACACTGGGCTACGAGGTTGATGATAATGGATAGCTATTTTATCAAAAACACCATCATTTATGTCCGTGAGCTAATTCAATGACATGCCGACCGGTAGCTATACTTCATACAAAATTATCAATGTTTAAAGTACACTGATTATGCTTATTTTATGTCTGAACTTAAAAAAAAATCCGTGAATTTAAGACTTACTTTAATATTACATGACATCCATAACACTATACCACAGTAAGGAATGGAAATTAGGTTTAGAAAAACAAAATACAAAAAATATAAGTGTTGAAATCACACTCGATCGCCGGAGACCGCCTGGGATCCGCGCGACGATCTGCAGAACCTCGACCAGTAAGTAACTATCACGAAACAAATACTCACACTCGCACTCACGGCTGGGTGAGTGCGAGTGGGAGTATTTGTACTTTTTGCAATAACCATCTAACTACGGGTAACAAATATCTAGGCATGCCACTTCCGCAAGATCCTAGAAGGAGTACAAGACTCAAGAAATGCTAGCTTAATGTCGTAAGGGATGACATGTCAATGTTCTCACTGCCAAGGATGCCGAACACCATGGTCGTAACCAGCGTGGGTATAATGGGAGTCTTCCGATACTAAAAAAATTCACACTATTTGCACTGGGTAAAGCACACATTTTGCCAAGCACAAATGGTGTGATTTGACTGAGAAAATACCTAATATAAACGATTATTTAATAGTGCGAGGTATTCAAACGTATGACGGAGACCTTTTCTACGTTCTTATCCATTTTCTCATTCTCTTTCTACTTATTTCTCTCTCGTCAATTTTATCGTGTAATCTTGCAATTCTATTCATAAATATTAAAAACAAGACTGCCCAACCGTAAGAGCGACCGCTCATTCGAGTAAAGGCAGTCTTAGCACAGACTTGTCGTAACGTGACTTGTAGGTTATAGGTAAGCTTTATTTTGTTCGAGGTGTGGCTACTTTCGAATGTTTCTGCAGAGCAATAATCTTTTTTGTGTGTTGTCTCTTTCTTGTCTAATGAGCGCTCAGCCTAAGTTTCAAAGTTATTCTCCACGTTCGTCTTACATATTTTGCGAAAATTGGATCAAGTTCAAAGTTTTCATCAAACAACGCTACCTGTCGATATCAGGTGTAAACTTTCACCCAGCGACGAGGCGTCGCTCCGTAGCCTCCGCTGGGATGCTCGGTTCTCAAGCGCTCACACACAGAATTCTATATCCGCCTTCATAATTTTAGAATACACAATATTGGTATATACCTACTGCATGATTTTTACATGTTGATGACTTGATATTTTACGCTGTGTGCTTTATCTCACACTTGGGAGTATCGTCACCATTATACCAAACGCAGCCTAACTCTTTTCATGGTCCTTCGACCGGAGCCAGGAAAAGTCCAACCAGTTAATTTGAACATTTATTCATTTGTTACTCAACAATGAGAAAACAGCTGAAAGATTTCGGCTGAAATTTGAACAACAAATAAATGCGTGTCGCCGGAGAACCACACGCTTGAAAGGATATCCTTATGACCCCGACTTAGACAAGGCCCTATGGTCACAGATTAAATAATAATTTCTTTAATAATTTTCTTTTCGCGCAAAGAGATTTAATCCTAAGCGTTCACACTTACGATTTCCAAATAATTAATAGCTATAATGAAAATATAAGTTTCAATCCATTTAAAAACATTTCAAATGTTATTAATCACGTTTATAAATAATTTATTATTCGAACTACTAAGAATAGACTAATTACGCTTAGACTCTACTTTAATTATAGTTTCTGTTATATAATATTAAACTTTAACTTGTAGTAAACAGGGTTGGTTTTTGTGAAACATGAATATGTTTTAAGAAAACAGTGACAGAGCGTCTAATCAGTGGGTCGGACGAATTGAACTATTAATTCGTTCAAATTGTATCAGAAACCGTAATTATTTCGTAGATGTATTATTATTTGCAACACAACGGGGTAGGTAGGTAATTAATTTGAACAGAAACTATGAATAAATTTAAACTTAACATTTAACTATCTATACTAATATTTTAAAGAGAGAGGACGAATTTTGTGGAGTTTGTTAATAATATGGTTGGGGTATCCACGAAACCCATTAATTTATTGAAAAAAATCTTCCAACTTTTTAAAGGTACATTATCCCGATGGACATAAACTATATCTTATGTTGCTTGACAATTAAAAAAAACTCAAATAAACCAAAGCGAAGCGAAGGCGAGTTGCTAGTTATTGTATAAAGCAAATGAATCTTCTGAAACTACAAATAGCCCACAATTTAATTGAAACACATTTACTGAATAACTCATAGCTTGAACATTTATTGCCAATCTTTTGATAAATAGAACCAATTACTCATTCAGTAGATTCCCAAAATGAGGATGACTGAATTCCCATTTGAAAGGACAAATCTTATTTGAAAATAACACATGGCAAATCATTTAGGGTCAATTCTCGCAGAAAGAGAAAAGAAGGTTCGTGCAACATATTGGGATAATCTGGAAAATTATGGAAAAAAAATAGAATAGAATAAAAATCTTAGAAATATCAATGTAAAAATGGGTATGGAAGTACCCATTTTTACATTGATATTTCTAAGATTTTTTCCTCAATGGCTGCTTACAATATAAAAGTAATCAGTTTCTTGCTGCAGCCTCGGTTTAGGCTCTGTGTTGATGAATCACTCAATCAGACAGTTAGATGTATTTCAATGTTAAAAATCGTCTGTAAATTAATTTGCAGCAACTTTTGAAGATGACTGTACCATTGATGAATCTTTATATATCTGTCGTTTAGAAGTCATTCTCTTTCTTCACTGTACACCAGTGTATTATTAAAAATAAAATAAGGCAGGCATATAAATCTGAATGCATAAAATAAAGTAATCCGCTTTTTGGACCGCACCTCACAAGTACCCCTCTACAAAGGAACTCCTGCCTCACGAGGCTCCCTTTGCCACAATCAGTCTTTTGTATAAGATGACAAACTTATCTTTACCACCAACCATTTCAACAATATACCTTAAATCTAACTATTTAAAGCCTTAAATATTTTGCATAAATATTTTAAGGAGTGTGTGTTATGTTTGTACAAACTAGTATACGTCATATGGCCCGAAGGCGCGAATCAAGAATTTTGCGCGTCGTTTCGCGCCAAAACAAGAGATCCGCCATGTTTTAGCGTTGTTCAAAGTAAAAGAGTTTCGTAGTAACATCGACTTATTCAAGTCTTATAATATTTATATTTGTTACTCCAAATATCTAGTATTTTATCCTTAAAAGAACCTTAATCGATTGTAACAAAATTGAAGTATATTATCGGACCCAGGGCCTCCACCTCGGAACCCAGGGTCTGCAGCGACTACCGTCTGCCTTCCACCTCCGCCAGATCCTCGTCCGTCAATCAGCAGGCGTACAGACTTACAGGTGAGATTAACTTGGGCCCGAAGACCTTCGTGAGGGTCAATAAACACCACAATTGAAGTATTCTGAACATTTTAAGTAAAAAGCCAACATCGCAAGGGCAACTCATGGAGACATGTAGGGTGGCCGACTGTCCTTACAGAAGCAGGCCAAGATAGAGGCGTGTCGTGTGTGTCCTACACACACCTGCTAACTCACCGTCGCTGTAACCCTGAGGTTATCCTTTTGAGGACTTACCCGGGGTGCCCGGCAATGGACACTTGGGGAAGACACCGTGTGGTTTTAGTTAGTCCGATTCCGACACGCCCATCCCATCGCTGGCACCGATGGGGTGAAGCCCGTGAGGGTTTAAACAAATTACAAAAAAAAGGCCCTGAAGACCTTAGTGAGAGTCGATATCCCCCACAATTGAAGTATATTGAACATTTTAAGTAAAAAGCCAAATCCCATTGGTTATAGAGACAAGCAACTTTAATTACTTTGTTACGAACTGTATAAACTTAGATAATTAGACGATCTAATTACAAACTACTATCCTAATAATCTAGAAATCTTACGTAAAGTTACAACATGTGGTGGCCTTGATACTGACGCCCAAGTTCCAAATTGGGACTCTAGTATTACCGGTGATCAAACTAGAAAGTGAAAATAAGAATTTGAATGAAATGGTGAAGAAATAAATGAATTAATGAAAATGTGGGATCTTCGCTGGGTAATCAGCAGGAGTACTGGCTCGCAAGTGAAGTCAGCTTTGCCCAAAACTTACCCAGCAAGATGCTAACAAATCATCATCATTTGACGGCCCCTGTGGCGTAGCGGTAGTGCATTCGACTGCTACGACAGGGGGCGCGGGTTCGATTCCCGCTCAGTGCAAATATTCGTATGCATGAATATGTCAATTTGCATTGGTCTGGATGTTCCTATGTATAATATGTATGTATTTACAAAAAAAAAGTATATTAATTTGTTTATCCGCATTCTGGAATCCATAACACAAGCTAGTTAAACTATGCTTACTTTGGGTCTAGAAAGCGCTATGCGTAGAATTTTTATTATAATTTTTCTTTTATTAAGTTTAAAATACATATAAGTTTTATTTTTAAAAACATTCTATATCGAAAATAAAACCGGCCAAGTGCGAGTCGGACTCGCCCATGAAGGGTTCCGTAGCAGCAAGTAAAATTTTTATATTTGAGTTGTTTAAATGAAAGGTAAATTGCAGTTCAAACCAATTATCGGTGGAAGTTTACATGGTAATGTACATCATATATTTTTTAAGTTTTATCACTCTCTTATTTTAGAACTTACAGGGGTGGGACACACATTTTACCACTTTGGAAGTGTCTCTCGCGCAAGCTATTCAGTTTAACTGTTTAGCTCAATATCATTTTTGAAGACCTATCCATTGAGACCCCACACGTATAGGTTTGACGAAAAAAATTTTTTTGAGTTTCAGTTCTAAGTATGGGAACCCCCAAAATTTATTGTTTTTTTTTTCTATTTTTGTGAAAATCTTAATGCGGTTCACAGAATACATCTACTTACCAAGTTTCGATAGCATAGTTCTTATAGTTTCGGAGAAAAGTGGCTGTGACATACAGACGGAAAGACAGACAGACATGACGAATCTATAAGGGTTCCGTTTTTTGCGATTTGGCAACGGAACCCTAAAAAATATATATTTAAAAATATAATAAATATTATTATTATATCATTATCCTCATAGCGATTGCACGGTTACGTCCAAAATTTGTTTCCTGAGGCATTTGGAGTCCGAATGGGTGTTTTACCGGGAGCGACTTACCTACCAACCCTGAGAATGAAGTCTGAGACAGACCCTCGTCCGTTGTTGAGCTGGTGAAATTAAAATTGGCTTGGAGATGGTGGTAGAGCCTTGCAGGCCTACCATGAAACGTACATCTGCAAATGCGGACTGAAATTTCGGGCAATCGGGCCCGAAGACGGCACATGACAGTTCATTCGGCCTAAAACCTACCCTAAAACGACCTGAAACCGCAAAATTCAAAATTTTGACAGTCCGTAGAAAAATAATTAAAATTAAAACACTATACTATACGACTCATTTCAAAAGGCCGAAAGGTTATCATAATCCAATACAAAGTACAAAGGAATGTATTTTTTAATATCTTGTATTATAATAGTCAATTTTTAATGGAAATGTATTGTAAACGAAAAGCTTCTTGATATGTTTGATTCACTCCCGAACATACTTTATGGTCCCGATCGAAAGAACAACATACGAAGTAACTTCATGGTACTTCAAAGACACTTCTTTCGTTCGTGGAACGGATGTGGGTGTACATTTCATAGTAGACCTACTGTACACTCATAGTCCTGTTTACAGAAAATTCTACTAAATAAGTTACATAAATATCACACTTCATTATTAAAATTTTCTGACAAATTACCGTTTCAAATTCCAATTCCCCAGAAAAAGTTAGCACAATAAATGTTCCAAAATGTATTCCTTCAACCTGTATGGACTCCTTTACAAGCTATAAATATTTATAGCATTCCAAGCAATCTGAATATGAATACATTCATGTGTATGTGCTGTAACGAGGCTGTATGTGAGACGGCCCACTTGCGTCCTCTATTACGATTGTAGCGAGTGAGTTCAATAAATTGCGTCTATTCTCGTATAGATTCCAAAGTAAAGTATATAAATTATTTTCGTTTTTGAAGTGAAAACTTCTTTAGTGGTGTTGTGCACTTTTTTGCAATGGGTAAAAAAGGTTAAACTCGCGTCAGAAAACACGTGACCTGATCGTAAGACAACAAATATAGAAGCGCTAATTTCACACTGTACTTAACAACCTTGGTGGCGCATTCGTCTAATGAGTGGTCGTTTACTTCGTCAAGACTGAGATCGATTCCGACCGAGGCCCAAGAAACACTTTGTGTTATCATATAACAATTTGTAATATTTATTATTTTGTCCCATGTGTTTATTGATATAAAATGGAAATTGTGGAAAAGGAAATGGAAAAGTGCATGTATTGATGAAAAAAGTGATGAAGAAATATGTATAGAAAATGAGTGAGTACTTTATAAATATATTGGCGGTAATGGTTCTGGTAATAATGATGGTGAAAAAGTCGTTGAAGTTAGGGATGGAAGTTGATTTTTCTGAGAGATAAACTTCTTAATGTAAATTAATTGTAATAGTTCTGAAGTGTTAAATTTTTAATGTAATATAAATTGTCATGTTTGTATACGATATCATTTAGTAATCTGTGACGATATCGCAATATTTTTTTTTTTTTCTTTTTTTTTTTTTTTTTTGAAATGAATTTGAAATGAATATTGTATGTTACCACATAAATGATAGTACTATTATACTGATAATTAAAGCAATTCGTGCAAAATTATTCCCTAACCATTCCAAAATATAAAAATGCACAACGTTAATATTCAAGTTTTTACTTCTGCCGGCACTCCCGGAGTGCAACCCGTCGTTTTTTTTAATTAGTCACATCAATATAACTTTACCTGTCCTGATGTTAAGCTAAAGGTTGGTACTTTATATCAGACACCGATAATGCCACAAAGGTGACCCTCAGCTTGACGGCCTGATCACACAACCTTACTCCTACTAAACAGTTATACACTCAAACAGAACTACTTAACTTAAGACAACTTTATATTTACAACACATCATCATCATCATCATCATCAACCTATTCTAGTCCACTGCTGGACATAGGTCTCCCCTAATGAGCGCCATAGCGCCCTGTCTTCAGCTTGCCGCATCCAGCATCTGCCCGCAGTCTGTCGCAGATCGTCATCCCACCAATAACACATGCACACTTATAAAAAATATAACATCTAAATCAATTCAAACTAACTTACAAATACAAAAAAAACAATGTCGCATAATTTAATAAGCGGCGATAGCCCAGTGGCGTACGTAACGGACTGCGGAGAGTTCGATCCCCAGTCGCCCCGGGCACACACCTCTGACTTTTCGTAGTTATGTGTGCATTAGTAAATTTTAATTATCATTCGCTTAATAATGTGCCCGGTAGATGGCAATAGGCTCGCCCCCTATTACATTGGGACCTTAACATAACTGGCGAAACGTGGGTGTGTAATACACCTCTACCTACCCCTTCGGGGATACAGGCGTGAAGTTATGTTATGTTATGCATGAGGGAGATATGTTTGAGGGAGTTCAGCTGTTCAATCGATTACCAAATGATGTCAAGAAATGTAACGATATGAATATATTTAAAAAAAAAACTTAAAATATATATTTGTACACAGTGACCTCTAGTGCACCGAGGAGTAATGTATTTATAATATTAACTATTACTCTGTATATCATTTTAAGCGAACTGTATTAGGTTCTTATGAGAAATAAATTCTTTAAACACATCAGATGCTTTTTCACGCTCCGCTTAAAGAACTCGGGACTGTAGGACAGAGAAAACACGTGTGCTGGTAAAAAAATTCAAGTCTTGATGGTGCCGCAAAGAAAAGAGGTGCAGACCCGCTTGGTTCTTGGTTGGTTATAGTTTGTACGTTCCCAGTCATATCCACAAAACATGAATTGAAAACCTATAAAAAAAGTCTGTAGTCTGTATTTTAATTGGCACGTCGGGAAGAAGAGTTTGAGTCTCGGATAAGGCGAGCTTAAGGTATTGTTGGATGCTTGTATAATGAAACTCGAGGAAGGCTATCACACAGTTTATATTATCACAGAGCTCCGATCTTTACAACTGTCTCCAAAAGAATGCCCACTTTAATCCGGCTACCCTCTTTATATAACACTTGTTGAATCAAGAATTAAGCGTTGATTGATGATAATATTAGGTACATTCAAAATTAACTAACAATAATTATGGTATTAATAATAAATTTTGGAATAATTAATCTATGCTCTCAATTAATCTAGAAATGTATTTGGTATAGGAATGCGACCGGTTGGATCACCTCCAAGTTTGGTGCACCCTGGGCAACGTGGGCGATGACGCATCATTGATTGCTCCTCTGGAGTAGCTGGCGTCAACGTCAACGGCCAAGAGTCTGACCCCATTGCACGAGGGGGTCGGGGTATGGCGGGCCTGCAAGGTCCGCGGGGGGGTGGTCGCTCCAGGTACCCCTCTGCTCTTATCAGAGGGGACACTGCGAATGGCCCAGGGTCAGTCGGAGTGCGAGGGATATGCTCTATGGGTAACCTTACACCCCGGCGTCTGTAGACCCGAGACGGCGTGCGGTTTTAGTCGGTTCAAGCCCGACATAACCGCCCCCGCTGGCCGGCGGGGGGGTATCCGAAGGGATTTCCGCACAAAAAAAAATAAAAAAGGTATAGGAAGTACTTCAAAACGTATGGGCGACTAGTTGTTAGGGCTTGATAACAATATGCTTAAGGTGTGGCACGGATGCCTCAGCCTCAAAACGTTTTCATAGTAAAATTATACAGAATAGGCGTGGAGGCATGCCTTTTGGTCGCCTGTTCCTAGCGAGACTGTAGCTATAGCAAGAGACTCGCTAGAGGCACTTCAATTGTTATACAGTATGAGAACGATTTACACCGTCTCTACACTTTACTCCTTAACCTCGCTTTATGCCTCCAGCCTTTTTTGTATAATTCACACCTTAACTATGCCACGCCCTTTTGCCTTTTCTAAATGATTCAAGCCTAAGATCGGTTTGCTTTGGGTTTGTTAAGCGTTTTCTCTAGGGCTTTTTAATTTGACAACGAAAGACGGTACGGATTTTAGTAGAGAATTTGCTCTTCTAACATAATCAACTAGACGTTAATCAAATAATTGTCAAGGTTCAAGCAAGCTACAATCGAATCCTGACCCCAGATTTGCTCTGCCAAGAGTTCGGTCTAGACAATTGTATTATCTTATTACGCCATCGCTGAATTCTGCTGCGTTTGACTATCATTGTAGAATTTGATCGACCAATTAACTTAGATTAGTCTGGAATAGAATTATATTTCACTGACTATACTTCTCGCAGCACCGTCCGCGTGAATTTTAATCTGGTTTTTTTTTTTTTTATACAGAACCCTAATTCCTTTTCTCAAATGAAAGTAGCATCAGTTAGGCCTTTTAATATCAGCTATCTACCAGTGAATCCGTTTCGGAGATTAAATGGAACGACAAGACAGAAAAACAAACAGACAAAATTTTTGTTAAACATTTTGTTATCGTGGTTTCCAAACCCGAGGGGGCCATACCGAAACCGGAGGTGGCCCAGGGTCAGTCGGGGTGCGAGGGATATGCTCTATGGGCAACCTTACACCCCGGCGTCTGAAGACCCGAGACGGCGTGCAGTTTTAGTTGGTTCAAGCCCGACATAACCGCCTCCGCTGGCCGGCGGGGGGTATCCGAAGGGATTTCCGCACGAAATAAAAAAAAAAGGTATATTGGTTGAAAAACTGTTACGTTTAGAGTTACAAGCAGTTATTTTAATTTTATTTATTTGTATAGGTGTACTAGCTGATGCCCGCGGCTCCGCCCGCGCGGAGATCGGTTATCGTCTTTTGCAATTTATTTTTTACTTAACCTATTGCAATCAAACATACGGTAGATTTTAAGTCTGTCAAAGACCTTTCTAATAGAAAAAAATCGCATCAAAAGTCGTTAGTTACTTTTTGCGCCTATCAAGAACAAACAGACAAGAATGCAAAAAAAATTGTGTTCAGAATCGTACATTTAAGATAACCCAAGTTTTTTTTTAATAACTCCAATGTACATACATAACATAACATAACATAAACTCACACCTATATCCCCGAAGGGGTAGGCAGAGGTGCTAGCACCCACATTTCGCCAGTTTATGTTTAGGTCCCAATGTAATAGGTGGTGAGCCTATTATCATTAACCGGGCACTTATAGACCTGCGATAAATACACACATAACTTCGAAAAGCATCGAAAAGTCATTGGTGTGTACCATGGTAAAACCTGGGATCGAACCCGAGACCTCGTCTCAGCAGTCCATTACCCATACCACTAGGCTACCGCTAGGTCCAATGTACAGACACGTCTAAATTTCAATTTTATAAAGGTTCTTACTACGCATAGAAATGATATGCTGAGTAGTCTATATTCCTAGTCCAGCCATAAGTTTTGTTACAAATGAAAATGCAATTTTGTTTTAAATGAAGTAATGTAATATTATTGAAATGTATACCTACATATTTATTAAAGTCTTAGCAAAAAATAAAATTATATTTTATCCAAAATGGCCACCTTTGGCTTTTATACAGGCCTTTAATCTGTTTGGCCACAAATCTATGGATTTACGCACTGTTTCCAAGGGAAATATTGCCACTGCTTGCTCCAAAGATTTTTTAAGAGACTCAAAGTCACTGTGTCGTTTAGAGCAGGCCATGTCCTCTAAAACTTGTTGAGGTCTGGGCTAGATGAGGGCCAGTCTTCAGCTCTTTTAAAGTCCGGAACGTTGGTTTCTAGCCAGGCTTGGGTAGTTCGTGCCTTGCGACCAGGAGCAGAGTCCTGGTGTAAAGTCCACGGTACATTTTTAAAAATTGTATTGTTGAGAGGTTTCACAATATGATCCAAGACAGTATCTTGATACACTTTGGCTGAAGTTTTCACTCCTTTTTACACAAATGTAGCTTTGTGACTCCCTGATAAGACACGCCCCACCACACCATCACTGACGCAGGATGATGACCACGTTGTACCTTTCCGACCACTTGAGCAGCTTCCTTAGAACTGTGAGCGTACACTTAATCATTTTGCTTATTGTAGTGTTCTTCAATCGTGAAAATTTTTTCATCGGTAAAGAGGATATTTCTGTGTCTTTCACCTGCGTATCGCGACAGAAGGCGCTTTGGTCGATCCACTCTCTTTAATCGTAAAGATTGATTTAGGGCATGTCCTGTATATCAACGATAAGCACCGAGCTTTAGGTCTTATTTTATAATACGTGACAGAGTCCTAGCGGGAATCTTCATTTCTCGATAAGATTTTTCGCTTCTTTATTGGCTTATTGGATTTCGACGAATTCGGGCTTTAACAGCATTAATAGCCTTTGTAGTTCTAACATCACGTGGCCGCCCCGATCTTTTCTGATCTTCGACAAACGAAGTGTTGTTGTATCTATTGAAAGTACGATATACGAACATACGGATGATACCAAGTTTTTGAAGTGTCTGGAATATGAACGACGGCTCCATACTCACTTTTTGCAAGGTGATCACTGCGATCCTATTTTCTTTAACACCCCATTCCATATTGTAATTCTACTGACTGTTGCTTGACTCTACTACTCACATTTATGGCCAGACTAGTTAGGTGCGCCGCGGTATTATCCCAAAGCAGTAAGCTATGTTTTGGGCCCTTTTTCATACGTGTAGGAACCCTTGATTGCGGAAATCCCTTCGGGTACCCCTCCACCAATATCCAAGAGTGATATGGCCTTTTTAGGGTTCCGTTGCCGAATGGCAAAAAACGGTTATAGATTCGTCATCTGTCCGTCTGTCCGTCCGTATGTCCGTCCGTATGTTTCATACCAAATAAAAAAAACAAATTATGGGGGTCCCCCATACTTAGAACTGAAACTCAAAAAAATATTTTTCACTAAACCCATACGTGCGGCATATCTATGGATAGGTCTTCAATTGAGGTCTTCAATATCAAATGATATTGAGGTTCCTAATATCATTTTTTAGGGTTCCCTACCTCAAAAGGAAAAAACGGAACCCTTATAGGATCAGTTCCTTGTCCGTCCGTCCGTCTGTCAAGACCGTTTTTCTCAGGAACGCGTGGAGGTATCAAACTGAAATTCATATCTAATACTCAGGTCTACTGTCCCTTGGAGCTGTGAAAAAATCAAACTTCTAAGCCAAAGCAATCAAAAGATACAGCCGTTTATGCCGCAAACATCCGCAAATTTTCGAAACTCGCACTTGAATCAAAACCTACAGGGTACTTCCCGTGAACTTAGAATTTACAAATTTGTTACGAAGTAACGTCTTATAGTACAGATAAAGGAAACATTACGAAAACCGTAAATTTTTAGTTACATCATATAGTAAAAAATATTTTATGCAAAAAACGGTTATAGATTCGTCATCTGTCCGTCTGTCCGTCCGTATGTCCGTCCGTATGTTTCATACCAAATAAAAAAAACAAATTATGGGGGTCCCCCATACTTAGAACTGAAACTCAAAAAAATATTTTTCACTAAACCCATACGTGCGGCATATCTATGGATAGGTCTTCAATTGAGGTCTTCAATATCAAATGATATTGAGGTTCCTAATATCATTTTTTAGGGTTCCCTACCTCAAAAGGAAAAAACGGAACCCTTATAGGATCAGTTCCTTGTCCGTCCGTCCGTCTGTCAAGACCGTTTTTCTCAGAAACGCGTGGAGGTATCAAACTGAAATTCATATCTAATACTCAGGTCTACTGTCCCTTGGAGCTGTGAAAAAATCAAACTTCTAAGCCAAAGCAATCAAAAGATACAGCCGTTTATGCCGCAAACATCCGCAAATTTTCGAAACTCGCACTTGAATCAAAACCTACAGGGTACTTCCCGTGAACTTAGAATTTACAAATTTGTTACGAAGTAACGTCTTATAGTACAGATAAAGGAAACATTACGAAAACCGTAAATTTTTAGTTACATCATATAGTAAAAAATATTTTCCAAAATTTTAAAGTTACTACTACCATAACTATGACTCGATTGTCGTGATGGGTGAACTTTTACTTATATACCTACAGGTTTGTACGGAACCCTCGTTGTGCGAGTCCGACTCGCACTTGGCCGGCTTTTTTTTCTAAACTGAATAGTTTGCGCTAGAGACATTCCAAAGTGGTAAAATGTGTCTTCTTACTTATAAAAAAAAATGATAAAACTAAAAAAAATATATGATGTACATTACCATATAAACTTCGACCGAAAATTGGTTTGAACTAGATCTAGTAAGTAATTTTTTTACTACGTCATAAATCGTAAACCGCAATTTACCTTTCATTCAATCAACTCAAATATAAAAATGTTACTTGCTGCTACGGAACCCTTCATGGGCGAGTCCGACTCGCACTTGGCCGGTTGTTTTTATTTTTTAGTGCGGCAATCTACTTGGATATCGGAGGTTATGTCGGACTTAAACCGACTAAAACCGCACGCCATCTCGTGTCTTCAGACGCAAGGGTATAAGGTGACTCATAGGGCACTTTCCTCGCATCCCGGCTATACATGTAGAAACCCACAACTAGTACCATCATACCGGGTCTAGTAATGAAGTGGCTGTCGGAATGGAACCGAACAAAACTACACGTAGTTCCGTTTCTTTTACAAGGAACCCCTGGAATACCCTAGGATGGTTGTTACCGAGAACCGCGGCTGGCATTAATCATCAGCCATATTTATTTTTAAAAGAATACTAGCAACCGATATCATTAGCATTTCCATTAACCTCTCTAGTTATGATAAAAAAATTGCTTGTGGTAGGAGTGAATTCACGTCGGTAATGTAATAGCATGTAGGAAAGAAAGAAAGAAAAGAGAGAGACAGATAGAGCGAGAGAGTAAGAGAGAGAGAGAAAGAAAGAAATAAGGAGAAAGAGAGAGAGAACGAAAGAAAGAAAGAAAGAACGGGAGAACGAAGAGAAAAAGAGAGACAGATAGAGCGAGAGAGAGAGAAAGAAATAAAGATAAAGAGAGAGACAGAGAGAGAGAGAGAGAGAGAGAGAGAGAAAGAAAGAAAGAAATAAATAAATAATTTTATTTCCATTTACGTACATGACAGGAATCATGTAAGAAACAAAAGAAAGTAAATAAATTATACTAAACATAAATGAGTAACTAAGTGCAGATATAAACAGATCAAACAGATTGTATGCCGATGCACGCCACATCCGCGCAGAATTGGGCTGCCTCTCAGCCTGATGCTGTCATGCGAGTACCATGACAGCGCTGGTTTTCAGAGGCACCGACAGGAGTACAATGGTGCCTATACCATGCAATATAATATAATCAATTTTATAACAATAGCAAGAATTCATGATAACAAATCCATATCGACCCGCAGTCGGGATCTGGCAACATTTATTTTGAGGTTCGTTATCTGTGGTTCGCGTCCGTCATCAACCGACGCGGCTCCATGCCATAATCGATGATGCAACCTATATGACATAACTCACACTAAACGAAATATACACAAAACCGACCGATATTCTTAGCAATCCATGGATTCACCGTGTGGGTGCCGGGTCCATCGCGTTGCTGATTTGGGAACTCGGGACAGTGCCTGGGACTTGCGACCCAAGTGTAGGTTTAGAAGGGGCCCCTTTTGTTGATGTACATCAACACTCACCTTCACTACCCAAGTTCCCCTCCCTGCCTAAACAAATTTGATACGAACCTACTAGTGCCGCTTTAGACATTCGTCCTAGTAATGAGCTTATTGTAGCTCTCGATAGGCCTAGATCTTTAAGTAGGTTATAGAGAGATTTTGCTGGTATACGTCTCGCTCCCACCTCCACTGCATACAAATTAACCACGTAACCGTTTTTGATTAATTCGTTTGTGAGATCATAGTATTTATGTTTCTTTATTGTGTGGTCCTTCGGTATATTTGTTTCCCACGGTACAGTAAGTTCCACAAGAACCACATGTTTTAACCTCTTAGAATAAAGGAATATGTCATGTCTAGATGACGAAACCCCAACATCCTCCGGAATTTTATAGTGCTTTTCATACGCGTGGATTAGGAGAGTCCAATCTGGGGCAGTATCTAACATTGAAAAAGGTTTGTTCCTGGATGTTATGGATGAACCTTCAGACACAAAGTTGATATGACGTATGTTAGTAGTCAATCCTTTTTAGGCTCTAGCTACTGCCAGACTCATTGCTTCACGTATGATGATAAGCACCTTATCGTGGCGGCGTGAGTAATGGCCTCTATCGAGAAGCACCCTACATCCTACTAATATGTGTCTAGCCGTCCCTATTGCCTCACCACAAGTATAACAACGGAAAATTATATGTAAATATTTTGATCGAAGTCCGACACCTTTACAATTAGTCTCTACGTTTTAGGGAGCCTGTAGGTCTAGTAAAAGTGACTGGTTGAAGGCAATAACGGATACCAGATTGCTCTGGCAAGCACTAAATAGAAAACCCTAAAAATACTTTGTTCGACCCGAAGATTTTCAAACTGTTACAGTCACATATTTATTGATTGCAAAAGTATACAAAAGGCTTTTAAATGGTCAGAGCAATGAAATTAAATGATATAGAACACGATCCTCAACGTTTGCAACCAATAAATAATTCATCCTAAGAGCCACACACTTCAGCAGTACGCAACCAATTTAAGTTGAATAATTTAAAACACCCGAAATTCGAAGTTCAGTCAAAGTCGAAATGGTCATTTACAATTTAGAAGCATTATAGACATGTAACCCAGAGGGGTTAAAATGGGATGTTGGCTGACGGTGTGAGTGGAGACGTGAATAATTGATGGACGTGAACATGAACGTGTGTGTCAACACCGCGCCGCACCTATGGCACGAGTTGAAAAATTACGATTAGATTTAGGTTTAAAGATATTTATTTTCCAAAAGACAATTACATTGCCACTTTCAAAAACATAAATTACAATAAATATAGGCTATTTGTTGTTGAACATTTCCTGCAGACTAAGTACAATACATTAGATTAATTACTTCCTAACGAAATTCACCCAGATGGTTTATTAAAAACTAGCTGACCTGGCAAACTTCGTCTTTCTTAGAATTAAGTTATATTGGTTACTTCATTAGCTGAATTTATTTCGTGAATGTCTCCTTGCACCCGGCAAAAAGACCCGAGACGGCGAGAGGTTTTGGTCGGTTCGAGTCTGACATAACTGACCCCGCTGGCCGGCGGGGGAGGTAACCGTGGCACTTTCCGCAAACAAAAAACACCAATAGGCATAGTATAGGCGTAGACAAATCTAAAAAATCGAAGATCATGAAAGTCCTGTTCTTGAGTTTATCCCAGTCATCACTAACACGACTTTGCTTTATATATATAGATGTATAGCCTAGTGATATGGGTAAAGGACTGCTGAGACGAGGTCTCGGGTTCGATCCCAGGTATTACCATGGCACACACCAATGACTTTTCGATGCTTTTCGAAGTTATGTGTGTATTTATCGCAGGTTTATAAGTGCCCGGTTAATGGCAATAGGCTCGCCACCTATTACATTGGGACCTAAACATAAACTGGCGAAACGTGGGTGCTAGCACCTCTGCCTACCCCTTCGGGGATATAGGCGTGAGTTTATGTTATGTTATGTTTTTATGTATAGTGTATAATATCAAAATCTTAGGAGTCAAAGCCAACTGTAAGCCGGTGGATCTGCTGATAAACGGACGAGGTCCTGGCGCAGGCTTTCCTCTCGTTGTTAAGGGGTTAGGCGACATTCACTCCAGTAAAGGCCATGATGAGTCAATTCAAGAGAAAGTAAGTGGCCTCTGGCCTCAAAGTACAAGCTTTTGATGTAACGAGCAATAATATTGTGACGATGGGTATACCGCCGTTTGCCCGAATTTTATTTGCCCTAATATCATTTGCCATAATAGTCAACAGCCATAATATTGTATGACGTAATATTCATTTGCCCTACTCTTATTTGCTATATTAGTCACGTGCTAGAAGCTTTGTTTCCCATAAAGTCACTTACCATAACATCATTCGTCATAATCATTGTAAGCCCTAATTATCACATGCCATCATTATCACATGCCCTATTTATCACATACCCTAATTATCACATGCCGTAATTATCACATGCCATAATTATCATATGCCATAACATCATTTGCCATCGACATTTTGTGTGTAACGAATGTTATATCAGGAGAAACTGGATGCAATCGTGACTTTAGGGCACCCCGACTCGGATAGATTAGGTTATAAGGGGATGGCGGGGTCGTTTTAGCGAGCGAAGCGAGCGAATAGACCCCGCCATCCCCTTCGTGGTTATTTTTTTATAAACCACCCAGAAGTAAATATTTGTCTAATAATTATTATGGCATTTAAATATTATGTCTAATAATCATTATGGCGTTTAAATATTATGTCTAATAATCATTATAGCGTTTAAATATTATGTCTAATAATTATTATGGCAATTAAAAATATGAAAAACAATACGTATGGCACTCGTATCTTATGGTATCTAAGTTTTGAGCAATTAAAAGTATGTCACTGTCTTTTAGGGCAAACAAAACATTCGGGCAAATCAAATTCGGGAATATGATGATTATGGTATATAATCTTCGGGTAAACAATAGACAACCGTGGCGATGATAATGAACTCAAATTTCTAAAATCCCTAGTAGTTATAAACGTCCTCGACGCCTCGAATATTGTTTACCGCTTCGATCGTTGTTTTAAACCTTTTTCCGCCAAAGCCAATGAAAGTTTAAGGTGAAGTAGTTTCAAACTTCCAACAACTCTGTGTTCAATTTGCATAATTTGAAGTTGAGATGTGAGGTAACCATCGTTTTGTCGGCAGATCGGTGGAGTGTTTTTTAACTTTTGTATTTTTTTATAATGGTCCTATCAATATGACTTCACATCGCCTGACGGTAAGCAGAGGTAAAGCCTCATGAATGAGGATCACCATTACAGACATCGATAATACAACTACTATAATACTACTACAATACTGGCTTGACGGCCTCATCAGATGCTTCTTCAGATCCCGATTAAATCCGATTAAATGTGTTAAAATTGAAGTTGTGGTCTAAGTTTTATGATAAACTAAAATGTTATTTGTATGCTAATTCCAACGAAGATCTTTGTGGCACAAAGCGACCCTCACCAGCAAGCCGGAATACCTGCTGATTTATGAACGAGACACTGGCACCGTTTTTTGTCCCTGGTCAGATGACTGTCGCTCTCTTTATGAGGTAATTTGGTTTCATTTTGGCTTTTATCTCCAAGATGAACTAAATTTCGGAAAGGAGGAATTAAAAAGCGTATCCTGAGCTCCGAGGTAAAGGCTTAAAACGCAACTATAATTAGCGTTTGATTCAAAAGAAGAGTTAAAAGAAATTGGTTTCTTTAATCAATCGTTACGTCACATAAACGAAAGGGCCGTAAGTTGGATGTCTAAGTCTTGAGCGAACTGAAGAAATTGAGATCACTTTTGGCCGTTTTATTTCTTCGTTCACAAGGTAAACAGCTTTCATAGGATCCATGAGCTGTACTGCTTGACCATAGGCCCTTAACTCAAACGAGAAATGTGTTTTAAACTTGACAGTAATGTGAAAATGCATTGCCATATATCCAAATCCATAGCAAATATCCCTGGATCCTGCACACCATCTTTGAATGCGTAGTATTGGTTTTTCTTCCAACGTGGAGTGCGTGTAGTCTGCTTTGAAAGTTACACAGGAATAATCCACGTTAGCGTATAACGAAACCTGTGGAACCATTTAGGCATTACATTTAGGTATTGCATTACATTTATTTTTATTTTAAAAGAATATTTATAACCGAAATTACATATATTTCCCCTAACCACTCCAGCTAAGCTAAATTGCTTGTGTTAGTAGTGGGTTCACGTCAGTAGTGTATCCTGGCCAAGGATTCGAACCCGGTATCTCTCGATCGTAGGTTCGACTCCTTAACCACAAAGCTACCGTCGCTTCATATTCAATTTGAAGACGTCAGATCTTGCGGCAGATCAGGATTACAGGATACAGGATTTCACTCGGCGTGAGCACAGAATTTGGTTCAGGAGAGGAAGAGAGGGCAAGTGAATCGAATTTGGTTTCAGGGAGGAAGCGATACAAATCCAGTTTTTGATGAGGAAGGTGGCAAATATACAGAATTTGGTTGTAAGGCAGAAGAGGGAGCATATATACACAAGTTGGTTTAGGAGCGCAAGGGAGTAAATGTTCAATATTTGGCTTAAGAGAGACAGAAGCAAACGTACAGAATTTAGTTTAGGGAAGAATGGGAATGCAAATTCATAGAATATAGTTGGTGAGTAGGTATTTTGCAGGAAACTTGAACACTTTTAAAAACATTTGAGTATCTCTGTTTCTATCTCGATCACTATCTTCCATCATATCACAGTGTCCTTAATTACTTACATTATAAGAAAAATGCCCCATAATATTTGGTGTATCAAAATTATTGGTATCCGAATACAATTCTCTCCTGACCTCTTCCTGGTCACATGAACCAAACCTCTGGATGTTCCCTGTCACTGAAAAATATAGAAGGGCATAATAGTAGATTGTTACACAAGGGTTAAAAGTGAGCCATTTCACCCGAGATATTTCTGGCGCTCGAACGAAGTGAGAAAGCCAATAGTTCGAGGGTGAAATGGTGACATTCACCTTAGGTAAACACTCTACTTTTCATTTCGATTATGTGAGGAAATTAAAATACTACACACACATTTAATGAAACAGGTATATTGATAATCAGTTAAAATTTAAAGTAAAATGGGAAAAATTGGAAATATATTATTAACAACAGCTTTTGCCTGTTCTATAATCTCATCGGCAGTTAAATTAATATCCATGTCACGAATCACTTTCCGAAACCATTTTTAACCACAATTAACACAAGTTATTTAAAGATTTAGATCGGAAAAAGAGAACAAGAGAACATCTAGGACGGGACTTGAACCCGCGACCAGTCCCTTACAGTGGGAACGCTCTGACCAACTGAGCTACCTAGACACGTCCCAGATATTCGAAATTCTCCGATACATTATTACGTCTGAAGGCGACGTTGTAAGGTTGTAAGGGACTGGTCGCGGGTTCAAGTCCCGTCCTAGATGTTCTCTTTTTCCGATCTAAATCTTTAGAAAAAAGTAAGCATACAAAATGCTTAAAAATTTAATTGAAACAAGTTATTTATTTTATATTGAATCTCGTTTTCCCGCTAATTATTTAGTAAACTAAAATTGTTGTTTTTTAATTCTGAAAAAAAAGTTATAATTCACGTATAACTGCCAACATTAGAAAAGTTTTGAAAATCGAATGGTTACATTGTAATCGAGTTGGTCACAAGATGTACATCTAGGTGGCCATGTCTCAAAATAAGAAAACTGGCCAAGTGTGAACCGTAGCAGCAAATTATTTTTTAATATTTAAGTTGATTGAATGAAAATTAAAAAAAACTACTTACTAGATCTCGTTCAAACCAATTTTCGGTGGAAGTTTACATGGTAATGTACATCATATATTTTTATTTAGTTTTATCATTCTCTTATTTTAGAAGTTACAGGGGGGGGGGGGGGACACACATTTTACCACTTTGGAAGTGTCTCTCGCGCAAACTATTCAGTTAAGCAAAAAGTGATTTTAGAAATCTCAATATCATTTTTAAGGACCTATCCATAGATACCGCACGTATTGGGTTTGATGAAAAAAAAATTGAGTTTCAGTTCTAAGTATGGGGACCCCCAAAATTTATTGTTTTTTTTTCTATTTTTGTGTGAAAATCTTAATGCGGTTCGCAAAATATATCTACTTACCAAGTTTCAACAGCATAGTTCTTATAGTTTCGGAAAAAAAGTGGCTGTGACACGGACGGACAGGCAGACAGACATGACGAATCTATAAGGGTTCCGTTTTTTGCCATTTGGCAACGGACCCCTAAAAAGGGGAAAAATGGGAGAATATATTTTCCAAACTGGGGTATCCAATTGAGGATCTCCTTCTTTTATTAAGTTGGTTAATAAAAAGGAATGCCAACCGAATCCCTCAAAGAAAATTAAAATTCTAACTACTAGTCGAGATATCTTTATGAAATTCAGTAAAAACACTTACTTCTCCTTAAAATCACATGGTTATCTGCTATCGTGGTAATGGACGGTGTCCCGATCCTGGAGATTTTCTGCTCTACCCACTTGTGGTACATGCCGTAGTCCAGAAACCGCGATGGGGCCTGACACCCTGGACCGTAAACGCCGAAACCTAACTGGAAAGTTAAGAATCAATTTTATGTGGTCAGGTTGGGAAGGAGGAATTAAGGAAAACGATTTTATCAGGACACGCACAATAAAAAAAAGCAAAGAGTAACTTAAAATTTAGTCTTTTAGGTAAAATCTTGCAAATCTATACATCTACACAAATAAATAAAATTGATATGTCTGTTTCTAATATTAAATTTTTTCGATTTTCAAGACCTTTGATTTTCTAGATTTTTCTCCGCCTATACTGTGCCTTTAGAGGTTTTTTTTTGCGAAAATCACCATGCTTACTCCCTGCCAGCTAGTGGCTTTGGTCATGTCGGACTCAAACCGACCAAAACCTTACGCCATCTCGGGTCTTTAATACCGGAGTGCAAGAAGACATTCACGAAACAAATTCAATTGATAAGGTAACGAACATTACTTGATTCTAAGGCAGAACTAAGCTTGCCGGGGCATCTAGTTTATAATATTAATAGGAAGTAGGATAGTATGGTCTTACTATCAGGGATGCTGAAGACCATCCGAAGTTGAAGAGAACGAGCAGTAACGTGTACTCCTGGCACCAAAGTGGATGCTTTGGATGCAGCTGATATTAACCGTTCAGATGATAATAAAGTACTTGACCTCCTTATGGTAAGCGGTTACCGTGTTTTTTGTACGCTTAGGATAGAATAGAATTTGTTTTCTCATAAATCATAAGTCATTTACTTTGCGTCAGTTCCAATCGAATACGAAATCTCACCTCAAAGTCTGGGCGTCAATTTCTAGCTTTTACTTCTCCATCATTCCAATCATTCTCATTTGCTCATAAACACGGTAACAAAAAGATATTAGGGTATGTATAGCTACAAACTCGTCATATTAGGGTATGTATAAAGTACTACATGTTTAGCTACAAACTCGTCATATTAGGGTATGTATAAAGTACTACATGTTTAGCTACAAACCCGTTATATTAGGGTTTGTATAAGACACTACATGTTTAACTGCAAACTCGTCAGATTAGGGTATGTATCAAGCACTATGTGTTTAGCTACAAATTCATCATATTAGGGTATGTATCAAGCACTACTTGTTTAGCTGCAAACTCATCATATAAGGGTATGTATAAAGCACTACTTGTTTAGCTGCAAACTCATCATATAAGGGTATGTATAAAGCACTACTTGTTTAGCTGCAAACTCATCATATAACTGTATGTATAAAGCACTACTTGTTTAGCTGCAAACTCATCATATAAGGGTATGTATAAAGCACTACTTGTTTAGCTGCAAACTCATCATATAAGTGTATGTATAAAGCACTACATGTTTAACTGCAAACTCGTCATATTAGGGTATGTATCAAGTACTACATGTATAACTATAAACTCGTCATACAAGGGCATGTATAAAGCACTACACCTTATTGCTTTTGATAGGTTGGTCGGCAAACTGCTAACTGTGTAATATCAAAGAATCACGCATTCAACATTGGAAAAAACTAATGGATTTTTAGGACACAAGATTCATGTAAAAGATATAAAATGGCAAGCTTACAAGTCTCCATCTATTCCCAGTTTTAATGACTAGAATCGCTCCACTTCTCCAAAGACATCTCCCTCCTCTCATACTCCTTGCGCATGCTGTATGCGTTGGCCAAATGGAGTTATCATCCAGCTAAAATGAAGTAGGAGTTAATTCGATTCTGAATTAGAAGCTAACTAATCAATAACTTTATAGGTAAGGTTGCCTTAAATTCAAACTTGCAACTGATCAAGTCACAATTTCTGACTTGAACTGCTGTCTGTGTGACCCTAAGATATATAAACTACTCTACACTAATTGATTCTGCAACATGACGTTATTATTTCGCGCCCCACCATAGGACCACGACCCAAGGCAAGAGCGCTCAGCCTAGTTTTTAGGGTTCCGAAGCCAAATGGCAAAAACGGAACCCTAAAAACTAGGCTGAGCGCTCTTGCCTTGAGTCGTGGTCCTATGGTGGGGCGTGAAATAATAACGTCAAACGGAAGATTCGTCATGTCTGTCTGTCTGTCCGTCCGTATGTCACAGCCACTTTTTTCCGAAACTATAACAACTATGTTGTTGAAACTTGGTAAGTAGATGTGAGGTTCACAGAGTTGTGAACCGCGTTAAGATTTTCACACAAAAATAGAAAAAAAACAATAAATTTTGGGGGTTTCCCCATACTTAGAACTGAAACACAAATTTTTTTTTTTCAGCAAACCCTACGTGTGGTGGCATCTATGGATAGGTCTTCAAAAATGATATTGAGGTTTCTAATATAATTTTTTTCTAAACTGACTTAAAATCTACTATATGTTTGATTGCTATTGGTTAATTAGAACCGAAGATATTACCAAAAAACGATAACTGACCTCCGTGCGGGCGGAGCCACGGGTATCAGGTAATAGTTTGATATAATTTTATTAATATCTACTTAGAAACTCACATTATTTCTTCTATAGAAAGATTTGCAATCTTTTGGTGAAACATACTGCATTTTGTGAATCATAATCTTAGAGTCCTTGCAATCTGAAAGAACGGTTAGTCAGTAGCTTAAGTTAAGAAACTTCGTTATGCAACTTTGAAGTGAATGTCTAGATCCAGTTTTGGTAAGGAACAAGATTGCATAGTATCTTAGGTTCAGTATTTTTTTGCTGGAGGTATGTGGAATTCCTGGGGGTGGCAGGTGAGGCCGCCTGTCACCCCAGCAGAAGCAGGCCGGGACGTTGGGGCGACTAGCGCCCCTCGTCCAAACCGGGGCAAGACGGGAACACCGTGGTTCCCAAACCCGAGGGGGCCATCTCGAAACCAGAGATGGCCCAGGGTCAGTCGGGGTGCGAGGGATATGCTCTATGGGCAACCTTACACCCCGGCGTTCAGACAGATACGGCGTGCGGTTTTAGTCAGTTCAAGTCCGACATAACCACCCCCGCTGGCCGGCAGGGGGGTATCCGAAGGGATTTCCGCACGAGAAAAAAAATTCCACCAATAACTTCGTGGCACACCTAATGATGGACGATCGAGGGTCTGGCACAGCCTTTCCTCTTAGGGGGTCAGACGGCAATCATTTCCGTAAAAGTCAAAATAAACCAAATTATTTAAAGTTACAGCAAGAAAACGGACCTAGGGCTCTAAAGCACCTAAAAGCTTTTGATGCAACCAGTATTGGCGTTTGAATGAAAAATAGTTTTTTTTTGCATTTTGTGTGATATTTTTGTAACTCAAGTCATCCATATTTACACATAATATATACCATATGTATATTGGGGATACCTTCTGTACCTTTGAAATGTAAAATAGCTGAAAATGAAAAAAAATCCGATAAGTGCAGCGATTCTGACGATTTCCGCAAACAAACTCACAAAATTCGGCCTCTCTCATTATAATATTATACCTAGTATAGATTAAATTCTTATTTTTCCCCTCTCTCCCCGCAACGTGCGAGTGCCATCTTTACAAGTAGGTATCCATAGAATTGGTGGGGCGACTAGTACCCCGCCCCCAAACCGGGGCAAGACCGTGGTTCCCAAACCCGAGGGGGCCATCTCGAAACCGGAGATGGCCCAGGGTCAGTCGGGGTGCGAGGGATGGGCAACCTTACACCCTGGCGTCTTTAGACCCGAGACGGCGTGCGGTTTTAGTCGGTTGAAGCCCGACATAACCGCCCCCGCTGGCCGGCGTGGGGGGGGGGGTATCCAAGGGGATTTCCGCTGGTAAAAAAAAAAGGTACAACACGTCTGCCGAACATCCGATCTCCGTCTCCAAAAGGAACAAGAGTGCTGGTTCCTCAGTCTCGAGGTGGTGGTGGACTGCTACGAGACCTGCAGACCTCTGATATTAGTGCGGGGCACTGTGAGAGTGCACTTTACGCAAACATACAAACGTACTCACAAAATTCTTCCTCTCTCTTTGTTATGTTATAGTATACATTAAATTCTTATTTTTGACCTCTCTCTCCCCATAACGTGCGAGTGCCATCTTTACAAGTAGGTATTCATAGAATATGGACTGTCTCATCATTTGCTATTTTTTTTTAAAGGGTAAAGTAATCGAAATGGCTAGTATTCCCTTTAACCCCCCCCCCCAGCAAAGCTAGAATGCTTGTTTTAGCAGTGGATTCACATCCGCAGTGTAATGGGCAGGATTCGGACCCGGGACCTCTTCTTAATTCTTTATTGTACAGACATAAATGGATATATTATATAAATATAAATATAATATAATATATATATATAAAAAAGCAACGATAGCCCAGTGGTGTACGTAACGGACTGGCGAGCCGAGGTCTCGAGTTCGATCCCCAGTCGCCTCGGGTCTTTTTTTTTTTTTTCGTAGTTATGTGTGTATTAAAAATGTTAATTATCGCTCGCTTAGTAATGTTCCCGGTAGGTGGCAATAGGCTCGCCCCCTATTACATTGGGACCTAAACACAACTAGCGAATCGTGGGTGTGCAATACACCTCTGCCTACCCCTTCGGGGATACAGGCGTGAAGTTATGTTATGTTATGCATAAATGTATATGTTGCACGTAAAATAAATTATGAAACAAAGGCGAGCTTAACTCTATAAGAGGTATCTACCAGCAAGTCTTTGAGCAGTAGATGCAGACAAAATAACAGAGGGAAGCAAAGTGTACACACATACACATTATAGTGAACTAAAAGTGTAAATTAATCAATGAAAACAAAGATAGTAAAAACAAAATCAATACATATACGTAAGTTATCCATTCAATAAGCAAATATCTCTGGTTTTTTTTTTTAGGACACGTCAATTTGACTTCAGCTCGCCTGATGTTAAGCTGAAGGTAAAGTCTCAGGAAAGAGGGTCACCATTACATACACGTACTATGTTAATAATGGTGGCACTCAGCTTGACGCCCTCATCAAAAGAGGATTGTCGTCGCAGCACCGCGTGACACCCACCGGTCCCACTAGTGCTGCGACCACAATCCCCCTGCCCGGCTATGCACTTGCTGACCCCTGAACACAATTAAACTGAAGTTGGATTACTATGGAGGGTTTTTCCCAATCGTACACGGTGGTACCCACCCGGCCGAATTTTGTGACAAATTTGTGTCATCAAATTTCTACCACCGGTAGGATAACTCTTGTTCGTAAGGCTGCCTCCTTTACCACCAAGTCACCGACATTATTTGTGTAGTTTAAAACAATGTTAAACATGAAGCTTACTGTTAGACAATACCATAGCGAAAAATTGAGGATTCTTGAAATATACTGGTGGCGGACAGATTGGCCGCAGATCTGAAAAGAATAATTATTATTATGGGTTAAAAAATTAAAAAAGAACAGGTATTTTATAAAATAAATACCAACACAACGTAACTTCACGTCTGTATCCCCGAAAGGGTAGGCAGAGGTGTATTACACACCCACGATTCGCCAGTTATGTTTAGGTCCCAATGTATTAGGGGGCGAGCCTATTCCCATCTACCGGGTACATTACTAAGCGAGCGATAATCAACGCTTTTAATATATACATAATTACTAACAGCCGGTTTCAATAATCCATCTATCCTTTACCAGCATTTAAAATAGCTACCATTAGTATCTTTTTTTTTTTTTTCGTGCGGAAATCCCTTCGTATACCCCCCGCCGGCCAGCGGGGGCGGTTATGTCGGGCTTGAACCGACTAAAACCGCACGCCGTCTCGGATCTACAGACGCCGGGGTGTAAGGTTGCCCATAGAACATATCCCTCGCACCCCGACTGATCGGGGATTTTTTCTGCTTCAATAAACAAAGATAAGCAGAAAATGACTTTGATAATATTGAAACTGCAGTTACAGATAGATTAATGTTGACTGTTTATCTGGGATTGCTTCTACCTTTAACTGTAGGTAGATTATTGAGACTGGCCGTAAAAAACAGAGGTGTGTGGCTGGGGCGACTGGAGATCGAACTCGAGACCTCGTCTCGGCAGTCCGTTACGTACACACCATTATTATAATAATATTAATCCTCTGCCAATCGTCCTAATGCCCTGGCTGACTGCTGTTTGCCTCGCCGGGGTTATCTCGACGCCTCTCCCTTACTCTAGGATGAGACGTGATATAGCTCGATAAATAATATATAATATATACTAATAAGTTTATAGGTTTTCTTTCACAAAGGTTTCTTAATATTCCATCCAAGTATCCATCGTAAAATTATGACATGATTGTGACAATACCTTTGTGAGAGATCCTGTCAGACAGATTACAAGGCTTACCGCACGATATACATAGAGAGTTGTGGATAAAGAAAACTACAAAGATGTAAAGGAGTACATTAATGAATGAAAATGATTAAATTAAAGTTACAATAGAAGGAAATAGGTTGAAAGTCACCCATTTCACCCTCGAACTATTGGCGCTCTAACTTTGATCGAGCGCCAGAAGTATCTCAGGTAAAATGGGTAACTTTCAACCTTTGTCTAAAAATCTACTAATGTTATGAGACCGTAATCTTAGCAATCCATGGATTCTCCGTGCGGGTGCCGGGTCCATCGCGTTGCTGAGTTGGGAACTCGGGACAGTGCCTGGGACTTGCGACCCAAGTGTAGGTTTAGAAGGGGCCCCTTTTGTTGATGTACATCAACACTCACCTTCACTACCCAAGTTCCCCTCCCTGCCTAACCAAAGAAACCACCTAAAAAACAGTACATTTTATGTGAAAGGCTATACTTATACAGAACTGGTGGGCAATCCTATTGTTTCTCCATCTTAGTGTGTGGTGTGGAGTGAAATTTATTTCAGAAAGCTTTTTAAGTACTGTATAAAGTCGGAAGTTTACGCGACATTTAAATAAAACCATTTTTAACGGATTCTATCGCGATTTATTTGATGTTATTTTATTTTGTACATTGATCCCGACGTTTAGGTTGCTTTTTAGCAGCCATGGTCACGGTGAGACTGTAATGATGAGACTGACAATGTAAAATATAAAATAGCATCAAATAAATCACGATAGAATCCTTTAAAAAAAGGTTTTATTTCAACTGTATACAGGATATTTTTTTTTTATATTTAGGACTCATCAATTTGACTTCACCTCGCCTGATGGTAAGCTGAAGGTAAAGTCTCAGGAAAGAGGGCACCATTACATACACGTACCATCTCAACATTGGTGGCACTCAGCTTGACGGCCTCATCAAAAGAGGATTGTCGTCGCAGCACCGCGTGACACCCACCGGTCCCACTAGTGCTGCGACCACAATCCCCCTGCCCGGCTATGCACTTGCTGACCCCTGAATGCAATCAAACCGAAATTAGATTACTATGGAGGGTTTTTCGCAATCGTGCGCGGTGGTACCCACCCGGCCGAATTTTGTGACAAATTTGTGTTATCAAATTTCTACCACCAGTATATATAGTTGGTGGACTGAAGTACCTGACAGTTACTATATAAGGTAGAGGTACAATAATGGAAGGAGAGAAAATGTGACACCTTTATACAGTTCTTTGAGCACGTTCCACTGGAAACATTAATGATTCTTACCTAAATTCGTTAAGTCAGTTTCCAATTGGATTATAGTTAACGCACTAAACGTTTTATAAGAATAATCTGGATGGTAACTATAATCCCGTATTGAAAGATGAGGGCAACTACAGTTGTGTCCTAATACCACACGAGCATGGGTCCTGAAATCCAAATGAAAATTATACCATAGCACAGATAACAATATAGGAGCCTGTTGAATATACTACTTCCGGGCTGTTTGGCCGTGGTCCATAGGAATCAGTTGCAGAGAAGTCGCCGCCGTGGAGGGTTCTCCGCACTCGTCGGTGCCTGGACCTGTACCACTGAAGATGGTTGACCGCAGTGATCGACGAAACGTTTGTAACAGAAGTTTCCTATGGACCACGGCCAAACAGCCCGGAAGCAGTGTATTCAACATGCAACGCCGGCCGTGAAAGCCTTAAGATTTATAAATACAGGAGCAAACAAACTGTTTCTTGATAGAAAAATACACGGATACTATACGTTGAAGAAGCAGTCCATATATAATGATATTTATTTATCGAAGAATGTACATAAAAACTAAAACATTTTCGAATAAACAAAGAATAAATAAAATAACATTGAATGCGATGAGTGTATGCGGCAATAAAGGCTATATACGCCCTCAGGCTGTGGAATGATCTCCCTGCTGTGGTTTTCCCAAGCGACTACAATATGGGTTTCTTAAAGAAGGACATTAGAAGGTTACAGGGTCAGTAGCGCGAGTGTGACGATCCTGGTGTTGCACAAGTTCATAGGAAGCGGTAACCGCTTCCCATCAGGTGATAGAAAAATACTTTTGGGCCAACCTCAAGTGCCGGTTGATACACCTGCTGATTGATGAACGAGATCCTGGCGTATGTCAGTTGCCCTCTAAAGCCAGGCCCCATTCTATTCAACTGTACAAAGTACAGTTACCTGTAAGAAACTTAAACAAAGAAGGCATCACCCTGGGGTTATCCTTTCGAGGGCATACCCGGGGTGCCCGGGAATGGACGCTTGGGAAGGACACAGTGTGGTTTTAGTCGTTTTTAGCAGAATAACAAGTTTTTAGCTGTGGGTGCAACTCGGCCGGGTGCGACCCAAGTGAAAACCTCGGGTGCAACCGAAAAAATAGCTAAGATGATGATGCCAAAAAAAAAATAGCATGAAGTAAATATTTCAATTAAATTATTATCTATATCTATACTAATAATATTATAAAGAGGAAAGATTTGTATGTAACGGTATGTACGGTATGCGGTAGCCTAGTGGTATGGGTAAAGGACTGCTGAGACGAGGTCTCGGGTTCGATCCCAGGTATTACCATGGCACACACCAATGACTTTTCGATGTTTTTCGAAGTTATGTGTGTATTTATCGCAGGTTTATAAGTGCCCGGTTAATGGCAATAGGCTCGCCACCTATTACATTGGGACCTAAACATAAACTGGCGAAATGTGGGTGCTAGCACCTCTGCCTACCCCTTCGGGGATATAGGCGTGAGTTTATGTTATGTTATGTTATGTTATTTGTATGTAAGTATGTTTGTAACGAATTGGCTCAAAAAGTACTAGAGCGAGTCCAAAAATTCTTTCACCATTAGAATGCTACATTATCCCTAAGTAACATAGGCTACTCTTTATCCCGATATTCCCACGGGATTAAGACTTACGCGGGTGAAACCGCGTGGCAATGCTAGTTTAGTATATTTTAATTACTCAATGTATTAGATTTACCTGAAGTCATGTTTAGGTAATCTGTCAATCTCCGTCGCAGCAGCCAGGGCAATTTGTCTTGTGACAAGGACCACCGCTGTTGTGAACCGTTTATTCACTACGGCAGAAAAAGAAATAGAATCAACTTATTTTCCATTCATTTCCATATCAGCATCCTCATAGCGATACCCCAGTTGGCTTTGGAGGCCAATGTCCGCTTTTTGTTCTTGATTTTTTTTTTTTTTTAAATATTTAGGACACGTCAATTTGACTTCACCTGGCCTGATGGTAAGCTGAAGGTAAAGTCTCAGGAAAGAGGGTCACCATTACATACACATACCATGTTAACAATGGTGGCACTCAACTTGACGGCCTCATCAAAAGAGGATTGTCGTCGCAGCACCGCGTGACACCCACCGGTCCCACTAGTGCTGCGACCTCAATCCCCCTGCCCGGCTATGCACTTGCTGACCCCTGAACGCAATCAAACCGAAATTGGATTACTATGGAGGGTTTTTCGCAATCGTGCACGGTGGTACCCACCCGGCCGAATTTTGTGACAAATTTGTGTCATCAAATTTCTACCACCAAAATTGATTGGTATATTACTTATCCGGTAGTGACTACCGTTTGACTCCCCAAACCCAAGTTGTAGGTGTGGTTGACTTGGCCCTCAAGGATTTTGGAATGGTCCTGTATACTCTCATAGCTTAACTCCATGTCAAAATAAATCAAATATCGATTCACCACTTCACGCTAACATTTTAGGTCTCCTTTTCCCGTCGGCAATAAGATTTTGTAACTTTATTGAGAAAATATGAATTGTTAGCCAGTTAGTGATAGATGGATTATACTGTATTCGCTTATTATCTTCGGAAAATAACTAGGATTAAGATGATTGATGAGCGGAGATTACAATATGTACAATTTTGTGTAATTCCCGAGAGTCACGATAGATGTCATTAGACGGGCGTCCTTGTGACGTAATAATTGAGCTGAGCGAAGCGAAGCCGTTTGGTCGAGACTGTACTCCTCCGGAACCACAATACCGATCTTGACCAAATTTGCCATGGTGATAGTGTAGACACCGCTGAGTGTTTAGAGGGGTCAACTGTTCAAATACAATGTACCATTGAGGAATGATCATCGAAAAACAGTTTCACGAGCGTCCGGCCTTAGCTATCCGCGCGACCGTAGTAAGATGCCTTATTTTTCAAGTTTCAAGCAAGAGTCCTGCTCGTTCAGCTCAATTTATTTCAGTCGCACCCTGCACTGAATTCCTAGTTTAAAATCGAATTAGGTAAATGATCCGCGAGCCAGCAACAGATTTACATGTTCCGAGTAATTTTGATGATCCTGATGCTATTAACCTAGCATTTTTTGATGTTTTAGGTTTACCAGTCCCATATGTCTCCCTACTGACCTATTTTGAATACAATAGATTTACTTCATCTCGGTTTGATCTAGTGCCGGTCAGTTCTGAAGTAGTGCTGAAGATCATAAAAAGCATACACACTAATGCAAAAGGTGTGGATAGAATCAGTAATGATATGCTGCTAATGACTTTGCCTTCAACCCTACGGCTTTTTACTGACATTGTCAACACTTCTATCATGTCCCATGGGTACTTGTACCCAGACCTATGGCACTGTGCTGTCATTCGTCCTATTGCCAAAAACAGTAAACCACAAAACTACAAAAACTTAAGGCCTATAAGTATATAAAGCATATAAGCCCCTTGTCTGTCAAAAGTCTTTGAGCATGTGGTTCATGCCCAGGTGATGGAGTATGTGGCAAAAATACAATATACTACCTGCGCTACAGTCAGGGTTCCGTAAGGGCAGAGGCACAGCTAAAGCTCTGTCTGATATGGTGGGGAATATATTAGAGGCGAAGGATGAGGGAGAGGGTTCAATCCTGGTACTACTGGACTTCTCACGGGCTTTTGATCCTATCGACACAACACTACTACTTTCAAAACTATCATACTATGGATTCACAAGAGAAGCGTTGGAGTGGTTCCATATCTCAATAATAGAACTCAGGGTTTGGAAATTCATAGGGAGGATGGAACCAAGGATTGTTCGACTCCACGCCAGGTATCCAGGAGCATGCCCCAGGGTTCAATACTGGGTCCACTATTGTTACTCCTGTACAGTGCAGATGTCGGGAACTCCTTAACCAATTGCAAGTACCATATGTATGCTGATGACATGCAGGTCTATAAATCATTCAAGCCCTCGAAAGCAAGAGGCTGCTGTTCCGAGATCATCAGCTGCATTGACGGAGGTGGGTTAACCATCGATAACCTCCCACCGATCTGACAACCTTTCCACCAAAATTTAGCCAGCTTTTTTTTTTCCTGCGGAAATCCCTTCTGATACCCCCCGGGCGGTTAGTTCCTGCATCGACCGACTAAAACCGACCGGTGTCCTGCCCAAGTGTCCATTGCCGGGCACCCCGGGTAAGCCCTCGAAAGGATAACCCCAGAAATTTAGCCAGCTAACATGTTTATTTATTCATAATCTATAAAAATATAAAACAAAGTCGTGTTAGTGATACCGTTTATAACTCGAGAACGGGTGGACCGATTTTTATGATCTTTGATTTTTAAGATTTGTCGCCGCCTATAGGTATTGTGCCATTTGTAGTTTTTTATTACGGCAATCCCCACGATTACCCCACCGCAGGCTAGTGGGGGTAGTCATTTCGGACTAAGACCAACCAAAACCGCACGCTGTCTCGGGTCATGATTACACATGAATGTATACACGATACTTATAACAAAAACACAATATTTAAAAAAAATGCTGTCTGTCTGTCTTTCTGTCTGCTTAAAAGAGGTAATCCCTGGAATGGCTGGGCTGATTTTGACGGGACTTTTACTGGCAGATAGGTAATTTTACAAGAAATAACATAGGCTCCTTTTATTAGCTATTGATTAATTCGTTTGTGAGATCATAGTATTTTTTTTTTAGAAAAGTAAATACTATCATCTCACAAACGAATTTACCAAAAACGGTTACGTAGTTAATTTGTATGCAGTGGAATTGGGAACGAGAGGCATACCAGCAAGTGGCACGCCGCCGCCTCTTTCTGCGAGCGAGGGTAGTGCTCGCGAAAGAGACGGCGGAGAGGGAGCGGTTCTCCCCTGCCCCTCGAGTTTCGCAGTCTGCGGCGAGGTCGCCGCAGACTCATCTACGCCCGGGACTACCGACCTCCATGATCGGGGCCTGAGGATGGCAGTGGGCCGACTCGCCTAACAGAAGCAGGCCGTGGCGGAGGCGTGTCGTGTGTCCTACACACGCCTGCCAACTCACCGACGCAGGATAAAACCCGACACCACCAGGCGAGGCCGCGGAGGCGGCCAAAGTCCGCCGGTAACTCCGGGGTTATCCTTTCGAGGGTTTACCCGGGTTGCCCGGCAATGGACACTTGGGCAGGACACCGTGCGGTTTTAGTCGATGCACGACATGACCGCCCCCGCTGGCCGGCGGGGATGGGGTATCCGAAGGGATTTCTGCACGTAAAAAAAAAAGGCATACCAGCAAAATCTCTCTATAACCTACTTAAAGATCTAAGCCTATCGAGAGCTACAATAAGCTCATCACTAGGACGACTGTCTAAAGCGGTAGCACTAGTTAAATTTTAGTTAGGCAGGGAGGGGAACTTGGGTAGTGAAGGTGAGCGTTGATGTACATCAACAAAAGGGGCCCCCTTCTGAGAAAAATAATTAGTGATCCGCGCAAGAATATTGAAACCCACAAAATTGGGAATAAAATCTGATTTTGGGCCGACTTTGACGGGATTCTCACTGGCAGATAGGTAATACGTATACGTACGTAGTAATACGTTTCTAAAGTAAAATACGTATTATAATACGTATTTTATTTTAGAAAAAAAATAGGGTTCCGCGCAAAAGAACTTAAACACTTAAAATCGAAATCCACTCGGACGAAGTCGTGGGCACAGCAAGTATGATATAAATTATCATCAGACAAATTTTCAATTGACTGAGAAAATTTGTGCCTGGCTCGTCTACTAAAACTTTGGTGACTGAATTATAAACGAACCTGGATAGTATGTTAGATAATATTATAATTTTTTAACCGCCCCCGCCGGCCAGCGGGGGCGGTTATGTCGATCTTGAACTGACTAAAACCGCACGCCCTCTCGGCTCTTCAGACGCCGGGGTGTAAGGTTGCCCGTAGAGCATGTCCCTCGCACCACGACTGACCCTTTTTGTATTTTTTTTTCATTTTGTATATCTGTATTGGTAATTTTTTTAAATTTAAATTTATTCTCCCAAATTTTTAGGGTAAAATTTAGCGCTGGTATTACGCATTCTTTCCATCTACCGACATTATAAACATTATTGTTTTTTAAGTTCTTACATCTGAGGATCACTATACGTGGTGACTGTAACATACACGAAACCGGTCAGGTGTAGTTATTAAATAAAATTGTGGAAAAGTACAAGTGATACATTGTCTCAATTAATATAATACTGTTTTTCTTATTTAATTAAATGAAAAAAAAAATTGTTGAACCATTGGTGACTATTTAGACAGAGGCGTAGTTGTCTTCCAGCACGACGAGTTTTCGCGCGCGCCTGTCTATAGGGTAGGGGGGATTTTGATCCCCAACAATACTTCGGGGGTCATCTATATTGATAGCCAAGGTCGGTTGGGGACTCTGGCATATCCTCTCTAGAGCACATCAGATCATCATCATCATCACACCCCAGCCACGCAAAAAAAAAGAGAAAAAAGAGTAAGCAGAGGTGTTCAACAACCATTCCAATTCGCCGATTTTTTGAGCTGAGAGTGAGACAAAGTCGAGCGAAAAGCTCTCTATACTTCACTCGGTGTATTTCGGTTGTGACGCTACTCCTCCTAAACTAATCGATTAATTTTTGACCAAACTTGGCATGCAAAATAAAATTGAAAATCGAACATACCATGGAGGAATAATCAACCTTCAAAATCTGATTTCTCGAAAATGATCAACGTTGAGACCATGATTTTGGCGCCAAAAAGTGCAACTTAAATATTGGCTTAAGACAGAAAAAGAAAATTAAAATCGGTCTAGCAACTAATAACTTTTTCATGCTTTTAATCACTTTTACTTACTTCTAGTATAGTACAATATGCCGAGCCACGGATACGTCTCAATCAGCGCTTGGCCTTCGTACACTATGTTCAGCGGTGAATTGTCTATACCACATGACGTTGAAAATGCTGAAAAAAAAAACAAATTTCTAAAAACGTCTCTGAGCGTTTATAATAACCGGTGTTATACAGCGTAATGTAACATGTTACATAGCGAGCATTCATGCTATCTTGAAGAGGAAACAAGCGAGCAACGCACCGCTCGTGCAAAGATTTTCGGTACAGGGCGTAACGATATGCTCTCTACGAATGCAAATGTTACATTATGCTGCGTAACGAAAAGGATTTATTAGCATTACAATTCACATACAACTCACAAATCTCGAATGTAATTCTTCGAGATGTATGAGTTGAGGTAATCCGGATCTGCGAGTGTGCCATTTACACTGTGTTTTTTATGTGAAGGCAGCTTACGAAGGTTCATGATTTTGTAGGTATTTTCACGCACGGTAGATGACCAAGGACAACTATGCACAGCGAATCAAATGCTTTTCACGGTACGTATCGGTCTGTTGAATTCCCATTCCAGTACGCCCCCAGCCGGAATGCATCCACAGTGAAAAATTTGTTACTGCGCGACGCCAATTCGTTTTCAACAGTATTTGCTCAAGTCTTTTGCCTAAAAACGGTTGTCTTACAATGTGAGCGTCTACAGTATTTGCTCAAGTCTTTTGCCTAAAAACGGCTGTCTTACAGTGTGAGCATCTACAGTTGTTGCTCAAGTCTTTTGTCTAAAAACGGCTATCTTACAATGTGAGCGTCTACAGTATTTGCTCAGGTCTTTTGTCTAAAAACGGCTGTCTTACAAAGTGAGCGTCTACAGTATTTGCTCAAGCCTTTTGTCTAAAAAAACGGTTGTCTTACAATGGGTGCGTCTACAGTATTTGTTGAAGTCTTTTGTCTAAAAAACGGTTGTCGTACAATGGGAGCGTTGAGACTCAGCACTTTTGCCACAGTGCGTCGGTACGGGCTGATCCGCTACCAAACTTCCTTCATTTGTTTATTTTTTACATTTACTGGAAATATTTTGTTCGATATGCTTGTTATGGGTAACCTTTTTTTTTTTTTTATCGTGCGGAAATCCCTTCGGATACCCCCCCGCCAGCCAGCGGGGGCGGTTATGTCGGGCTTGAACCGACTAAAACCGCACGCCGTCTCGGGTCTACAGACGCCCGGGGTGTAAGGTTGCCCATAGAGCATATCCCTCGCACCCCGACTGACCCTGGGCCATCTCCGGTTTCGAGATGGCCCCCTCGGGTTTGGGAACCACGGTGACCCCGTCTTGCCCCGGTTTGGGGGAGGGGCGATAGTCGCCCCACCGTCCCGGCCTGCTTCTGCTGGGGTGACAGGCGGCCTCACCTGTCACCCCCAGGCCTGCGCTCATGGAGGACGGAGGTCGTTAAACGACCTCCGGCGCCTGAGTCGCCTGCGACGCGCGGCGAGCAAGTTGCGGGCTCGGCGAGCTGTTATGGGTAACCTAATATGTACTTACCTTGATGGAAATACATAGAAATACCAAATAAAATTCTGTATATCTTCATATTTTTGTACTTATATTTTACTTCTACTTAAAATATTGTAATTCCAAATTACCATTTGGCTTGAAAGAATCTAACAACTCTAAACTCACCACGATACAATATATAACTTTATTAAATAACGGTTGCACACACACTGTTGAAATAGTGATGTGTTCGCATCTTTTATAACTTATCGATGTTTGTCGTTAATTTGTAAACAATAACAACATAACATTATATTTAGTTACTTTATTATTGTAACTTCAATGATTTAAATGGTTGCTTTTCAGAATCAAGAATTGTATAGTTGTGATCGATGTGTAGAATCTGAACTGCACAGTTTGACATCGTTTATTTTTATTCGACAGTATAGGATATAAACAACTTAGCAATTCGATGAAATGTAATGAAATTCAGTCGAATAACGTTTTGATAATACATTCATTATGCGTATTGTTAAAGAGTGGAATACCCTGCCTGAGTCTGTGTTTCCGGATTGCTATAACCTGGGAGTCTTCAAGTCTAGAGTGAACAGGTTACTTCTAGGCAGCGTGTCTAGCGTGGTCCATCTTCAACCATATCATCACTTACCAACAGGTGAAATAGTAGTCAAACGCCAGCCTATTATAAATTAATAAAAACATAATATCGGTTAGGGTCCTTCCTTATCAATAGTTAATACGTAGTTTGAAACATATTCTCACTTAGAGGGTGTTTTTTTACCCCTCCAGCTAATTTTTAATTGCTTGTGTTAGAAGTGAGTTCAGTGGAGCCCTCCACCCGCTGGTCTAGCCACCCGCGAAAGGAATGACGGCCATGTGTGCCTGGACGTCGACCAATTGAGAGTTTGATAGGTGTGGTGCCCGCGTAAGTGGGCATGCGCAAGGGGGGGGTCGCCATAGAAGTATTCCTGCATTGTTACAGGCCCCCTCGACAAGACGCAGAGTATGGCATACCGTGGGGTTTAATGGGTATACCCATCCGGTTACCGGATGGGAGAGTGTATACTCATCCGCTGATCGGATGCGATAGCCCCACACACGATCTCCAGCCACCACCCCGTAGCCGGCGGTGCCGTGCGTAACAGCAAATTAAAAAAAAGGAGTGGGTTCACGTCGGTAGCGTAACCCGGGACCTCTCGATCGAAGGGTTGACTCCTTAACCACTAAACTACCGACGCGTATTGCTAGTAATTGGAAGCGTCCGCTTCCAATTACTAGCCATACTATCCAATTCCTAATTGCCACGAACCGGAGATTAGATATTCATAAACTGTATGTTTATTATCGGATGCAGAGCAGCCTTATCTCTTAGTTAGCTTAACACCAACGAGAAGAGAAGGGGTAGACATAGTAACCTAAAAACCATGCGTGGTTAGATGTATTTGTACAAATTAATATTGTATTAAATATTGTAGGACCAAAGTACACAACGACATTTAGACCCAAACTAAGCAGAGCTTGTCATATGGGTTCTAGAATGCGGATAACGATACCTAATTTTTTGTAAATAAATACATATTATACACAGAAACACCCAGACCAATGCAAATATACATATTTGCGCTGAGCGGGAATCGAACCCGCGACGTCTGGCTTAGCAGTCGAACGCACTACCGCTACGCCACAGAGGTCGTCAATTAAAATCAACCTGTATATATAAAGGTGATCTAATTACATATCCGCTTGTAAATAAACAAATTTTAATGTTTACACGTACATACATTAAGTAACTGACTGCTTCGTCTTTTTAGGGTTCCGTTGCCAAATGGCAAAAAACTAAACCCTTATAGATTCGTCATGTCTGTCTGTCTGTCCATCCGTATGTCACAGCCACTTTTTTCCGAAACTATAAGAACTATACTGTTGAAACTTGGTAAGTAGATGTATTCTGTGACTCGCTTTTAGATTTTCTTACAAAAATAGAAAAAAAAATCATTATATTTGGGGGTTCTCCATACTTAGAACTGAAACTCAAAAAAAATTTTTTCATCAAACACATTTCAAATTATTATATTGAACTTTCTCATATTTTTTTTTTCTAAACTGAATACTTTGCGAGAGAAACGCTTCCAAAGTGGTAAAAAGTGAGTGTGTGTCCCCCCCTGTAATTTCTAAAACAAGTGAATGATAAAACTATCGTTCTCTTGTTTCATTCAACTCTCTCTTCATTCTACTATCATGTAAACTTCCACCGAAAATTGGTTTGAACGAGATCCAGTAAGCGGTTTTTTTTAGTACGTCATAAATCGTAAACCGCAATTTACCTTTCATTCAGTCAACTCGAATATAAAAATTTTACTTGCTGCTATGGAACCCTTCATGAGCGAGTGCGACTCGCACTTGGCCCGTTTTTTTGTACTACGTAGATGGCAGGACAAACACACGGCCCACCTGATGATAGGAAGCAGTTACCGCGGCCTATTGACGTGTGCAACACCAGAGGCGTCACACTCGCCCTGCCGATCCTGTAAAACCTTTCTAATTTTCTTTGTTCTTAAAGAAGTTTGCACTAGTTTTCATCAGCCGGATACACAGATCTCGTTCCCGCTTCATCTCATTCATGCTTCATTATCTTAATCCAATTCCAGTTCAATGCAAAGCTTGCATTTTGGAGCCCGAGGACGGTCTTCCACTCCTTCACTGTTTGGTTTATTATTTTTATTTTCTTTATGAATGATAGGCTCACGTTTGACCTCTATCTCACCTGGTCGTAAGTGACGATGTGGTCTACGATGGAACACGTTTGCCTAGAAGGAAAATATTCACTCGAGACTTGAAGATTCCGAGGTTATAACTTTCCGGAAACACAGACTCAGGCAGGCAATTCCACCACAGATGAGGTTAGTTTGGGCCACGGAGGTCTTGACGGGACCTACACCCACAGTCTTTGTGCTTTTAGACTATAATCTCTGTACCAAATTCCATCCAGATCCGTTCAGCCGTTCTGGCACGGTTGGCCAACAAATATCCATACATTCATCCAAACTTTCACATTAATCATAGTACATATCTGTGTTGATTATCGCTCGCTTAGTAATGTGCCCGGTAGATGGCAATAGGCTCGCCCGCTATTACATTGGGACCTAAACATAACTGGCGAATCGTGGGTGTATAATACACCTCTGCTTACCCCTTCGGGGATACAGGCGTGAAGTTATGTTATGTTTATGTATCTGTGTGTGACCATGAGACCAACTAATTGGAGTTAGCGGTAATGAGATTTTGGTTGGAATTGAACCGATTAAAATCACACTGTATTCTGTTACAGGAGCCTATTTCCAGGGACCCCTGGTATACCCAAACATAACATAACTTCACGCCTGTATCCCCGAAGGGGTAGGCAGAGGTGTATTAAACAACCACGATTCGCCAGTGATGTTTAGGGTCCAATCTAATAGGAGGCGAGTCTATTGCCATCTACCGGGCACATCATTAAGCAAGCGATAATTAACATTTATTAATGCACATATAACTACAAAAAGTCAAAAGTGTGTGTCCGGGGCGACTAGGGATCGAACTCGAGACCTCATCTCAGCAGTCTGTTCGTACGCCACTGAACAGGAAGAAACCCTGAAGACTCACTTCTGGCAGTCTTATCATTAAGGAAGTCTTCTTCTTCGTTCGTGTAAACGATTCACTGTATTTAAATTGTTCGGGCATAAAATTCTGCCATCTTGACCGCGATGTCAGTGACTTTGTTGAGGTTACCTTTAGAGCAGGAGGTATGGAAGGGACACAAAAGTAAGTACGACATGGACTGCACAGGAGCTCCGCATTCACATGTGGTTAAGACCGGTTCTCGCATTCTTCATCTGCATAAACCAGCCGACCAGAGTGCGTAAAGCATTTAGAGACCTCCATACCGGCCATTGGAGTTCGTGACCAGGAGCCTTGGGGGACTCCGTCCTCCATGAGCGCAGGCCTGGGGGTCACCGTGGTTCCCAAACCCGAAGGGGCCATCTCGGAGATCGGATGGCCCAGGGTCAGTCGGGGTGCGAGGGATATGCTTTATGGGCAGCAACCTTACACCCCCGCGTCTGAAGACCCTAGACGGTGTACAGTTTTAGGCGGTTCAAGCCTGACATAACACCGTCCCCGCTGGTCAGCGGAACGGGGGGGTATCCGAAGGAATTTCCTTTCCGGAATAAAAAGGGAGCCTTGGGGTGTTACAAATCGAAATAAAGAGTATTATGTAAGAATCTTTATTACATAGCAAGTATATATATATAGCGATTATTAACACTTATAAATCAAGTAAACTGCGAAATATTAATACTCTAATTCATAAAAACCTGTTTGCACGAAAACAAGTATTGGAATCAACCACCGAAAGCATTATAATCCTGCCATGGAATACCATGGGTTTTATCCCACGGAAATGGTGGATATGTTTTCCTCTGGTTAACATAGTACAAAACCCTTTTTGCATCCACGTATCTGAATTCTTTGCCATAAACTCTGACCAAAAACTCCATTCCCATTTCGAAAGTTATTTCTATGTTGAAAAATATTGTAAGGGTGTTTGCTGACCCACACATAGCGTAGGGAGTATGGCACCATTTGTGGAGTTTAATCATAGCTTTAGATTTCATAGTACCATGCTTCACACGTAAAATAATGCAAGAATAATCAGATTTGGAGATTAGTGTCAACTGAAAAAAAATCCATCATTATTATCCGTCTTATAATGTACTTTGAAGCTACTAGCAGGTGAGGTTGATTTGGACCCCAAACATCTTAGTAGGGCCCCCTATACACCAAATAAGGCACCCATAGAAAGGAGTTGGAGAGATGACCCCTTTTTTTTTCGTGCGGAAATTCCTTCGGATACCCCCCGCCGACCAGCGGGGGCGGTTATGTCGGGCTTGAACCGACTAAAAGCGCACGCCGTCTCAGGTCTTAAGACGCCGGGGTGTAAGGTTGCCCATAAAGCACATCGATTCGGGTTGTGGAACCTCGGTGTCACCGTCTTGCCCCGGTTTGAGGGAGGGGCGCTAGTCGCCCCACCGTCCCGGCCTGCTTCTGCTGGGGTGACAGGCGGCCTCACCTGTCGCCCCCAGGCATGCGCTCATAGAAGACGGAGGTCGTTAAGTAACCTCCGGCGCCTGAGTCGCCTGCGACGCGCTGGAGAGCTGACCCTGGGCTCCAAAGTGAAAGCTTTGGATGCAACTGGGATTGGTGACTCCACCTGCAAGCCGGTATACCTGCTGATTGATGAACGAGACTCCAACGCAGAATTTCCACTTAAGGTGGGGAAGCCAGACCGCAGTCCCTCCTGTAATCCTACTTAACATTATAAATGTGAAAGTTTGTGAAGAAGTTTGGCGAGGACGCTGCAGACTCGTCTACGCCCGGGACTACCGACCTCCATGATTGGGGCCTGAGGACGGCAGTTGGCCGACTCGCCGTCCTTACAGAAGCAGGCCGTGGCGGAGATGTGTCATGTGTGTCCTACACACACCTGCCTACTCACCGACGCGGGAAAAAACCCGACCCCACCAGGCGAGGCCGCGCTGGCGGCCAAGGTCCGCCGGTAACCATGGGGTTATCCTTTCGAGGGCTTACCCGGGGTGCCCGGCAATGGACACCTGGGCAGGACACCGTGCGGTTTTAGTCGATGCATAACATAACCACCCCCGCTGGCTGGGGGGGGGGGTATCTGAAGGAAATTCCGCACGTAAAAAAAAAAGAAGTTTGGATGTTTGTTACTCAATCACGCTCTAACAGCTGAACAGATCTGGCTGAAACTTCGTACAGGGATAGATTATAATCTTGAATAACACATAGCTACTTTTATCCCTGGAATAGGATCCCATTGTTAGCGGGCACAGGATCAGAATTCCATGCGAGCGAAGGCGCGGACAACAGCCAGTGACTAATATAAGCCAAATCAAATGGAGGAGAAAGAATTATTGGATCCTGAGCTCAGAGGGGCTTCGGATGAACAACACTAAGATGACGATGATGATGAAAACTGGGAGGTGTCTGGGAGTTGAAACTGTAGCTCATATAGTCAGACCATTCCCCCTGTAAGGGACTGGTCGCGGGTTTAAGTCCCGTCCTGGATGTTCACCTTTTCCTATTTAAATCCATAGAGGAAATCTGGATGAAAAATACTTCAAAACATTTACATTATAATGCGCTATGCCTGATGTTTCATTTCTTAGATCTTTTCTAGCACTTAAAATGGTGGATTCACTATATATCTCGTCTTTGATCTCCTCTATGTCACATGGGCCGTACCTCTGAATAAGTTCTGTAGCTGAAAAAGAAATGCACTCCGATAGTTTTTAGGGATTTTTCTTTAGAAAAGCCCTATTGCTATCGAGTTGTCGTCGTCGACGTCGTCGTTGCCAATTTTCTGTCACGGTTTTGGGTATGAAGAAGATGAGCTATCGAGTTGCCGTTTTCGGTAATAGATTCGTGCTGGGGTGAACCATTGCAAGATAAAGAAAAAATAGCAAAAAATCGCAAAAAAAAAAAACGCAAATTTGAAAATCCCTTGTATTCGGCTGAGCTCGTCTCAGGAATTCAACTTTTTTAATTGTAGAGTAGTGTAGTCCATAAAATTGTAGTGCATTCAACTGCTACGACATAGGGGGTGGGTTCGATTCCCGCTCCGTGCAAATATTTGTATGCATGAATATGTCTATTTTGGGCTGGGTGTTTCTATGTATAATATGTATGTATTTACAAAAACAATATATAAAAGTATGTTTATCCGCATGCTGGAACCCATAACACAAGTAATGCGTACTTTGGGTCTGGGAAAGCGCTGGGTAGATTGTCGTAGAATATTTATATTTTATAGTAACTTATTTTCGTTTCCTCAACACCTTTCATTCGATACCCACACTACCATTGGCGTCAGAAATTCACCCTTTAATTTTTTTATAATTCAAATAAATCCACCCACCCACGATTCGCCAGTTATATTAAGGTCCCAATGTAATAGGCGGTGAGCCTATTGCCATCTACCGGGTGTGTAATACAGCTCTGCCTACCCCTTCGGGGATACAGGCGTGAAGTTATGTTATGTTATCTTTTATAAATCCAGTTGCACTCATGCAATAAAGGATATCACTCATCAAAATCGTTTCAGCTGCTTAGTAGTCACGACGAACATACGTACCTACATACGAGTACATAGATCTATACCATACATATTTATAAAACTTGATAAGCAACGAAAGGTATTAGTGAGGATCGTAGCAAGTGGAATCATGTCATGTGGTTTCTGCCTACCTCGCAGGGAAAGAGACCTGACCACAAAACCCTTCTTTTTGGATTCATTGCATTCGTAAGTTATTATTTATTAAAACATTAACATACAACAAAGCATTAATTCTAGTCTTATCTTGACAGTACATATAAATATATAAATAAATATTCTACGACAGTCTACACAGCGCTTTCTAGACCCAAAGTAAGTATAGTTTAACAAGCTTGTGTTATGGGTTCCAGAATGCGGATAAACATACATATATACTAATTGTTTTTGTCAATACATACATATTATACATAGAAACACGCAGACCAATGAAAAAAAACATATTCATGCCTACAAATATTTTCACTGAGCGGGAATCGAACCCGCGCCCCCTGTCGTAGCAGTCGAATGCACTACCGCTACGCCACAGAGGCCGTCAAAAAAAAAATGAAAACCTTACATCTCCGTAGTATGAGGTGGTCGGAATCCATTCTGGTGACAGCCACTCTGCCGATCCTAGCAATGGAGCGCACCACCCAATCGTGGTACCTGCCGTAGTCAAGGAACCGCGCCGGAGCTTCACACCCAGGACCGTAAACCCCAACGCCTAACTGAAAAATAAAAGTGTTCAATGTGATACGTAAGTTTGCGCGCCGTAGGGTAAGATCTACCAAGGAGTAAGTAATGGCAACCATCCAATTAGGATGACGCTCTCTTATGCAGTCATACTCCTTCCAATTCTTCCACTTCACTCCCTTGTTGGAATAGAGATATATAAAAAAAGTTTTTAAAACCAAAAAGTTTTTTTTTAATATTAAGTCACCCTCGTCTGATAAGATTGGATAAAATCCAAAAAGTGAAGGTCACGGAGGTATTTTTCAGGATTCCTGTTCTTTACTTATATTAGATAAAAGAAACAAAAAAAAAAAAAGAAGTAACATAGGATAAAATTAGCGAACTTCATTTTTATGCCTACCTCTTGATAGCTCTGCACCACCCTATGGTTGACAGGTAGATGGCATTAAGTCCACCAACGTACTATACAATAATTTAATTTAACGGGACTTAACGCGATCATTTATAGGTATATACATACCTTTGGATTGTCTGACGTTTCGACCAGGTTACACTGGCCGTGGTCACACGCTGAGAGTCAGCCTGTGACCACGGCCAGTGTACCTTTTTTTTTTCGTGCGAAAATCCCTTCGGATCCCCCCCCGCCGGCCTGCGGGGGCGGTTATGTCGGGCTTTAACCGACTAAAACCATAAATGATCGCGTTAATTCACTTCCTTGTTGGAATAGAGATATATAAAAAAAGTTTTTAAAACCAAAAAGTTTTTTTTTATATTAAGTCACCCCCGTCTGATAAGATTGGATAAAATCCAAAAAGTGAAGGTCACGGAGGTATTTTTCAGGATTCCTGTTCTTTACTTATATAAGAGTCTATGCGACCTCATTAAGGTTCAGTCCCCGATTCAAGTTAACCTGTAAGCCGGTATACCAGCTGATTGTGGGGTGAGGCTCTGACTTTCCTATCGGAGTTGGAGGGGGTAATGCCAAATAGATACTTCCGTCTCGTAAAAGCCAAGATACACCAATCCTCTCCTCCTTCTTCCCATAATTTAGTGTGGTTTATTTTTACAGAAGTAACTACCTCTGGACCCCACGACCTTTAATTAGCAACTTGCAAGTGAGGTGGGTTCAGATCTCCAAGATCTTGGTTAATGCTCATACATCCAATACACATGCGGTAACTATTCTACTCTGAATCTACTGTAGCTGGAAAGACCTGTCGTCGAATGTGTCGTAGATAAAAGTTTCTGTCGGCGAAACGTCCGTTTGTGAAAGAATCTGCTGGGTAAAGTGATAGTCCATCTATCCATCTTGTTGTCAAGGGGTTGTCCATGGACAACAGTCCATCGGTGAATCATTCTTCTGAAAACGGTTGCGGAATAGAATCTGTGGCGTCAATGACTCACCAGTCTCCACTTGCCATTCTGTTTGGTGACGAGAACAGTTCCGCTTCTCCACATGCAACTGCCTCCGGTTAGACTCTTAGCGCATGATGTGTGCTTCGGCCATAAACTTTGTATATCCAACTGCAGAAATAAAAGAAGTTCAGTTAAAAGTAGTTTCTTGTTGTATAATATTTACTGCTGTGCTTGTAAGGGGCGTAATGTAGGGGGACTAGATCACAATATAGTACATTGACACTTACGTCATTTCTTCTATAATAATCTTTACATTGGTCTAACTCGATGTACTCCATTCTGTATATCCTGACCATTCCACTTGTGCTATCTGCAATATTTTATTTTTATTATTTTATTTTATTTACTGGTGGTAGAAATTTGATGACACAAATTTGTTACAAAATTCGGCCGGGTGGGTACCACCGTGTATGATTGCGAAAAACCCTCCATAGTAATCCAATTTCGGTTTGATTGCGTTCAGGGGTCAGCAAGTGCATAGCCGGGCAAGGGGATTGTGGTCGCAGCACTAGTGGGACCGGTGGGTGTCACGCGGTGCTGCGACGACAATCCTCTTCTGATGAGGCCGTCAAGCTGAGTGCCACCATTGTTAACATGGTACGTGTATGTAATGGTGACCCTCTTTTCTGAGACTTTACCCTTCAGCTTAATATCAGGCGAGGTGAAGTCAAATTGACGTGTCCTAAATATATATAAAAAAATAAAAAAACACCATACATTTAAATCGGAAAAAGGAACATTCAGGGCGGGACTTGAGCCCTGAGCTGTCCAGTGTAACTTAGTTAGTCAGAGTATTAACCCTGTAAGAGACTGGTTGCGGGTTGAAGTCCCGTCCAGGATTTTCACTTTTTCCGATTTAAATCTAAATAAATAAATAAATATTGTAGGACAAAGTACACAACGCCATCTAGACCCGAACTAAGCAAAGCTTGTCATATGGGTTCTAGAATGCGGATAAACATACTTATATACTTTTTTTTTATAAATGAATACATATTATACATAGAAATACCCAGACCAGCGCAAATATACATTTTTGCACTGAGCGGGAATCGAACTCGCGACCTCTTGGCTGAGCAGTCGAACGCACTACCACCACGCCACAGAGGTCGTCTATAACTAATCTATAACGAAAGGTGGTATACTAATTACAACAAAATTTCGATAAACGTCAATATTGCCGGCTAGCTATTGCCCGCGGCTCCACCCGCGTGGTGTACTAATTGATTTCACTCCTGCGACCCAAAAGACAGACTCTATTCCTTTTATAAGAAATGGCCTATGTGCTATACTATACTCCATTTGGTTAGGTACTTAAAAAAAGGTAAACAAGAAAAATGGCGAATTTCAGAGATTGTCAACCTTTAATGACAATGGTATTTTCGTGAACATCCGTTCTATAAGGATAAGTAACTTTGGGCCACGTTTCCTCAACAAACTTGAATTTGTTTATTACAGTTTGTTTCTCTGAAGACGAAACAGGGCCCCTCTTGATACGTTTCTTCTTCGGAGATGGAAATGAAGGGAATCTAGGACTAGTACCAGGTTCAGGATCATCCATTTCCACAGTTAAACCAACAAAACAATTAACAAAACTACTAACAACTATAACAATAAAAACTATAACAATAACAGCACAGAAACACCAAATTTTAACAATTATGGTAACGAACAATATACGAACTGCGAATAGACGTATGGCGCGATCCGGAAAAAACTGTTTTGAATACCTGTCTTTTTAGTTTCTTTATGGTAGGCACAGTGCAATACTTTTAAAAATCATTTTAAATAATAAAATTATTGTGATTTTTCAGCTTAGGAAATAATAATTGCAACTTAATATTAAACAAAGTAGTTAAATATAGAAAAATATAAGAGAAGAAATGGATTTTAAGTTCTAAAATGATTTATTTTGGTTTCTTTTTATTTCGGAACGAAAAATGCCCCTATAAAAGAACCCTTTTTACGGTTTGTTTACCTTTTTTTTAAGTACCTAAACAAACGGAGTATAGGTCATCCCACGAATGTCATAATTATGAAAGTTTGGATGTATGTATGGATGGATGTTTGCTACTCAAACACGTCTGAACAGCTGAACGGATCTGGCTGAAATTTGGTACACAGATAGATTATGGTCTGCAATGGTACATATGCTATTAGTTTTTATCCCTGGAATACGTTGCCATGGTAAAAGAAAACGGGACCGAAATTCCACGCGTGCGGAGCCGCGTGCAACAGCAAGTAATCTATATTTGTACTAAATTTCATTCGGATCCGTTCCGTAATTTTTGCGTCAAGGAGTAACAAACATCTGTACATCCATTGTCCACATTTATAATATTAGAAGTAATATCCAAACAGCTTAGCCAGAGTCTTGATGGAAGAAGATCCAGGAATCCGCAGACTGAAACGGAAGATGCCACAAGATATACTAAAAAAATAAAATCTGAAATAGAGTATATGCGACGAAGGTCGTATTCCGAGCATGCCATTTATCAACCCACCAGATTCACTGCTAAATGTCCCTTGGAACGACAGATCACAGTGCAAAGAGACCACAAAAAAAAAAAAAAAGTAAAGTAGGATAAAATTAGCGTACTTCATTTTTATGCCTACCTCTTGATAACTCTGCACCACCCTATGGTTGATAGGTAGATGGCATGAAGTCCACCAATGTACTATACAATAATTTAATTTAACGGGAATTAACGCGATCATTTATAGGTATATACATACCTTTGGATTGCCTGACGTTTCGACCAGGTTACACTGGCCGTGGTCACAGGCTGAGAGTCAGCCTGTGACCAATAAATGATCGCGTTAATTCCCGTTAAATTAAATTATTGTATATTATGAAACGCGAAAGTTTAAAAATTAACACCAATTTACTATGTCAATGAAGATTAAATAAACAAATAGATAAATAAAAGTACGAAATTATTAGTACTTTTCAAATGCTAAAGGGTATCCAAGCTCCATTCTCTGAGTGATGTCTAGGCACAAATTACACGCAGTAGTTTAACTCAATTACACGCTGGTGGTAGAAATTTGATGACACAAATTTGTCACAAAATTCGACCGGGTGGGTACCACCATGTACGATTGCGAAAAACCCTCCATAGTAATCCAATTTCGGTTTGATTGCGTTCAGGGGTCAGCAAGTGCATAGCCGGGCAGATTGTGGTCGCAGCACTAGTGGGACCGGTGGGTGTCACGCGGTACTGCGACGACAATCCTCTTTTGAGGAGGCCGTCAAGCTGAGTGCCACCATTGTTAACATGGTACGTGTATGTAATGGTGACCCTCTTTCTTGAGACTTTACCTTCAGCTTACCATCAGGCGAGGTGAAGTCAAATTGACGTGTCCTAAATATAAAAATAAAATAAAAAAATCCCTACCTCGTAGCTATATTCTGCGTAGTAACATCTCAAGTCTAACAACAGTTAATCCACCTTAGATCATCTAAGGCTGGAACTGAGTCGTGGTAACCGAACTAAAAACTTGTTTTTTTTATTTTTATTTGTTTGACGGCCTCTGTGGTGCAGCGGTAGTGCATTCGACTGCCACGACAGGGGGTGCGGGTTCGATTCCCACTCAGTGCAAATATGAGTATGCATGAAAATGTCTATTTGCATTGGTCTGGGTGTTTCTATGTATAATATGTATGTATTTAATAAATATATATATATATATATATATATATAAGTATGTTTATCCGCATTATACCCATAACACAAGCTAATTAACCTATGCTTACTTTGGACTTCTAGACTTCTAGAAAGCGCTGTGTAGAATGTTGTAGAATATATTTATTATTATATTTATTATTTCAAAATTAAAATTAAATTGTGTATCCAAGTGGGTGATAAATTAATACTTGATCAGAAATTACATTACCTGGTTCGCAATGCAATAGTTAGAGCTATGAGAAAAGAGTTAGAGATAAAATATAATTTCTGATCAGCAAGGCGTACCATCTAGATTCTAGCCAGTACACCTGCTAATTGACAAACTCTGGTGCAGCCTTTCCTCTCGAGGTTGAAGGTCAGATGCCATTCGCTGTAAAAAAGACTGCAACACTCCAGACAGGTCTGCGTTTCTGTCTAAATATATTATGGGAGAGGCTTCTGACCAATTTTCAGATTAGGTACTCCAAACACCTTTTTTCATGCGGAAATCAACCAGCTGGCGGGGGTGGTTATGTTCGATTCAAATCGACTAGAACCGCACGCCGTATCGGGTCTGCAGACGCCGGGGTGTAAGGTGGCCGGGCCACAAGCATCCTGGCTGACCTAGGGTCATCTCCGGTTTCGAGATGGCCCCTTCGGGTGATTACTCCAAATACCTGCCTTTTTTTTTTTTTTTTTTTTTTTCGTGCGGAAATCCCTTCGGATACCCCCCCGCGTGCCAGCGGGGGCGGTTATGTCGGGCTTGAACCGACTAAAACCGCACGCCGTCTCGGGTCTACAGACGCCGGGGTGTAAGGTTGCCCATAGAGCATATCCCTCGCACCCCGACTGACCCTGGGCCATCTCCGGTTTCGAGATGGCCCCCTCGGGTTTGGGAACCACGGTGTCCCCGTCTTGCCCCGGTTTGGGGGAGGGGCGCTAGTCGCCCCACCGTCCCGGCCTGCTTCTGCTGGGGTGGCAGGTGGCCTCACCCGCCACCCCCAGGCCTGCGCTCATGGAGGACGGAGGTCGTTAAGCGACCTCCGGCGCCTGAGTTGCCTGCGACGCGCGGCGAGCAAGTTGCGGGCTCGGCGGACCGGGAGAGTTCTAAGTCTCTCCCGGGCGCGCTCCGCCACCTCCTTCGCGAGCATTACATGCTCGCAGAAGGAGGCGGCGGCGGCCCACGCGCTCGCGCTCCGCACCATTGCCGCAATCATGCTGCCGAGCGAGAGGACTCCCGCCCCGATGGCTGCCACGAGGTCACGCCTCGGCGCCTCCCACGCCGGGCAGTCCGCCAGCGTGTGCAGCCCTGAGTCCTCGCTCGCGTCGCAGTGATGACACTCAGGCGTTGGCTCCTTCCTGATCCGATGCAGGTGGTCCCCGAAGCACCCCTTCCCTGAGATCACCTGCGTCAGTCGGTAGGAGAGGCTTCCGTGTCGCCTCTCCAGCCAATCCTCCATGATGGGCCTTACCGCCGCTATTGCGGCGTGTCCAAATACCTGCCTAAAAATATGTTTACCAGCTCCCACTTTATAGTGAGAAAAATGAGGAATTATGTGTATACCATATTTCAAAGTCATCGCATAAATTTCTGGCTCGTCGAAAGTCTTCGGTGGCGAACAGATAGGCATTACTTCTGCAATCAACAAAAACATGGTGATTATGAAGGTATTAAAAGCAAATTATTCCAGCCTAACTTGTTTGATTCGCTCAGCAGGATTCAATTACGCTATCCAAGCCAAGCCAACTTCATGATATACGGAGTATAGTCAAAGATAAGGCAAAACAAATAACAACGTATTCCTTTATTTTAAAGTAGTACTAGTATTTTCATTCATTCATATCAGCCGTAGGAAGTCCACTGCTGAACATAGGCCTTCCCCATTGAATTACATTTCAATCGGTCTGTAGCGGCCTACATCCACCGAGTCCCTGCGCTCTTTGTTAGGTCGTCTGTCCACCTTGCGAGATGCCTTCCTACGCTGCGTTTGCCATTACGTGGTCTCCACTCAAGAACCTTTCTGCCCCATCGACCATCGGTTCTCCAAGCTATGTGCCCTCCCCACTGCCACTTCAGCTTGCTGACTCGCTCTGCTATGTACTAGTATTATTTTAGTGTAGTACTAGTAACCGAAATGACTAGTATTCCTGTTCAACTATGGTAAATTGCTTATGTTAGGAATGGGTTTACGTCAATCGTACAATGGCCAGGATTCGAACCCGGAACCTCTCGATCGTAATACCGACTCCTTAACCACTAAGCTACCGATACTCTTTTCTCTGCCGAAGCTCTGAATTTGTTGATCTATTTCTAGTGGCAGTGTAGCAGCAGTCAGCTTCTACACGAGTCCGAAATAGTATCAGAAAATGAAAAGATTGGTAGAGGAATAAGTGGAGTGGCGATCACTTCAGTTATAGGCATACGCACACGCCGACACATACACACACCACACATACACACACACACACACACGCAACACACACATACCCTCGTCCACCCTCATATGTACACACAAAAGCATAGGCGCGCAAAGACGTATAACAATCGCATATCGTATAGTATAGTGAAGTGCAGTGCAGTGCAGTATACTGAAGTGTAGTGTAGTATAGTATAGTGTAGTATAGTATAGTGTAGTATAGTATACAAAATTCTAACCTTGTTTTGAAGAACCTTTAATCTGAACCATGGCCAGTGCGCTGTAGTAGTTCTTGTTGAAGTCTGGATGGTAGATGTATTCCAAGACACGAAAGCGAGGTGCAGTACTGCAGTTGAATCCCAACACTACTCGAGACTTTTCTCTAAAACGTTTTAAACTCAGTTTATTTCTTGTAAATATATAATACCAAGAGCTTTTTATACTGAGATGGGGCCTTGTTTGGGATCCCACATGGTATGTATTATTAGATTTTAAGATATTTATTTATGCATAACATATACAAACATAACTTCACGCCTGTATCCCTGAAGGGGTAGGCAGAGGTGTATTACACACCCACGATTCGCCAGTTATGTTTTAGGTCCCAATTTAATAGGGGGCGAGCCTTTTGCCATCTACCGGGCACATTGCTAAGCAAGCGATAATTAACATTTTTTCTTTTTTATTTATTCAAATGCTACTTTAAGTTCATTGTGCGTGTCCAAAATTAAATGCTTTTCTTTGTTTCTAATTTCACCAATGATAGGAATTTAGTTGCGTAATTGATCACGTTTTACTTAATGAATTACCTTGTAGGGACGCCTGGGACGTAATTCATTAATTGGCTAAAAAGGTTGCTTATTTGTACTAAAAAGTCATAAATACACTAGCATAAATTCCAAAAGCACAAAATATTTTTGGAAAACTAGAAAAACGACTATTCATATGAGGGTGTGCAAGATAGTGTATCTTAAACAAGAAATATTGAACCATGACTAACCTTTTTTTTTTTATTTATTTCAGGGTTTTTATCCAGTAAGGATATGTCAACCCCATCGTACCTTATATCTAGTTTAAATACAAAAAAGTCTTACGATTGATACAGTCTACTACATAAATGGTTATAGATGTATCATTGCTGAGCTATTTGTGATCAGGTGGCATAATTTTTGGGCTGCTTCTGAAGTTGGCGAACTCATAATAGTTTGTATTAAACCCACATCCAGAGAATTTAATTTAAGTTCCTTAAGAAGAGCCTCACGCTCAGTTTTATTCCGGTCACACTCCATCAGCAACAGTAACAGTGTTGCACATCCTCAATTTTATCGCATACTGAACAGTTAGGCGAGTCAGCTTTTTTCAAACCATGACTAACCTGAAATCATCCTTTGAAAACTTATCAACTTCCAAAGCGGTTGCCAAAGCCAGTTGTCTCGTTATCAGCACCACCGTAGATGTCTGCGGCATGCCATCTTCCACATCTGAATATAACAATAACATCCAATGTAGAATATACTGCTTCCGGGCTGTTTGGCCGTGGTCCATCGGAAACTTGTGTGCGGTCCATCGGAACTCGGTGCGAGTCGCACCGAGTTCGCCGCCGAGGAAGGTTCTCCGCACTCGACGGCGTCCCGACGTGTACCACTGAAGATGTCGACCGCAGTGATCGACGAAACGTCTTGAACTCAAGTTTCCGATGGACCACGGCCAAACAGCCCGGAAGCAATATATTCTACATGCAACGCCGGCCGTGAAAGCCTTAAGATTTAGAATAACATCCAAATCTATCTCTAGACCTAAATCTATAACAATAACATTTTTGAATCGTGATATAGTTACATTTGATCAAAAACTTATTCGGATTGACATTGTCAAAGTCAAAGTCAAAAACCATTTATTCTGTATAGACCATTAATACGGCTAAATATGATTTTAGATTGACATGGTCATTTAAATTAAAATTAACATAATAAACGGGATATTTACCATGTTTATTATCTTTTTCGAGTATCCGATATTTCGGCACTGTTACAAGTGCCATGATCACGGATGTACTAAAGTTCTGCAAGCTAGTTGTTACTAGGCAAACCGTATCGGTCTACCCTCTTCCTCACTCGTTTCTGACGCGAGTCACCACTACCACTGTCCGCGTTCTCACTACGCACTCGATCACGTTCACGACACACAACACTCACAGTATCGGCTCGCAGGGTTTTGGAATTGCAGTTTGTTTGGGCCTTGTGAACATACGGATCACTGGATGCCAGACACTCAACAGTTGAAACCCATCCTTCCGGTTGAAGTTCTTATACTTTTTAATTTCAATTGCTTCTTTCACCAGTCTGGGTATATAGTGGTGTTCTGTGGGTTTGTCTAGTAACAACTAGCTTGCAGAACTTTAGTACATCCGTGATCATGGCACTTGTAACAGTGTCGAAATATCAGATACTCGAAAAAGATAATAAACATGGTAAATATCCCGTTTATAATGTTAACATTAATACGGCACTTACGAAACATCAAAGAAAATTAAACTAATGTTTGGCAAATGGACCTGAATCGAAATGCGGCCCTGTCCTGAGAAGACTCCGGCAAGAAACTCAGCGGGCTGTTTTTTTTTGTTTATATTTATTTATTCATGTATGTATTATTTTTATTTATTACTTATTCTATATTTATTTGGTCCATATCTATTTTTGGTCTACCAACCGTACCGTAACCACGCGCGTTCGTATTAGCTGACATATTCACGTTGGTTTAGTTTGTCTATGTTAACCAATTGAAATGTACGGACTTCTCACGTTAAGACTGTGATTACAACTCGCTGTCAACAGAATTGCTCCTCTTCATAACTCTATTTCATACTCATCATCATCATCTTAGCGTGGTTCTCGGTTGCATTGGAGGGGTTACACTTCGGAGACCAGGGTCCGCTTACTCCTCCTCTTGGTTTGGCTTACACGGCTTTTATGGGAGCAACTACCGTCTGAACTCCCAAACTCGAGAGGAGAACCTCGTATCAGCAGGTGTACCGGTTTGCAGGAGAGGTTAAAACCGGGGTATTTTTGTGAGCCCTGTTCATAACTTTTATGATGATGATTTTTAGGATCGACAGCGCGAGTGTGATGCCCCTGGTGTTGCACACGTCCATAGGCCACGGTAACCGCTTCCCATCAGGTGGGCCGTGAACTTGACTGCCACCTAAGTGGTATAAAAAAATGATGTAAGTAAAATTTTATGATCGATAAGAGCTTACCTGGAAAAAAACCTTTTTACAAACACTAACTAACTATGCTCGAGTATAAATATATGTGTGTGTTTGAGTTGTGCATGCGCGCGTTGTGTACACGTCTTTGCGCAGGTATGCGTGTATTATGTGCACGTGGGTGAGGTTGTTTTGGTGCGTCTGTGTATGCATGTGAGGGCGGGTGAGGGTATGTGTGTGTGTATGTGACGGTGTGTCCGTGTGCGTATGCATGTGAGGCGGGTGAGGGTGTGTGTGTGTGTATGTGACGGTGTGTCCGTGTGCGTATGCATGTTAGGTTAGGTTAGGGTATGTGTGTGTGTATGTGACGATGTGTCCATGTGTGTATGCATGTGAGGGCGGGTGAGGGTATGTGTGTGTGTATCTAACGGTGTGTGAGTGTGCGTATAATTACTATTTTGTATATTAGCTAAAAAATTGCTATTTTGTATATTAGTTAAAAAATTGGTCAGTCAAAATACATTTAAATACTTACCAAAAGGATATAGCAGGAGGCCCATCCATGGATACCATTCAATGTTAGCTGTCCCTTCGTATAATTTATCCGAAGGCGCCTCATCGATCCCACACGAGCTGGCCCTTTCAGCTTGACAAAAGTATAATTAAAATGAGTACATATTATAATCGAATCCGTTAAAATATGTTTAATTTCAACATAACAAGTCCAAAAAGCAATCCGAAACAACCCTAAGCTGATGTAAAATAATAACAATAATAATAATAACCCAGCCGACTGTTGCCCACCTCACCGGGGTTATCTTGCCGCCTCTCAAAACTACGGGGGAGGCGTGAAGTGGTTGAATGAGGATAATAATAAATATTCTACGACATTCTACACAGCGCTTTCTAGACCCAAAGTAAGCATAGTTTAACTAGCTTGTGTTATGGGTTCCAGAACGCGAATAAACATACATATATACTTCTTTTTTGTAAATACATACATATTATACATAGATATTAAATATAAACAAAAAGCCGCGGTAGCCTAGTGGTATGGGTAATGGACTGCTGAGACGAGGTCTCGAGTTCGATCCCAGGTTTTACCATGGCACACACCAATGACTTTTCGATGCTTTTCGAAGTTATGTGTGTATTTATCGCAGGCTCGCCACCTATTACATTGGGACCTAACCATAAACTGGTGAAATGTGGGTGCTAGCACCTCTGCCTACCCCTTCGGGGATATAGGCGTGAGTTTATGTTATGTTATGTTATGTTATTAAACATGTTAATTATTGCTCGCTTAGTAATCCATCCTTTCCCCAGACCGCCACAAGGTGTAGACGTGCTCAAATCCGCGCTCATTTGCATAATTATTGATCTAAATTAAATCAAAGCCAAGTTAAATCGCATAGAAAAATAGGACCACATAATTAACGAGGAGTCAAGACACAAGCAAAAGACCGAGGACCGTCGACCTCCGAAGTATTCATATCATCCTGGTACATTGAGACAACTCGGACAAGCAAAAAGGTATGATTCACGCCCTTTTATGCTTTTGAAGACGAATCAGCGCCTGCGCAGCTGTCACCATTGTAAGCAGTGTTTAATTGATCCGCCCACTTGCTTGTAATTGGTCCGCAAAACTCCACCCTCAACTGTGGGTCAACGTACCTGTGTGAGAACTGGTAAATTAATAAATTATTTATGCATTTCATAACCTGTTTCACCGGCGCATATTTATTCTCTCCTAGTACTTTGTCACTGGCTGGAATAATAAGGTGCCGTACAACTTGGTTGAAGTAAATCAAGTCTATCTCCAAAATACTTCGGTCTCTCTAGTATCCGACTGAAGAATAAGAATGAAATAAGAAGTAGCTTACCTCGGAGCAACGAAGTCTGATTTCAGTATCATCATCTGCCATTTTTCAATAAAGTCTAACAAATAATATTCACCTGCCGATGATTGAGATTGTATTGTTGCCGGTGTTGGTGTGAATCTATCTATCGCAGCATACTGTCACTCACCTGCTTCACGTTTACCTTATTGGAGAACGCACCCACTACAATACTGAGTATACTTGTATACGGGTATATCTGGTAATTACCTACTAATAACATCTATCGAACTCGTCCGAAACTACCCCGTACAATCTAATATTCTTCTGTAGCTGTTAAAAATGCAAGAACTAGGCAATAGATCGTTATCTGAGTCAAACATTACCGACCAGGCAGAACAGCCCACCCCTCCTACTTATGTATACCAACGATCCAAACGCCCAAGAGGACGGGATTACGACAACGACGACTTCATGGCCTTCAAGGAAGAAATAAAAAACATGATCTCAACCATGATGAATAAACAGGCGGATGAATTTAAAAAATTTCACCCTACACTAATGGAAATAAAAACAACAAATACAAATATAGAAAATGCAATGGCTGTTTTGTCAGCGCAAAATGACGATCTTAAGAAGAAGATAGAGCAACTGGAGGCCCGGGTGAGGAAAGACAGCGACTACATTGTGATTTTAGAAGACAAAATCGAAGATCTCCAAAGGGAAAGCCGTAAGTCCAACATCGAACTAAAAAACGTACCAAAAGTAGCTAAAGAATCGAAAGATGGCCTCCTAAATATGGCTAAGAAATTATCGGAGGCGGTAGACTGTACAATTGAGACGAGAGGCATCAAAGACGTATACCGGGTACAAAACAAGCGTACCAACACCGGGACCAGCTCAATAATAATTGAACTAAGCTCTACCATACTTAAAACCGAACTGCTCCATAAATGCAAAGAATATAACAGGAAGCATAGCGATAAAATCTGTGCAAAAAATCTTGGATTTAAAAGTGATGAATATACCTCAATATATGTTTAGGAGCAACTAACTGCTAAAGCGTCAAGACTGTTTTTTCTTGCTCGCGACCTAGCTAAGTCCAGAGAGTATAGATATTGCTGGACCTCGTACGGCAAAATATTTGTTAAGAAAGGCGATGACTCACCTTCTATAATTATAAAAAGTGAAGCGCAGGTGAATAACCTTATGCAACTTAAATGACTAGAGGAAATATCAGTGTATTCCTTTTGTAGTAAATTTTGCAACTTACCAAAACACCTCAGTCATTCTTTTAACATTTTAATTTTTAATCATTTTATATGTAAAGATATGTATAGAAAAAGCGAAACCACTCAACATTTACTAACAATAAGACTACACGTAAAGCCTATTATCACCACTATTCAAAAAATACCTTCTGCACCCACACATTTACACAGTAAACACGCACACAAACACCAACACTCACACATGTATACCTTTAAAGACACGTACTTCATTATTAATTATAAATACGATTATGGATAAAACCCTACAAACACTAAATAAAATTGATGAAACAGTTACTGCTCACGTTTATGACTGTTCTTCAGAGGATTTTCCAAATCTTATTCAGGAGACCCCCACAGACTTCACCATCGTTTCCCAAAATATAGTAAGCGTTTATAATGCCAAAATACATGACTTTCTCCTAAATCTCCAAAGTCTAAAAACAGAGATTGATATTATAGCTTTGAGCGAATGCAAACTTAATAGGGACAAGCCAATACCTCAAATTCAAAATTACACATCTTATCAGTCTACAAATCACCGTAACGCAGCGGATGGAGTGGTCACCTACATTAAAAATACACATGAACCTGATGTACAGGAAGTGATATTAACACACGCGTCCTGTCTTCAAATTAATATAAACCCCGACCTTTTTTTTTTAAAAGCAGATGAATTCATTAATTCCCTTAGTCAACACTTAACTACTATTGCATCTTGTAAAAATATTGTGATAACTGGTGATATAAATATAAATTTGATATATTTCGATAAAGAAAAATCGGAAGAACGCTCAAATAGACATACATATCTAAACATGTTGGCTATGCATGGCTTACTTCCAGGTCACACACTACCTACTCGAAAGAAAAGGTGCCTCGACCATTTTATGGTAAAACTTAGTCCACTAAACAATAAACCTACTATTGCTATTATTAAAACAACCATCACAGATCATTTAACTATATTTTTAAAACTATCCCCCTTTAAGGCCTTTAAGGCTACCCCAGAGGAATCTGCTGATATAGTAAATAAATACTTCTCTAACATAGGTAAGATTCTTGCCAACGAAATCAGTGCTAGAACTACTACAGAGAGCAATATAAACCCTGATATATCTAAACATCCACCGTTAACATCCTTTGGAATTTTGAACACGGATCGTTATGAGGTACATAACATTCTGATAAACCTTAAATCTGACAGCGCCCCTGGCTGGGATAATATCCCAGTAAGATTTCTAAAGGCTGCTTGTGGTTTTGTCATTCCAGTTGTATCCCATTTGGCAAACTTATGTTTCGAGCACTCAATTTTTCCCTCTGCTATGAAATTAGCATTAATTACACCTGTGTTCAAGGATGGGGACAGAACAGATGTGTCAAATTATAGGCCTATCTCTGTCTTGACATCTATGTCGAAAATTATAGAGAGATTAATAAACTCGCGACTGATAAATTATCTCAACCAAGCAAAACTATTATCACCTTTTCAGTTTGGTTTCAGGCAAGGCAGGTCGACTGAAGATGCAGTGTTGGCACTTACCTCTACTGTAACTAGTATAGTAGATAGGGGAGATAGGTGCCTCACTGTCTTCCTTGATCTTAAAAAAGCCTTCGACACCGTGTCTGTTCCCATCCTTCTGGACAGGTTAGAGCAACACGGCATAAGAGGATCTCCTCTTCAATTGATCAAAGATTATCTGACTGACAGAAAACAAAAAGTTAAGCTCTCTGACGTCACCAGCTCAGAAGAGGAGGTAACTTATGGTGTTGGACAGGGCAGTGTCCTCGGCCCAACTTTATTCCTACTCTATATAAATAGCCTCTGTAATATGAAAATTGAAGGAGCTCACATTTACTCGTATGCAGATGACACCGCTATAGTTTTCAGTGGTCGAACCTGGAAAAATATCCAACAAAACGCAGAAACTGGCCTTTCTAAGATAGCCGCTTGGCTTGACCTAAACCTACTAACTCTTAACACCTCCAAAACTAAATTTATCTGCTTCACCAAGTATGAGTGTTCTCAGCCACCAGACCTTAATATAACAATACATAAGTGCCAACGTATTTCAAGCTCAGTATGTAAAATACCTTGGTATAATGATCGACCAGCGCCTATCATGGCACAACCACTCTGATTTTTTAATGGCAAGAGTAAGCAAACTGATCTGGACATTTAAGACATTGCGACACGTAACATCGAAAAGTCTGCTACAGCAGATTTACATATCACTGGCACAATCAGTGCTGGCATATTGCTTGCCAGCTTGGGGAGGAGCCACCAAAATCAAGTTTCTAGAACTCGAACGAGCTCAAAGGTCCCTGCTTAAGGTTATATTTTTCAGGCCCTTTAGATTTCCAACAGAAACTCTCTATGCCAACTCATCTCTTTTGACGGTCAGAAAACTTTATGTACTTCTAGTAACTCTGAAAAAACACAAAACACTGATCTTTGACAAAATAAACTAACTGGTAGGCGGAAAAATTTTGTAGCACCTACAGTTATGGTCAAATCTACTTTTGCTGATCGACAATACACGAGGCAATCAGCACGTCTGTATAACTTGATCAGCAAAGAGATAGACATTTACTCCCTTACTCTGCGAGACTGTAAGAATGCTGTAGTAGACTGGCTAAACTGGCTAAAGTCCAAAACATATAATGATATGGAACAAATAATACAGGTAATCAACTTATAACGTCCTTCTATCCTTTTAACCTATTTATATCATGTCGCAGTTTTATCTCAGTTTATGCTCTGGTGCCCTTGCCTGATAATTGTAGGGAAAGGACATCAGTGAGCAAATGATTTATTTGCTTGACACACAAAACCAACAGTTCACCCTGCCGACAACCCACTAACACGCACACTACAAACACACGCACACTTACATACACCCTCTCTTTCTCTTACACACACACAACCCTGCACACACACACACACACACACACATACACACACACTCACACACGCACGCGCTTTCTTTATAGACTGTGCACCTTCGCTTTTCCTATGGATCTTATTTATGTTGTATTAAATTTAGTAGTAATTTTTAGTTAGGTAGTAATTTTGTATTAATTCACTATTAAAGTAAAATAACCTCTTGAAAACTAAAACTGAGAAACAACTTTTGTGGAAGAGGGGAATTCCCAAACACAAGCATTATGTTTGCTTACATGGGAATTTCTACCGAAACTATTTTTGACCGAACATTGTGATTTCAATAAAGTTATAAGTTATTAAGTAATGTGCCCGGTAGATGACAATAGGCTCGCCCCCTCTTACATTGGGACCTAGAACATAACTGGCGAATCGTGGGTGTGTAATACACCTCTGCCTACCCCTTCGGGGATACAGGCATGAAGTTATGTTATGTTAAGATAGAAACATCCAGGCCAAAATAAATAGACATACTCATGCATACAAATATTTGCACTGAGCGGGAATCGAACCCGGGCCCCCTGTCGTAGCATTCGAATGCACTACCGCTACGCCACAGAGGCCGTCGATTATATCATCAGCTTAGGGTTGTTTCGGACTGCTTTCAAAGTCTTCACCTTTTTTTTTAATATTTAGGACACGTCAATTTGACTACACCTCGCCTGATGGTAAGCTGAACGTAAAGTCTGAGGAAAGAGGGTCACCATGACATACACGTACCATGTTAACAATGGTGGCACTCAGCTTGACGGTCTCATTAGAAGAGGATTGTCGTCGCAGCACCCCGTGACACCCACCGGTCCCACTAGTGCTGCGACCACAATCCCCCTGCCCGGCTATGCACTTGCTGACCCCTGAACGCAATCAAACCGAAATTGGATTACTATGGAGGGTTTTTCGCAATCGTACACGGTAGTACCCACCCGGCCGAATTTTGTGACAAAGTGTCATAGAATTTCTACCACCAGTAAACCTCGGAGCCCGGGAGCTGCTTACTACTACTGGTCCTCTTGGCATAGCTTATATCGCTTTTTGAGAAACGACGATCATTTAAATACCTAACCCCGAGAGAAAACCTGCGTTCGAGCCTCCTTCTTCAATCAGTAGGTGTACCGGCTTGAACGTAAGAGTGACTTGGGCCCTGAAGAAATTAGTGGGCCCCCATACACCCTTTTTTTTGTTTTTACGTGCGTAAACCTCCACGGCCTTCACCTCACCAGAGCTAACGGTAAGATGGGTATGTCGGACGTGAACCGACCAAAACGGCACGGTGTCTCTTGCGTCAACCATGTGGTACGGGGAATCTGGTGTGGCCTAGGAAGTATATCCCAGAGACACCGACCGGCTCGGTCGCCAGCGCTAGCAACCCCGACGCGTTATTGGGGATCTAATCCCCCCTCTCCTTAAGAGAAGCGCGCGCGGAAAAACGACGCGCCGCTACCCTGGGCCTGCTTCTACTAGGGTGACGGCTAGCCCCGACCGTCACGCCCAGGCCCGCGCTCATGGAGGACGGAGATCGTTCTGGGATCTCCGCCGCCCGGTGTTCTACAGAGTGCTAGACCTCTCCCGTACCTTTTATGCCGCCTCTTTTGCGCGCATTACTGCCTAACAAAAGAAAGCGGCGGCGTTCCACGCACTCTCGCTGCCGACCATGGCCAGCACCAATGTCTGCAGTGTGAGGCATCCCGCTCCGACAGCTGCTTCAAGGACACGGCGCTGCTCCATCCACTCTGGGCACTCCGTCAGTGTGTGAAGCGGCGTGTCCACGGAAAAGCCCCAGCCCACGGAGCAGCCCAGCAGGCTCCAAACGTAATTGATCTCTCGCCCCAAACACCCTATTATATTTCTGTTTCATTAAAATAAATACTCACCTACACATTTTCGTCCATATAAAAAAATAATGATGACACTTAACGTTCTCATTTATAGAAAACAAAATATTCATTAGAACAGCTATATTTTGCGTCAGAAACACAGTTTTTAAGTTAATTTATAATATGAATTACTGACGTAAATAAATATATATTGATTTAAACTTACACGATTTTCACACATAATTATTGTTTATACGGGACTTAATCGCGTTAATAAATATATAATGGTATATATTTACCTCGACGTTTCGGACGCGATGTTGCGCCCATGGTCGCGAGTAGGACTGAAGAATTGGAGCATCACCGCCTGCGAGTCGTGCGAGTATTTTTGGCAAGCAGGAGGTCGAGCAGTTACTGGGACATCTGAATTCAATTCATCCTAAAATCAAGTTCACGTATGAATTGGAATCGGACAGAAGCTTACCTTTCCTGGATGTGAGGGTGACATTTCGGACTGATGGATCCCTAACGCACACAGTCTACAGGAAACCAACGCACACCGACAAGTATCTGAACGCTCTATCTCACCACCACCCTCGCCATCTACAGTCTGTCGCGAATTCACTGCTGAACAGAGCACGGGACCTTTGTGACGTGGAATTCTTGGAGAGCGAGCTGTCCCACGTACAAAGGGTCCTTAGGTGGAACGGCTACAAGGTGAACGGCCGAAAATCCAGACGGAAAGGGAAGGAAAGACATCCGGACGCTCAAAGGCAACCAGCGTTCATGCCGTACGTGAAAGGGGTAACGGATAAAGTTGGGACAGTACTAGAAAAGTACTCCATAAAAACCATTTTTACGCCGTTTTCCAAGATCGGTGGGCATGTAAGGTCACCCAAGGACGTAATTCCTTTTCAATCACCGGGCGTGTACAAGATTGATTGCAGTTGCGGGAGTTCGTACATTGGACAAACGAAGCGTACAATAGCTGAAAGAGTCAAAGAACATATCGCAGCTGTGAAAACTCGTCAGGTGAACAAGTCTGCCATAGCCGAACATTTACTAGAATCAGGACCAAACCACTGGATTGAGCTCCATAATCCCAAAATCCTCTCCCGTGAACGTCACTACTACAGTAGAATTGTACGTGAAGCGGTGGAAATCAGAAAACATAAAAATTTCAACCGGGGGGACGGTTTTAAGCTTTCATCTTCGTGGAATCCAGTCATCAGTAAATGTACATCACATAAAAATATGCGTTCAGAATCCGCTGATATCGTGAGTGTTGTGTGTCGGACAAATGATCGAAACGATGGTCACCCTATGAATATATCAGACCAAGTGCGGGTAGTTCGAAATACTCGCACGACTCGCAGGCGGTGATGCTCCAATTCTTCAGTCCTACTCGCGACCATGGGCGCAACATCGCGTCCGAAACGTCGAGGTAAATATATACCATTATATATTTATTAACGCGATTAAGTCCCGTATAAACAATAATTATGTGTAAATAAATATCACTGAAAACTAATTACTTCATAGACTTCTACTTAAGTGGTGCCGATTCTGCTGTTTCATAACTATCTAAAGTGCACCCAAAAATCGTCGAAAGTTGACGCGAATATTACACATTGAAATAAAACTGTTTTAACGGATTCTATTACGACGCGACACTGTGAGCTCATTCTGTGTAAAAATTAACACCAACAATAGGGATGATTACATGGTCGTCAAATTTCTACCAATACTGCGTAATGTAGTAGTGTCGTAGTGTAGTTTTCTTTTTCGAAAATATATGCATTGTAAAATAAGATGCCTAACTTAACTGAAACAATGATTTTTCATTACTTTAAGTTCCCAAAATAAGTCCAAATTATTTATTTATATTTATAATTAGTCACAATTTATAACTTTTTAGATTCCTTATTAAACTTTAAATTTAAATCTTAAGGCTTTCACGGCCGGCGTTGCATGAAGAATATACTGTTTCCGGGCTGTTTGGTCGTGGTCCATCGGAAACTTGTATTCCAGACTGATCACCGCCTCCGAGTTCGCCGCCGAGGAAGGTTCTCCGCACTCGACGGCGTCACGACGTGTACCACTGAAGATGTCGACCGCAGTGATCGACGAAACGTCTGGAATACAAGTTTCCGATGGACCACGGCCAAACAGCCTGGAAGCAGTATATTCTTCATTCACACTTTAAACTCTATACATATGTAAACGCAACGTAGACCAGCCACGGGCATCAACTGGTAGAGTAATAAAACCTCTAACTTCTACAAAAATCTTTTTGAATCTAACGTGCTTTAGACATGCGCTGTGCGATATAGTGAACGCTTAATTCTTCTTTCCGACGCGATTTACCAAATCAAAAGCTGTAATATGTATCAAAATTCATATTTAATGCTATCACATAAAGTCTAAATTTAACCAACGCTAAATGAAGTTTCAAAACTTCAGATAATAATAATTTAGAGATGGTTCCGTGAAATGGACAACAGAATTGGCACCAATATTGAATTACAATTTAACAATTTTGAATGTCTCGGACACTTGACTTATTCAATTAAAATTATGATTATCTTTTTTAATTTACTCTCACTGCTTTATTATAGCTAAACTTCTTTCATATGTACTAATGGATACAACTGCTTACGAAGTAAGATTATAATAATAACATATTAATTAGTTATGATATATTTAATTTGTAAATATACGCATATGTTTACACAATGATTTCTATTGATAGTATTATGTTTAATAAACTTGGCTTCAATATGTGATGAACTGTGTGGCGTGGTAGTAGAGCATTTGACTCCTAACTCAGAGGACGCGAGTTCGATTCCAGTAAAGATTATTGTAATCGTGACTGTCTATTTGCATTAATTTGTGTGTTAATGCGTATCTACGAAAAAACTGTACCTTATTTATTTATAAAAAATAATTAGCTAAGAACAGAAGAAGAGGCTCGAAAGAGTTTAGAAGCAACTAATTCACCTTTCAAGAAAAAAAAAACAAAGTCAAAATTGGTTCACTCGTTTGGGAGCAGACACCATAGATAGACACACACATAGACAGGTCAAACTTTTAATACCCACGCAACTTATATAAACAAAAGGTGAATTTCGGTTATGCAGGACATAACTCCGTTAGTGAGAGGGTTCAAATCTCGTCCTGGAAGTTAAATTCTTCAGATTTCAACGACATGACATAATATTTTTGTTTTATTTTCTTTATAAACGACTAGCTAATGACCGCGGCTCCGCCGCGCGGAAGTCGGTTGTCGTTTCTTGGTCATATCTCCGGTTCTACTTAACCAATTGAAATCAAACGGCGGATTTTAAATCTGACCAAGACCTTTATAATAGAAAACAAGTTGAATTCCTGAGACGAGCTCAGCCGAATACAAGGAATTTTCGATTTTGCGTTTTTATTTTTTTGCGATTTTTTGCGATTTTTTCTTTATCTTGCAATGGTTCACCCCAGCACAAATCTATTAATGAAAGCAGCAACTCGATAGCTCATCTCCTTCATACCCAAAACCGTGATAGTAAATTGGCAACGACGACGTCGACGACAACTCGATAGCAATAGGGCTTTTCTAAAGAAAATCCCTAAAAACCGCATTAAAATCCGTTCAGTAGTTTTTTACGTCCATCGTGAATAAACAGACTGTTGTCTGTTTGTTTGCGATATACAAGTGGTCGACAAGAATTCCAAAAAATATATATTTATGTTCAGAATCGTTCCATTTAACATAACGCAAGATTTATTTTCAATATCTCCAATGCACAGACATAACTAAGTTATAATTTTATAATATAATTGAGCAGAGTGAGACGAAGTCGAGCGAAAGCTCCTCATACCAGACTTCATGATTTTCTTTGTCACATGTCTCCTCCTAAACTGCTAATCCAATCAGAACTAAATTTGGCATGATTAAAGAGGTCAATCAGAGGGAGGTTTATGGATATATTTTGAAAAAATTAATGCTACCACAGAGGAATGATCACCGTTAAAAAAATTCCAGATGGGATTACATAATAACCGCTCGAGACACTGTGACCAAACTTTACACGCTCAGAAAGCATGTCCAGAGTTGTGACTTTCAAGAAGAATTTTCAAAATCGGACTTGCCACGGAGGAATGATCACTGTTCACTATTTTCAAAATCTGATTCACGATGTCTCACTCAGCTCAACATTGCAAGCAGCGATTCGCCTTGCAGACCTAGTAGTATAGATTTCAGAGCCAACGTGGTTTACATACAAATTGGAATGCCTCAAGCCACTTTTCCTGCTGACGATACCTTCATAATCGCGATAGCTCATAATATACGTTGACGACCTATTATCTGGCATCAAAACGTGCCGTTCTTGTGTTCGGGAATCAGATAACTTCGCTTGCGCTTGAGTGTACTCTTTAAGTGGTCTGACTTAGTTTGTTCAGCTTCATTCAATAGCTTTAAGTATAAGGGTTTAATTCTAGTTGAGCGTAAATTCTTTTTTAGTAAACAATATGAAACATGTTTATTCAACTAAATTTTTAAGCATTATGTATGCTTACTTTTTCTAAAGACTTAGATCGGAAAAAGAGAACATCTAGAACGGGACTTGAACCCTTCGAGCGTCGTCTTAAGATGTATATAATATATCGGAGAATTCCGAATATCTGGGACGTGTCTAGATAGCTCAGTTTTTTTTTTTTTTACGTGCGGAAATCCCTTCGGATACCCCCCCGCCGGCCAGCGGGGGTGGTTATGTCGTGTCTCGACTAAAACCGCACGGTGTCCTCCCCAAGTGTCCGTTGCCGGGCACCCCGGGTAAGCCCTCGAAAGGATAACCCCAGGGTTACCGGGGGACTTTGGCCGCCACCGCGGCCTCGCCTGGTGGGACAGATAGCTCAGCTGGTCAGAGCATTCCCCCTGTAAGGGACTGGTAGCGGGTTCAAGTCCCGTTCTAGATGTTCTCTTTTTCCGATCTAAGTCTTTAGAAAAAGTAAGCATACAAAATGCTTAAAAATTTAATTGAATTAATTAGGCGGAGTCATCAAAAAACAATGTTTAAAAATGACTGTAAAGTTATTCATTGTTTCCGTAGTTCGCAAGAATTACGGTAGATGGCTCCAGCGTCGCCTTAAGACGTATATAATATATCGGACAATTTCGAATATCTGGGACGTGTCTAGATAGCTCAGCTGGTCAGAGCATTCCCCCTGTAAGGGACTGGTCGCGGGTTCAAGTCCCGTTCTAGATGTTCTCTTTTTCCGATCTAAATCTTTAGAAAATGAAACATGGCTAAATATTTTGTTACCGGCGTACCCGGCAATGGACACTTGGGAAGGACACCGTGTGGTTTTATTCGGTCCGATTCCGACACGCCCACCCCATCGTCGGCACAGATGGGGTAAGGCCCGTGGGGGTTTACACACGCTAAAAAAAACAATGCAAGATGGACCTTATAGGATGTATGGTCACATCACCTTTTTCTCGCTCGAACGACTGAGTTTTAACACGTCATGGTAAGTCCTCAGAGGGCCAATTCTCGTAATCAAAAGATGTTCAAAATTCAGTCCCAATTGTCTTGATCTCCCAAATGTCAGAAAAGGTGTTCTCAAAACAAAACATTAAATATTTTCAATAAAATTTCGTTACGATAACACCTTTTCATTTAAAGAAAGGTATTCTCGAAACAGGGGTGCTTGGTTGGGGACCTCCACGCGGTGCACCCTGGGCAACGGAGACGGCAGCGCCTCTCTCCTTGGGTGGCAGAGACGCTGCTGCCTACGGCCAACTCCGACCGAGGCGGGGACGGCCCTGTTGAGGGCTGTTCGAAAGCTTTCCACGTGTCCCTCTGATTAGCAGATGGCACAGTGGAGAGCAAGTAAGGGGGCCATCTCGAAAGCGGAGATGGCCCAGGGTCAGTCGGGGTGCGAGGGATATGCTCTATGGGTAACCTTACACCTCGGCGTCTTAAGACCCGAGACGGCGTGCGGTTTTAGTCGGTGCAAGCCCGACATAACCGCCGACGCTGGCCGGCGGGGGGGTATCCGAAGGGATTACCGCACGAATAAAAAAAAAAAGAAAGGTATTCTCGTAACATTGTTTTTCATATTTTCAACAAAATTTTGTTACGAGTACGCCTTTTTTGTTATTTGGGAGATCGACATGAGATCGAACGAGAATTGGCCCTCTGGAGTCTGGAAACGTGCCGTAGAATGTATGTGGTACTTACTACATACATTGTACGTGGTAGGAGGGTGGGGCCTACCAGTTTAGTAGCTACAAGGGAATACCGGAACGCACAAGCATGCAGTTCAACAACCATTAGGCTCAAATCAACCAAAAAGTTAAGAGGTACTGGGAATTGAACCTTGAACCCCCCGTGGTCAAAGGCGTTCTGAGAAAACGCGATTCAAAGGCTGAAGAATAAAACTTTTAAAACTTAATAACGAAGAAATTTTATAAACTGAAACCGCTCAATTATAAGCGTCGCTATTTTATAAAAGTCTTATAATATGAATGCAGTTTATGCAATACCAAACGTTACTGTATATAAAATAGAGTTGTTTTTTTCATGAAAGAAGATATTTGTTCTTCAGAAGAATAGAAAAATTGTGATGGTTATTTCGTTCCAAATTGGAAAAGAGTTTTACGCTACCAACCGCAGTATTTAGTACAAAAATTGCTTGTGAAAGGTAGTTTTGTGCCACATTTTACTTCAGATTTCGTCTAAACACGTCGAGTACCAATTTACGTATGATATTATACTTGAAGTGTCTAACGGCCAGTCTCAATAATCTACCTACAGTTAAAGGTAGAAGCTATCCCAGATAAACATGTCAACATTAATTTATCTGTAACTGCGGTTTCAATATTATCAAAGTCATTTTCTGCTTATCTTTGTTTATTGAAACAGAAAAAATATCCCCGGTTTTCCCAAGCGATTATAATATGGGGTTCTTCAAGAAGGGCATTAGAAGGTTTTTGCAGGGTCGGCAGCGCGAGTGTGACGCCCCTGGTGTTGCGCACGTCCATAGGCCACGGTAACCGCTTCCCATCAGGTGGGCCGTGAGCTTGTCTGCCAACTGAGTGGTATAAAAAAAAAAAGATACTAATGGTAGCTATTTTAACTGCTGGTACAGGATAGATGGATTATTGAAACCGGCCGTAAAGGAAGAGGACTCATGGGATAATCCTTATTAAAATCTTACCACGATAATGGATATCATCGTCGATCCGAGCCATCAATGGTGGGTAATGGATAAGTCAACGTCAATTGATAGTTTCGGGAGATTACGTCTTAGTAAGACTCGTCTAAGCCCGGGACTATCTGCCTGAGGACGGCAGTTGGCCGACTCGCCGTCCTTACAGAAGCAGACCGTGGCGGAGGCGTGTCGTGTGTGTCCTACACACGCCTGCCTACTCACCGACGCTGGATAAAACCCGACCCACCAGGCGAGGCCGCGCTGGCGGCCAAGGTCCGCCGGTAACCCTGGGGTTACCCTTTCGAGGGCTTACCCGGGGTGCCCGGCAATGGACACTTAGGCAGGACACCGTGCGGCTTTAGTCGGTTCATCCACAACATAACCACCCCCGCTGACCGGCGGGGGGGTATCCAATGAGATTTCCGCACGTAAAAAAAAAAAAAGATGTTTGGCACCAAGTCCACTTTATCTGCAAGCCGGTACACGTGCTGATGGACTGACGAGGCTTTAGCGCAGGCTTTCCTCTCAGAGTGGGGGGGGGGGGTCAGCCGGTACAGATTAAAAATAAAAACACCCAATGCAAATATACATATCTATGCATATAAATACTCCTCCCTCTGACTTAACAGCCGCACGCTCCGTCACATAGGCTGCAAATTTATTACTATTCGAGAACAAGAAAGCAATTTAATATACCAAAACAATATTCTCAACATATATTCAAATCATAACACAAAAACGTTGTACTTATATACAAATTTCCAAGTTCGCAATACACTCCAATTTCCTCACATCGTTGAAGGCTTTTATCAAAAATCCTTTGTGTTAAAGAAAAGATAATCCAGTCGGGGGTGACAAGTGACCCTCGAAGTCACTTCCGAGCGTCGATAAAGGATGGAGCTTTGACTCAAATCGGGGGTAGGGGGTTCTTTCTTCAGTGAAGTAAGGTGAGAACTACGAGTACATTCCATCGGTGAATTTTTTTTTGTCAATAACTTGTGTAATTTTATTTATTACTTTTTTTTGTAGCGTGTGGAAACCCCCCACTGTGGGGACGATGGGGTGGGCGTGTCGGAATCGGACCGACTAAAACCACACGGTGTCCTCTCCAAGTGTCCATTGCCGGACACCCCGGGTAAGCTCTCGAAAGGATAACCCCAGGGTTATTGGCCGCTTGATAAATTAATCCATTTTGATGATAAATTTCGTGTTACTTAACAGCTGTCACTTTTCAAAAATTAAATAAAAGTTGCTGTTTGTTAGCATAATGTTGTCTCATTCATACACAAAAAAAAATCATAAAATTTGGAATTGTCATTCCTAAAAAAAATGCAAAAATGTTAGTACTGAAAATTGGGTTTCCTCCAATTTCTTAAAAAAAAATGGCAATTTCATATGTAGCGACCTAATTATATGTATATTTTTATTATTATTTTTGAAAATGAGACGGCATTACATTGTATTTGAAAAAAATAGTATAACTCCGATGCTGCACTACTAGCTTTTCATAATAAAATTACAATAAAACATTACATCCGAAGAAACACTCAATGTCCTCCCCCCACCCCCTGCCCACCCCTTTCTCTAGTGCCTGCTTCTTACGTCGCGCACCTGCAAGTTGTACCGAATCTGTCGCGATGCTTAAAACGAAGCTAGCTATGAATAAGGGCTGCTGAAAGTTTGAATAAATTGTTTTTTTATTTTTTTGAACTTCATACGCAAAGTACATCTATTTGTTTATTTATTTCTTATACAGAATAATAGCAAAATTATATATTACAAGCCCACACAAATAGATATTAATTTAACGTTTACCAATTTCAGAAAATATTAAAAACATAGTGTATCAAGTATAAAAATTGAAATTTAATGTGTGTCACGTCAGTATTTTTTTACTAATTTAATTAATAATAATAAATAATAAAATAATTTAATAGCGTCGGTAGCTATGTGGTTAACGAGTCGGCCTTACGATTGTGAGGTCCCAGGTTCGAATCCTGGCCATTACACTACTGACGTGAACCCACTCCTTACACAAGCAATTATAGTATTCTTAGTAATTTAGTATTCCTCCTGAATATTCCATGAAGTGCTCGTGTTCTGAGTGTGTGCACTTCTAAGCAATTTAAGTTCAGCAATAGGGAATATCCAAGTTATTTGAATTCACTTGATTTCTTTTATCCCGATACGCTTACAACTAACTCATTATTTTCTTGTTTATTTATATTTAATTAAATAAAACCTCAATAAAAAAAGTGTAAAGTACGAGCGTGGCATTCGAAATGCGTCACCATTGGTCAAATTGAAAAAGAATTTGAACACTTTCAAAAGTATTTATATTTTTTTCCTATTAAGCCTATCTTGTCGAGTTCCACATAAAAAAAGAAAATAATAATACACTAAGAGAACAGTTAGAGTTTGTATATATGCATTTACAAAAAAAAAAAGTATATGTTTATCCGCTTTCTGGAATCCATAACACAAGCTAGTTAAACTATGCTTACTTTGGGTCTAGAAAGCGCTGTGTAGAATTTCGTAGAATATTTATTTTTTATTTTTATTTTTTTGCGTTTCAGCACAGCCCTGAAAACAAATCATTAGTGACGTAAAAGCTTCCGTCGATAGTTTATGTTTTCTATTTAACGACGTCACGAGACGATAGCGCTGCCTCTTCTACTGAAACTATTTTTAGAAACTGTTAACGGTAACTTGATGATTTAGCACATGCTACTTTCTAAATAGCTGTTTCATGTGACTCCATCTCAAAAACTGATTCCGTTACGAGTGTAGCCTTTCTTTTTCGTGTGAAATTCCCTCTGAATACCCCTCTGCCGGCCAGTGGGGGTGGTTACATCGGATTCGAACCGAATAAAACCGCACGCCGTCTCGGGTCATCAGACGCCGTAGTGTAAGGTGGCTCGTAAGGCATTTCCCTCGCACCGCGGCTGACCCAGGGCCATCACTGTGACGAGTGTAGCCTATGCGCTGTTATGCTGTGACAAATTTCAACCAAATCTGTTCACCCATTTTCGTGTGAAAGAGAATCATCCACACACACATATACGTATACATCCATCCATGCTAGGAAACTTCTACATTCATAATATTTGTAGGATACTCATATTAGCATTCTACAAAAGCTTAAGCAGAAATAAAATAATAAACACCTAAAGCAGGTTGTCGGACTATATCGTTGACGGCCTCTGTGGCGTATCGGTAGTGCATTCGACTGCTACGACAGGGGCGCGGGTTCGATTCCCGCTCAGTGCAAATATTGGTATGCATGAATATGTCTATTTGCATTGGTCTGGGTGTTTCTATGTATAATATGTATGTATTTACAAAAAAAAAAGTATATAAGTATGTTTATCCGTATTCTGGAGCCCATAACACAAGCTAGTTAAACTATGCTTACCTTGGGTCTAGAAAGCGCTGTGTAGAATGTCGTAGAATATTTATTTATTTATTTATAGTTATATAGTTCCAACAGCCATACAAACGTTTGTATGGTAAATGGGACCTATGGCTTAACATGCTCTACGAAGCACAGAGATCTCGATGTGCTAAGCACGGTCGTTCATCCTAAAACTAACCTGGCCTACCGGTTATCACTGAGCCACAAGTCCCCTTCGGTTACTAGAATGCTTTATAAAACAGTTTAGCTAACTTTGACACTGATCGTGTGACGGTCCAACCATCGAGATTGCATTGGCGGTCTGAGGATGGGGGCTTGCTGTTCAGAACGGTTTCAGACGTTGCAGATTAACATTAAAATACCCTTCTCACTGCTCATACATTGTTGGCCTAAAAGTAAAATAAAAATTATAAGGACAATTCAAGACTTAATGATTCCTTTTATTAACTTTTAATATAATTTTGGTATAATCTCATGTTAATTTGGTTACAAGACAATTTAAAGAGTAGGAATAGTTGAAGTGAATTTATTTGTTTAGGCTGATAGCTTCCGTTATTAATTTCAAATAGTCGATAGTTAGTAGTGGCTTTGAAACATATTGTTTTATGGCAACTCAGAAGAGTTGACGTGTAGTGGCGTGATTATAGGAACGGGGGGTAGTAAGAGGGAATAAAAGGAGCGTACCGGAGGATATAGGATGAGTCTTCAAGAATTCGTCGCGAACTATAAACAAACGGAAGCTCTGCCCGAGCAGCCTTCGATCAGTCGCTGCTCAGCTTAGGATATAGGATGAGTCTTCAAGAATTCGTCGTGAACTTAAGTTGCTGTAAAGTTCATCCGAATTTTAGGAAGCCTTGTAGCCTGCGTGGTGAGTTATCTTAGTTTCTGTTCTTCTAATTCTTAAAATGTTGACTGTATTTAGGTTTCATAAATTGTATTCATGATAATTTACTTTTGTGGTTTGGAGGTAGAAAAATAAAATAGAATATAAATTTTCCTTTAAAACCTAAGATTTATATATCTGGTGTGGTCATGGTATGTGAACTGGGTTGACTTTGGCCAAGTCAAGTCAGGGATCAGACTGTGGCTATGCTATGATAGCGTTCTCTGTCGATTCATGCTGGGTTTAGAGTACTCGAGGCTCTCTATCTGGGATGAGGTGACTGGGTTCATGCAGTATGTACTAAGCTATAAATCTAGTTTAGAATCCTAAATTTTAGGGCAAACCTTGTAGAGATTATTCCATTTGCTTGCCACTGGGTTGAATGTAGGTGGGTTAAGGGTAATTTCGTAGCTAGATTAGGGCGTGTCTCCCGATATAGGTGGGGTGTGGTTTGGTGTGAAGGTGGTAGCAGAAATTGTGAGTATAAGAGACGCTGCAGCAGCGGGTTGGTGAGAAGTGAACAACTTATTAACTTGAACTGTATCTATGTTGTGGCTTTCTTCTTTTGCGTCTGATCACATGTCCCTATGGAATGTTGACAGACATTATTTGTACTATGATTTACAAATTTATTGTATGTCCTGTGCGTTCTTTCCATAATCATTAAAATCTAGGTCACCTGAATAGATTACAAAACTTTTATTGCCGTTAACCTATAGGTATGTAAGCAAGTTGCTACTAACATTTTCTTTTAATGTTACCTTACCAAAATCTAGATGGCTAGGTTCTATAAGCCTGGGATGTCTATTGTAGATTCTTAGCCTGTATCTGTAATGGCATTTAATATTCAAAGTGTGATTAATGGGTCATATGACTTGTTAAACTAACTTATAAAATATTACTTTATACACTCATCATTACACTTATCCCGCACAATACACAATACCCTTGTGTACACGACATATGTAGTTCTAGGCACGCTTAAGAGCCTCCCAAGTTCTTGAGTTTGCTTGGAATGAGGTAAAGGTTTGAGAAATTGAGCTATCTTATTTTTTTACGATGGTTCTACTGAAATTCAACAGTCTGTCTGGGATGAGTCCAGAGGATGGCTGTATTCGACCGTTGTTTTATTATAGGGAACCCCAATAGGGCAGAGCCCGTTCAGCGTTGGATATCGCATTCTATGTGCTAGACAAACTAAATGTTTATTCTAGTGGATGGAATGTAGCGTCCCCTTACTTGCCTAGTCTGCCGAGACAACAGTACTGTACGCAACAATAGCTAGTAATGGATTGTCGATGTGTGTTGTGAAACCTTGCTTAATCAAGTAAGGTAACATAATCATACCCTGACTCAGTTCATTGCTGATATTGGTTCGGTCTGAGGGGAGGTTTAGTGACGAACTGATGCCCCTTAGCTAGCTCAACCCTACTGAGCTCATCTTGTAGTATCATACGGTTTCTCAACTGGTGATAGGACAAGATCAGACAGTCCACTTTGTGTCGTATTGTATATACATACAGCCATCTGCTGGACTATTATTCCTATCAAATACAGACCTCACTTTCATTGTAAAGATGAGAAGCTCAAAAGGTACGGTAATTACTTGAGTAAATGATTGTTATGTCTTTTAAAGCAGTTTCATTTAACTCTTGACAATTCCTTTGTCTTTATCCAGTCCTTGTGAGTGCCTGATTTAATTCAGACATTTAAAACAAATTATTTGCAGGATCGATGTTCAATTTGATCTACGTATCCTGTTTGACGGATGTGAGCTCGTTTCATTGTGATATGTCATGCTAGGCTAAGCCCTAGCAATACATGCTATCATACTTACCTACCTACTTATTATTATGTCTTTATCGGTGTGGGGAAAATACTTGTGTCTTGAAAGCGTTTGGTCGCGGTATCGCTTGACCCTGAAACGTGGACAGTTGCCACAAGCTCGCATTGTGTCTTGAAAGCGTTTGGTCGCAGTATCGCTTGACCCTGAAACGTGGACAGTTGCCACAAGCTCGCATTGTGTCTTGAAAGCGTTTGGTCGCGATATCGCTTGACCCTGAAACGTGGACAGTTGCCACAAGCTCGCATTGTGTCTTGAAAGCGTTTGGTCGCAGTATCGCTTGACCCTGAAACGTGGACAGTTGCCACAAGCTCGCATTGTGTCTTGAAAGCGTTTGGTCGCGGTATCGCTTGACCCTGAAACGTGGACAGTTGCCACAAGCTCGCATTGTGTCTTGAAAGCGTTTGGTCGCGGTATCACTTGACCCTGAAACGTGGACAGTTGCCACAAGCTTGCGAAACCTTACCATATATATTACCATGTCTGTTTACAGCTGGTACCCATATCAGTGCTAGTAACTCATTGGCCGTGTTCTAGATGAACTGCCCAAGGGGTTACCCAATTACTGCCTGTGTATGAATACACTACAGCAATGATTCGAGCTATACATTCGTTAGACTGGATATATTTTCATCTAACCTATGGGCACTCATTCCCAATTCAGTACTATTTTTATTTTTTGTAAAGCACCAAGGTTGTGCATAACGTAAAAGTAGTATGCCTTCAGCCTGGAGAGGATTGGTTGCTCGTTGGGGGCCTGGTGTTTTGGCGGATGCGGCCTCCCCGGTTCCAGCAATGGAACCGGTCATAGGATTCCTTATTACCTATAAAAATACCCCATCCTAGCAGTCTACACATATCAACAGATGCTTCATTTCATTTTTCCGGCTACTCTGAGATAATCTACTATGTAGGTTATCTCAAGGTAACTAATTATTAACCACATATGTATTTAATCACACATTTTATTTACTTGACCACCAATATTTACTATATCTTTGTCTAAATAACTCAAATTGTATATAAGAAAACTATATACATTTCCTTTCCAGGGTCCAGTTATGGTAAGACAACTCCATATTGTGTGTGTTATATCTTTACTTTACCTAAACTAAATGCTTATATATCATACTGTGAAATTGAACTAGCTTGCATTTAAAGGTACACAAAACTTAAAATGTCTATATCTAGGATCACTTAGGAATGAACTTAGTATTCAGAATTTTATAAATATCACTAATTATCACTATAGAGACTAGGTAGCTTCTAAAATCAAAATCTTAAATCATATTAGGTTCAGGGATTCAATGTAGTTGTATAGGAACATTATTTAACTTTATTACTAGATAGAATAATAGTTATAGGAATTAGATTGAAATCAGTGTTCTCAATACCATGTACTCTTGTCTTGTCTCAATGTACCAAATAAAGGACTATGAGTTACTACAATGCTTAAACACAACGTATAAAGGGTTATTAGATGATCACAATAAAGCCAAACTTTTAATAGTATCTTCCTAAACTTGGAAGATATAACAGTTACGGATACTCTCAGTGCCTTCAGCACTGTAATCAGTTGCTGCATTCAGGTCCATCGTCTCATCAGTGGGCGGTTCATATACTTCGGGACACTGTAAAGGGGGGAGCGTTACAATCGTCCTTCACAACGTGCACTTTTTTTTTCTGTCTAAGCAAGTTGTTACCTACGCAATGACCCCTAGAATAAGCCTAGACACATCTTAGTTTGTAAGTAAGAGACTTGTATATCTACCTATCCATATTATGGGTATATTTTGCCTTCGTGCATTCGACTGCTACGACAGGGAGCGCTGGTTGGATTCCCACTCAGTGCAAATATTTGAATGCATGAATGTCTATTTGCATTATTGTGGGTGTTTCTATGTATAATATTTATTTATTTATTTTCTTACAATTGCAAATACAGGTATATGGGATGTTAAGTTCATACGTTTAGGTACACTATATTTAGCCTTGCGGCGTGCAATATTATGTCAATAGAAATTAATTAAGGAAATACAAATTTCAAATAATACAATATTCAATGTGGGAGTCAATACAAGATCAATAGTACCTACATGTCAATAAACTAATTCTACTATACGTTTCATAACATGTCAGTATATTTGTCTACACCATATTTAGGCTTGCAGCGTGCAATATTTTGTTCTGTTAAAGGTTAAGAAATATTAAATTAGAATAATGCAATGTCAATATGTATGTATTTACAAAAAAAAAGAATATAAGTATGTTTATCCGCATTCTGGAACCCATAACACAAGCTAGTTAAACTATGCTTACTTTGGAATTAGAAAGCGCTGTGTAGAATGTCGTAGAATATTTAGAATCGTAGACGGTTCGCCGTATTACTTGTAGCCGGGCGTCAGAGGGGAATGAATGTTGCGCGGTGGGGGGCGGACCAGCTGATACCTGTGTCCGCCATTGAACGCGCTTGGAGTCCTAAGCACACACCTCTGATGAACGGACGCGAACGCTATGTGCGGCGACACTATAGCAAAAATATACCTTTTATTTGCACCCCTCTTTCTATCGGGTAAAAACTTAATAAGATGTTTCACATAAAAAAAAAACTTTGCAGATTACATCATCACAGTTAAGTCTATACACACGTCACTCAGAACTAGCGGCAGTATTCAGTGATATGCAAACTAGTTGTGTTCGCCCATCCAGTTGTATAAGTACGGCCGTGTGTTACACCGTTGCGTAATGTAAAGCGTTATATTGCGAAATTTTATGCTGCATTTTTACTCTTTTGTATTAAAAAAAACATTATATTCTACGACTACTACACAGCGCTATCTAAGCCCAAAGAAAACATAGCTTAACTACTTAGCTCATAATATGGATTCTAGAATATGACTAAACATACTACATATAGACTATATAGAGCGTCGGTAGCTTAGTGGTTAAGGAGTCGACCCTACGATCGAGAGGTCCCGGGTTCGAATCCTGGCCATTACACTAGCGACGTGAACCCACTCCTACCACAAGCAACTTAGCTTAGCTGGAGGGGTTAGGGCGAATATTAGTAATTTCGGTTACTGATATTCTTTTTAAAAAACAAAAAAAAATTATAACCATCCGAGGGTCAATCCTGATTCTATCCAAAGGTATCCAGAACTTGCACGTTGGAGCCCGAGGTCTGCTCTCTAACTCCTCCATGATTTGATTTACTTAACTTAGTGCTTATCGACTACCGTATGACCCTCAACTCCAGGAGAACAGCTGGCGCCAGAGCCGCGTCCGTCAGTCAGCCGGTGTACCGTCTTGCAAGCTGTCTTGGACCACGAAGAACTTGGTGAACCCTAAAAAATGCATAGTATTATTCATTGTTGGTATCTGTAATCATGACCTTCAGTTTTAACCATCAGGCGGGATATAGTCATAATGTTCATAATAATCGGTTATGCCATAGCGACCCCGGGCTCAGAGCGACTGGAACTCAACATTAAGATGATGATGATGGTGGTCTTTTTTTTTACGTGCGGAAATCCCTTCGAATACCCCCCCGCCGGCCGGCGGGGGTGGTTATGTCGGGCATGAACCGATTAAAACCACACGGTGTCCTCCCCAAGTGTCCGTTGCCGGGCACCCCGGGTAAGCCCTCGAACGAGCACCCCGGGTATGATGATGGTGGTCTAAACAAACAGTTTGGTGTAAAGTCATAAATTATTTATTTCAAGAAACTTTTACTCATATTAGTTTAGTGACAATTTTACTTACAACTATGTTAGTCTTATCGATATGATATCAACGGCCTCTGTTGCGTAGCGGCATTTGACTGCTACGACAGAAGGCGCGGGTTCGATTCCCGCTCAGTGTAAATATTTGTATGCATGAATATGTCTATTTTCATTGGTCTGGGTGTTTCTATGTATATATTATACATTGTATTAACAAAAAAAAAGTATATAAGTATGTTTATCCGCATTCTGGAACCTATAACACAAGCTAGTTAAACTATGCTTACTTTGGGGTCTAGAAAGCTGTGTAAAATGTCATAGAATATTTATTCATTATTTATTATAGACTTAAATGTAGTCTTTAAATTTAATTATATTATTTTCAGCATTACACTTTGGTGTAACAGCAATAATACAAACTGTGTTTTAAGATTCCGTTGGACAGCTTACAACTTTGCCTACAATGTTTGAAGACGAGGAACAATGTAGTCCAATAAAGATGTAGCTGCATAAAAATGTGATCAAGTACATCTGACATTGGAAGAGAGAAAGAGAGTGAGAAGTCCATTTTACTGTTCAAATATTTGTTTTTTTTTAAAGAGTACTAGTATCTGAAATGACTAGTATGCCTGTTAACCCCTTCAGCTAAGCTTAATTACTTGTGTTACCTCCCGTGATAGCGGCGATGGCTCAGTGGTGTACGTAACGGACTGCTGAGACGAGGTCTCGAGATCGATCCCCAGTCGGCACACACCACTGACTTTTCGTAGTTATGTGTTTTTTTCTTATATCACTCAGGTGGCAGACAAGCTCACGGCCGACCTGATGGGAAGCGGTTACCGTGGCCTAAGGACGTGTGCAACACCAGAGGTATCAGACTCTCGCTGCCGACCCTGTAAAAACCTTCTAATTCCTTTCTTGAAGAACCCCAAGGAGAACATTCCACAGCCAGAGAGTGCGCGGAATAAAGTGCTTTTCATACCTAACTGTACGCACCGTTTCCGGTCGCAACGTGTGAGGATGAATTCCCTGTCTGTGGCGAGCGGTGCGATGATAGAATGTGGCCGTGGGCATCATATCATACAATTCTTCTGAACACACCCCATTATAAAGGCGGTAGAAAACGCACAGGGAGGCGAAACCTCTCCTAACGTTAAGAGATTCTACACTGCCTGTAAGTATGGGATTGTCGACGATCCTCAGCGCCCGTCTTTGCACCGAGTCGGACGGGTCAAGTTGGTATTGTAGCGTCGGGGCCTGACGCCACAATACCTCGTGTTGATGAAAAGATAAAACACAAGTATTAATGTTTATATTGGCATTTATATTCATCTGAAAAACCCGAATAAAAAGATTGCTTCATTTTTGGCCTGGCAACAACCTCGTCAAAAAGCAACAAGCCACAGCACGACTATCTAAATAAATTAATTTGGTATCATTTGACGATACGTTTTAAGGTTTGTCCGGAAGGGACTAAAAGTACCAAGTACTTTTAAGACCTACCTAACTAATAAACAAAAGATGACATAAAGTTATCTATCCTTAGACATTATGCATATGTAATTATAAACCTCTTACATCGCCTACGAATTACTAAATTACTTTTTAATCAACATTAAAGAGAAAGAAAACTTCACCCCATAATGAGGAGTCTGGTGAAAACCCACTTTCACCATCGCTGGCAATTATAACCTTAGCGATTTAACTCTCTTACAAAGTTTAGATCTCCACTCTCAACATTAGACGAAAAAATAATTGCCTAATCCCTACGCTAGAACGTCATGAATATAACAAAAAAAAAACTATTTATCTTCGACAGCGCACCAATATAGAATAAACAGAAAAACACCATATTAATAACACATATTACACAACACATTATTTACTACATGGATTATAATTCTAATAAGACTTATAGTCCTTATTGGCCCTATTGACCCGCAGACACCTATTAATGGCGAAAATAACACAGAAATCTCTTGTGACACTCCGGAACAAGCCACCATCATAGCCATTCCACCTCTTTGTCGCAGCCATCTTCTATTTGGGTACATAAAAGCACATAAAATCAAATAAACGAAAACGATACTGGTAATTGCGTCGCTCCAATGTCGCACGACGTCTTCCTTCTTACGGTACGGGATCGATCACTGCACACTGCAGAATGTTGGCGTTTCCAACTCCTGTGGAAACTGGCGCTCCACCAAATCCTGTGGAAACCGGCGTTCCTCCACCACCTGTAGCGTCGGGGCCTGACGCCACAATACCTCGTGTTGAAGAAAAGATAAAACACAAGTATTAATGTTTATATTGGCATTTATTTTCACCAAAAACTTCCTATATCGAGTTTTAGGGGGGTTTTACACGAATATATTTATATTTTAATCGAACTATAGAGAATCGCGGATTCTGCTCAAGGATTGAGCCTACAATCAATTCTCTTGAAACTTTCTTCGGACGACGGGTCGAGGCCGGAGCCCTCTTTCACCCGCTGTCAGCCACTTGGTCGCCAAGGCAATTGTTTTTCTTCCCTAAACTCATTTCAATTCAAAAACAGTTTATTTTTAATCTCTGACACATGATGGCCAGGTAAACTAACTGTAGTGCTCGAACGAGGTCGGAACACTACAGTATGTAGGTGTTCTGCCAAAAAGGTGTATTGAAAATGTTGATTATCGCTCGTATAGTAATGTGCCCGGTAGATGGCAATGGCTCGCCTCCTATTACATTGGGACCTAAACATAACTGGCTCATCATGGGTGTATAATATACCACTGCCTACCTCTTCGGGGATACAGGCGTGAAGTTATGTTATGTTACCTCCCGCTAGGAGTGGGTTTACGTCGGTATTGTTTATCAGGATTTGAACCATCTCGATTGTTAGACCAAGTCCTTAACAAGTCACTGTGAAGCTTTAGACTGTAACATCAGAGGTCTGAGGTTTGATTACTTGAATGTGTTTGTTTGTTTGTTTACAGGGGTCATCATTTTAGCGTGGTTTCCGGTTGCATCTGAAGCTTTGAGGCTGACGACCCCTGTGGCGTAACGGTAGAGCTTTCGACTGCTAAGTCAGAGGTCGTGGGTTCGATTCCCGCTCATTGCTAATATGTATATTTGCATTGTTCTAGGGGTTTCTATGTTTATGTATTTATTTACAAAAAAAAGTATTTAAGTATAATTATCCGCATTCTAGAACCCATATGACATGCTCTGCTTAGTTTAGGTCTTGATGGCGTTGTGTAATATGTCCTAGAATATTTATTTATTATATATTATTATTATTTCATGTCGTAGCCGGGGTCAGCTACTCCTTTAAATGTAGCATCCCGGTCAGCTTCCCGAGGCAGCAGAGGCAGGGGAGCAGTCCCGAGGTCAGCATCTCCTTTTTTTTATGCGACGTTTATGGGAGCAACCGCCACCTGATATCCCAATACCGAGAGGAAACCTGCATCAGAGCCTCTTACGTTATTTAGCAGGTGAAGTTGACTTGGGCCCAAGGGTTTTGGTGGTCCCGCAAATACCCTGATTAATGACACTAGAAACTCAAAGAAGAAGTGTGTAAGGACGGACGCAGATGGCGGGTTGTCTGCCTACCCTCAAGCGTTAGGCGTTAAAGAGAAAGCAACGACAGTTTAAGTGACCAGGTCATCAACACTTTTTGTAGTTATAAAATCCGAAATTGATCAGCTTATAATCCCACTAATATTAGGTCGTTTCATATGAAATTGCCGTTTTTCTTGAAGAAATTGGAGGAAACCCAATTTTCAGTAGGTACTAACATTTTTACATTTTTTTAGGAATGACAAATCCAAATTTTATGATTTTTTTGTGTATGAATGAGACAACATTAAGCTAACAAACAGCAACTTATATTACATTTTTGAAAAGTGTCAGCTGTTAAGTAATACGAAATTTATCATCAAAATGAATAGCATTTAGGAAGTACTGTTTTTGAAGATCGAATAAATTGTAAAATCTTGAAATCAACTTTCAAACCAAATATAAATAATGGAAATAGCTATTAAATTACAGGAATAACGAACTCATGAATTTGTAAGAAAATTGCGGCAATTTTAGGTAAAGACCTATTATCATAAATGTGAAGGTTTGAATGGATGGATGGAATCACGCACTGAACGAATCTGACTGAAATTTGGTACAGTGATAGATTACAGTCTGGAATAGGACATAGGCTAATATTCTATAGAGAGAGGCCGAATTTTGTGAGTCTGTTTATATGTTGAGGGTAAACTTTGAACCATTGAACTCACTGGAATAATTCTTTCACTGTTTGAAATGTATATTATCCGTGATGGACACAGGTTATATATTAAGTGCAAATCACGCTAATTACCTTTTTTTCGTGCGGAATTCCCTTCGGATACCCACCCGCGGTTATGTTGGGCTTGAACCAACTAAAACCGCACGCCGTCTCGGGTCTAAAGACGACGGGGTGTAAGGTTGCCCATACAGCATATCCCTCGCACCCCGACTGACCCTGGGCCATCTCCGGTTTCGAGATGCCCCCCTCGGGTTTGGGAACCACGGTGTCCCCGTCTTGCCCCGGTTTGGGGGAGGGGCGCTAGTCACCCCGCCGTCCCGGCCTGCTTCTGCTGGGGTGACAGGCGGCCTCACTTGCCACCCCCAGGCCTGCACTCATGGAGGACGGAGGTCGTTAAGCGATCTCCGGCGCCTGAGTTGCCTGGGACGGCGAGCAGAAGGAGGCGGTGGCGGCCCACGTCACGCTAATTACCTAATAACCGAATAAGAAGCGAATGATGAATCAAATAAAAATTATCTGAAAAACTATAATATACTTTATCATCGGGTAACAAGTCACGTAGTGTGATTATATCCAAAATAAACCAACAGCTGCCAAACAAAATTAGTATTCTACTTGAAACAGGAGGGATACAGATACGAGAGGTACGTACAGTCAACAACAAAAGTTGATATTTACTACTAGGTAGTCATCCGCGTTGAATTCTGATCCCGTTCCCGAATATTGATACTCATGAGTATCTTAGGCTTAGCTGGTGCTCGCAGCTTTACCCGCGTGGAATTCTGATAAATAATCAACCGCCCGCAACCGATAGGAACCCATTTTTTAAAGTATAAAATAGTCTATGTGTAGATTATAGTCTACAATGGTCTATAATCTATTTCTTTACCAAAGTTCAGCCTAATCTGATCAACTGTTTGAGCGTGATTGAGTAACAAACATCCAAACATCTTAACAAACTTTCACATGATGGCCTCTGTGACGTAGCGGTAGTGCATTCGTCTGCTACGAAAGGAGGCGCGGGTTCGATTCCCGCTCAGTGCAAATATTTGTATGCATGAATATGTCTATTTGCCTATATATATATTGTTACGTGCGCGGGGTACAAATTAAATGCCGTTTACACAACAAAGAGGTTTATTCGCTCACCACAAACTAGACAACTAAATAACTAGCACACACAGTACTCTTCAACAGTTCCAGTCGCTCAGCAGTTCACAGTAGTCCACAGTAGTTCCTTAAGTCGCAGGTATAACTCTCTTGATTCACTTCGGTAAGATGTGTTCGCTTTCACTTTCGAAAATTAACTGCCTCGTGTCGATAGCCGGGCGTCCTTTTATAGCTCTTAATAAGCGGGGTAGAATATTCCGGAAGGTACTAGGGCGTTCGAGAATAGTAGGTATTTACTGGGGCGTTCGAGAAAATAAGTACCTGCACAGTCGTGCCGACGATAGAGGTGAATGCCCTTTTTATCGCGATTTGTAGGTAAAGTTGGTATAGGTAGACAAAAGGGCGTGTGATTTTGTATTGACTTTTCTGGATTTTTCTAAACGGATCGATAGAGTACTTCGACATTAACAATGCGTTTTAATTTCTAGAAGATTCGATCAGTAGTTTCCGAGATATCGACGATCGTTGTAACAATATAATATGTCTTTCTGGGTGTTTCTATATATAATAAGTATGTATTTACAAAAAAAATTGTATATAAGTATGTTTATGCGCATTCTGGAACCCATAACACAAGCTAGTTAAACTATGCTTACTTTGGGTCTAGAAAGTGCTGTGTAGAATGTCATAGAATATTTATTTATTACTAGTTTTTGCCCGCGGCTCCGCTCGCGTAGATGTCGTTTATCGCGACAAAACATAGCCTATGTCCTTTCCCAAGGTCTAATCTACCCCTGTACCAAATTTCAGCAAAATCGGTTCAGTGGTTTAGACGTGAAAGCGTAACAGACATACAGACAGAGTTACTTTCACATTTATATATTAAGTAAGGATTTACATTCATAATATTAGAAGCAAGTAGAATTTATTTTAACCGCGGTAGCCTAGTGGTATGGGTAAAGGACTGCTGAGACGAGGTCTCGGGTTCGATCCCAGGTATTACCATGGCACACACCAATGACTTTTCGATGCTTTTCGAAGTTATGTGTGTATTTATCGCAGGTTTATAAGTGCCCGGTTAATGGCAATAGGCTCGCCACCTATTACATTGGGACCTAAAACATAAACTGGCGAAACGTGGGTGCTAGCACCTCTGCCTACCCCTTCGGGGATATAGGCGTGAGTTTATGTTATGTTATGTTATGTAGAATTTATAATATTAGTAGGAATATTTCCAAGGTTATTAGTAATTTTAAAACGTTTGTATTCATCAACTTCTGGTGACAGTACAATCAGCCAATTTTTTGGTCACTTTTATTATTCAATCAGTTAAGGAACATTGTAGCACTAGCTAGATTTGCCAAAATTATCATTCAGTAGTTTAAGATTCCGTTTTTAACCATCAACTTATGCCTGTAACGCTCCCCCCCTTAAACGGGTCCGAAAGTATTTCCCTCACTGATGAGACGATGGACCTGAATGCAGCAACTGATTACAGTGCTGAAGGCACTGAGAGTATCCGTTACTGTTATATCTTCCAAGTTTAGGAAGATACTATTAAAAGTTTGGCTTTATTGTGATCATCTAATAACCCTTTATACGTTGTGTTTAAGCATTGTAGTAACTCATAGTCCTTTATTTGGTACATTGAGACAAGACAAGAGTACATGGTATTGAGAACACTGATTTCAATCTAATTCCTATAACTATTATTCTATCTAGTAATAAAGTTAAATAATGTTCCTATACAACTACATTGAATCCCTGAACCTAATATGATTTAAGATTTTGATTTTAGAAGCTACCTAGTCTCTATAGTGATAATTAGTGATATTTATAAAATTCTGAATACTAAGTTCATTCCTAAGTGATCCTAGATATAGACATTTTAAGTTTTGTGTACCTTTAAATGCAAGCTAGTTCAATTTCACAGTATGATATATATTATTAGTATTAGTATTAGTTTTAGTTTAGTATTATTAGTATTAGTTTAGGTAGAAGTAAAGATATAACACACACAAAATGGAGTTGTCTTACCATAACTGGACCCTGCAAAGGAAATGTATATAGTTTTCTTATATACAATTTGAGTTATTTAGCCAAAGATATAGTAAATATTGGTGGTCAAGTAAATAAAATGTGTGATTAAATACATATGTGGTTAATAATTAGTTACCTTGAGATAACCTACATAGTAGATTATCTCAGAGTAGCCGGAAAAATGAAATGAAGCATCTGTTGATATGTGTAGACTGCTAGGATGGGGTAATTTTATAGGTAATAAGGAATCCTATGACCGGTTCCATTGCTGGAACCGGGGAGGCCGCATCCTCCAAAACCCCAGGCCCCCAACGAGCAACCAATCCTCTCCAAGCTGAAGGCATACTACTTTTAAGTTATGCACAACCTTAGTGCTTTACAAAATAAAAATAGTACCGAATTGGGAATGAGTGCCCATAGGTTAGATGAAAATATATCCAGTCTAACGAATGTATAGCTCGAATCATTGCTGTAGTGTATTCATACACAGGCAGTAATTGGGTAACCCCTTGGGCAGTTCATCTAGAACACGGCCAATGAGTTACTAGCGCTGATATGGGTACCAGCTGTAAACAGACATGGTAATATATATGGTAAGGTTTCGCAAGCTTGTGGCAACTGTACACGTTTCAGGGTCAAGTGATACCGCGACCAAACGCTTTCAAGACACAATGCGAGCTTGTGGCAACTGTCCACGTTTCAGGGTCAAGCGATACCGCGACCAAACGCTTTCAAGACACAATGCGAGCTTGTGGCAACTGTCCACGTTTCAGGTTCAAGCGATACTGCGACCAAACGCTTTCAAGACACAATGCGAGCTTGTGGCAACTGTCCACGTTTCAGGGTCAAGCGATACCGCGACCAAACGCTTTCAAGACACAATGCGAGCTTGTGGCAACTGTCCACGTTTCAGGGTCAAGCGATACTGCGACCAAACGCTTTCAAGACACAATGCGAGCTTGTGGCAACTGTCCACGTTTCAGGGTCAAGCGATACTGCGACCAAACGCTTTCAAGACACAATGCGAGCTTGTGGCAACTGTCCACGTTTCAGGGTCAAGCGATACAGCGACCAAACGCTTTCAAGACACAAGTATTTTCCCCACACCGATAAAGACATAATAATAAGTAGGTAGGTAAGTATGATAGCATGCATTGCGAGGGCTTAGCCTAGCATGACATATCACAATGAAACGAGCTCACATCCGTCAAACAGGATACGTAGATCAAATTGAACATCGATCCTGCAAATAATTTGTTTTAAATGTCTGAATTAAATCAGGCACTCTCAAGGACTGGATAAAGACAAAGGAATTGTCAAGAGTTAAATGAAACTGCTTTAAAAGACATAACAATCATTTACTCAAGTAATTACCGTACCTTTTGAGCTTCTCATCTTTACAATGAAAGTGAGGTCTGTATTTGATAGGAATAATAGTCCAGCAGATGGCTGTATGTATACACAATACGACACAAAGTGGACTGTCTGATCTTGTCCTATCACCAGTTGAGAAACCGTATGATACTACAAGATGAGCTCAGTAGGGTTGAGCTAGCTAAGGGGCATCAGTTCGTCACTAAACCTCCCCTCAGACCGAACCAATATCAGCAATGAACTGAGTCAGGGTATGATTATGTTACCTTACTTGATTAAGCAAGGTTTCACAACACACATCGACAATCCATTACTAGCTATTGTTGCGTACAGTACTGTTGTCTCGGCAGACTAGGCAAGTAAGGGGACGCTACATTCCATCCACTAGAATAAACATTTAGTTTGTCTAGCACATAGAATGCGATATCCAACGCTGAACGGGCTCTGCCCAATTGGGGTTCCCTATAATAAAACAACGGTCGAATACAGCCATCCTCTGGATTCATCCCAGACAGACTGTTGAATTTCAGTAGAACCATCGTAAAAAATAAGATAGCTCAATTTCTCAAACCTTTAACTTTTTTTTTTTTTTTTTTTTTTTTTTTTTTTTTTTTTTTATCGTGCGGAAATCCCTTCGGATACCCCCCCGCCGGCCAGCGGGGGCGGTTATGTCGGGCTTGCACCGACTAAAACCGCACGCCGTCTCGGGTCTTCAGACGCCGGGGTGTAAGGTTACCCATAGAGCATATCCCTCGCACCTCGACTGACCCTGGGCCATCTCACCACTAACAGCATCGCTCATCCTGTCTCCTCTGAAAGCAGAGGAGTACGGAGAGCGATGTGTTCCCGCCACGTTGGGTACTTTACTTACTTTACTTACTTAAGAACTTGGGAGGCTCTTAAGCGTGCCTAGAACTACATATTTCGTGTACACAAGGGTATTGTGTAGTGTGCAGGATGAGTGTAATGATGAGTGTATAAAATAATATTTTATAAGTTAGTTTAACAAGTCATATGACCCATTAATCACACTTTGAATATTAAATGCCATTACAGATACAGGCTAAGAATCTACAATAGACATCCCAGGCTTATAGGAACTAGCTATCTAGATTTAGATAAGGTAGCATTAAAAGAAAATGTTAGTAGCAAAATGGGTTACATATAGGTTAACGGCAATAAAAGTGTTTCCAGTCACCTCATTCCAGATAGAGAGCCTCGAGTACTCTAAACCCAGCATGAATCGACAGAGAACGCTATCATAGCATAGTCACAGTCTGATCCCTGACTTGACTTGGCCAAAGTCAACCCAGTTCACGTACCACGACCACGCCAGATTATCGAAGACATTAACTAAAATTTACTGCAATATAGAATGATTTTAGGAAGCATTTACTAAATAAAGGTGTAAACAGCTAATTTAAACTAATTCCCTACGAAAATAGTTCTTACAAAGAAAATTTCACTTTGCGTTTTATTTTTCTACCTCCAACCCACAAAAGTAAATTATCATGAATACAATTTATGAAACCTAAATACAGTCAACATTTTAAGAGTAAGAAGAACAGAAACTAAGATAACTCACCACCAGATTTAAACGCAGGCTACAAGGCTTTCTAAAGTTCGGATAGAAATTACGATGAACTATTCCCTAATTTACTTTCTCGGTTATAGATTCGCGACGTTTCCTATCACTTTCCTATTATATCCTAAGCTGAGCAGCGACTGATCGAAGGCTGCTCGGGCAGAGCTTCCGCTTGCTTATAGTTCGCGACGAATTCTTGAAGACTCCTCTCGATATTCCCCGGTACGCTCCATTTATTACCTCTTACTACCCCCCTTTCCTATAATCACGCCACTACACGTCATCTCTTCTGAGTTGCCATAAAACAATATGTTTCAAAGCCACTACTAACTATCGACTATTTGAAATTAATAACGGAAGCTATCAGCCTAAACAAATAAATTCACTTCAACTATTCCTACTCTTTAAATTGTCTTGTAACCAAATTAACATGAGATTATACCAAAATTATATTAAAAGTTAATAAAAGAAATCATTAAGTCTTGAATTGTTGTTCAATTCCGGGCCAGGAGGTATAGTGCGCAGTGGAAGTTCGCCCTCCTAGCTACAATGTGAAGTGAGCAGTCTGCGGTTCACAGAGCAATTGTTAGTAAAATAGGTTTCACTTACCAACTTAGAAGGCGCCCGAAACACGACGCTGTTACCTGTCTGTGTCTGTATTTGAGTATTTATGAAGTGTAGGGTGTATGAGGTTTGTGTGGACAGATCAGAGCGCGTGGTACAAGTGGAACCCTTCTAGACAAATATATGATTCGGTCGAACAACTCCCAACCGATCACGTTAATTAGTCCAAAATATAACCAATCCAACACTGGCCAAATAGGATATTCACGGATTATACTTATTAGAACAAAACTTATTTCAACAAACGTTTTCTCAAGACAATTCTTTCAACAAGTTGACAACAAGTGACAGTCGTAGATCTGTCAACGCAAATTAGGTTTTTTTTTTTTTTTACTTCGTTTAGGAACGCAACATCTACCCCCTCCGGACGGGCCTTCCCGTCCGCTAATCAATTGGCAATCTTGATAAGGTTGCGACCGCTCTCCTCATCACCGATCCGTCAACCAAAACCTCAGCAAATCGAGGAACCCCATCGGTGCCAGCCACTAGATTGAGAATGCGCCCCCGGCGCCAATACAACGGCATTAGGTTGGCATCCTTAATCAGGACGAGGTCTCCGACCTTGGGAGGATGAGTTTTATCCGTCCACTTGACGCGCTGCTGGAGGATGTGCAAGTACTCCAAGCTCCAACGCTTCCAAAAGCTCTGAGCGAGCTGTTGCACTAACTGGAACCGCGATAGCCGATTACGGCTCACATCGACAAGGGGGTGCTCCGGCAGGGCGACAAGTGGTTGTCCAATCAAAAAATGGCCCGGGGTTAGAACCTCCAAATCATTAGGGTCCGAAGAGAGCAACAATGGACGCGAGTTTAGTACGGCCTCAATGCGGCAAAATACCGTAGCTAATTCCTCAAAGGTGAGAACTGTGTCTCCCAATAATCTCCGCCAGAGTCCCTTGGCCGCTTTCACCGCGGCTTCAAAATACCCCCCCAATGGGGGCAGGCTGGCGGGTCAAACAGCCAAGTGACCCCCTTGCGGGCGAATTTGTTGCCTATGTCAACCTGGTTCTCCGCAAGGAAGGCGTAAACTTCCTTCAAATAGTTACTTGTACCTCTGTAATTGGTACCGCAATCAGATCTAATTAAAGAAGGCAACCCACGGCGAGACACGAATCTATCCAAAGTTGCCACAAAGGCCTCCGTCGAGAGCGAGGTTACTAGCTCCAAGTGTACTGCCTTCGTTGACAGGCAGACAAACACACACAAATAAGCCTTAAGGATTTTACTGTTACGAAGAGTAGACGTCTTCACCAAAAAGGGACCGGCAAAGTCCGTTCCGACGCCTGCAAAAGGCCTTGCCTCATTGACACGATCAGCCGGCAAGTCTCCCATCATGGGCTGCATAGTGGGGGCCTTAGTCCGGTAGCATGGCATGCAACGAAAGACAATGCTGCGGATAGTACGACGGGCCGACAAAATCCAAAAGTCTCGCTGCAGAATGGCCAACAGCGCATTACAACCGGCATGCGAGTTCTTAATGTGACGATCAGTCACCAACAACTTGAGCAAATGGCCTTCCTTGGGCAACAAAAGGGGGTGACGAGCTCCGTAGGGGAGGCTAGAGTGCCTCAAACGTCCTCCAACACGCAAGAAACCCGCATCATCCAAAAAGGGGCTCAGCTTACTGATAGCTCCCGACAACTTAGCCATACCGGACTTCAAGATTTCAATCTCCTTCTCAAAGTGTGCAGCCTGCACAGAGCGGACCCAAAGGAGGAGAGACTCCTGGAGCTCTTGAGGAGAAAGGACCGGCGACAGGCGTTTGTCCCCACGGTTCCTACAATTGTGACGAAAGCGCCTGATCCAAGATGTGACATTCAACAGTTTATCGAGGGAGCTGTACCGATTCAACAAAAGTCGGGATCAAACGGCGGGTCCTTCGTCTCAACAGCGAGCACCCTTAGCCCGGGCAAAGGATCCGTCATCAAGACTGGCATTCGAGGCCAAGCATCCTCGGACCGAGTCAGCCATTCTGGCCCCCACCAGAGGGGGTGATCTATCAAGTGAGGGGCCGTGCACCCACGTGAGGCCACGTCGCCGGGGTTCAGGTCCCCACGGACATGCCTCCAAGTTAAAGGTGTTGCAGAATTTTGTATCTGTGACACTCGGTTCGCCACAAAGACCTCCAAAGTGTGGACGGACGTCTTCAACCAACACAAAACAATTTGACTGTCCGTCCAGGCGTAAGAGGATCGAATGTCCACAGTTTCACCCAAGGTATTAACAACGTGATTCAATAGACGCACAAGAAGAGCTGCCCCTGACAACTCCAATTTGGGAATGGTCAATGCTGTTCGAAGAGGGGCTACCTTGCTCTTGGCCATGACCAGCGAGAGCTTCCCCTGGCCTGTCGCGCTGACAGTGCGCAGATAAACAACGGCTGCGTAACCGTGCGACGACGCGTCACAAAAACCCGTGGAGGGTAGCAGTGTAACTCCCAGGGGGGAGGATGGCGCGGGGCAACACGACCTCATTGACCGCAGGGAGTGTGGACACAAAGTGGATCCAATCCTTCAACAGGGTTTCCCGAAGCGGCTCGTCCCAACCAAGTCCCGCGGTCCAGAGGCGCTGGAGAAAGCATTTCGCCCAAAACAGTACCGGACAAATCCAACCATTAGGATCAAAAGTCCTTGCGACAGTAGACAACACAAGTCGTTTAGTCCAAGTGTGGGGCGACTCTAGGTCGACATCGTATGTAAAGATGTCTTGGACAGGTCTGTACTGAACACCGAGGACGGCCATCATGGCGGGGTTGTCAACGTCTTCAAACAAATGCGGGTCCTGTCTATGATCCTCCGGCAAACCTTCCAATAGAGCTGGAGAGTTGCACACCCATTTACGCAACTCGTATCCTGCGGAAGCCAGGATCCCAATCAACTCGTCACGCAATAAAATGGCTTCCCCAACCGTGGAAGCCCCAGTACAGACGTCATCGACGTACAGGTCCGTTTTCAAGATGGCGGACGCCCGAGGGAACTTCAAACGCTCTCGGTCCGCGAGCTCCCAAAGCGAACGAATGGCAACAAAGGGGCTAGAACGAAGGCCGTATGTATTCGTATTGAGCTCGTACACAATCATGGGGTCCTGGGGGTTCTCGCGCCACAGGATTAACTGATAACGTCTGTCATCCTGGTGAATGACCGTTTGTCGGAACATCATCTTGATGTCGGCCACAAAGACAACCTGATGTCGACGGAAAGACGTGATGACGTCACAAAGGTCCTTTAACAATTTGGGGCCTGAATGTAAGCAATTATTCAATGAGACACCCGAAGAAGTTCGCGCAGACCCATCAAACACCGTGCGCAGCTTGCCAGTGGACGGCTTGAATACCGCATGATGGGGCAGGAAGTAATGTTCAACTGAGCGCCAATCCAACCTTGACACCGACATGTGTCCCAAATCCGCGTACTCCTGCATGAAATCCAAGTACTTCTGCCTCAACACAGGGTCCCTGCCCATGCGGCGCTCCATTGCCAACAATCTCTTCTCGGCCGTAGGTCTAGATTCACCGAGAGGTGGTCGCACTGCGACAAAGGGCAACCTGGTAACAATCCGACCGGAACGGAGTCGACCCGTGTTGTTCTGATAGAACAATTCGCAATCCTGGTGTTCCGGGTTCAAACGGGCTACCTGAGGGGGCTCCTCAACCTCCCAAAACCTCTGAACGGCGTCAGAGAGAGCGGAGCCAGACACCAATGCAACATCAAGCTCAGGTGGAGGGGGGACCTTCAACACCGGTCCCATCATTGCAAAGCCAAAAATGGTCGAGACAGCCACCAAACCGTTCGGCTGCAAGATCTGTTTACCATCCAAAATTATCCTCCCGAGTACGTCGGAACCTAACAACAAATGCGCTGTGCTAGGGGAATCAAACCGAGGGTCAGCCAAATCCAGGCCTGACGTCAACCGGACAACTTCGGAAGACAGCTGAACTTGGGGATGCCTTCCCAAAATATTCTTCATCACAATGGCCGAGGTAGCAATTTTAGGGGCCAAACAATTCACTGGAGTGAGCCCAAACCAAGTCTGTCCCTCAACAGTGGTGACGGCTGCGTTGCCAACTCCCCTAATCGTGTCTGAATAGCCACGTATGTCTAGGCCTACCTGTCCCACCAACCAAGACGACAAAATGCAACCCTGGGATCCCGTGTCCAGAATGGCACGGACCACAACAGAGGACCCCGTTGGTCCCCAGACCCTAACCGATGCCGTTGGCAACAAAACCGTGTCGATCTGGGAGGTTGCAGTGGTGGGGCAGGCGCCAACTTCCTAATTTCTGGGCGGCGACCGATCGCCGCACCCAGGCTGTAATCTCTCCCGAAGAGGATAGAACGCAAACTCCTCATCCGCGCGGTGTCCCGAGCCGCGTGCCATGGCTGGAGGGGCATATCCCACCGGATGCCTGAATGGCGGAGGGCGCGACTCCAACCTGGGGCGCTCCGCCAACGGAGGGGAGTGCAGGCGGTGCTGGTCCGGCCATTGCCGGCGAGCAGCGGCTGCATAATCGCCTTCATGTGGGGAGACCTGGCGGCCGTCCCGCGGCGCGGGGGGTGGCGAGCGGTGCTCGAAAGTGCGGGCCCCTTGCCGGTTTGGAACCGGCGAGCGGACCTGGTGCTCGTCTCCGCGATCCCCGCCCGTGCGCGAACCCACATCAGAGGCTGGACTGCCAGCGCGGTTCGCGTTAGCGCACAAAACGTCCACATGGGACCCCCTGCAAATTCTACAAGGGCGGGAGTCGGGGCATTCCCGTTGAAGATGAGCCCCCAAACAAGAATAGCACAGTCGGCGTGCCTTGGCAATTCGGCGGCGGGCACTGACGTGCAAGTCCAAAAAGGCCGCACAAGAAATGATGCCATGTCCCGTGACCCTGCAGTAGTCACAACTGGGACGACTCTGGGTGCCGGCGAAACGGGGGGCGGGGCGACCCTCAAGGGGCCCCCGAGCCCCGGTCCGTCCCTGGTCTCTGGGCCGGGGAGGCGGTTGGCGTGACCCCGAGGCAAGGCCAGAGTTGTCGAGGATCCTACATTCATCCTCCAAAAACTTGACTAGGTCATCAAAGCGGGGGAGATGGGTGGCACTATCCCCACCATACTTCTGCTCAAAGCGAGACCTCAAGTCTGCAGGCAGTCGTTGCAGCACTATGTGCACCAATAAATAGGACCAATGGTCCACCGGCAGCTCCAGTCGCTTGAGGGCATTGGTGGCTGCCACCAATGGGTTCAAAAGGTCGGTACGCAGTGTCGACACTCCCGTAATAAAGGGCAACCCCAAAATATGGCTAATGTGAGCGTCAGCCAAACACCGTTTATTGTGGTACCGCCGGGAGAGCAGCTCCAGAGCAGTAGGGTAAGCCGCATCCGTCACCGGCAAGTGCTGCACCAAGGCTCGGGCCTCTCCCTTGAGGACGGACATCAAATAGGCCAACTTTTGGGCGGGTCCAAGGTCCGAGCGCGAGTCGACCAGACTCACAAATAAATTTTGAAAGCCCAGCCAGTGGTCCATCTGACCATCAAAATGTGGCAGTTCAAGCGTGGGCAGCTTGCTTAAAAGTCCCGGGCCAGCGACAGAGGTCTCCGGCTTGACCTGGACAGACTCCCGGCTCTTCAATATTTCCCTAGCACGTAGGGAAATCGTGTCTGCCAACGCCAGGATCTGGTCGTAGTCGCCAACAACCTTGTCCCGCGCTGCCTGACTCAGCTGGTCCAACCCGAGGTCCTCAGCCAGGTGGCTAAAGCGGGTGAACAGGGCATCTACAGCCCCAAGCCTGTTCTCCATACCGCCGAACCTGGTAAGAGTGGTCTCTGCCAGCTCTGGTCGAGTAGTGGTGGCCGCCGCCGACGTGAACCACCTCAATTGTGTGGTTATACCGGCTATGGCCTCCTTCGCTGCACTTAAATGAGACATTCCAACAAAATTCAAGAGATTACCCAAACAAATAATTATTTAAACAATGTTAGTTCAATTTATTTTATCCAACACTGATACAAACAGCAATACAATATAATTCTTTATAATTTACAACTGATAACCAATACAAATAAGGTTATGAGACCCGAGACTGCGGTTTTAGTCGGTTCGAATCCGACACAACCACGCTCTTGCTACCAAAATGTTCAATTCCGGGCCAGGAGGTATAGTGCGCAGTGGAAGTTCGCCCTCCTAGCTACAATGTGAAGTGAGCAGTCTGCGGTTCACAGAGCAATTGTTAGTAAAATAGGTTTCACTTACCAACTTAGAAGGCGCCCGAAACACGACGCTGTTACCTGTCTGTGTCTGTATTTGAGTATTTATGAAGTGTAGGGTGTATGAGGTTTGTGTGGACAGATCAGAGCGCGTGGTACAAGTGGAACCCTTCTAGACAAATATATGATTCGGTCGAACAACTCCCAACCGATCACGTTAATTAGTCCAAAATATAACCAATCCAACACTGGCCAAATAGGATATTCACGGATTATACTTATTAGAACAAAACTTATTTCAACAAACGTTTTCTCAAGACAATTCTTTCAACAAGTTGACAACAAGTGACAGTCGTAGATCTGTCAACGCAAATTAGGTTTTTTTTTTTTTTTACTTCGTTTAGGAACGCAACAATTGTCCTTATAATTTTTATTTTACTTTTAGGCCAACAATGTATGAGCAGTGAGAAGGGTATTTTAATGTTAGTCTGCAACGTCTGAAGCCGTTCTGAACAGCAAGCCCCCATCCTCAGACCGCCAATGCAATCTCGATGGTTGGACCGTCACATGCCGTTGACTGTACAAAGGGGTAATCCTTGCAGTTATGCCAGAAAGTGAATATATAAATGCAGAGAAGTATTCGTAGCACACACGTAGCTGTTTTCGTAGAAGCTTCGTAGATCGTAGCGCATCGTGTAGTTTGTAGCGCGTCACGTAGCACGACGATAAATTTGTAGTTACTTTGTGAATGCAATCTCGATATAGTATTGGAAAGGGAGTGCTTTAAACAGAATATTCATGTCTCTTTTATCTTCTCTTTCGTTCTTTTATCTTTTCTTTCGTTCTCTCATTTAATATTTTAGTGTCTAATCGAGAGAATGGCTGTCCTTCCTACGTTAAAGTAACAAACACGTCACCCACTTGATGGTAAGTGGTTACCGCGGCCTTTGATTTTTTTTTATATCAGTCACTTCAAGATGAATTCACCTGGTGTGATGGTAAGCTAAAGGTTAATTCTCAAGAATGAGGGTCACGACTGCAGAAACTACAAATGCTACAATGGTGGTCCTCAGCTTGACGGCTTCATAGGATGGTTTTTCACATCGCGTTTAAAGGAAGTGAATGCTAGATGCATCAGTTTATATATTAGGTCATTACCAATGAAATTGCCGTTATGTTTAAAAAAATTAAACGATTTTTTTTCATATATTTTTTATGTGTAGGTATTAATCGAAGTAATTACCCATGCAATCAATGCATCTTTGCCAACGCAGCGGCAGTTTATTGATGCCCTTCTTAAAGAAATCAGCTGGACGGGAGGCAATAAATTCTTCAAAGGCATTTTGTACTGCCTCTCGGGTATTGTATTCCTTCCCGCCAAGAAGTTATCCAAATTCTGGAAAAAGTAGTAGTAGGCGCAAGGTCTGGTGAGTATAGCGGATGACGGAGAGCTTCCAACCCCAGTTCTTGCATCTTGGAGACCGTCTGCTGTGCAGTATGAGGTCGCGCATTGTCGTGCACGAGCACCGGAGACGATCGATTGACCAATGCTGGTTGGAGATGTGCCAGCTTCTCCATCATTGTATTCAGTTCTTCACAGTACACATCTGCAGTAATACTCACCCCGTTTGGTAAGAAGCTGTGATAAATCACACCGGCGCTAGACCACCAAACAGTGACCATCAATTTTCTAGGAGTAAGTTTTCGTTTAGGACATTGTTTAGGTGTTGAACCAGGATCCAACCAGCTTGCGGTTATTAAACAGAATCCATTTTTCATCGCAAGTAACAATGCGTTTGAAAATTCCTTCATTTGTGTGTCTGTTGAGCAATACAAGGCATGTCTCGACGCGTACTTCGCGCTGGCGATCATTGACTTCGTGGGGCACCCATTTGTCAAGCTTTTTTACCTTGCCAATTTGACGCCAAGGGACCAATATTGTTATGACGCTAACTCCGGAAACTGCTGCTAATTCAGCTGTAGATTGTGTATCATCGGCTTTCACAATCGCCTTTAATTCATCATGGTCGACCAAAGTCTTCGGACGACCACGAAGTTCATTTTGCAGGTTGAAATTTCCAGAACGGAAGCGAGCAAACCAATAACAGGCGGTGCGTTGGTTTGTAGTGTTAGCTCCGTAAACGTCGTTGATGTTGCGTGCCGCTTGTGCCGTGTTGCTGCCACGACGATACTCATATTCCATAATTACTCGAATTTTTAACTTAAATGCGATGAAAATATAACACTAATCAATAAACAAATGACTACTTTTGGAAAATGAATTCCATGTTTTTAAAATAAATTAATTTGAAATTAGAGTTGTTAGCCAAACAAAAAATATTTTGAATTGAAATGGCCAATACTGCAGAACGGCAATTAAATAGGTATTATTTAATGATGTTGATTAAGCCTATTTTACACGGGTCAATTTTCACCGTGCGACTAGTCGCTTCACAAATCGCCTCATCAAGCCGCATCGCTAGCCCATTTACACAGGTGACTAAAATCGCATGCACCTCGGTCATTTTCTTCGAAAATGTTGAGTAGCCTGAGCATATAACTGATAAATGAACCGTGTAAACACGGTCGGTTTTAGTCACCAGCCGCATGCGGTCAGCCAGATACTGCCCAACTTTGGGGCTTGTAGCTTCAGTCACTTGTGACCTAGCCGAATTGCCATTTAGACGGGCGATTTTGGTCGTGTGGCAAAAGTCGTGTGGCATTAGTAATCCGTGTGTAGGCGCAGATGCGTGGTTGCAGGCGAGATTTTTATGGAAACAGCTGATTTGCAGTAATGCGGTTATACTTTAAAAGTCGATTAAGTACACATGCACATAAAAGACTATCAGGACGTGCGTAGCGTTCGGCCGTTGTATCGAGCGACTGTTTGGTAAGGTGCAGGACCAACTCCTCCGAAAAGTGCCTCACGCATTCGTCCTCTAACAAAAGTTGTTAGTAATACCTACATGAAGTGGCAGTGGGCAGGGCACATAGCTCGGAGAACCGATGGCCGTTGGGGCAGAATGGTCCTTGAGTGGAAACCACGTGATGGCAAGAGCAGTGTGGGAAGGCTTCTCGCAAGGTGAACAGACGACCTGGTAAAGAGCGCAGGGACTCGGTGGATGTCTGCCACCGCTACAGACCGGTCGAAATGGTAGTTGATGGGGGAGGCCTATGTTCAGCATTATTTTTTATAAATAGTACAAATGTTAACTACTACGAATACATATAAAGTCTTGTAATAATTAATAGGATCGCGTCGTGGTTGTCGTTCGGGTTTTGGGAACCAAACCGTGGTTCCCAAAACCCGAGGGGGCCATCTCGAAACCGGAGATGGCCCTGGGTCAGTCGGGGTGCATTTTGGGCCACCTTACACCCCGACGTCTGAAGACCTGAGATGGCGTGCAGTTTTAGTCGGTTCGAGCCTAACATAACCTCCCCCGCTGCCCGGCGGGGGGGTATCCGAGGGGATTTCCGCATGAAAAAAAGGGTCGCATCGCTACACCGTGTAAATCCGCCTTTACCCGACATTTCACATGTGATGCACCAAACTATGGTGTTGATATTAATAGCGTCGGTAGCTTAGTGGTTAAGGAGTCGGCCCTACGGTCGAAAGGTCCCAGGTTCGAATCCTGGCCATTACGCTGCCGAGGTGAACACACTCCTAATACATCAACTAAGGTTAGTTGAAGGGGTTAGGGGAAATATTAGTAATTTCGGTTACTAATATTCTTCTATAAAAAAAAGAAATACACCTTCATACTCAATTGACAAGCTTGACATACTCATCCTGCATATTGCAAGGATGAGTATGTCAAGCTTGTCAATGCAAATTGCCTGATGTCCGCTATTGAATGCATTGAGCAAATAAATCAATCTATTGGATCATTGAGTTTACTGTCGGAATGCGCAGTCCACTTTGGAGCAGCTAATATTTTAGGTGGTCAGTAAGTTATAGGATACAACGATTTGAATAAATAAATATTATTCTACACAGCGCTATATAGACCAAAAGCATTTATTAACTAGATTGTGTTAAAGATTTCAGAATGCGGATAAACATATTTAGATTTTTAAAGGGCTTCTAAAGGAGGTTCACTATTTGATCTGTATGTTTGTTTGTCGGCAATTTGCCCACGTTTGGTTGAACCAATACTTTTCTGAAAACCGCATTAGAATCGAATGCGGTTTTCAGAAAAGTATTGGTTATATTCCGGAGAAGATTGGTTGTGTACTATTATTTTATAGTATTTTATAAATATATAGATATTATTTTATAAATATATTTATTTATAAAATAATATCTTTCTCTTCGCATTTGTGCCTTTTGAATAAAAGTTCAAAAGGCACAAATGCGCATAAGATTTTCCTGTTTAGTTCTTTTTCACTTTTTAGTCCTTTTTTGGTTTTTAGTCAGTTGTATTTTTTAATAAAAAAATGGAAATACATACATAAACCGATGCAAAAATACATATTCTTGCATACAAAATAATATTTGCACTGAGTGATGAATAGGCGTCCATTTCCTACTCAGAACATTTAAGTTAAAAATATTTCAAATTCAATATTCTTATAGCTCAAGCTAACATTTTTAAAAAGGTTTCATCAATATTATACACTAAAATTTTCTCCACTAGAATCTATTTTTGGGTATACCACCATCAATAGCCAAATAACAAAAGAGATAATTCAAAGAGAAAAATAAACAGTTTATAACTTAATACACCTCGTAAAATGGTAAATAAACTGTGAAACTATTGCAATTTAAATGATAATAATATTATTTCTTTTAACATAAAACTTCTAACCTCAACAGTGATAAAAATAAATACTAAACTCACTGAGCACCAGAGCGTCATATAAATCGCTATCTCTTGTGGATTAAAGTACCACTTGGTTCTGTTCGCTACGTATTATGATTTTACTCGACTGCGCTTATTGAGAGACCCACTATCTCTACGCTACGAACGTATGTTAATACCGATAGCAAATTAGGACTGCTCCAAAATATTTTTAGCAACCATCAATATTATTTCGGAGTCCAGGGTCAGCATACTCCTTCTCGTCCTATTGATTTGGCTTATACGACTTTTATGAGAGCGACTGCCGTTTCTCATTGGATGCACTTCGGTGAGTGTGCACTGGAGTTGAATAACCTAATTCTTAGAAGACCCTTCCACCACCGAACGATAAGACGCACGGCGATGCGCCGTCAATGCATGGTGAAAACGCTTTGGCGATATATTCATCATGCGTACTGCTTAAGAGTGGAATGCCCTGCCTGAGTCTGTGTTTCCGGAAAGCTATAACCTGGGGGTCTCTCTATTTATTTACAAAAAAGTATCTAAGTATGTTTATCCGCATTCTAGAACCCATATGACAAGCTCTGCTTAGTTTGGGTCTAGATGGCGCTGTGTAATATGTCCTAGAATATTTATTTATTTTATATTTATTTAACTCAGCGGTTCGGTGCTTCCTATCTTTGTCGCACGATAAAGAGCTGGAATACTCTGCCCGCGCACGTGTTTCCTTCTTACAATCCCGGGTTCTTCAAGCGGGGCGTGAAAAAGCATATTTTGAGGCTGTCAATGTAGGGGCTACCATTTTAGGATGGTCAGCATCTGGGATGGTAGCCCATATCTTCTGGACATAACTTGTCATTGTCATATAAAAAAAAGAGAAAAAAAACGCGAGTTTCATGGTTTTTCTGTTTTTTTTTTTTATTTTTTTTATACCACTCAAGTGGCAGACAAGCTCACGGCCCACCTGATCGGAAGCGGTTACCGCGGCCTATTGACGTGTGCAACACCAGGGGCGTCACACTCGAGCTGCTGACCCTGTAAAAACCTTCTAATGCCCTTCTTGAAGAACCCCATATTGTAGTCGCTTGGGAAAACCACATCAGGGAGATCATTCCACAACCTGAGGGTGCGCGGAATGAAGTGCCTTTCATATCTAACTGTACTCACCGTTTCCGGTCGCAACGTGTGAGGATGAATTCCCTGTCTGTGGCGAGCGGTGCGATGATAGAATGTGGGATGGATATGATGCCCACATCATATCAAACAATTCTTCTGAACACACCCCGTTATAAAGGCGGTAGAAAACGCACAGGGAGGCGAAATCTCTCCTAAGGTTAAGCGGTTCCACACTGCCTGTAAGTATGGGATCGTCGACGATCCTCAGCGCCCGTCTTTGCACCGAGTCGAACGGGTCAAGTTGGTATCTAGGTGCTCCGGCAAAAAGGTGACAGCAGTACTCCATCTGGGGCCGGACTTGCGACTTATAAAGAAGAAGTCTTTGCTCCGCAGTGAAGTACTACTTCGCCCTGTTGAGCACTCCAAGTTTCTTAGATGCCAACTTGACCTTGTCTTCCAGGTGACTACGGTACTGGACCTCGCTGGAGATGTCGACACCGAGGATCCCGATACTTTTAGAGATATTAAGTGGTGTGTCCAGGAATTGTGGCGCTACAATATTACTGGATACTGGATTATGGAAATTGCTCAACGCGCCAGAAGAAGATTCCACTTCAAAAAAAAACTACGGGTTGCACTCCGGGAGTGCCGGCAGAAGTGAAAACTTGAATATTAACGTTGTGCATTTTTGATATTTTGTAATGGTTAGGGCCTAATTTTGCACGAATTGCTTTAATTATCAGTATAAAAGTACTATAATTTATGTGGTAACATACAATATTCATTTATTGTGCTATCGTACACAAACATGACAATTTATATTACATGAAAAATTTTACACTTCAGAACTATTACAATTATTATTTTACATTGAAAAGTTTATCTTTCAGCAAAATCAACTTCATACCCATCCATCCATAATTTCAACGACTTTACCACCATCATTATTCCCAGAACCATCATCGCCAATATATTTATAAAGTACTCACTCATTTTCTTTCGCTATTTCTTCGTCACTTTTTTCATTAATAGATGCACTTTGTTTAATTTCCTTTTATATCAATAGATTTATGGCACAAAATAGAATAAATATTACAAAAAGTTATATGTTGACAAAAAGAGTTTCTTGGACCTCGGTCGCAATCGATCTCAGTCTTGACGAAGTCAACGACCACTCATTAGGCAATCGCGCCACCAAGGTTGTTAAGTACAGTGTGAAATTAGCGCTTCTATATTTGTTGTCTTACGATCAGGTCACGTGTTTACTGACGCGAGTTTAACCTTTTTTACCCATTAAAAAAAGAGGGCACAACGCCGCTTAAGAAGTTTTCAATTCAAAAAAACACCAAGTGGAAAGTGTCGTCTATCAATCAGCAGATGAGATTGTATAGACCTCAAAGTTCTTAGTGGGCCAAAAACACCCAATTTCGGTTTTAAACATTCTGTATAAAAAACTAGCTGACCCGAAAAACTTCTTTCCGCCTTAGAATCAAGTTATGTTGGTTACCTTATCAGCTGAATTTATTTTGTGAATATCTCATGTATGCACAGTATCCCGAGTGGGTCATCACAAAGCCTTAGATAGCCAGGGTCAGAGGGAAATGCCTTATGGGCCACCTTACACCCCGTCACCTGAAGACCCGAGACGGTGTGGCGGCCAGACATAACTACCCCCACTGGTCGGTAGTGGGTTAACCGTGGGGAGTGCCGCGAAAAAAACACAAAAAAGGAATATAGGCATAGTCAAACCTAAAAAATCCAAAATCATGAAAAATGAATCTACCCGTTCTTGAGTTGTCTGCGGTCGCCGGTCCTCACTAACACAAAACACGATTTTCTTTTATATATATATATATATATATGTTAAGATTTTCGTAAAAGCAAAAGCCTTCAACCACGCTCAGCTGATGATGGATTTATAACTGACATTATGTATTCATAAACCCTTTCAGAAGCTTTCTTGTGTTAGAAGTAGTTCACGTTAGTAATGACATAGCCAAGGTACGAACCTGTCTCGATTTCCAGCCCAGCACCTTAGCCACTCGGCTACTACGTCATAGTGCTAGAAACTTACTTGTTTAATGTATACTATATTAATAAATAAATATTTAAATAAATATTCTACGACATTCTACAAAGCGTTTTCTAGACCCAAAGTAAACATGGTTTAACTAGCTTACGGTATGGGTTCCAGAATGCGGATAAACATACTTATATACTTCTTTTTTTTTGTAAATACAAACATATTATACATAGAAACACCCAGACCAATGCAAATAGACATATTCATGCATACAAATATTTGCACTAAACGGGAACCGAACCCACGCCCCCTGTCGTAGCAGTCGAAGGCACTACCGCTACGCCACAGAGGCCATCAACATACACCACTCCTGTTTTACCTAGTTACATTGTGGTTACATTATTGTTACGAGTTCAACATTTATATTCCAAATACTTACAGTGCAGGACTTAGGTGTCATCCTCATACAGTGCAATCGATACCATCGCGAACCAAGCGGTTTGGTGACTCCTTTTTTTGTCGGACCATAAAGCACTGGAACGCTTTACCCACTCACGTGTTCCCTTCTACCTACAATCCTGGGCTCTTTAAGCGGGGCGTGAAAAAACATCTGTTGAGGCCGTCTAGGTAGGGGCCACCATTCTAGGGGCAATCTCTAGAAATGGTGGCCACTACTTTTTGGACTTTACCTCAGCTTACCATCAGGCGGGGTACAGTCAATTGGACGGACTAAATATATACAAAAAAAAAAAAAAAAAAGTGGTTTTTAACGAAATCTTTAAACATATACCGCAAGAGATTTCTGTTTGTTTTGCTATCGGTACAAAGAGGTTGGATTGCAGGCATCAGGAATGAGATCTCTTTTATGTGAAGCGCCGATGTCCACTCACAACCAACCTGCACCACTATTTACATATCATTTTTAGGGTTCCGTACTTTTTTTTTTTTTTTTTCGTACGGAAATCCCTTCGGATACCCCCCCGCGTGCTAGCGGGGGTGGTTATGTCGGGCTTGAACCGACTAAAACCGCACGCCGTCTCGGGTCTACAGACGCCGGGGTGTAAGGTTGCCCATAGAGCATATCCCTCGCACCCCAACTGTAGGGTTCCGTACCTACCAAGGAAAAAACGTAACCTTTATAGGATCACTTAGTTGTCCGTCCGTCCGTCCGTCCGTCTTTCAAGACCGTTGTTCTCAGGCACGCGTGGAGGTATCAAACTGAAATTTATGTCTAATACTCAGGTCTACTGTCCCTTGGCACTGTGAAAAAATCAAACTTCTAAGCCAAAGCAATCAAAAGATACAGCCGTTTATACCGGAAATTTCCGCAAATTTTCGAAACTCGCACGGGAATCAAAACCTACACGGTACTTCCCGTGAACTTAGAATCTTAAAATTTGGTACGAAGTAACGTCTTATAGTACAGATAAAGGAATAATTGCGAAAACCGTAAATTTTTAGTTACATCATATAATAAAAATATTTTTGAAAATTTTAAAGTTACTACTACCATAACTGTGACTCTGATATGGGTGAACTTTTACTTATATACCTACAGGTTTGTACGGAACCCTCGGTGTGCTAGTCCGACTTGCACTTGGCCGGTTTTGTATGAATACAGTTGTGATGGAGCATCCTTGGGATTTCTTAGACGAATATTTTTAAATACTAGCTGTTCCGTTCCTACTTCGTATGGGCAAACTTCGAAAAAAAATATAGTACCACCTACCAGGTTCAACAACTACACTATGCTTATCATCTTGTTCTCAACAATTAGTGGTATTGGCCAATAGCCCTTTCGCAACTATATCAGTGGCGAAAAGAGGCCGGGGCATTTTACCACTTTGGAAGTTTGTCTCGCGCAAACTATTCAGTTTAGAAAACAAATTATATTAGAAACCTCAATATCATTTTTGAAGACCTATCCATAGATAGCACACGTAAGGGTTTGAAGAAAAAAAATGGAACCCCCAAAATTTATTGTTTTTTTCTATTTTTGTGTGAAAATCTTAATGCGGTTCACAGAATACATCTACTTACCAAGTTTCAACAGCATAGTTCTTATAGTTTCGGAAAAAAGTGACTGTGACATACGGACGGACAGACAGACAGACATGAGGAATCTATAAGGGTTCCGTTTTCTGCCATTTGGCAAGGGAACCCTAAAAACACTTCATCTTTTGCCAAGCAACACGTTATCCAACAACACTTTGACGACAATATTTTGCTAAGCAAAAAGCTAAAAAGTTACTTTGCTCATCAAAACTTTACCCAACAACACTTTGCCCAATATCCAAAATGACATGTATATCAAACGCACTAGTTACTAATACGTTACTGAGGCAATTTATAAAATGAGTTGACTAAAACTCAACACTCTATTTAGAAAAGCACCAAATCAGATAAAGTAGTCAGCCAATCGCCGAAGGCTTCATTATCCAAATGAATCCTGTTAAAATATCTTTCTCAAGTCAATTTATTTAATCGGCTCAATTTGAATACATTTCCTCCAATCAATCCAGACGGTATGCCATGATAGTTGAAGATCTCGCCTTAGATCAATCTTCAACTATTAAGTTTCGTAATGAAATTAAAATTGTTATGTTATGTTACATCGCTGTTAAGATCTTCGGGATCCCAGCCGAACACACCTGCTGATAGGCAGACAAAGCTCGATTGCGCTCGACTGCCTTTCTCTCGGAGTCCTCCTCCCATAAAAGCCGCATATAAATCTGAAGGATCTCTTTACCTCATCATCTGATGAGGTTCCTCTGAGTAGCGGGAACTAGATCAGAATTCCACACGTCTGGGGCCGCGGAGATCACCTAGCAATGACACGAGAGTTTTATATCCACTCCCATCGCTTCTCTGAGGCGTGATGTCGATTTTATTTAGAAAGAAAATTACTTCGCCACTGTTCCTCAGTCAATAAAGTTTCCTTGAGAAGAAGAAAGGGATCGAATAGTAACGAGGGTGTAGTTTAGAATCGTATTTCAGCTGAGTGATACATAGTACTTGAAACTATACCTACCTACCCGAAAAATAAAACAAAAATTGTTATCAAGGAATTTTCATACACTTTTGTCTCCCACTTAGCACGTTAACAATGGATCTTCATACACGTGTCTCGCAGATTTCTACGGAAGTTTTGTCTCCCGCATAACACGTAAAAAATGGTTTTACATATACTTTTGTCTCCCTTATATTTCTACGCAAGTAATAATATACATTCAATCTTATTTTTGCAAAAGTACTTGGGCACTTTCTGAGTAGGTGTAGTACCTATAGAAAATAAATTGCAAACCAACTTAAAAAAGGAAAACTGTGAGGTGGTGCTACATAGCGAAGGGGCGTTATTATATGTTTTGGATGTTAGCTACATATTTTCCTAGGTGAGAGACAACCACAGTTGACCTAGAAACAAGAATTCGACGGTATAACGAGGCTGAAGATTGTTCTTGACCCGGTTGTAAGCGCGAGCTAGAATAATGAGAGGTGACGTCACAGTGTTGTGCGAATATTCACGTTTTTTGTTGATAGTACAGCGCGTGTTACAGTCAATAACAAAAGGATTAATGAAATTTTGAAGCATATAATATGCGAACTTTGCCCATTAATTTAAATTGGAAGGAAAGTCCACTTCAAGGACGGGACTTCAACCCGCGACCAGTCCTTTTTTAGGGGGAATACTGGGAAGCTGGATGGGAGTTTTGGAGCCTCACCAAGAACTTCGGGCCCAAGCCAACCTCACCTGCAAGCTGGTACAATCAATCAGCTGACGGACGATGCTCAGGCGCGGGCTCTACTCTCGGGGGTGGGAGGACAGGCAGTAGCCGCTCCCACAAAAGTCAAAGACAGAAAATGGAAAAGTAGACCCCAGACTACGAGGTAAACCTTACATGCGACCAGAACTAACGCGAAGATGTTGATGACTCCGACCAACTGAGCTACCTGAACACGTCCTGGACAACCAAAATTCACTATTATTATTCCTATAGATTTAGATCGGAAAAAGAGAACATCTAGGACGGGGCATGAACCCGCAACCAGTCCCTTACAGGGGGACCGTCCCGTCCTAGAGGTTCTCTTTTTCCGTAAAGTAAACATACAAATTGCTTAAAAATTTAATTGAATCACTATTATTATGTATGACAACCATAGAAAAAATGTATAGACAACTATTATTTGGCCTCTAGACTAGGTCCGCAAGGCAGTAGCTCTTGCAATGTTGAGCTGAGAGTGCCCATGTCTGAGTGATTTGGAAAGGAGCATAGAATATCGTAGTTTTTGAGAAATCAGCTTTAGAATTTTTTGTTCGGTGATTATACTTCCGTGTCTTGTCCGATTTTCGATTTTCTTTTTTTAATCGGTATTTATGGTTTTAGGCTACGTTTTGGCGCCAAAACTTAGATTTTACTAATTGTGGTTTTTGAGAAATCAGCTTTTGAATTTTTTGTTCGGTGATTATTCCTCCGTGGTACTTCATAATTTAAATTTGTATAGCCTATGTCCATCATATCACTATCATCTATGATTATGCTAAGAATCATTAAAATCGGTGGAAGTGTCTAGGCGCTGGAGGGACACAAACGAAATACAGTGAGTGGAGTGAAAGGAGATTTCGATCGACTTCTTCTCACTGTTAGCTCAAAAATATTTTTACCATGATCACTTAGTCACCACACGTTCACGAGCATGACGCTAGAACTACTTTGTCTCTATAGTGACTGTAAATAAATCACTCCCTATTACTCCAAGTTATTTCTTAAATAAAAATATCTACACAATGCATGACCGGTCAATACAAATCAAGTCATTCGTGTTTTTGAACAAATAATGCGAACAATAATGTTGAGCATTTGATATCTTTTGTTTTTTCTTCTATTGTGGTCTGACTCAAGCATGACTGTTAAGTGACTGGTATCAGTTGTCTCAGCCAGTTATTACCTTAAGCTGTGATATGTTGTGTCTTAAAAATGTAGTTGTATCTTGGGAACTAGTAACTGCTGTGATTATATTTATATTTACAGGTGATTCTCTTTTTTTTCTTTTTTTTTAGCGTGTGGGCTTCACCCCATAGCCAACGATGGGGTGGGCGTGTCGGAATCGGACCAACTAAATCACATGGTGTCCTCCCCAAGTGTCCATTGCCGGGCACCCCGGGTAAGCCCTCGAAAGGATAACTCCAGGGTTACCGGCAGACTTTGGCTGCCACCGCGGCCTCGCCTGGTGGGGTCGGGTTTTATCCCGCGTCGGTGAGTAGGCAGGCAGGCAGGACACACACGACACGCCTCCGCCACGGCCTGCTTCTGTAAGGACGGCGAGTCGGCCAACTGCCGTCCTCACAGGTGATTCTCTAAACTAATAATATTATGTATCTAAGTGAATTTGTTTATTTGTTTCTTAATCACGCAATAACAGCTAAATTAATATGTTTTTTTTTAACGTGTGGAAATCCCTTCGGATGCAAACCCCGCTGGCCAGCGGGGGAGGTTATGTCTGGCTTGAACCGACTAAAACCGCACGCCGTCTCGGGTCTTCAGACCTGAATAAAAATATTTCTTCAAAAATCTGTTTGAATATTTTTTTACATATGCCTTCAGAAGTCGCAGTGCAGCAAGATACGGAATTCACGAGAGTACAAAAATTACTAACATGGATGCCCGTGCCTTGGCTGGGTGCCCTGACGTTTGGACCAGAGTGTAAGTTAAAAAAAAGTATTTCACCTCCTTTCATCATCATAGAGATTTTCCGAATGCATCCAAAATTTACACTTTGGAGCCCCGGGTCCGACCGGCGTGTTCTACTGCCTATATAATGGTATGTGTTCAGAAGAATTGTTCGATATGATGCCCACGGCCACATTCTATCATCGCACCGCTCGCCACAGACAGGGAATTCATCCTCACACGTTGCACCCTGCAACGGTACGCACAGCAAGATGTGAAGGAAACTTCATTCCGCGCATGCTCAAACTGTTGAATCATTTCCCTTCTGTAGTTTACACAAGCGACTACAATATGGTATTCTTTAAGAAGGGCATTAGGCATTTCTACAGGGTCAGCAGCACGAGTGTGATGCCCCTGGTGTTGCACACGTCCATAGTGCACGGTAACCGCTTCCCATTAGGTGGACCGTGTGTTTGTCTGCCACCTAAGATCCTTGATGATTGACTACCTATGTGGCATAGCGGTAAAGCATTCGACTGAGGTCGCGGGTTCGATTCCCGCTCATTGCAAAAATATGTATATTTGCATTGGTCTGAGTGTTTATATGTATATGTATTTATTTACAACAAAAAAGTATCTAAGTATGTTTATCCGCATTCTAGAACCCATATGACAAGCTCTGCTTATTTTGGGTCTAGAAGACGATGTGTTATATGTCCTAGAATATTTATTTATTTATTATTTATTATCCCTCCCTAGCCCAGTACTAATAGGATGACTTGACCAAGGTAAAAAAAACACGGAGTAGTGCGTTCGCCTGCTAAGTCAGAGGTCGCTGGTTCGATTGCCGTTCAGTGCAAATATTGTATATTTGCATTGGTTCTGGGTGTTTCTATGTATAATATGTATTTATTTACAAGAAAAAAAGTATCTAAGTATGTTTACCCACATTCTAAAAGAATCCATATGACAAGTAGTCCATTGAGATCTTACATTTTTTAGGGGACGCAATTTGATTTTTGGGACATGTGTCCCGCGAAAAAGGTATTTATTTTTCCAAAATGGCATCTGGGGGACAAGGGCGGCAACCCCACAAACTTCGGGTTAAGCTTCTATTGACCCAAGTATTAGAGTTAACGGGATATTTACCATGTGTTTTTAAGAGTGTTCGATATTAAAAACACATGGTAAATAATCCGTTAACTCTAATACTTATGTTAGTGAACATGATAGTTTAAATACCTATATTCTATTGTACCCTACACATGTCCCAAAAAAATGCAATATTAGGTCCTTAAATTGTAATATTTCAATGGACTAAAACTCTGCTTAGTTTGAGTCAAGATGGTGTTGTGTAATTTTATTTAATTTTAAAACATCCCAACATCAACTGTTGGACCGCAGCCGGTTACATGTTATCGCCTTCCTCTATAAGAGAAGGCAAGAACGGGCGCATGGCCCAACTGATGGTAAGTGGTTACTGTAACTTTGATGGGAAAAGAACGAGGGATGGGAAAATAAAATTGGAAAATGAAGTAGCCCATGGAACAAACATAACATAACTTCACCTCTGTATCCCCGAAGGGGTAGGCAGAGGTGTATTACACACCCATGATTCGCCAGTTATGTTTAGGTCCCAATGTAATAGGGGGCGAGCTTTTGGCCATCTACCGGGCACATTACTAAGCGAGCGAACAAAAATTTTAAGTTGGCAAGAAAAAGTGGGATGAAATGGAAGTCGATGGGGGACGCCTATGTTCAGCAGTGGACTTCCCACGGCTGATATGATGATGATGACGATGATGAAGAAAAAGAGAGTACTTAGAAAAAAGCGGCCAAGTGCGAGTCGGACTCGCCCATTTAAGGGTTCCGTAGCAGCAAGTAACTTAATAATGATTTATTTTAATTTTTTTATATTTGAATTTATTGAATGAAAGGTAAATTGCGGTTTACGATTTATGATGTAAAAAAAAAACTACCTACTAGATCTCGTTCAAAACAATTTTCGTTGGAAGTTTACATGGTAATGTACATCATATATTTTTTTTAGTTTTATCATTCTTTTATTTTAGAAGTTACAGGAGGGTACACACATTGTAAGTGTCTCTCGCCCAAACTATTCAGTTTAGACAAAAATGATATTAGAAACCGTAAATTTTTAGTTACATCATATAATAAAAATATTTTTGAAAATTTTAAAGTTACTACTACCATAACTGTGACTCTGATATGGGTGAACTTTTACTTATATACCTACAGGTTTGTACGGAACCCTCGGTGTGCTAGTCCGACTTGCACTTGGCCGGTTTTGTATGAATACAGTTGTGATGGAGCATCCTTGGGATTTCTTAGACGAATATTTTTAAATACTAGCTGTTCCGTTCCTACTTCGTATGGGCAAACTTCGAAAAAAAATATAGTACCACCTACCAGGTTCAACAACTACACTATGCTTATCATCTTGTTTTCAACAATTAGTGGTATTGGCCAATAGCCCTTTCGCAACTATATCAGTGGCGAAAAGAGGCCGGGGCATTTTACCACTTTGGAAGTTTGTCTCGCGCAAACTATTCAGTTTAGAAAACAAATTATATTAGAAACCTCAATATCATTTTTGAAGACCTATCCATAGATAATCACACACGTATGGGCTTGTTAAAAAAAAGTTGAGTTTCAGTTCTAAGTATGGGGACCCCCAAAATTTATTGTTTTTTTTTCTATTTTTGTATAAAAATCTTAATGCAGTTCACAGAATACATCTACTTACCAAGTTTCAATAGCATAGATCTTATAGTTTAGGAAAAAAGTGGCTTTGACATACGGAGGGACAGATAAACAGACATGACGAATCTATAAGGGTTCCGTTTCTTGCCACTTGGCAACGGAACCCTAAAAAGGCAAAACATAAGATAAGCTTAACTGCTTTAATGTTCTGCAGTATTAAGTGTATTGGTTGTCGCACCTTCTGCTCTCAGAAACCCATAAACACTACATTGTAACATAGCAATTGAAAAAGAATAACCGTGAATTTTATTGTTTTCAAGTACATAATTTTTATTGACTGCGAACGCGCTTAACTTAAATAGCTTCTGACTTTCATTAGTATTATTTTGTAACCTATAGTACGGCCGTTGGCGTCTGAGTCATCGTAACAAGTTTATTTTCATAGTCGTACAATTCTAATAGTGTCAGATAGATTGTTCGCGGTTTTAACGAGATTTCACTATGTATACACCCAGTTAAAGAATACTTCGTAGAATATTTAATGAAGTCTGTCATTATTGTGGGTCATTGGCCAGGAGAACGTACCCTTTTTTTTTTTGTTTATACCACTCAGGTGGCAGAGCTCACGGCCCACCTGATGGGAAGCGGTTACCGTGGCCTATGGACGTGTGCAACACCACAACAACAACGATGGGGTGAGCATGTCGTAATCGGACCGACAAAAACAACACGGTGTCCTCCCCGGTGTCCATGCCCATGGCATGGAAAGGATAACCCCAGGGTTACCGGCGGAGTTTGGCCGCCACCGCGGCCTCGCCTGGTGGGGTCGGGTTTTATCCCGCGACGGTGAGTTGGCGGTTGCCGGGAGTTGGAGAACGTTCCCTTTACTCCCAGTACGCACTTTATACTAATTGTTCCAAAGAGTTTTCATTGCGTAGATAGGCATAACAATTTCTACAAAAAAAAATGAATATCAGCTCTGATCATCATTATCTTAGCGTGATTCCCGTTTCCATCTGAGGTTTACGCTTCATAGCCCAGGGTCCGGTTACTAAATCTCCTTCTCTGGTTTGGCCTATATGGCTTTTATGGGAGCGCCGGCCGTCTTACCTCCCAACCCCGAGAGGATAGTCTATAGTAGAGCCTCGTCCATCAATCAAATCAAGTATCAGCTCTGATATAGGACGTATTGATAGGTCAAAGTTACTTTTTACCCCCCCCCCTCCCCCGCCGGCCAGAGGGAGCGGTTATGACGGGCTTGAACCGACTAAAACCGCATGCCGTCGTCTCGGGTCTACAGACAGGGTGTAAGGTTGCCCATAGAGCATATCCCTCGCACCCCGACTGACCCTGGGCCATCTCCGGTTTCGAGATGCCCGGTTTTGGAAACCACGGTGTAGCCGGTTTGCCCCGGTTTGGGGGAGGGGCGCTATACCTTCTTACTTCCTTACTTACTTACACAGACAATATGGTTGTTAAAGGGGTTACCATAATTTCTTGATTTCAGATGAAAATGCTACAGAAAATGTGGTGTCTGTGATCATGATTTCAGACAAAACGGGTATTGCAGACGCCAAAAGTATGGCGCCACTAAAGAAATACAACTGGAAAAAGATCAGGTAATTTAATATTATGAGGTAATAATTTATCAGGTAATTGAAGCCAAGCGAAGACGATCTGCGAAAGACTGCGGGTAGATGCTGGATGCGGCAAGCTGAAGACAGGGCGCTATGGCGCTCGTTAGGGGAGACATAGGTCCAGCAGTGGACTAGAATAGATTGATGATGATGATAAGCCCTCGTATCACCTATCAATTCTGTATTCTACGTTCTTGTAACTAATACTAGGTCTGCAATGCATTCTGCTGTTGCAATCTATAAAATGACATATGTGATTTTGAAAGCGTAGTGTAGTGTAGATAATCTTAAGTCATATGTAATGTTATTATTGTAAGCTTAGGGTATATAAAAAAAAATAGGTTTAAAAAGAAAAAGGTGCTCGCTTAATAATGTGCCCAGTAGATGGCAATAGGCTCGCCCCCTATTACATTGAGACCTTAACATAACTGGCGAATCGTGGGTGTGTAATACACCTCTGCCTACCCCTTCGGGGATACAGGCGTGAAGTTATGTATATATATATGTTAAAAAATGCGGCGATAGCCCAGTGGTGCACGTAACGGACTGCCGTGACGAGGTCTCGAGTTCGATCCCCAGTCGCCCCGGGCACACACCTCTGACTTTTCGTAGTTATGTGTGCATTAATAAATGTTAATTATCGCTCGCATAATAATGTGCCCAGTAGATGGCAATAGACTCGCCCCCTATTACATTGGGACCTTAACATAACTGGCGAATCGTGGGTGTGTAATACACCTCTGCCTACCCCTTCGGGGATACAGGCGTGAAGTTATGTATGTATGTATGTTAAAAAAAAACTCAGTTTCTTCTTTGATTCACTTTGGTTTATTTTGACCTATACGGGAGCGACCGCCGCATGTTACGCCTGCAAGAGAAAAGCCTTTGCCAGAGCCATGTCCATCAATCAGCAGATATACCGGCTTGCAAGTAAGCTAGGCTTAGGCTCCGAATATCTTGTGGAGTCCCATAGTCAGTCCTAAAATCACTAAAAGCAATACAAATAAACTGTTAAAAAACATTCTATTCTGTTAATTTCAGAAGATCTATACATGTAATGTTTATGAAAAAAGAAAATATAGCCTGGTTTGCGAAAGTTAAAAACTTTATTCTCCACCCGGAGTTTAGTGAAGAGACACTGTCAACGGTAGCTTTGCTGATATTGGAATATGACTTGAAAAACTTTGCAGGTTTATGATATACTATTTTTTTTACATCTTACACAATCTCATCTGTTGGTTAGTGATGATATGGTCTAAGAAGAGCACGCTTGCCTAGAAATAACCTGTTCACTCTAGACTTAAAGACTGCCGTCTTTTCGGAAACACAGATTCAGGCAGGGTGTTTGAGCCATTTTAGTATCTTTCACACAACTTCAAAATTGATGTTTTTCAACAAAGGACTGATCCCGCGACCCGCGCCTTTCGCATCTGAACTTGGTGCGCAAACTCCATCGGCAGTGAATGTATAAACGAACGCTGCTTTCCCGATGCAAGGTGCCACCTTTTTTTTTTTACGTGCGGAAATCCCTTAGGATACCCTCCCGCCGGCCAGCGGGGGTGGCTATGTCGGGCATGAACCGACTAAAACCGCACGGTGTCCTGCTCAAGTGTCCATTGCCGGGTATCCCGGGTTAGCCCTCGAAAGGATAACCTTGAATAAAAAAAGAAGAAGAAGAACGCTGCTGTCACTCTGTGACTTCCTGTTTCGAAAAGGCGCCATGAACGTTCGGTTGTCCTTCGTGATTTTTTGAATGTGATAATAACTGGTGTGTGCTGCTGATTTATGAACGTTAAAAGTTGTGAAGAAAAAATTATTTAAGAAGAGAGAAGAATTGAGCCTGCCGATTGCTGCACGCACTGGATCGCGACAAGCATAAGTAAGTCCTAGTTGTTAGGCTGAGATTTTGAGGTTGTGTTCAGGGTACAGGGTGGCTCAAGAAACTCTGTCTTCAATCATACTTTTTAAATTCACCTTTTGCAATTTCTTTTACTGCACATTTAACTATCATCCACGCATGTAGCTTGCTTTTGGCGCCTACATAGGGTGTTCCATTATTTAGCAATACGCATAATGAATGTATGTGTCTCAAGTCTAGCAGCACCTAATCATTATCATCTTGTCGTTGTAGTCCTTTCCTTTCCTAGTTTGCTAAATATAGATCGGAAAAAGCAGAAAAAGGACGGGACTTTTGGCCAGGGCCATTAGTCGCATAAAAAAAAAGGATTATACGAAATTATATATTTAGAATGTTAAGTAAGACACGTGTTTACTCCTCCTACATTCCCGGGTATTTTAAGCGAGAAGTGACTAAGCATCTGATGAGGCCGTCAAGCTGACGGCCTCTATTGTAACATTATCGGTATCTGTAATGGAGACCTCCATTCCTGAACCTTAAGCTTACCATCAGGCGAGGTAAAGTCATACTGACGTATCCATTATAAAAAAAAAATTGTAAATAAATAAATGATGGAAATATTATGTGTCCGATTTGAGATATTATAAAATTAATGTTTGATAAGTTCACATAACTAATGGGGACAAAATATTTCTTAATAGGTATGTTTCATGGACCGGATGGACATGGTATATAGTGGAAATCAATGGGAATATTACTTAAAACAAAATCAAAGAATGGATTTAACAACTAACAATTGAAAATTCAATGAAATTTTGAAGCAATTTGTATGTTGTTTTTTTTTACGTGCGGAAATCCCTTTGGATATCCCCCCCCCCCCCCCCCGCCGGTCAGCGGGGGCGGTTATGTCGTGCAAGTACCGACTAAACCGCACGGTGTCCTGCCCAAGTGTCCATTGCCGGGCACCCCGGGTAAGCCCTCGAAAGGATAACCCCAGGGCAATTTGTATGCTAACTTTTCCTATAGATTTAGATCGGAAAAAGAGAACATGTAGGACGGGACTTGAACTGGCGACCAATCGCTCGGAAATGTATATAATATATCGGAGAATTTCAAATATCGTAAGGGACTCATCGCGGATTTAAGTCCCGTTGACGCATCATACAGAGAAGATGCAATATTGTAAGACACAAGTACCAATTAACATTAATAATGTTGTGTGTGATAAGAGAAATAAACTTGCGATACATATTTGAAATGTATACACCATTAATTTCACGATACAACACTGCCTATTTCTACCTTAATGAGGCAGTACCTTAAAAGTCTTGTCGCTCAATTTAGCCGCAAGACTTTTTGTGGATGCCCGGAGCTTTCAAACTGACTGTTTTGCAAATTACGTAACAACGTATATGTTTACTGTAGAATTCTAACTTAATTCTGTCATATTTTTAGGGTACCGTGCCTTTTTTTGTGCGGATATTCCCCCGGATAACCCCCGCCGCGCGGGGGTAGTTATGTCGGATTCGAACCGACTAAACGACATGCCTTCTCGGGTCTTCAGACGCCGGGGTGTAAGATGGCCCTAAGGCATTTCTCTCGCACCCCGGCTAACCCAGGGCCATCTCCGATTTCGAGATGGCCCTCTCGGGTTTGGGAACCACGGTGATAGGGGGGGGAGGGCGCTTATCGCCCCGCCACCCCGGCCTGCTTCTGCTGTGCCACCCACAGGGTTTCATACCTAAAATGGAATTAAGGAAGCCTTTTAGGATCACTTCGTTCTCCGTCTGTATGTATGTCTGTCTGTCATAACCCCTTTTCTTCAAATACTCAAGTCTGCAGGGTACACCTGGATTGATGGACGAGGCGCTGTCTTTTCTCTTAAGGTTGGGAGAGCAATCGCTCCTTATCATAAAAGCTAAAATAAACCAAATAATGAAGATTTTTCGTCCTTGTAACTTCACCTCGCTTGATGGTAAGCTAAAGGTAAAGTCTCAGGAATGGGGGTCATCATTACAGACACTGATAATTGAGCTGAGTGAGACGAAGTCGAGCGAAAGCTCCTCATACTAGACCTCAGGATTTTCTTTGTCACAGGTCTCCTCCTAAACTACTAATCCTATCAGAACCAAATTTGGCATGATTAAAGAGGTCAATCAGAGGAAGGTTTATTGATATTTTGAAAAAATTAATCCTACCACAGAAAAATGATCACCGTTAAAAAAAATCCAGATGGAATTACATAATAACCGCTCGAGACACTGTGACCAAACTTTACACGCTCAGAAAGCATGTCCAGAGTTGTGACTTTCAAAAAGAATTTTCAAAATCGGACTTGCCACGGAGGAATGATCACTGTTCAAAATTTTCAAAATCTGATTCACGATGTCTCACTCAGCTCAACATTGCAAGCAGCGATTCGCCTTGCAGACCTAGTGTTACTATGGTGGCCCTCAGCTTGACGGCCTCATCAGATGCTTTTTCACGCCCCGCTTAATGGGCCCGGGACTGAAGGCGAAAAGAAACAAGTGTTTTAATAAAGATTTTAGATCGGAAAAAGAGAACATCTAGGACGGGACTTGAACCCGCGACCAGTCCCTTACAGGGGGAATGCTCTGACCAACTGAGCCACCTAGACACGTCCCAGATATTCGAAATTCTCCGATACATTATACGTCTTAAGGCGACGTTGGAGCCATCTACCGTAATTCTTGCGAACTACGGAAACAATGAAAGTAAGCATACAAAATGCTTAAAAAATTTAATTGAAGTGTTTTAATATTAACACTAACTTAACATCCTAAATATGGCCTTTGTGGCGTAGCGGTAGTGCATTCGACTGCTACGACAGGGGGCGCGGGTTTGGTTCCCGTTTAGTGCAAATATTTGAATCCATGAATATGTCTATTTGCATTAGTCTGGGTGTTTCTATGTATTATGTTACGGAAAAAATGTATATATGTATATTTATCCGTATTCAGGAGCATGCAGCTGATCAGAGCATTCCCCCTGTAAGGGACAGGTCGCGGGTTCAAGTCCCGTTCTAGATGTTCTCTTTTTCCGATCTAAATCTTCAGGATTTTTTTTTTATCAGTATTAAAGTAATAGCATGTTTTACTTTTCATTTTTATCTTGTATTGTACACTTCACACCCTTTTTTTTTTGTCGTGCGGAAATCCCTTCGGATACCCCCCCGCCGGCCAGCGGGGGTGGTTATGTCGGGCTTGAACCGACTAAAACCGCACGCCGTCTCGGGTCTACAGACGCCGGGGTGTAGGGTTGCCTGTAGAGCATATGCTCTACAGGCAACCCTGACATGTCAGGGTCAGTCGGGGTGCGAGGGATATCCCTCGCACCCCGACTGACCCTGGGCCATCTCCGGTTTCGAGATGGCCCCCTCGGGTTTGGGAACCGCGGTGTCCCCGTCTTGCCCCGGTTTGGGGGAGGGGTGTACACTTCACACCCTTTCTCAAACTATTCTTCCTCTATTACTCAAAGGTTTGCTGGGAGAGAACTCATGTTGAGTTAAGCTCGCCTTTGTGTACATTATTTTTTTTAATGTTATTTATGTTATTTTTTTTTTGTACAAGAAGAATAAAATAAATAAAAAGGATTGCAACCGTGATTGGCGCGCAGATGACGAAAAGAATGACTATCTCATTTATATGTTGCAGGTACCATCCCGGAGTGGCCGTTTAAATCCGCTAACACCCTGTATAAAGGTGAACAGCTGTTCACGATTGGCTACAACAACCGTTAGTTTGAATCAATACTTATATATAAATAAAAACTTTACGACATTCTACACAGCGCTTTCTGAAGCATAGTTTAACCAGCTTGTGTGGGTTCTAAAATGCGTATAAACATACTATTTTTTGTAAATACAAACACATTATAAATAGAAACAGCCAGATCAATGCAATAGACATATTCATGTATATAAATATTTGCACTGAACGGGAATCGAACCCGCGCCCCCTGTTGCAACAGTCGAATGCACTACCGCTACGTCACAGTGGCCATCTGTACTCCTGAACCCATGAGGTAAACTCAAATACTCACCACAAAATTTAAACAGAACGACTTTTACCAAATTTTTATGTCATAGTATTTACTTGCGGCCTTTTCCAATCTGACTATCAATTTATGACTAAGTAACACTTATGACCTGAAGTGACCTGATGAATATGATATGTTGTGTCCGTACATTGGAGATATTCAAAAAAAACCGGCCAAGGGTGAGTCGGACTCGCCCATGAAGGATTCCGTAGCAGCAAGTAAAATTTTCGAGTTGATTGAATGAAAGGTAAATTACGGTTTACGATTTATGACGTATAAAAAAAACTACTTACTAGATCTCGTTCAAACCAATTTTCGGTGGAAGTTTACATGGTAATGTAAATCATGTATTTTTTTTTGTTTTATCATTCTCTTATTTTAGAAATTACAAGGGGGACACATTTTACCACTTTTAAAGTGTCTCTCGCACAAACTATTCAGTTTAGCAAAAAGTGATATTAGAAACCTCAATATCATTTTTGAAGACCTATCCATAGATACCACACACGAATGGGTTTGATGAAAAAACATTGAATTTCAGTTCTAAGTATGGGCAGCCCCCAAAATGTATTGTTTTTTTTTCTATTTTTGTGTGAAAATCTTAATGCGGTTCACAGAATACATCTACTTACCAAGTTTCAACAGCATAGTTCTTATTGTTTCGGAAAAAAGTGGCTGTGACATACGGACGGACAGACAGACAGACATGACGAATCTATAAGGGTTCCGTTTTTTGCCATTTGGCAACGGAACCCTAAAAATAGGCTTGGGTTATGTTAAACGAGCGATTCTGCAGGCAAAAATTTTTTTTTTGAATTCTTGGCTGTTTATTCGCGATGGACGCAAAAACTACTGAACGGATTTTGATGTCGTTTTCTATTGGAAAGGTCTTGGTCAGACTTAAGATCTGCAATATGTTGAATTGCAATTGGTTAAGTAAAACCGGAGATATGACCAAAAAACGGTAACCAACCTTCTCGCGGGCGGAGCCGCGGGCATCAACTAGTTTATTGTATTGTATTGTTAATGTCGTCACAATACTCGCTTCTTTTCTTTTTCAGGCAATTTTGGACTCGAGCAAGTTGTACATCGAATGGACTATGTTGAATTAAGTGATTGCAAATATTTTTACGCAACGGAAGAGGTGAGTATTTAATCGAGTTTAAAAAACTGAAAATAAATTATACACAAACTCGTTATTTTAATAACTAGTTCCTATCGATTTAGATCGGAAAAAGAGAACATCTAGGACGGGACTTGAACTCGCGACCAGTACTTTACAGGGGGAATGCTCTGACCAACTGAGCCACCTAGACACATCCCAGATATTCAAAATTCTCCGATATATTATATACGTCTCAAGGTGAAGCTGTAGCCATCTACCGTAATTCTTGCGAACTACGCATAGTTTCTATCTACAAATTCAAAAAAGAAACTGATATTTAAATCTCTGAAGTTTACGCGAATGTTACACATTGAAATAAAACTATTTTTAACATTGATCCCGACGTTTCGGTTGCTTTTCAGCAACCATGGTCACGGGGATGTAATATATGAAATTACATCAAATAAATCGCGATAGAATCAGTTAAAAATAGTTTTATTTCAATGATATTAAATTGATTATTATTTTTATGAGATTAATATTATCCATAAAAAGAAGAAAGAAAAGTAATTAATTTCTGTACAAAAGAACAAAAATAAAGAAAAACTGTTATTAAATGGTCCTTGCTGCACTAAAAAATCAGATACCAGTTTAGCCATATACCGGACACGAGTGCCTTTCTGAATCCTAAGGACTATGTACGTACCCTATTTACCTGGCTACGCCAAAAGGAGGGTTATGTTTTCGAGAGTATGTATGTAGTATTGTTTGGCACGCCTGCATGGTTCGATGGATTTTAGCTTGAGAGGTGTCATTAGATTCGTGTTTACTATGGGAGTATATAAAAAAATGCAATAAAATTAATAATTGAAAAATCAAAAAACCCGACTGCATTAAAAAGACCGAAACAAGTTTGATAGCAGGCGGGACCTATCAATTTTCTTTCGACCTATGATTTACAAATGGGTCCCGCCTGCTATCAAAATTCTTTCGGTCTTTTTAAGGCAGTTGAGTTTTTTTATTCTTTTATTATTATTTTTTTATATTTCTATTTTTTTATACCACTCAGGTGGTAGACTAGCACACGGCCCACCTGATGGGAAGCGGTTACCGCGGACATGTGCCATAAATCTTTTGATTAAATTAATCATCACAGTTGTATCATATGCTATCTATTCATTGAAAAACTAAAAAAAAAAAAAAAAATTCTTTAATAAAATTTTTTCTATAATGTTTTCAATTCTTTCAGCTAGACACAAAGTGGATGCGTCCGAGCCACTATCATTGTTACAACGTACGTTTTAGTAAAGAAACCTGTGTTTTTGTTCCTGGCATGGCACTAATTCATTACAAGGAAGGAAAATATACTCTCGTGAGTACCTTTTTTTTTTTTTTTTTTTTTTTTCTTGCGGAAATCCCTTCGTATACCCCCCTGCGTGCCAGCGGGGGCGACTCTCTTGAGTACCTACCATAATGGGCAGCAATACTAAAAGCTAATTCTTTATTATATACCTTTTTTTTTTTTTTTTTTTTTCGTGCGGAAATCCCTTCGGATACCCCCCCGCGTGCCAGCGGGGGCGGTTATGTCGGGCTTGAACCGACTAAAACCGCACGCCGTCTCGGGTCTACAGACGCCGGGGTGTAAGGTTGCCCATAGAGCATATCCCTCGCACCCCGACTGACCCTGGGCCATCTCCGGTTTCGAGATGGCCCCCTCGGGTTTGGGAACCACGGTGTCCCCGTCTTGCCCCGGTTTGGGGGAGGGGCGCTAGTCGCCCCACCGTCCCGGCCTGCTTCTGCTGGGGTGACAGGTGGCCTCACCCGCCACCCCCAGGCCTGCGCTCATGGAGGACGGAGGTCGTTAAGCGACCTCCGGCGCCTGAGTTGCCTGCGACGCGCGGCGAGCAAGTTGCGGGCTCGGCGGACCGGGAGAGTTCTAAGTCTCTCCCGGGCGCGCTCCGCCACCTCCTTCGCGAGCATTACATGCTCGCAGAAGGAGGCGGCGGCGGCCCACGCGCTCGCGCTCCGCACCATTGCCGCAATCATGCTGCCGAGCGAGAGGACTCCCACCCCGATGGCTGCCACGAGGTCACGCCTCGGCGCCTCCCACGCCGGGCAGTCCGCCAGCGTGTGCAGCCCTGAGTCCTCGCTCGCGTCGCAGTGATGACACTCAGGCGTTGGCTCCCTCCTGATCCGATGCAGGTGGTCCCCGAAGCACCCCTTCCCTGAGATCACCTGCGTCAGTCGGTAGGAGAGGCTTCCGTGTCGCCTCTCCAGCCAATCCTCCATGATGGGCCTTACCGCCGCTATTGCGGCGTGCCCTTCTTTATTATATACCTGGTGCAAAGGTTAGCCATCACTATTCAACAGGGCAATGCAGCCAGCGTAATTGGCACCTTTGCACCAGGTACGTGGAGCGCAGGCCTGGTGGTGGCAGGTGAGGCCGCCTGTCACCCCAGCAGAATCAGGCCGGGACGGAGTGGCGACTAGCGGGACCCCTCCTTTCTTTCTCGGGGCAAACCCTGCCGACTTTCCTCCTCCCCTCTACTTCATACTGCTGCACACAGCTCCAGCTGTTATGATGGGTCATTCACTATTCAGGCTGTTTGACTATGGAACTCACTACCGCACAATATTCGAGACTGTCGCAGTCGGGACATCTTCAAAGGAAGAACCAAAGAACATTTCCTCTCACAATGTTAAAGTATATATGTATGTATATAACGTATTTATGTTCTAGGTCTGCAAGGCGAATCGCTGCTTGCAATGTTGAGCTGAGTGAGACATCGTGAATCAGATTTTGAAAGTTTTGAACAGTGATCATTCCTCCGTGACAAGTCCGATTTTGAAAATTCTTTTTGAAAGGCACAACTCTGGACATGCTTTCTTAGCGTGTAACGTTTGGTCACAGTGTCTCGAGCGGTTATTATGTAATTCCATCTGGAATTTTTTTAACGGTGATCATTCCTCTGTGGTAGCATTAATTTTTTCAAAATATATCCATAAACCTTCCTCTGATTGACCTCTTTAATCATGCGAAATTTGGTTCTGATTGGATTAGTAGTTTAGGAGGAGACCAGTGACAAAGAAAATCCTGAAGTCTGGTATGAGGAGCTTTCGCTCGACTTCGTCTCACTCAGCTCAATAATTTATGTATATATTGATTTATTTTTAACATAACATAACATAACATAAACTCACGCCTATATCCCCGAAGGGGTCGGCAGAGGTGCTAGCACCCACATTTCGCCAGTTTATGTTTAGGTCCCAATGTAACAGGTGGCGAGCCTATTGCCATTAACCGGGCACTTATAAACCTGCGATAAATACACACATAACTTCGAAAAGCTCGAAAAGTCATTGGTGTGTGCCATGGTAAAACCTGGGATCGAACCCGAGACCTCGTCTCAGCAGTCCATTACCCATACCACTAGGCTACCGCGGCAATTTATTTATTTTTACCATCTTTTGTTTATGTTTACTTTGTACCACTTTGCTTCCATCTGTTGTTTTTTTTCTGCCTCGACTGCTCAAAGGTTTGCTGGTAGAGAACTCTTTTAGAGTTAAGCTCGCCTTTGTACATAATTTATTTTAGTTGTTTTATCTTCATCATTTATATCTTTTTATAAGAGGATGATTACAGAACTAAACAAAATGTATGCGATTTTTAATCTAGTTAGTAAAGAGTACTGAGTACTGAGCGAATGACACACCAAGTATATAGGACAGATGTAAGTGTGCAGGCAAGCCGGGGTCGACCTTGCAGAACATACACTGATCAAATTAAGTATTGAAAAAAGGGCAGGTCAAAAGCACTCGAAACCGGCGGGCTTGCATGAAAGGTTTAATAACAGTGAAGGAAGCTCGTGAAATATGTAGGGACAGAAGCAGATGGCGGGCTGTTGTCTCTGCCTACCTCTGAGGGAAAAAGGCGTAAGTATATGTATGTAAGCATGATGTTAGTAAAGAGTATCGTAACAGCAGAAATGGCACTATTTTCTACTCATGAAGACTTAATATACTTGTACTTGTACGCCTATAAGTCTTGGTATATTTCAGATCGGGATGAGTGTTTGGGGTCCAGGATGTTCCCTCCCAGCTCGTTTCATTGACTTTGAACCATTCGGGCCCTGGATAATGTCTAATATGATGGTGCGAAGGTTTTGGAACGCAGAAGAAATTGGTACTAAAACTTTTGAAGATCAGCACAAATGGACGCTGGAAAGAATTAAGGATTCAAAAGAATTCGTCTTGAGACCACGTAAGTACTTGAAATAATTTATTACTTCAACTTACAATTTATTATCACTAAGTTAAATATTAACAAATATTTTCTCAAAGTGGTGATATAGAAAAATTGTGATGTGGAGTGATCAAAAGCACAAAATATTTTATTACTGTTTTTTTTTCACTAGTTAAATGGGGTGAATAGAGATCAAAGTGGTAAATAGAAATATAAAAAAGCGGCCAAGTGCGAGTCGGAATCGCCCATTAAGGGTTCCGTAGTAGCAAGTAACATAATAATGACTTCTTTTTTAATTTTTATATTTGAGTTGATAGAATAAAATGTAAATTGCGCTTTACGATTTATGACGTATTAAAAAAAAACTACTTACTAGATCTCGTTCAAACCAATTATCGTTTGAAGTTTACATGGTAATGTACATCATATATTTTTTTTAGTTTTATCATTCACTTATTTTAGAAGTTACAGGGGGGGGGGACATACATTTTACCACTTTGGAAGTGTTTCTCGCGCAAACTATTCAGTTTAGAGAAAAATGATATTAGAAACCTCAATATCATTTTAGAAGACCTATCTATAGATACCACACACGTATGGGTTTGATGCAAAAAAAGTTTTGAGTTTCAGTTCTAAGTAGGGGAACCCCCAAAATTTATTGTTTTTTTTTTTCTATTTATGTGTGAAAATCTTAATGCGTTTCACAGAATACATCTACTTACCAAGTTTCAACAGCATAGTTCTTATAGTTTCGGAAAAAAGTGGCTGTGCCATACGGACGGACAGACGGACAGACATGACGAATCTATAAGGGTTCCGTTTTTTGCCAACCCTAAAAATGGTCATTAGAAACTTTTGAATATTTTCTTCTGCAAAATTAAACGAACCAAATATCTTTTTGTTCTTTTCATTATTACATTGAAATAGTCCATAGTTTTACTTAGAAGAAATTAACTGCACAATTTATCTGATCGTTACGTTTCGATTCACCCTTTGATCTACGGTACGGTATCTATCCTTTATTCAAACTTGGACAACCTTACACCCTGACGACCTGAGAGGGCGTGCGGTTTTAGTCGGTTCAAGGCCGACATAACCTCCCCCACTGACTGGCGGGGGGCTATCCAAGGGGACTTCCGCACGAAAAAAAAGTTATTCATGCTCAGTAGGCCACCGACCAACTGTTGATGTTAAGATAACATTTGGGACAGTTTTAATATCGCGATGCAGGATTACGCCATATTATATATTCATAAATAGTCCGAGTTTATGGTCATCATCATCATCATCCCAGCATTAGTCCCGGTTGCAGCAAAAGCTTGTACGTTGGAGCTCAGGGCCTGCTCTTCTACTCTTTCTCTTGATTTGCCATACCTTGACTTTTGCGGGAGTAACTGCCCTCTATACTCACTCCCATGAGGTAACCCTGCACCAGATACTCAGTACCAGCTTGCAGGTGAGGTTGATTTAGGCCCTGAAGATCTTAGTGGGGCTCCAAGAACACTATAAACTTATTTTATTATGATTTCAGTAATACGGAAGAACACAGATGACTTGGCGGAAGAGATAGTGCATGGTGAATGTAAACCGAATAATTATGGTGATGGGAAGCTTATCTACAGGGAGGCGACGAACTTCACCACGAGACGAAGGCCTAATAATGAAAAGATAAAAGCCATAGCTGTGTATGCGGTGAGTCCTTCTTTCGCTAAAACGATATACCGAAAAACTGTAGCCGTAGCTCAGATACTCTGGTGAACCAAGTCATCAAATCATGCATTACTCTTTTTCCAGTCACCATCTTCTTCTTATATATAAAAATGAATTGCTGTTCGTTAGTCTCGCTAAAACTCGAGAACGGCTGGACCGATTTGGCTAATTTTGGTCTTGAATTATTTGTGGAGGTCCAGAGAAGATTTAAAAGGTTAATAAATGTGGAAGTTATTATCGATAAAGGCAGTACGAAGTCTGCCGGGTCAGCTAGTCTTCTTTATATATAAAAATTAATTGCTGTTCGTTAGTCCCGCTAAAACTCGAGAACGGCTGAACCGATTTGGCTAATTTTGGTCTTGAATTATTTGTGGAGGTCCAGAGAAGGTTTAAAAGGTGAATAAATGTGGAAGTTGTTATCGATTGAGCCAGTACGAAGTTTGCTGGGTCGGCTAGTAATATATATAATTCTGGTTATATAACGGATATTCTGATCAACTGAGCTACCTTACTTTACGTCTCGGGCCGACGCTGGAGCCATCTACCTTAATTCTAAATGAATGTGACATAAATTTCTCATTAAATACATCTTCTCATTTATCAATAGTCCTAATATTATTGATTTAAAATATATCTTCCGATTTCCAGCTATCCCTCTACGATTTAAACTATAATCAAACTCATTATACTTGCGTTCAAGTATTGGCCAGTTGCAAGCAAAAGTCTGATAGTAAGCTAGAATTCACTAAAAGCTTTGACGAGATCAGCCATCCTTTTCAACCGTACATTAAAACTTTGCCTGTACAACATTCGATAAATAAAGATGTGTACCCACCTTACGTACACACTGTGAAGGAAACTTGGGACAAGTACAACTACGAAATACTTGGATCTGATATTACTCAATTGATTTTTAGATTTGAATTTATCAAAGAAGCACACATTGAGGTGAGATTTTATGGGAATCGTACAGATGCATATACGAGGATTGAACCCAGTAGTAAGTCTTTTATAACCGTACTATATTTTGCCTGTTTACTATATCCTTTATATATTTCATTGTTGTATATTATATACCAAATCCCAATCAAATCCATCGAAACTAATTTTTACACTTTTTATTTATTCTGGCAGCTGCTAGGTTATAATAATTATTCAGTCTTCTTGCTTTCTTACTTTACTTTTAATTTTATGTCTTCTGTGCTTAATAGTAACAATTTTGCTATCAGTCCAGTCCAGAAGGGCAGGAGGATTGTGGTCGCAGCACTAGTGGGACCGCTGGGTGTCACGCGGTGCTGCGACGACAATCCTCTTCTGATGAGGCCGTCAAGCTGAGTGCCATCATTGTTAACATGGTACGTGTATGTAATGGCGACCCTCTTTCCTGAGACTTTACCTTCAGCTTACCATCAGGCGAGGTGAAGTCAAATTGACGTGTCCGAAATATAAAAAAAATGAATAAAAAGAAAATTGAGCTACCAGCGTTAGATACAAAGTCGAGTTAATCATATTCTGCTATATGATGACATAACACTGAGCAGATGCAAAAAGGAGGTCGACTAAGTAACTGTGAACTGTGAGTCTCCAAGCCTGCCCTGACATCATAAAAGGATGTGTGACCTTAGTTAATGTACTGTCGGTGCTCCCCTTCACATTCGTATAATGTCACTCGTTCTTTTTGAGCTGAGTGAGACGAAGTCGAGCGAAAGCTCCTCATACCAGACTTCAGGATTTTCTTTGTCACAGGTCCCCTCCTAAACTAGTAATCCAATCAGAACCAAATTTGGCATGATCCGATAGTCCGATAGGTCAATCAGAGGAAGGTTTATGGATATATTTTGAAAAAATTAATGCTACCACAGAGGAATGATCACCGTTAAAAAAATTCCAGATGGAATTACATAATAACCGCTCGAGACACTGTGACCAAACTTTACACGCTCAGAAAGCATGTCCAGAGTTGTGACTTCCAAAAAGAATTTTCAAAATCGGACTTGCCACGGAGGAATGATCACTGTTCAAAATTTTCAAAATCTGATTCACGATGTCTCACTCAGCTCAACAGCGATTCGCCTTGCAGACCTAGTATAAGGAAATCTATTTACTCCAACACCTCTGTATATGCTATGTGTACATTATTTCTTTTTTCTTGTTACAGTAACGTCTATACCATTTGTCTCCCAAACTCGTGTCCGTCGGCCATACAGGACTAAAACCAAAAAGTCTCCTGAACCTTATTATTATAACAACAAATATGGTTATTTGTATACAACCTTATCAGTTACGAAAACAACTCCTATATCCAGAACAACAAAAGGAACGAAAAATGGCCCGAATTCAGCACATTGGTGGAATCGATGGTGGAGTTCCCATGAAAAAAAGCTGCCTAAAGTACACACGGATTGGTGGCTGGGATAGTCTGACTATCCTTTTTATACACGCGCATTTGTTTGTCAGACCCACAGAGTATACACAGAGAGGCCTGAGTAACCTGTTTTTCCAAATATACCACTTAGGTGACAGACAAGCACACGACCCACCTGATGGGAAGACGACACCAGGGCCTACCCTGATCTGATCACAGTAGGTGTAACTGTACTACCACATTTCCCCAAATAAAGTATTTGAATTTGAACTGTTTTGGCCACAGTGTTTCCAACAACCGCGGTAGCCTAGTGGTATGGGTAATGGACTGCTGAGACGAGGTCTCGGGTTCGATCCCAGGTTTTACCATGGCACACACCAATGACTTTTCGATGCTTTTCGAAGTTATGTGTGTATTTATCGCAGGTTTATAAGTGCCCGGTTAATGGCAATAGGCTCGCCACCTGTTACATTGGGACCTAAACATAAACTGGCGAAATGTGGGTGCTAGCACCTCTGCCTACCCCTTCGGGGATATAGGCGTGAGTTTATGTTATGTTATGTATGATGTTTCCAAACATAATTCTATTCGATGCTATATCGCGATTCTCTGTATCTGACGACGTCCCTGTTAAATTACTTGTGCTAGGAGTGAGTTCGTGTCGGTATACTCAACACTTTCGGTGTCAAACATTATGCGGCGGGTATTGTGATACAATATTTCACTGTAATATAGTCTAGTCTAAAGTATTAAAGACAGAAGTAAAAGAAGTACGGCTGTTCGCTGTTTGTTTTATTTATTGAATATTAGCTTCTTTTTAGGGTTCCGTAGCTAAATAGCAAAAAACGCAACCCTTATTCAGTTCGTATGTCACAGCCACTTTTTTCCGAAACTATAAGAACTATGCGGTTGAAACTTGGTAAGTAGATGTATTCTGTGAACCGCATGCAGATTTTCATACAACAATAGAAAAAAAAACAATAAATTTTGGGGGTTCCCCATACTTAGAACTGAAGCTCTAAATTCTATCTATGGATAGGTGTTAATAAATAATATTGAGGTTTCTAATATCATTTTTTTCTAAACTGAATAGTTTGCGAGAGAGACACTACCAAAGTGGTAAAATGTGTGTGTGTGTGTGTATGTGTCCCACTGTAACTTCTAAAATAAGAGAATGATAAAACTAAAAAAATCGGTGGGCGCGGCTTACCCGGCGTGCCCGGCAATGGATACTTGGGCAGGACACCGTGAGGTTTTAGTCGGTTCATGCACGACATAACCGCCCCCGCTGGCCTGCGGGAGGGTATCCGAAGGGATTACTGATTACCTTTCATTTAATCAACTCAAATATATATTATGTTACTTGCTGCTACGGAACCCTTCATGGGCGAGTATGAATCGCACTTGGCCGCTTTTTTTACAGTATATGGCCACGCATATACGACTTCACTTCGCCTGATGGTGAGTTAAAGGTAAAATCTCAAAAATGCCACAACAGTTGTTGCCCAGCTTGACGGTCTCATCAGATGCTTTTTCACACCCTGTATAAAGGAGGAAACACGTGTGTCGGTAAAGAATTCCAAGTCTTTAGGGAACAACAAAGAAAAGAGGTGCCGATCCGCTTATTCCTAGATGGAATTGTTTGAGGGTAATACCTCACCCCTGCTCGTGTTGTTCTGTTTAAAAAAGGAGAGAGCTGGACTTATTGAAATATATCGGAACACTTACCATGTGCAGGTCAGATGTCAGACGCTTCACGGAAAATATCGAAGTTCAGCCGCTTCGTAGTCTGACTTAAAAGCCCCCCCCCCCCCCAACTTAGTTGAGAGAAGGCTCGGAGGATTATGAGAGACTGCCGTCTTTTGATGTCGCCCGTGCGTTGTGGAGGCCAGATGGCAGACGCTTCAGATGAAGATAGACTATACATCTACACTAATTTATTTATTTATAGTTAAATAAAACGGTACATAACCAATTACATTAGATAACTTAGGTTTACATAGTATAACACAACATAACATAGTATAAGGCAGGTATCTCATATTTGTATGGAAGATTTCCTTGCATACTTACTCTCGGAAAATATACGACATACACGCATTACATCCTCCCATTCATCCGCAATCAGATCGCAATCAGGGTAAGCTGAGAGGAGATCGTTGAGCACATCCAGCGTTCGACACACTGGGGACTCAGCTCTGGCGACTGTTCGGCAAGGAGGCCGAGCAAAAAATCTATGGCGACGGTTCTCGCGATGTGCTAAATATTTGTTGGGGACATATAAACGGCAGAACAGGTTATGCAGATCGGTAATATTATAAAGAGGAAAGATTTGTTCTTTGTTTGTTTGTTTGTAACAAATAGGCTCCGAAACTACAGCACCTAGATCAATAATTCTTTCACATATAGAAAGCTACAATATCTAGGAGTAACATAGGCTACAATTTATTTTCAAAAAAATTAGAGATCCGTAAGAAAATCGCAATATTGTAAAAAAATATAGAGAAATGAAAATCTTATTAGGCGTGCGCTGCGTAAACTATTGATGATAGAACAATATGATGTACTACAGGTTTCTAGGTCTTTGAGTGGGAGTGGGAGTGGAAGTGGGAGTGGGAGTGGGAGTGGGAGTGGGAGTGGGAGTGTGAGTGTGAGTGTGAGTGTGAGTGTGAGTGTGAGTGTGAGTGTGAGTGTGAGTGTGAGTGTGAGTGTGAGTGTGAGTGTGAGTGTGAGTGGGAGTGGGAGTGGGAGTGGGAGTGGGAGTGGGAGTGGGAGTGGGAGTGGGAGTGGCAGTGGGAGTGGGAGTGGGAGTGGCAGTGGGAGTGGGAGTGGGAGTGGAAGTGGGAGTGGGAGTGGGAGTGGGAGTGGGAGTGTGAGTGTGAGTGTGAGTGTGAGTGTGAGTGTGAGTGTGAGTGTGAGTGTGAGTGTGAGTGTGAGTGTGAGTGTGAGTGTGAGTGTGAGTGTGAGTGTGAGTGTGAGTGTGAGTGGGAGTGGGAGTGGGAGTGGGAGTGGGAGTGGGAGTGGGAGTGGGAGTGGGAGTGGGAGTGGGAGTGGGAGTGGGAGTGGGAGTGGGAGTGGGAGTGGGAGTGGGAGTGGGAGTGGGAGTGGGAGTGGGAGTGGGAGTGGGAGTGGGAGTGGGAGTGGGAGTGGGAGTGGGAGTGGGAGTGGGAGTGGGAGTGGGAGTGGGAGTGGGAGTGGGAGTGGGAGTGGGAGTGGGAGTGGGAGTGGGAGTGGGAGTGGGAGTGGGAGTGGGAGTGGGAGTGGGAGTGGGAGTGGGAGTGGGAGTGGGAGTGGGAGTGGGAGTGGGAGTGGGAGTGGGAGTGGGAGTGGGAGTGGGAGTGGGAGTGGGAGTGGGAGTGGGAGTGGGATTTGGAGAGAGAGTGGGAGTGGACGCAATAAGCTACTTCCACGTGAGCGGAGCCGCGGGCAACAGCTAGTGGAAAATATAGATGTTCGACAGTTTCATAGTTTATTTTTTAATTAGATTAAATAAAAATATTACCAATTTGCTATTTTCAAGGCTCCACATCCTATATGTATGTAAAAAAAGAAAAGAGTATCACTAAGTAAAAGAAGCAAAACAGTAACCAGTAAGAATGTTATATATGATTTTAGATTGACATGGTCATTTACATTAAAATTATAATTATAAACGGGATATTTACCATGTTTATGTGAGTACATCCGTGATCATGGCACTTGTAACAGTGCCGAAATATCGGATACTCGATGATGATAATAAACATGCTAAATATCCCGGCGTAAGCGGTGATAGCCCAGTGGCGTACGTAACGGACTGCTGAGACGAGGTCTCGAGTTCTATCCCCAGTCACCCCGGGCATACACCTCTGAGTTTTAGTAGTTATGTGTGCATTAATAAATGTTAATTATCTTACTATATATATATATAATAATATATATAATAATAGTGCCCGGTTAATGGCAATAGGCTCGCCACCTATTACATTGGGGCCTAAACATAAACTGGCGAAATGTGGGTGCTAGCACCTCTGCCTACCCCTTCGGGGATATAGGCGTGAGTTTATGTTATGTTATGTTATGTAATTATCGCTCGCTTAATAATGTGCCCGGTAGACGGTAATTGGCTCGCCCATTATTACATTGGGACCTTAACATAACAGACTGGCGAATCGTGGTTGTGTAATACACCTCTGCCTACCCTTTCGGGGATACAGGCGTGAAGTTATGTAAATATCCCGGTAATAACAGTAAGAATGTTACTTACTTTATTTTATTTGTGTAATCCGTACCAATCAATCGATGCCTTTATTGTCAAAATATGAATTATCTAAGAGCCGTCTAACTGTCGCTACACTATGCTGAACAAGTCAATATCAAGGTGCCGTGGTAGTTTATTAAAACTACATGCTCTACTTATAGAGAAGTTATCTACTTATACTGAAATCTCACCCGAACTGAGACTCATCTACGCCCGGGACTACCGACCTCCATGATCGGGGCCTGAGGACGACAGTTGGCCGACTCGCCGTCCTTACAGAAGCAGGCCGTGGCGGAGGCGTTTCGTGTGTGCCCAAACTCACCGAAGCGGGATAAAACCCGACCCCACCAGGCGAGGCCGCGGTGGCGGCCAAAGTCCGCCGGCAACCCTGGGGTTATCCTTTCGAGGGCTTACCCGGGGTGCTTACACTTGGGGAGGACACCGTGCGGTTTTAGTCGATACACGACATAACCACCCCCGCTGGTCGGCGGGGGGGTATCCGAAGGGATTTCCGCAGGTAAAAAAAAAAAAAAAAGGTATTGACTGAAATCTCACCCGAACTGAGGCTCTCAAAAGTTATGATCTTACATAGATACATATATATTGATGGCCTCTGTGGCGTAGCAGTAGTGCATTCGACTGCTACGACAGTGACCGGGTTCGATTCCCGCTCAGTGCAAATCTATTTACATTGGTCTGGGTGTTTTTACAAATGTATTTACAAAAAAAAGTATATAAGTATGTTTATCCGCATTCTAGAACCCATAACACAAGCTAGTTAAACTATACTTACTTTGGGTCAATAGAGAGCTGTGAAAATATATATATAGTCACGCTTCTTTCCGATTGGGGTTAGCAGAGACCACTTCTTTCCACTTGCTACGATCCTGGCATACGCTTTTCGCTTCTTCCACTTTCATAATTGTTTTCATACATGCACGCCGGTTATGAGTACTTCTGGCCTTTCCTCTAAACGTCCTCGGTATGATTGGCCGGGTTGTCGCCTCATAAATCTGTTTCGTTAATCTCCTTTCATCTATCCTCTCTACATGACCGAACCATCTAAGCATCCCTTTCTCTATCTTGGTCACTACATCTTCTGCCATACCACAACGTCCCCTTATCACGCTGTTCCTCACTCGGTCCATCAGGGTCACTTCAGCTATACTTCTCAGATTTCTCATTTCAACAGCATTCAGTTTGATTTCATGATCTTAACGAAAAAAACCGGCCAAGTACGAGTCGGACTCGCCCATAAAGGGTTCCGTAGTAGCAAGTAAATTTTTTATAGTTGAGTTGATTGAATGAAAGGAATATGCGGTGTACGATTTATGATGTATTAAAAAAAACTACTTACTAGATCTCGTTCAAACCAATTTTCGGTGAAAGTTTACATGGTAATGTACATCATGTAGTTTTTTTAGTTTTATCATTCTCTTATTTTATAAGTTACGGGGGGGGGAGGGCACATTTTACCACTTTGGAAGTGTCTCTCGCGCAAACTAATCAGTTTAGAAAAAAATGATATTAGAAACCTCAATATCCTTTTGAAGAGCTACCCATAGACCCCACACATATGGGTTTGAATTGAAAAAAGAGTTTCAGTTCTAAGTATGGGGAACCCCCAAAATTCATTGTTTTTTTTTCTATTCTTGTGTGAAAATCTTAATGCGGTTCACAGAATACATCTACTTACCAAGTTTCAATAGCATAGTTCTTAAAGTTTCAGTAAAAAGTGGCTGTGACATACGGACGGACAGACAGACAGACATGACGAATCTATAAGGGTTCCGCTTTTTTCCATTTGGCAACGGAACCCTAATAGTAAAGATGAAACGTTCTGTCTATTTTATGTTGATAATGAAACTCCAATGAGCGTTATAGTAACCATGTTCGATACTTTATTTATATAACCATTTAGACTACTGACCATTATGGAACTTAAATTCACCTAAATTAGTATAATAATTTAATTTATAAATATTCTAGGACATTTTGTACAATGTTATTTAGACCCAAAGTAAATGCTATGCGCTTAACTTAGCTCGTGTTATGGGCTCTAGAATGCGGATGTACTTACTTAGATGCACTTTTTAGGGACTTTCTTTAGAAAAGCCCTATTTCTATCGAGTTGTCGTCGACGTCGTCGTTGCCAATTTTCTGTCACGGTTTTGGGTATGAAGGTGATGAGCTATCGAGTTGCTGTTTTCGATAATAGATTCGTGCTGGGGTGAACCATTGCAAGATAAAGAAAAAATCGCAAAAAATCGCAAAAAAAAAATCCCTTGTATTCGGCTGAGCTCGTCTCAGGAATTCAACTTGTTTGTTATTAACATAACATAAACATAACATAAACTCACGCCTATATCCCCGAAGGGGTAGGCAGAGGTGCTAGCACCCACATTTCGCCAGTTTATGTTTAGGTCCCAATGTAATAGGTGGTGAGCCTATTGCCATTAACCGGGCACTGATAAACCTGCGATAAATACACACATAACTTCGAAAAGCATCGAAAAGTCATTGGTGTGTGCCATGGTAAAACCTGGGATCGAACCCGAGACATCGTCTCAGCAGTCCATTACCTATAGCACTAGGCTACCGCGGCTACTACTTTCAATATATTTTTGTTAATATATTGATATTATACAACATAGAAACACCCAAATTAGTGCAAATAGATAGATAGATAACAATTTATTTACACACCATTTACAAAATGATTGGCACATTAATTATTATTCATATTCATATTCATTTATTTATTCACAGAATGCAGGTACAACAAGTGTGGTCTTATAACTAGGACGGTTGCCAGCTTGGCAATCAACCCAAACTTAAGCGTAGTGAGATTTGCCTATCCAACAATAGGTCAACGTGACCGGTCGACTTTTTCCATTGATTTTGGTTTTTCGGTGATTATTCCTCGGTGGTAAGACCGATCTGGACATTCGACCCCTTACGACACTCAGTAATGTGTACTTGATCACCGTGGCAAATTTGGTCGAGATCGGTCAAACGGTCTCGGAGGAGTATCATTTGTTTGAAATGCAACTTTGAAACCGAAGACGCTTCGCTTAATTAAAATAATGTTTCCTTGTACATTCCACCACTTTTGTGTGGTATGTAAATATTCAAACAGTCAATAATAATTTGTGATACAATAGATATAATATAATGGTTAGTTAGGCAAAGAATCAGGCATATAATCAAATTAAAAAAAAAATCAAATGTCACTATGGTCCAATACATAGAAATAATACGAAAATAAAAATAAAAAAAATAAAAATTGTCATTCACAAAGTGATTATAAATGTCAAATCTTAAAATTAATACCTAATTGTCAAATTTAATGATTGTCAACAAAACTAGGTCCATTTTATCATGTAAAAAAAAAAGTTTAAATTATTCAAATATCAAATTTTAGGTACAATCCAAATGAAGCAGGCCGGGACGGTGGGGCGACTAGCGCCCCTCCCCCAAACCGGGGCAAGACGGGGACACCGTGGTTCCCAAACCCGAGAGTGCCATCTCGAAACCGGAGATGGCCCAGGGTCAGTCGGGGTGCGAGGGATATGCTCTATGGGCAACCTTACACCCCGGCGTCTGTAGACCCGAGACGGCGTGCGGTTTTAGTCGGTTCAAACCCGACATAACCGCCCCCGCTGGCACGCGGGGGGGAGGTATCCGAAGGGATTTCCGCACGATAAAAAAAAAGAAAAAAAAAGGTACAATCAAAATGTCAATTGATTCAGAGTTGTATCCTCTAGAAATTCACTTAAATCATAGTAACATTTCCTGCTTAATAACTTTTTTTGAGCTGAGTGAGACGAAGTCGATCGAAGGCTCCTCATACCAGACTTCAGGATTTTCTTTGTCACAGGTCTCCTCCTAAACTACTAATTTAATCAGAACGAAAAAGAAATTTGGCATGATTAAAGAGGTCAATCAGAGGAAGGTTTATGGATATATTTTGAAAAAATTAATGCTACCACAGAGGAATGATCACCGTTAAAAAAATTCCAGATGGAATTACATAATAACCGCTCGAGACACTGTGACCAAACTTTACACGCTCAGAAAGCATGTCCATTTCAAAAAGAATTTTCAAAATCGGACTTGCCACGGAGGAATGATCACTGTTCAAAATTTTCAAAATCTGATTCACGATGTCTCACTCAGCTCAACATTGCAAGCAGCGATTCGCCTTGCAGACCTAGTAACTTTATTTTAAATATGTTTATATTACATTCTTTTAATGCATCTGGTATTTTGTTATAAACCTTTGGCGCAATACCTAGCCAGCTGTCTGACATCATAGTAGTTTTTGAAGTATGTAAACACAACTTCTTATCATTATTATGAAACATACGCCTGTTGCGCTTTTAATGTTTGCGCTATTAATAAGGTTATGGCAATGTACAAAGCAGGGATGTTATGGATATGAAATTTCGGATACGGATTGGTTACCAATGTAGGGCAGGGGGATTGTGGTCGCAGCACTAGTGGGACCGGTAGGTGTCACGCGGAGCTGCGACGGCAATCCTCTTCTGATGAGACCGTCAAGCTGAGTGCCACCATTGTTAACATGGTACGTGTACGTAATGGTGACCCTCTTTCCTGAGACTTTACCTTCAGCTTACCATCAGGCGAGGTGAAGTCAAATTGACGTGGCCTAAATATAAAAAAAAAGAAAAAAAAATGTAGGAATGATTATTATACCGGATACGGATATGAAATTATTTCGGATTATCGGTTAGTTTCGGATAATTTCGATTACGGATATTAAATTTTTAAGGAATTTCAAAAGTAAAATACAAATAGCTAATAAAATGGTTTTATTTATATGTCACCATTTGTTAGGAATTACAATCAGTCTGTGAGCAATTATTATACAGCTATTTAAAATAAAAATGATTAGAAATATATATGTTATAGGGACATTCTGACCGAACATATAATTGCAGTAGATGAATAGTACAGTTTGAGTGACAATCAGTGATAAACAACAATCGGCCGATCAAAACAACTCGTCATAACGTGTCTCAATTAGGCTCCGCCCCTATCCGATATTATCCGAAACTTTTATTTCGGATTCGGTTACGGTTACGGAGAAATTTTTATATCGGATATCCGTTAGTTTCGGTTACGGTTACGGAGCTCCCTAACATCCCTGGTACAAAGGGCGGCCTTATAGTTCATGCATACAAATCCTTATACTGACTCAGAATCGAACCCGCAATCTGTGATGTAGCAGTCGAATGCTCTACCGCTACGCCACAGAAGTTGTCTACAATATAAACATAAATCTAAAAATTAACACTTAGTTTCTGTTGAAGTGAAGACACTTTGTAGAATATACTGCTTCCGGACTGTTTGGCCGTGGTCCATCAGAAACTTGTATTCCAGACGTTTCGTCGATCACTGCGGTCGACATCTTCATTGGTACTCGTCGGGACGCCGTCGAGTGCGGAGAACCTTCCTCGGCAGCGAACTCGGTGCGACTGATGAGTTAACCAGCGGAACCAGCATAACCGTAGGGGGCGTAAGCATCGGCATCGAGCCCACGATGAAGTACCTTGGGCTCGTACTCGATAGCCGATGGGTCTTCGGACCTCATCTCCGAAGTCTGGTCCCGAAACTGAGGGGGGCTGCGGCCGCGCTATCGCGGCTGATGCCCAACGTTAAGGGACCCAACGCCCCCACTAGGAGACTGTACCTGGGGATCGTGCGAAGCATGGCCCTGTACGGGGCCCCAGTATGGGCGGAGACTCTGGCAGCCCGCATCGTGGCTGTATTAAACAGCCCGTTAAAAGCGATGGCCGTCAGAGTCATCAGGGGGTATCGCACGATCTCCGTCGAGGCAGCATGTCTCCTAGCCGGGACCCCTCTATGGGACCTGGAAGCGAGAGCCCTTGCGCTGCTGTACCAGTGGCGCAAGGAGGCGCTGGAGCGGGGTCATAGGCCGGAGCCCCGAGAAATCAGGGCTCAGCGGTCCCTGCTCCGCCAGGAACTCATGGAGACATGGAGGGTGCGACTTGAGCACCCAAGGTGGGGGGAATCCACCATTGCGGCGGTGAGACCGATCATGAAGGAGTGGTTGGAGAGGGACCATGGGGACCTCTCCTACCGGATGTGCCAGATGGTTACCGGACACGGGTGCTTCGGTGAGTATCTGTGGCGCATCCACCGGGAGACAACGCCGCAGTGCCAGCACTGCGAGGATCCTGGCGAAGACACGGCGCTCCACACGTTGGTGGAGTGCCCTGCGTGGGCGAGTCAACGCCGGGATCTCGTTGCGGTCCTGGGCGTGGACGTTCTCTCGTTGGAGACCATAGTGAGGGCCGTGGTCTCTGACGGGAGCAAGTGGCACACCGCCGCCTCTTTCTGCGAGCTGGTAATGCGCGCGAAAGAGACGGCGGAGAGGGAGCGGGAGAGAACCCTGCCCCCCGAGTTTCGCAGTCTGCGGCGAGGACGCCGCAGACTCATCTACGCCCGGGACTACCGACCTCCATGATCGGGGCCTGAGGCCAACTGCCGTGTTGGCCGACTCGCCGTCCTTACAGAAGCAGGCCGTGGCGGAGGCGTGTCGTGTGTGCCCTACACACGCCTGCCAACTCACCGAAGCGGGATAAAACCCGACCCCACCAGGCGAGGCCGCGGTGGCGGCCAAAGTCCGCCGGCAACCCTAGGGTTATCCTTTCGAGGGCTTACCCGGGGTGCCCGGCAACGGACACTTGGGAGGACACCGTGCGGTTTTAGTCGAGACACGACATAACCACCCCCGCTGGCCAGCGGGGGGGTATCCGAAGGGATTTCCGCACGTAAAAATAAAAGACATTTTGTCCATATTGTGTTTTAGCCTTTTTTTTACGTTTGGAAATCCCCACGGACTTCACCTCACCGGTGGCAACAATGGGATAAGCGTGTCGGAATCGGACGGACTAAAACCACACGGTGTCCTCCCCAAATGTCCATTGCTGGGTACCCCGGGTAAGCCCTCGAAATGATAACCCCAGGATTATTAACTAGCTTTATTCTCGAATGCATCAAATTCTTACACCTTGTAACCCGGGGTTCACTAACTCCTCCTTTTGGTTTTGCTAATATGACTTTAATGGGAGCAACTGCCGTCTACCTTTCTAACCCTGAAAGGAAAGCCACAGCCTCGTCCGTCAACCAGCAGTGCAATGCAGCAGACTTGACGGTAAAGTTGGCCTGTGTGCTAAAGTTGTTCTTGAACCGATATGAGAAGCTCTGTTTAGTATGGGTGTAGATGGCGTTGAGTACTTTGTCGTACAATATTTTTTGATTTATTATTTATTTATCTGGCCATAAAACTACCCTTTCCACCAGTCTTTATCTAGAGCTGGGGGTCGAGCCGTTGCAAAATGCCACCACTTATTCCACCAACGTTTTGTGACATTTGTCCCTGTTCCAGGAGTCCTGGTGGTATTTCTTCTGGATTTAGTTGTCCAATATCCGTCTGAACCCTGACCAAACTTACCAGTTATGTAAGGTTGGCGGTGTCGGGTCTGGTGAGAAGGTTTAACTGTAAAATAAGAAAATAAGTAAGAAAATAATAAAATAATAAAAGAAAAAAAGAAAATACAGACGGCCTCTGTGGCGTAGCGGTAGTGCATTCGACTGCTACGACAGGGGGTGCGGGTTCGATTCCCGCTCAGTGCAAATATTTGTATGCACGAATATGTCTATTTGCATTGGTCTGGGTGTTTCTATGTATAATATGTATGTATCTACAAAAAAAAAAAAAGTATATAAGTATGTTTATCCGCATTCTGGAACCCATAACACAAGCTAGTTAAACTATGCTTACTTTGGGTCTAGAAAGCGCTGTGTAGAATGTCGTAGAATATTTATTTATTATTTAAAATAGATAAATTCATTAATATTCTACGACTTTCTAGGCAGTGCTATCTAGCGTAGCTTAACTATCTTGTGTTATGGGTTCTAGGATGAGGATAAACATGCTTAGGTTTCTATTTGCCCCTGGTATTGCATCCATAGTTCACGGTAACCGCTTCCCATCAGGTGGGATGTGTGCTTGTCTGCCACCTAAGTGGTAAAAACTACCGTCTGACCCCCAAAACGGTAGGTTCGAGTCCGACATATCCACCCTCGCTTAATAGCGGGGGAGGGGGGGGGGGTGTAACGGTGGCATTTCCGAAAAAAGAAAAAACAATCCACAAAATGCAAAGTATAGGCGGAGACAATACTAAAATATAAAAGATCATGAAAATTGTTCCACCCGTTCTTGAGTCTATCCCGATCATCACCAACACGACCTTGTTTTAAGGTGTGAACCTATATACTTTGATATTTTACTTAACTTTATTTATTTTATTTATATTCAATATACTTGATGTTTTTTAGCTAACTGAAAACCTTTTAGTAGAAATTACTGTCAACCATAGATGCTATAGGGTGAATGTTTGGACGTTTCTTACTCAAACATGCCCAAACGGCTGAACGGATCTGGTACATGGATAGATTCTAGTCTGACAACACTATACAGTAATTAAAATATGGACAACACTTAGGCTACTTTTCATCCCTTGAATAAGTCCTATGGGTTGCAGAAACGGGATCAAAATTCCACGCGAGCGAAGCTACGGATAACAACTAGTATCACATTAAACTCACTTGATGTTGTTGTCGTCGTAGACGGAACTCTACGAGTTGTATAGAATAGTATTTCAATGGTGGCTTCTTTCGTAAACTCAAACCTGAACGTCAAATGAGTAGTATCCTCTTCGATGATTTCATAGTTATTCTGAAGCGTGTGCACATACGGATTTAAGATGTACGACGGACGGTGTGCGTTTAAAGCTTTGATATATGGATCTAAGGGCTGGTTGCCTAAGCCTTTAGAAAATTCTAGTCTGCTGTTCGACTTCTGTTTGCAGTTCGCTGTTATTTGAATGCAAGTGTAATGCGTTCCATTAAACTTCATGTCGTATAGGGACAGCTGGAATTAATTGTAAAAAAATATATAAGAATAATTTATAGTACATAAATATAATAAAAGCGGCGGTAGCCCAGTGGCGTACGTAACGGACTGCTGAGACGAGGTCTCGAGTTCGATCCCCAGTCGCCCCGGGCACACACCTCTGACTTTTCGTAGTTATGTGTGCATTAATAAATGTTAATTATCGCTCGCTTAATAATGTGCCCGGTAGATGGCAATAGGCTCGCCCCCTATTACATTGGGACCTTAACATAACTGGGGAATCGTGGGTGTGTAATACACCTCTGCCTACCCCTTCAGGGATAAAGGCGTGAAGTTATGTTATGTTATGTTATAATAAATGAGTAGCTTTGTTTGAGAGTGAATCTCGATGGCTTTTTTCAATCAATCAATCAATCATTTATTTTGCTAAACATGGGTACATAGTTGGGTGTTAGAATTGTGTTTGTCCAATCCATGTTTTACCATGTAGGTGTGCAAAAGTATGGGGTGTGTGTTGGTGGGGTGTGTGTTGGGTTACCTCCTCGAGTGTCGCTCCGATTCCGATCCCGCTGCAGTCCGGGGGGAACGGAATCGGAACGGCCGGTACACCCTGGGCGGCGGTCAATGGCTTCCCCTTCACCCCTTCATAGGGTTGGCATTGATCGTCGGCCAATACCCAACGTGGCGGGAACACATCGCTCTCCGTACTCCTCTGCTTTCAGAGGAGACAGGATGAGCGATGCTGTTAGTGGTGAGATGGCCCAGGGTCAGCCGGGGTGCGAGGGATATGCTCTATGGGTAACCTTACACCCCGGCGTCTGAAGACCCGAGACGGCGTGCGGTTTTAGTCGGTGCAAGCCCGACATAACCACCCCCGCTGGCCGGCGGGGGGGTATCCGAAGGGATTTCCGCACGATAAAAAAAAAAAAAAAGGGTGTTAGAACTGTGGTTGTCCAATCCATGTTTTACCATGTTGGTGTGGAAAAGTGTTATGGTTAGTATGTTAATTAGGGTTACTTATAAAAGATTCATTATAATTATCACGCAAGACAATTAGCATTAAGCCTACAACGACACTTTCAACACATTTACAACACAATGGATATAAAATAGAGATTATTTGTTATTTTACAATATTTATTCACCAGTACCATCTAAATTCAGAAAATTCAATAAAATCATGTCAGTATATAAGAAAAGAAAAGTTTAATGTCAATTAAAATGTCGCTAAATTTTTGCAAGGGAAAGTAAAATTCAATGTCAATTTAGATAGTTTTCTCATCATCATAAATTCAAGCACCAATTCCGGTTGCATCCTGTATTATATTGAACAAATTTTGCTATTCGTGAAGAAATTACCCTGCTTATGAACTAATTTCTAATATATAATTGTCGAAAGCACAACTTTTTACTGTGCTCACACAAAACGCTGCAACGTATTTTCTTGTAAAAAAATTTAGGCTGTTAGTATCCGAAATGCCTAGTCCCTATATCATAATTCCTTTAGCTATATTAAATTACTTGGATTAGGAGTGGGTTCATATCAGTCGTGTAATTCGAGGCCGACTCCTTATTCACGGTTTTACACTTTTTATAGTTTTTACTTTTCTACACTGTCTTGGAACCCGCTACGAAAAGTAAGTAAGTGTATAACAAGACAAATAAAATGACCCCCAATCATGACGGGTTTATCTCGGGGATATCCAGTTCAGAAGTTCTTATGACCAAAGGGGGTCAAATTAAGTAATTGAAATTTCACAATCACAAATAAACAAATAGTACCATGAAACGTACATCCGCAATTGCGGACCGAAATTTTGGGCAATCGGTACCACGAAACACACTAATCCCGCAATCGGGCCCAAAGATGGCAACCCCGCAAAAAAAGAAACATAGAATTAATACACTAAATTATACGACTTATTTCGAAAGGTCGAAAGGTTATTATAATCCAATACAAAGAAATGAATTTTTAAAATATATTGGTTTATAGTACTTTTTTTAATTAGAAATATATTGTAAACGAAAACCTCCTTGATATGTTTGATTCACTCCTGAACATACTTTATGGTCCCGACTGAAAGAACGAAATCCGAACTAGCTTAATGGTACCTAAATGACACTTCTTTCGGACCGAAATTTTGGGCAATCGGTACCATGAAACACACTTATCCCGCAATCGGGCCCAAAGACGGCAACCCCGCCAAAAAAGAAACAGAATTAATACACTATATTATACGACTTATTTCGAAAGGTCCAAAGGTTATTATAATCCAATACAAAGAAATGAATTTTTAATTTATATTGGTTTATAGTATTTTTTTAAATTAGAAATATATTGTAAACGAAAACCTCCTTGATATGTTTGATTCACTCCTGAACATGCTTTATGGTCCCGACTGAAAGAACAAAATCCGAACTAGCTTGATGGTACCTAAATGACACTTCTTTCATTCGTTTTTCGTGCCGGCCTGCAATTGCGGATGTAGGTTTCACGGTTGGCGTACAGGTCAAGCTAAATAAAACCGTTTGAATATAAACTTACAGCTTGATGGTACCTAAATGACACTTCTATCGTTCGTTTTTCGTGCGGGCCTGCAATTGCGGGTGTACGTTTCACGGTTGGCCTACAGGTCAAGATAAAAGAAATCGTTTAAATAAAAACTTACAGCTTGATGGTACCTAAATGACAGTTCTTTCGTTCGTTTTTCGTGCGGGCCTGCAATTGCGGATGTACGTTTCACGGTTGGCGTACAGGTCAAGCTAAATGAAACCGTTTGAATATAATCTTACAGCTTGATGGTACCATTTAAATAAATATAAACTTACTGCATAAACAGCTACGGCTTTTAGTATCTTTTTGCTGGATTTAGGTCTACTCTTGTACTCCTGTGTCTCCCTATAGACCAACATGTCATCTCCCATGTTTTTTCCGTCACATTTGCCTCGGACCACCTCTTTTGATGCTTTCTTTACTAGAATTAAAATTACAATATTATTATCCTCAAAATTGTATATTTAAGCTATATAATATGTAACGAAACCAGTGTCTGACCAGTAAAGGCGTATATAGGTATCAATATTTGGTTCTGTGTATGTAATCCTTTTTGGAGAATAAGTTCAAAGAATTATCCCACTAAAACTGCAATAAAATGTACGTCAATGAGGAAACTTACATGGCAACACAACTTACAAGAGGGTGGTGCAGTCAGTTTGGGACGGTGTTGTGAGCCGCCGCTAAATTATTATTGGATATCTTCTTTGTGATATTGTCACATTCTTAAATTTTGGGGAGATAGTGGGTAATTATGATCCTAGGAAATAGCATTTTAAATTCCAATAATACATTTATTTTTGTTCATATATATTTTTAATTTCATATATGGTTATGTATTTAGGATACCCCTGTGCCCCTTATTGATCGGACACTAGTTTTGTTACTTACTAGTGTTCTTAATCTGAAATAGGTAGGTCTTTTTCTAGGGCACACCGCAATAGCGGCGGTAAGGGCCATCATGGAGGATTGGCTAGAGAGGCGACACGGAAGCCTCTCGTACCGACTGACGCAGGTGATCTCCGGGAAGGGGTGCTTCGGGGACCACCTGCATCGGATCAGGAAGGAGCCAACGCCTGAGTGTCATCACTGTGACGCGAGCGAGGACTCAGGGCTGCACACGCTGGCGGACTACCCGGCGTGGGAGGCGCCGAGGCGTGACCTCGTGGCAGCCATCGGGGTGGGAGTCCTCTCGCTCGGCAGCATGATTGCGGCAATGGTGCGGAGCGCGAGCGCGTGGGCCGCCGCCACCGCCTTCTGCGAGCATTTGATGCTCGCGAAGGAGATGGCGGAGCGCGCCCGGGAGAGGTTCAGAACTCTCCCGGCCCGCCGAGCCCGCAATATGCTCGCCGCGCGTCGCAGGCGACTCAGGCACCGGAGGTCGCTTAACGACCTCCGTCCTCCATGAGCGCAGGCCTGGGGGTGGCAGGTGAGGCCGCCTGTCACCCCAGCAGAAGCAGGCCGGGACGGTGGGGCGACTAGGGGAGGATACCGTGTGGTTTTAGTCGGTCCGATTCCGACACGCCCACCCCATCTTTGGCACCGATGAGGTGAAGCCCGTGGGGGTTTCCACAAGTTAACTGTTGTTAAGAAAACAATATCTACAATACGTACTTGGTCTTAAAGCTAATCCCTTCGTATCATTAAGTCTCTCCAGCATCCATCTGTCTCTTTGTTTAGTAGTTTCACCAATATTACCAATATCGTCTGGCATCCAATAGTACCATTTTTTTCGAGTTTGCACTTTGGTCATTATCCAGGGTACAAAAGGTTCAAAGTCAAAAAAACGAGTTGGATGTGAACAGCCTGGACCCAAAACACTTAGTCCCATCTGAAATATACCGTAACGTATACATGTACAGTCAACGACAAAAGTGGATTAACACTTAAATATTTACAAACGTCTTTTACATTGGATTATGAATACACCATAATGAATATACACGTAGTTTTATGATCCCCAGAAGACAAAGTTAATATAAGTATTTTATTTATTTTTTGTTATGGCTAAAGCGATTAACAAATTAGAATTTGCTAAGCCACTTTTGTCGTAGACTACTGTAGAGTCGCCCTCAAAAGTTGCTGAACATGCTGGCCGGTGGGGGTGTATCCGAGGGGATCTCAGCATGGAAAATATAAATAAGGCTCTCACCTCGGAGTCCGAGATTCACTTTCCAGCTTTTACTTACACACGAAAGAATTTAGTAATTCGAACAAGTATTTCCTGAGATTAGCGCGTTCAACCAAACAAACTCTTTAGCTTCATAATATTAGTATAGATTCTTCTGTACGTGTTTATGTCACCTAATTCCTCCTAAACGGCTGGACCAAGGGGTACTTGGGTGTTTTGATAATATAATTGGACCCGGTAGGTAACGCTGCTGTCGGTATATCACCAAATACTCTGCCGGGCAGGACTACGTCTGCCGGGTCTACCAGTTTTATGTCAAGTTTTAGAGCTTATGCCAATACCGACGACGATTGTGCACACAACAAAAGAGAAAAGTGAACAGGTACTCACACTAAGAAACTATTCGAAATATCACTTATGTATGGCTGACCTTGGACTGGCCATATAGTCGATGTGGCGTTTGTCAGCCGGGTCTTATCGCCATATTAACAGCACTTATAAAACTTCATTTAAAATGAGAAGAATAAGATTTATGTATACTAATCGTAAAAATATTATAAATATGAAAGTATGTGAAAGTATGTGAAAGTATGTGAAAGTATGTGAAAGTATGTGAAAGTATGTGAAAGTATGTGAAAGTATGTGAAAGTATGTGAAAGTATGTGAAAGTATTTGAAAGTATGTGAAAGTATGTGAAAGTATGTGAAAATATTAGAAAGTATGTGAAAGTTGTAACAATTACAATACTGAATATACAGAATTAATTGATATATAGAATTAAATGTGGTTAGCGCCATCTGTAGGACACGGTCGCAACTACGGTGGTTGCAATCGATGTGGCGGTCTGTAGCAAATCCCCGTCAGAGGGCGTATGTTATGCGGTCGTATTGATTGTTTTTTAGGTCATTCTTATAGAAGTTTCCAGTGGGAATATCCTCACCGGTATTGTTCTCGCAAGATCTAGAATTATTTTTGTATATAAGAGTGATCGCAGCGATTTTTTATTTGTTATTAAAGAGGTCATTAGTCCTTGCAGAGAAGATTGTTATCTGTATATGTCTATATCATTTGAGCTTCTACACTCACTTCTATTTATATCTATATTTCTCATTCATGTGTAATACTTCTGTATAACCATCTGTGACTTTGTGTTTTCTTTGTATCTAATATATGTGTGTACAACTGTGTATTGCGTTTCATTGGAGATCAGCTGACCTATGCACCACCTAGAACCTCTGATAAAGGCGCCCTGGGATTAAGAAACTCTGTTGCTCACCTGGACTGTCCGGTGTGTAACCCTAGTGAGAAAAAGTGTTACAAAGTATGTGAAAGTATGTACAAGTATGTGAAAGTATCCAGTGAAAATGTGTGAAGACGTTTGGATGTTTGTTACTCAATCACGCCAGAACAACCGATTGGATCTGGTTGGAATGTGGCACGGAGATAGATTATAATCAGATATATTTTATCCCGGGAATAAGTACCTTTTTTTTTTTTTTTCGTGCGGAAATCCCTTCGGATACCGCCCCCGCTGGAGAGTGGGGTGTCCAGCGGGGGCGGTTATGTCGGGCTTGAACCGACTAAAACCGCACGCCGTCTCGGGTCTTAGGACGCCGGGGTGTAAGGTTACCCATAGAGCATATCCCTCGCACCCCGACTGACCCTGGGCCATCTCCGGTTTCGAGATGGCCCCCTTACTTGCTCTCCACTGTGCCATCTGCTAATCAGAGGGACACGTGGAAAGCTTCCGAACAGTCCTCAACAGGGCCGTCCTCGCCTCGGTCGGAGTTGGCCGTAGGCGGCAGCGTCTCTCCCGCCCTTGGAGAGAGGCGCTGCCGTCTCCGTTGCCCAGGGTGCACCGCGTGGGGGCCCCCAACCAAGCACCCCCGGGAATAAGTACCTGTAGGTCGAGGAATCAGGATTAGTATATCACACGGGTGGAGCTGCGGGGAACGCTAGTAGTATATAACACTATAACACTAGTATATAAATAAGGTGTCACAAAATTAGGTCTCTGAATTTGGTGAGATGACTTGGTATCGACAAAATATGTATTTAAAACAAAAAAAATATATCGGGTAAAATAAAAAAATAAAAATAAAAAATATAAAAATGAAAAAAAAAACACCACCAGCGACCAGCGTCACGTCACGCGACGAGCCCGGGACGCACGTGGTAGGCGTGCAGTCCTTCTCCTCGCAGTGTTCTCCAAGCGGATGTGTGGGAAATACGTAAATCGCGACCAGCGTCACGTATGCTCGTCGCGTCACGTGACGCTGGTCGCTGGTGGTGTTTTTTTTTTTCATTTTTTTTTTTTTTTTATTTTACCCGATTTTTTTTTTTGTTTCAAATACATATTTTGTCGATCTCACCAAATTCAGAGATCTAATTTTGTGACAACTTATATAACTGCGAATACTGTTTACCAGTGTATATTTTCCTTTGGCGTAGTGAACTAGTACCATGGCCGGGCCAAAAACACATGTTTTTTTAATGTAACGTACGTTGTAGCAATGGTAGTGCTTAGGCCGCATCCATTTTGTATCCAGCTGCAATGAATGAATACTTCATTGTGATTTTTATTTCATACTAAACTTAGACATACAAACAAACAAGCATGACCAGAGACATGAAACAAACAGCGAGCCAACCATGTCCTCGTAATAGTAATTCAATTAAAAACCTACTGAATTATCTCGTATTTATTTTCTTAAACTTTCTGAACAACAATACCTTTTTTTTTTTTTTTGTTATCGTGCGGAAATCCCTTCGGATACCCCCCCGCCAGCCAGCGGGGGCGGTTATGTCGGGCTTGCACCGACTAAAACCGCACGCCGTCTCGGGTCTTCAGACGCCGGGGTGTAAGGTTACCCATAGAGCATATCCCTCGCACCCCGGCTGACCCTGGGCCATCTCACCACTGACAGCATCGCTCATCCTGTCTCCTCTGAAAGCAGAGGAGTACGGAGAGCGATGTGTTCCCGCCACGTTGGGTATTGGCCGACGATCAATGCCAACCCTATGAAGGGGTGAAGGGGAAGCCATTGACCGCCGCCCAGGGTGTACCGGCCGCTCCGATTCCGCTCCCCCCGGACTGCAGCGGGATCGGAATCGGAGCGACACTCGAGGAGGTTACCCAACACACACCCCTGAACAACAATACCTAAGTTGTACAAATGTGGATTTAATCATGTAATGTAGGTGTTCCTACACCTCTGCCTACCCTACGGGTATACATCATTGATAGTGTATGTATCTCTATACTAAACCATTGTCTATAAATGAATTATTATTTATTGCAAATAATATGAATACATTAGGACGACCTCTGTGGCGTAGCGGTAGAGCATTCGACTGCTAAGTCAGAGGTATGTATAAATGTATAATGTTATATCTATTTAAGTTTATGAATATAATATAATATAACATAGTATGTTATACTTAAACAATAAATAAAGATACGTATTTATTATATACAGATCTATATATAATAAAATACATAGAAACGAAAAAAAAACGCCGATAGCCCAGTGGCGTACGTAACAGAACGCTGAGACGAGGTCTCGAGTTCGATCCCCAGTCGCCCCGGGCACACACCTCTGACTTTTCGTAGGTATGTGTGCATTAATAAATGTTAATGAACGCTCGCTTAATTATGTACCCGGTAGATGGCAATAGGCTCGCCTCCTATTACATTGGGATCTTAACACAACTGGCGAATCGTGGGTGTGTAATACACCTCTGCCTACCCCTTCAGGGATACAGGCGTGAAGTTATGCTCTGTTATGAAAAAAAAACCTTACAGATATTGATTGCCTATGGTTTATGTCCTCATACCATGACCACGTATTAAGTCGTTCAGTTTCACGTTCTGATGTCGACAAGCGAACCAAAGCAGACCAGACAAAATGTCAGTTAGATTTGTGGCGTATGCGCAGCAATCATTTAAACGCGAACGCGTTTCAGTTTAAGCATGTCATAGTATAGATAATAGCAAATCAGTTTAGAAACTTGTATTGGGTTGCTTCGAAACTGAACTGTTTATAAATCATCATGATATGGTACCAAATGGAGCATGTAATGTACATGTAACTTCATTCCTCTTTCTTGCACGGAACACGCACCCTTCTTAGTTCTGATTTGACTCGACAAGAAACTAGACTAGATTTCAGATTTAGAATTAGGCACTTACTGCTTCTAGAAAATAGAAATTTTGACATTCACTTAATTTTATATAGTCCATGCGATATACAATTTGCTCCAGCGTACCATTACCTGAAAATTTAAAAAATTAAAGGATAGCCATAATGATAAAGATCACAAAAAATAATGGTACTAAAAGTTGTAAATTAAAAAAATCGTTCCCGCAGGGGGAACGCACAGGTAGATTTCGTGAAGCAATTAATATTATTTTATAAAGAGAACTACGGACTTTAAACAGTTTAATTTTTTTTCTCGAAAACGGTAACTTTTAGCGAAAACTTTTCAGACATTTATTTTAGACTTAAAAATGGCCTATCGATTAAAAATGTTTCCGACAGCAGAATGTTCACCGGTTAGAAGTTATGATTTTTTCCCGAAAAATTTTGGTTTTTCCCCCCTCCACTTTTAGTTAAAGTTTTAATCTTATAGGATTATAATTAAAACTTGTTGGTATTCATGTATACTATGGGATAAAATTAGAACGGTTCGAATATCTTTCATGGAACGTGAAATTTTGACGAAAAACTGATTTCACAAAAAGTGAGGCCCTACCGTCCCCTTAGGCCGGATTCCACCCGTTCACGAACTTAAACTAAGTTTACACCCAACCAATTTTTGACCGCAGTTTGAAAGCGATCGGGGCAAAAATGCGACCGTGAGATGGCCGCAAATTTTGGGAAGTGGAATCATACATACATATATAAATATATATATAAACTTTTTGACCAGTGGTCATTTTGGACACAGGGGGTCATAACTAGACCTCCTATGAAGATTTTTTTTTAAATTCGACAGTAGTCAAGAAACCAATAGGTAGATCGATTTCATCGAAATCTACCTTTTTTTTTTTTTTTTTTTATCGTGCGGAAATCCCTTCGGATACCTCCCCGCCGGCCAGCGGGGGCGGTTATGTCGGGCTTGCACCGACTAAAACCGCACGCCGTCTCGGGTCTTCAGACGCCGGGGTGTAAGGTTACCCATAGAGCATATCCCTCGCACCCCGGCTGACCCTGGGCCATCTCACCACTAACAGCATCGCTCATCCTGTCTCCTCTGAAAGCAGAGGAGTACGGAGAGCGATGTGTTCCCGCCACGTTGGGTATTGGCCGACGATCAATGCCAACCCTATGAAGGGGTGAAGGGGAAGCTATTGACCGCCGCCCAGGGTGTACCGGCCGCTCCGATTCCGTTCCCCCCGGACTGCAGCGGGATCGGAATCGGAGCGACACTCGAGGAGGTTACCCAACACACACCCCTCATCGAAATCTACCTAAAAAGTAAAAAAGTAATATTGCAGCAAACGTGGCTTCCAAACAAAGTGACATTCTATTCGCGATAACGCCAATGGAAAATGAATGCATGGAACGAAACAAAACAATCGAACGAAATCAAATACATTACTGAATGTATGAGTTTAACCTTATCATTACTGTGACTTCAAAACTCTATTTTTTACGTGTGGAAACCCCCACGGGCTTCACGCCATCGGTGCCGACGATGGGGTGGGCTTGTCGGAATCGGACCGACTAAAACCACACGGTGTCTTCCCCAAGTGTCCATTGCCGGGCACCTTGGGTAAGCCCTCGAAAGTATAACCCTAGGGTTACCGGCGGATTTGTGCGCCACCGCGGCTTCGCCTGGTGGGGTCGGGTTTTATCCCGCGTCGGTGAGTTGGCAGGCGTGTGTAGGACACACATGACACGCCTCCGCCACGGCCTGCTTCTGTAAGGACGGCGAGTCGGCCAACTGCCGTCCTCAGGCCCCGATCATGGAGGTCAGTAGTCCCTGACTACAAAACTCTAATGAAATTTAAGCAAATCTTTGTAACTCGGAACAAATGATTTATTATATTATTACTAGCTTTTTCCCATGGCTCCGCCCCCGTGGAGTTATGATCCCGTTCTACTAAACCCAAGGGAACCTAGCCTATATATCTATCCCTTTACCAAATTTCAGTCAGATCCATTCAGCCATTTGAACGTTATTGAGTTACAAATAACCTAAATAAAAATAATATACCTATAACTAAATATATATATATATTAGGAATTCAGTGCAGGGTGCGACTGAAAAAAATTGAGCTGAGCGAGCAGGACTCTTACTCGAAAATAAGACATCTTACTACACTCGCGCGCTTAGCTCTGAGGCCGCGCGCTCGTGAAACTGTTTTTCGGTGATTATTCCTCAATGGTACATCGGAAATAAACCATCTCGCTTCAAAACACTCCTCAGTGTCCACACTATCACCGTGGTAAATTTGGTCAAGATCGCGCGAGTGGTTACGGAGGAGTTCAGCCACCAACTAACGGCTATGCCGGGTATAATAGCTTCGCTCGCTCAGCTCAGTTAGTCCTACAACCCACTTCGTATTACTTTATATTATAAATGAAAATGTGTGAAGATGTTTAGATGTTTTTGCATGTTTTCGCTGGAAGGTGAACAGATCTGGCTGAAATTTGTTACTGGGGTCAATTATAGTCTGGAATATCACGTAGGATCACGGCTTCCACGAGGCTTAGCCGCGGTCGACAGCTAGTAGGATTATAATCATAGAAGTATCACGTGAACCATTTATAGGATACTACCTATTATACCTATTTTACTATAACACTCGTGTATTCTGCGAGTACCGAAGTCAAGCCTGAACTAATCGTTGTGTGTCCAAACTTTGGGTAAATTTGAGACTGCTAAGGCGCTACAAGGAGTTAACGGCACCTGGTCCGACAGACAACACTTTTTGGTATTAATATATGTATAATTTATGTTTGTAAACACAATTACACACAGTTACATTATAAAATAAATAAGAACCGATGACCGCTGGGGCGGAAAGGTTCTCGAATGGCGACCGCATACCAGACGACGTTCCGTGGGCAGGCGCCCTACAAGGTAGACCGACGATCTAGCCAAGGTCGCGGGAAGCCGCTGGATGCGGGTAGTGCAGGTCCGATCCTTGGGGGAGGCCTATGCCCAGCAGTGTGAATCGTTTGGCTGACATGATGATGTTGATGATGACATTATAAACAAAATTTCGTTCATTAATTCAACACAATCTACGACCTAGACCATTGCGTAGCGACTAGCCGACTCGTCTCGCATACATCGCTCCTGCGGCCACACACATATAACGCATACATATATACCCCGTAAAGAATAGAATACATTCACATTCATAAAGAATAGAAACGGATTCGCTTCGAAGCGATTCTACTAATAGAATGTCACTTAGTCTAAAAGGCCAGTACTATTAAAACTCACGGTCGGTGTACCCAATTGTGAATGTATCAGCATTGATGTATGAGAGGTTGCTTAATTTAGATGGCCACTTCACCATGTTACCTGCAACATAAACGTTATAGACATAATATACACGTAAAATAAGAGAATGATAAAACTAAAAAAAAAATATTATGTACAATACCATGTAAACTTCCAACGAAAATATAAATTAAAAAAAAGCTTTATTATGTTACTTGCTGCTACGGAACCCTTCATGGGCGAGTCAGACTCGCACTTGGCCGCTTTTTTTTCCTCTGGGATAGGCAGTAACAACTGCTTGCCATCACATCTGATGATTGACGGACGAGGCTCCTTCGCAGGCTTTTCTCTTGAAGTTCTGAGTCAAACGGTCGTTTGACTTTTACAAAAGCGATTGCTGTCTGCGCCCCCGAACTCATGGGGAAAACCTGCGCCCGTCCTGCATCAGACTTTCATCAGTTCATCAGCATGCGTACCACTTGCAGGGGAGGTGGGATTGGGCGCGGAAAATCTTGAAGAGCTCAACAATTATTTTTTTTTATATTTAGGACACGTCAATTTGACTTCACCTCGCCTGATGGTAAGCTGAAGGCAAAGTCTCAGGAAAGAAGGTCATCATTACATACACGTACCATGTTAACAATGGTGGCACTTAGCCTGACGGCCTCATCAGAAGAGGATTGTCGTCGTAGCACCGCGTGACACCCACTAGTGCTGCGACCACAATCCCCCTGCCCGGCTATGCACTTGCTGACCCCTGAACGCAATCAAACCGAAATTGGATTGCTATGGAGGGTTTTTCGCAATCGTACAAGGTGGTACCCACCCGGCCGAATTTTGTGACAAATTTGTGTCATCAAATTTCTACCACCAGTAAAATTAAATCGTTATTTACCTTCGAATTTATTCAGGTCATATTCCAAATTTAAAATGGCCATAGTTGTTAATGTCTCTTCATTAAATTCAGGGTGCAATGTGAATTTGTCAACCTTGGCGTACCAGGCTTGGTTTGTTCTCGTCAAAAACATCACGCGTGTATTATTTCTGTAAATTGGAGATACTAATTAGAATATTAAGTGACTTGACGTTATCAAAGTTTTGTAGTTGAGTCAGCTTGTTGAACTTTTTAGGGCTCCAACTATCGTATGTCGACTGTTAAGAATGGTCACCTATCCTAAGACTGACGTGTGCCGTAATAGACCGTGTGCCAAGGTCTATTATCTTACCAACAGTATATTATATTATCACTATTATATAACAAGGTCCTTCCCGCTGTCTGTCTGTCCCTATGTATGCTTAGATCTTTAAAACTACGCAACCGATTTTGATGCGGTTTTTTTAATAGATAGAGTGATTCAAGAGGAATGTTAATATGTATAATATAGTACAGAAACATGTCGTATATAAAAACAATTTTGCGCTTACTTTGCAAACGCTGGCTGAACCCTACAAGATAGATCAAAATAATGTACTACAGTATTGTACATCTTAAAAAGGTCTACAAAAAAGTCTAAGATGGTATATGTCTATCTCTTAGGAATAATCCACTATAACCATTTTTAACCCTTTACTTTTTTAAAGGAAAAATAATGACTAATTTACGCAGCGATTATAAGCAATACAGCATTAATCTTTATCCAATTATGTAACTTAAATACATTGTGCTTTTATAATAGATCAATATAACCCTTTGCAGAATGTAATTAAATGAATATTATCGAAGATATTACAGATTTAAAATGTAGGGACATAGTGGTTGCGGCGATAAGGGCCGGGGGGCCGGCAGCGGCGCGTGCTTTCGAGAAGATGTATGGATTCCCAGAATTCCACTGATACCATCGGATTTACCCTTCCAATTTAAACGCTTACAATATCCGGTAAAGATATATTTTGCAATGACCATTAATACATCGCGGGGTCAAACTTTCAACGTTAGCGGCTTAGATTTGAACGTTGAGTGTTTTTCACATGGCCTATTTATGTCGCTCTTTCAAAAGGGACCTCTAAAGAAAACATATTTGTATTGTCTGATAACAAAACAGCTGCAAACGTTGTACTAAATATAAAGACATAACATAACATAACATAACATAAACTCACGCCTATATCCCCGAAGGGGTAGGCAGAGGTGCTAGCACCCACATTTCGCCAGTTTATGTTTAGGTCCCAATGTAATAGGTGGCGAGCCTATTGCCATTAACCGGGCACTTATAAACCTGCGGTAAATACACACATAACTTCGAAAAGCATCGAAAAGTCATTGGTGTGTGTCATGGTAAAACCTGGGATCGAACCCGAGACCTCGTCTCAGCAGTCCATTACCCATACCACTAGGCTACCGCGGCTTAAAGACATTCTGTAGTATATTTAAGTAGTATATGTAGTTGTAGTATTAAAGTAAAGTTGTTTAGTATATGTAAGCAAATTTTAGTAATCTACCTCATATTATCATAAATTTAGAAGCCAAATTAAAACTTAACTCTGCCAAAAAGGCTATTATAAAATTCAAGACTATCTAGACTACAAACAAGCTTGGATATGAACTGTTTGCTCTCTCAATATGCTACTTAAACGAAATATTGTAATTAGATTAAGTGAACATGTTTGTAAATAAACCAAAAATAAAAACAGCCCGCTGAGTTTCTTGCCGGAGTCTTCTCAGGACAGGGCCGCGTTTCGAACCGGTAGTCCATTTGCCAAACATTAGTTTAATTTTTTTTGAGGTTTTGTACGTTCCGTATTAATGGTCTATACAGAATAAATGGTTTCTGACTTTTGACTTTGATTTAGTATCAGCATTGCACCCGTGCGAAGCATATACGCATAAATATATAAAGAAACTTTAGTACAGAACTTAACCTAATATCTTCCCATTTGTACTTATTCAACGCGGCCATACTCTTCGCATCGGCAATTCCTATTTTGTCTGATATGATGGTCACGAGAATCAATCCTTCTATCGCAATCGTATCTGGAATGCAAAGATCAAGAAACCTTAATATAATGAAATAAATATTATTAGACCATCTCGAAACCGGAGATGGCCCAGGGTCAGTCGGGGTGCGAGGGATATGCTCTATGGGCAACCTTACACCCCGGCGTTTGTAGACCTGAGACGGCGTGCGGTTTTAGTCGGTTCAAGCCCGACATAACCGCCCCCGCTTTCCGGCGGGGGGGTATCCGAAGGGATTTTCGCACGAAAAAAAAAATGATCCATACATATGAAATTGGCGCTTTGTTGTACTGGCCACTTTGATCTCAAATAATCTCCTCTTTAGTTAGGAATTCCAATTTCAAATGTATACAGCTATTTACTCATGCTTTTGTGTTTTGAAAACCGTACTTCATTTGATTTTTCCTTTTTTGGTTTTTTCTTTGCGTCACAGTTTACAAAATGGAAAAGCGGTACATACATACTTTGATTAAATAAATATATTATATTTTGGAAAAATCGACTTTATGTTCCTCCCTTACAAATTGCCAATTTCATATGTAAGGACCTAATATGTAGAATCAGCGCTATCTAGACCCAAAGTAAGTAACTAACTTGTAATATGGATTCTAAAATGCAGATAAACAAGTCTTCAAGTCTTGAGTGAAGAGGCTTCTTCTAGGCAAGCGTGATTCATCGTGGACTACATTATCACTTTTTTTTTATACCACTCAGGAGGCAGACAGGCCCACCTGATAAGAGGTGGTTACCGTGGCCTATGGACGTATCACCAGGTGACATAGATGCCTAACTTCGAGCCTATCATTAATAAAAAAAGGCAGTGCACTCTGGGAGTGCCGACAGAAGTGACAACTCGAACAATTACGTGTGTATTTTTTGAATCCTCATCATCCATCCATCCCTCTCTCTCTACCTCCCTCCCTCCCTTCTTCTCTCCCGCTTCCCCCCCCCCCTTTCGATTTCCATATTCATATTCCACAGGGAGCTATGGAATATAAATATGGAAATCGTCTCGGTGACGATGACGCAAGTTCCATGATTTTTGTTCACGCAAAAAGTGTTCATATTGTAAATAGATACAAACACCCAGACTAGTGCCAACACAAACATTAATTTATTCATGCATACAAATATGTACACTGAGCGGGAATCAAACCCGCGCCCTTTGACTTAGCAGACGAATGCTCTACCGCTACGCCATAGAGGTCGACAATATGGAAAGCATCGCCGTACACCATGCCTTACAGTACGCCATAAGGACCATGCAATGAAGTCACAAATTAGTTCCAAGACCCTGGACTCATTTAGAATTTAACCTGAAATTAATTCAGACTTCTAGACTATTGAAGTTGGGTATTGGTCCCACCAAGTGTTAACTCGGGCCCCAGTAAACTTCAACTGCAAGTCGGTACCCCTTTTTTTTGTATTTAGGACACATCAATTTGACTTCACCTCGTCTGATGGTAAGCTGAAGGTAAAGTCTCAGGAACGCTCAGCTTGACGGCCTCTTCAGAAGAGGATTGTCGTCGCAGCACCGCATGACACCCACCGGGCCCACTAGTGCTGCGACCACAATCCCCCTACCCGTCTATGCACTTGTTGACCCCTGAACGCAATCAAACCGAAATTGGATTACTATGGAGGGTTTTTCGCAATCGTGCACGGTGGTACCCACCCGGCCGAATTTTGTGACAAATTTGTGTCATCAAATTTCTACCACCAGTAGAACCACCTACTGATTGGCGGACGATGGCTTGTACCGACTTACAGGTGAGGTTGGCATAAACAATAGTCACTCACGTAAAAGCTAAGATATACCAATATTCAAGGACTAGGAGAGCGAAACCCGGGCTTCATAGAGCAGTCTTTGGAAGCAACCATGGTTTTTTTTAAGAGTTTTAGTAACCGAGGTTACTATTATTTCCCCTAAAATCTCAAGCTAAACTAAATTGCTTGTGTTACGAGTGGGTTCACGTCGGTAGTGTAATGGCCAGGATTCGTACCTGGGACCTCTCAATATTATAGCCAACTCCTTAACCACTATTGTCGCTCAGAATAAGATAAACAAAGATCGAACTTCCTTAATTAGATTAAGCACATAAGATCGTGACATAATTATAAAAGTCTGAAACTATCTATTTCACTTACTCTGTCCCTCAAGTGTGAGCACGCCCAGCCAAGATACGGGTGTCCAAGTCAGCGATGTCTGTTCTTTAATATTTGTTAAGAGTGGTAGTTTTGTGGCACCTAAATTAAAACATACAGTTACTCGTATATATAAGGTGTCACAAAATTAGGTCTCTGAATTTGGTGAGATGAGTTGGTATCGACAAAATATGTATTTGTAACAAAAGAAAAATATCGGGTAAAAAAAATAATTAAAAAAAAACACCACCAAGCACCAGCGTCACGTAACACGACGAGCACACGTGACGCTGGAGGTGTTTTTTTTTTTCATTTTTATATTTTTAATTTTTTTTTTTTATTTTACCTTTTATTTTTTTTTGTTTCAAATACATATTTTGTCGATACCAAGTCATCTCACCAAATTCAGAGACCTAATTTTGTGACATATATAATTTAGATGGAAGTTAGATTCAATTAAAGAGTATAATAGTTGTAGCTGACAGAAGCAGGCGCAGGACAGGTAAGGACTTCGGTGAGTAAAAAAAAGGCGATTTATTGGAGGCTTGTGCTTAAGGAGCGAGTACGTGTGCTTTGGTTGACGGTCAAAGGGTCACTGCCTGTGACAGAGCTAGGCGACGCACACATAGACTCGCGCCCGTACACGAGCGTTTATTCACACATTTACATTACTTTACAGACACACAGCAGTAGCGGGTTAACAGACCAGGTAAGTAGCTAAATCTATAATTTTTTATTTATTCTATTTTCTGTTTCAGATGGAAGCCAGGCGTCGTGTACTTTACATCATTCTCCCCCCCATTGTCCTTTCAGGACAATCATTCTCGGCTGCAGTGGGGAGCAAAGCCACGCGGGTCGCCGGTCTGGTAAGGATTCCCGTCTTTGTCCGTATGTCCACAATTCGTACTCGACCGTCGGCGCCGGGGTGGACACTCTCGATTATTCCTTTAGGCCAAGTATTTCGTGGTAGTTTCGGGTCAACTATGACAACTACGTCTCCTCGTTTCAGCTGATGACTTTCTTGAAACCATTTTTGGCGTGGTAACATAGTCGGCAGGACTTCTCGCATCCAGCGTTGCCAGAACATGTCCGCTAGTCTCTGCGTGATTCTCCACGATTTTCTACTGTAGAAGTCGTCATTATCAAATTTCCCAGGCACAGGTAAGTTCGAGGAGGTCCCGATAAGAAAATGATTGGGTGTTAGACTTTCAGGGTATTCGTGGTCCACTGAAACATGGCTCAAGGGGCGGCTGTTGACTATATTTTCCACCTCAGCTAGTAATGTTATCAGCACTTCTTCGCGCGGAGCCCTTTCTTTCAGGATTACTCTTAAGGCCGCTTTCACAGTACCAATAAGCCGCTCCCATGCACCACCCATGTGAGGACTTGCCGGAGATATGAAATACCACTCTAGTCCACGGCTGATTAACTCGTTTTTTACAGTAGCTTCTTCATTGATCGCTTGGAATGACTTTTTCAGTTCCGCATTTGAACCCCGAAGATTAGTAGCATTATCCGAAAACATACGGTATGGCCAGCCACGCCGCGCTGCCATTCGCCGCAATGCCATTATAAATGAATCTGTTGACAACGACGGTACAAGTTCCATGTGTATAGCGCGTACAGTGAGGCAGGTGAAAAGAACACCGTACCTTTTTTCTCGGCGGCGTCCGACTGTAATTTCCATTGGGCCGAACAGATCGACGCCACAATAGGTATAGGGTCGCTGATGATGGGCAAGGCGGGCTTCGGGCAGGTCTCCCATTCGTGGGTTGGTAGGTCTCGCTTTCCTTATACGGCAGTACAAACACTTCGCAGCAATCGTTCGCACAGTAGGTCGCAATTTCAATAGCCAGTACTTTTGACGAATCTCATTAACTACTGTTTCGGTACAGCCATGTGCTGCCATCTCGTGGTAGTGTCTTACTATTAATTTTGGAATATAGTCACGTCCGTCCAAAATTACCGGTCGCTTTACACTTGGGTTCACGTTCGCAGCAGCTTCTATTCTCCCGCCGACGCTCAATAACCCATTTTCGTTCCAAACTGGCGTTAGTTTTCTCAGGCGACTAATCGTTGATATAGGTTTATTAATTTTAATCAGATTTACCTCCTCAGGAAACGACTGTAGTTGTGAGTAGCGCAATAACTCATATTCAGCGCGCTGCATAATTTCCGAGGTAAGTTCAGCAGTTCCAGACGTTCTACATTTTTCAATAAACAATAACACGTTCGCCATGCATCGGCACAGGCGGAGCCAGGAGGAAAATCTTGTAGGTTCCGGAACAGGTACGTATTTATTGTAATTTTTCACAATCAAGTTGACTTGTAACGTCTCATCATCATATTTCTCGATTTTTTCAGGGTTCATGGATGGCCAATCTTCGCGCGGCATGTGCAGAAAATGTGGACCTCGCAGCCATTCCCCGTCGTTACTCAGTTTGTAAGTATTAATTTTTGTAGCTTTATCGGCAATATTTAACTTCGTAGGTATATAATTCCATTCTTGAGGCTGAGACAACTCGTCAATTTCTCCGAGTCTGTTAGCGACGAACACTTTATAATTGCGCGTGTTATTCTTTATTTGACATAACACTATTTGCGAGTCCGTCCAAAAGAATCGTTTGTTTATTACTAACCGGTTCTCGCGCGCAATCGTATCGGCGAGGCGGCAGGCTATCACGGCGGCTTGCATCTCAAGTTTAGGTATAGTTATACATTTGTTTATCGGAGCGGCACGGGATTTGCAAGCGATGAATGATACATTAATTTGTTTGTTTGCGAGTGTCTTTCGATAATAAGCAACTGCCGCGTATGCAGTGGGCGCCGCATCGCAAAAAACGTGCAGTTCAAGTGTCGTCTCGTTCTGGCAGTCGCTACTGCTCGATGCATTCATTGCTTTGTCTTGCTCACTCGCCTTTGAAGTGGCGAAGTGATATCTAGGCACTCTCAAGTGTTGTAGCAAATTGAGCTCTAATATCCACTCTTGGAAGGTCTTATTTTCGTTGTCCGAAATCTTGTCGTCCCATTTAATATTACTTTTCCAGGTATTCTGTAGCATTATTTTTGCTTTCACTGTGAATGGAGCGAGAAAACCAAAAACATCAAATATGGACATGAAAATGCGCAAGAGTTCTCTTTTCGTAGGTTTTCTTTGGAGTTTCAGAATGTCCGTAGGTATGCGCTTGAGCGATAAATCGAACCCGAATAAGTCACTGGCGGGAAACCACAACAGTCCCAGCGTTCTCTCTGGTAACTCGTCGCAAGCAGATTTGATTCTTATTGCCTTGTTACTTAAGGTCTCTTTTGGCATGTCGGCTAAAACTTCTTCTTTATTACTAATCCAATTTCTTATCTCGAAACCGCCTTGATGATGAATATAGGATACTGATTTGATCATTTTTCTTGCAGTTTCGATGTCGTCCAGACTTTCAATATAGTCGTCCATGTAGTGGGACTTCAGGATCGCGTCCGTGGCTTCAGGCATCTCGTCTTTAAATCTGATCGCATTTTTGTTTTTAATATGTTGCGCGATGAACGGAGAACAATTCGCGCCGAATAACAAAGATGTCATGACATATGTTTTGATTTTGCTGTCATTAGTTTCGCGCCATAAAAATCGTAGGGCGTGTTGGTCGTCTTCTTTTATTTGAATACGAAGGAACATGTCTCTAATGTCTCCCATTACGGCGACGGGCTTCTCACGAAATCGCAGTAGGATACCCAGCAATGGTTGAAGAAGATCCGCGCCTTGTAATAAAAAATCGTTCAGCGATTTGTTAGCTACTTTAGCCGCAGCGTCGAAAACCAGTCTTAAATTGCGTTTGTTGGGGTTATCCACTCCAAAATGTGGGAGGTACCATGTTCGCTCCCTAGGTGCCGAAATCTCGTAATCAGTTAGCTCCCGCGCGTAGCCGTTTTCAAATAAATGATGCATACGGTCTTGGTATCTCGACGCGTAATCGTTGTTTAGTTTCATTTTTCGTTCAACGGAGAGAAATCTTCTTAACGCCGTTGCATAAGAATCGGGCATTTTTGATTCGTTTTTCCAGGGTAGGCCAACTTCCCATCTGTTATTATTAAGTTTCGCAGATTGATCCACCGTGTTGAGTGCACGAATTTCATCCTTATTTACACGTGGCGTAGAGCTTACTCCAATTGATTCTAAGGCAAACGAGCGTCGAACCAGTTCGTGTAGTTGCATAACTTCGTTATTGTGTGCATCGTTTGAGAGTTGCAGCATTGAGTGCGCTGTGTGCGCGTGTGCGCCCGCGCATGTGTGCGTCTCCGGCTGGGAACAGCCGGGGGGCGGGGCGGGGGCGCCGGGTGGACCGCTGATAAGACAGATCGGCAGGTCGCGCGCTTCGTACAGCGTCGTAGTTAGCGTATGCTCAGTGGTTAGTAGCCCGCGTGAGGTTGCGGGTACGATTCCGTGCAGACACCACCCCAGAGGTGTTAGGGTCGCACACGGTTCGTTTATCTTGCGATGAATCGTCTTCAGCGTCATGATCAGATGGAAATTGTCTTGTCCAATTAATAATTTGGGTTTTATGTCAGCACAGGTAACATGGTTTTTCAGGTTTCGTAAATGTTCATAGTCTTCTATATGCACTTTAGATAACTTTTGTGTAGGTAGGTCTAGTTCACTAATTTTACGCGCACGCACTTCGTACATTTGGTCTCTTGTGTTAGAAAGTTTAAATTTCACAATTTCACTTTGGCAAACGATGTCAGAGTTCCACGCGCCTCTCATACGTAACGTTTCAGGCTGACCTTGTAAGTTGATACTGTCCGCGAGATCAGCTGACATTAGGGAGACTGTAGCACCGTCGTCTAGCAAAGCGTACGTAGTAATTATACCACTCGGTCCATGTACTTTCACGCGTACTGTTTTTAGCATTACACTAGCACTGTTTTGGGCGGCTATAGTGTTTGTCACAGTTTCACTGTCGTTGGTAGGCTCATTGGTGCTTGTTGTCGTTAATTGGGTAGCACTGGATTCTTCATTTACAGCGTCGCTGCTGGGAGGTGAAGCTACTTTATGGCCAGTGTAACAAGCGATGGTGAGGTAGGCCGCACTCGTCGATATCGCACGGCGCGGCCGGGCAGGTTTCTTTCCCATGCCCCGGTAATAGACACTTATGACACATTCTATGTGTTTTAATAAATCGCCACTTGTCTTTACGCAGCGCGCGTTTGAATTTAGTGCAGTTTGAAATCGGGTGATCATGTGTGCGACAGAATTTACATTTTGCGTCACTATTATTGTCGTGGTTCAAAACTGCGTGTGAATAAACTCTTCGTTCTTCGGTTTTCGGCTTGAATGGTTTATTTTCAGATTGCGCGTGAATGTGGCTTATTCCAGCTGAGGCGATCTTCATTGCTTCTTTGTGTAGAAATTCGGAAAAATATTGTAATTTTGCCTTCTTGCTGTCGTTATGGTCGTAAATGTAATCTGCCCATTTGTTAAGAAGTGTAGTTGGGCATTTCGATAAAACAGTGTTGAGCAATTCTGGGCTTCTTAAATAGTCGTTTTGATTTATTGACTGTACGGCAGCGACGTAGTTTCTCACTCTAACTGCGAAGTTCACGATCTCGTTATGATAGTTAGGTGGCAAGGAGGGCAGTTTTCTAAATTGTGAACCCAACTTGAAGATAATTAATTCAGGACGTCCAAAACGTAGCTCGAGTGCTTCTAAAATGGTACTTGGAGTAGTGTCGCTCATGAGCAGCGATGAAACTGCTTCCCTGGCTTCACCGCGGAGACATCTGTTCAGTCTTGCGATGTTTTCGCTATAACTGTAATTACACAATTTGGTTGAGTCTTCGTAGCTTCTTTTAAATTGCCTCCATTCGAGTGGGTCGCCGTGGAATGGGGGCAGGTCCTTGGGTGTGGCTAATCTTGACATGAAGTTCGTATTTGCACTTTGTGTCGCGGTGGCAAGGTTGGCAATCGCGTGCGACAGTTGCAAAAATTCATTTGAAGTAGGTAGGGCGGCGGGCGCTAAAGCAGGTTCATGGCCGGGATGGTCAACGACTGGTTCCTGTACACTGTTTTCGAGCCATTGTTCCACTTTCTGTGATGCTGCTTGCATTGATTGGTTATCACTACAGCGACTTTTTCTCGAGGAACGGTCATCGAGCGCAGCGAGATCAGCTGCTAGCTTCTTATCAATCAATTCCCGCTCGATTCTCGCCTTGGCCTCGGCCGCCTCTAGCTCTAATTGTTTTCTGCGGGCCAGCACTGAAGGGTTGGAACTCTTGGCCGAGGGAACTGAGGTGCGGCATTCGTCGAGCTCTGTTTTCAAGGTACCCTCTTTTTCTGTAGCCTTCTCTTTCTGTAGAAAATTAGTAGCTATTGGTGGACTTAAATCCGTGAGTTTCCCTGCCGGAGGGCATGTTTTCACTGAGAGCACTTCACTAACGGTTGCCATGGAATGTTTCAACTTTTCACGAACGTGAGCGCGCTCACTGCGAGATGTAGCCTTTGCGTGCGGTGGCGGTGTGCTGAACATTACGTTCGCCGTTTTATCCGGATTCCTTTTTGATCCTGGCTCGGAGGACCAAATGTAGCTGACAGAAGCAGGCGCAGGACAGGTAAGGACTTCGGTGAGTAAAAAAAAGGCGATTTATTGGAGGCTTGTGCTTAAGGAGCGAGTACGTGTGCTTTGGTTGACGGTCAAAGGGTCACTGCCTGTGACAGAGCTAGGCGACGCACACATAGAATCGCGCCCGTACACGAGCGTTTATTCACACATTTACATTACTTTACAGACACACAGCAGTAGCGGGTTAACAGACCAGGTAAGTAGCTAAATCTATAATTTTTTATTTATTCTATTTTCTGTTTCAGATGGAAGCCAGGCGTCGTGTACTTTACAATAGTTATGACTCAATCTAGACTTTCAGACCAAGCCAACTTCGCCTGCAAGCCGTTTCACCTACTGGTTGACGAATGAGTCCCTGGCGCAGGCTTTCCTCTTGGGTCAGACAGCAGTTGCTCACATAAAAGCCATATTATAAATAATTATAAATTAGTATGCTACGGCATTCTCATAGCGCCATCTAGACCCAAAGTAAGCATAGCCTAAATAGCTTAACTACAAATATTTGCAGTTTTTTTTTTTTTTAGGACACGTCAATTTGACTTCACCTCGCCTGATGGTAAGCTGAAGGTAAAGTCTCAGGAAAGAGGGTCACCATTACTTACACGTACCATGTTAACAATGGTGGCACTCAGCTTGACGGCCTCATCAGAAGAGGATTGTCGTCGCAGCCACCACAATGCCCGGCTATGCACTTGCTGACCCCTGAACGTAATCAAACCTAAATTGGATTACTATGGAGGGTTTTTCGCAATCGTGCACGGTGGTACCTACCCGGCCGAATTTTGTGACAAATTTGTGTCATCAAATTTCCACCACCAGTATCGAACCCGCGACCTCCGACTTAACAAACAAAAGCCAAACAAAAAAAGGATAAGGTGTAAAAGACTCGGATGCAATCGGGACCACGCTAAAATGATCTCTTACCTATAAAAACGAAACTAATCGCCACTATCGCTAGTATTACTTCGAATGCGACTTCAAATTTATGGTACAACATACTACAGTATATAGTAACTACTGATTCCAGCCATTAACACTTATCCTCTGATGAAATTGCTGACACAGAACGTATGTAAACACAAACAAAAACAGATATTTAAAAACAATAATATTTATATCTGTTATCTAAAAACATGTTTGCTCAACAATAACGCTCGTGACCGAATATCATATGTACAGAATCAATCTGACAATGAATATTGATTAATATTTTAATTGAGCTGAGTGAGACGAAGTCGAGCGAAAGCTCCTCATACCAGACTTCAGGATTTTCTTTGTCACAGGTCTCCTCCTAAACTACTAATCCAAGCAGAACCAAATTTGGCATGATTAAAGAGGTCAATCAGAGGAAGGTTTATGGATATATTTTGAAAAAATTAATGCTACCACAGAGGAATGATCACCGTTAAAAAAATTCCAGATGGAATTACATAATAACCGCTCGAGACACTGTGACCAAACTTTACACGCTCAGAAAGCATGTCTAGAGTTGTGACTTTCAAAAAGAATTTTCAAAATCGGACTTGCCACGGAGGAATGATCACTGTTCAAAATTTTCAAAATCTGATTCACGATGTCTCACTCAGCTCAACATTGCAAGCAGCGATTCGCCTTGCAGACCTAGTTTAATTTTTATTTTACGTGTAAATGTGAGTAATTGGTTCTTCGTAAATGCATAAATAGGCTTTTTATTGACTGAAGCCAATGAATTTTATGTATACTACACAAGCTGTTTATAAATAAAATTTTGTCACGGTTCCTGGGTAAGGCAGGGAATGAATTGTGAACGGGATACAGAAATTATACAATGTGTTGATTTGAACAATGAATTGTGAACGGGATACAGAAATTATACAATGTGTTGATTTGCACTTGCGCAGCATTCACAGTGGGAGATTAAGCTACTTATAGTGGTCAACTATACATATTAAAAAAAGCGGCCAAGTGCGAGTCAGACTCGCCCATGAAGGGTTCCATAGCAGCAAGTAACATAATAATGTTTTTTTAAATTTTTATATTTGAATTGATTGAATGAAATGAAATTGTGGTTTACGATTTATGACGTATTAAAAAAAAACTACTTACTAGATCTCGTTCAAACCAATTTTCGGTGGAAGTTTACATGGTAGTGTACATCATATGTTTATTTTTTATTTTAGAAGTTACTGGTGTTACACATTTTACTATTTTGGAAGTGTATCTCGCGCAAACTATTCAGTTTAGAAAAAAATGATATTTGAAACCTCAATATCATTTTGAAGACCTATCCATAGATATGACGTATGGGTTTAAAGAAAAAAATATTTTTGCGTTTCAGTTCTAAGTATAGGGAACCCCAAAAACAATATTTTGTTTTCTATCATTGTGCGAAAATCTTAATGTGGTTCACAGAATACATCTACTTACCAAGTTTCAACAGCTTAGTCTTAAAAGTTTTGATAAAAAATGGCTGTGACATACGGACGGACAGACAGACAGACATGACGAATCTATGAGGGTTCCGTTTTTTGCCATTTCGCAACGGAACCCTAAAAAGGATTTAAAATAAAAGTTATATTGTTCCCGGTAAGGGACTGGTCGCGGGTTCAAGTCCCGTCCTAGACGTTCTCTATTCACTCTCCGTAAAAATGTATTTAAGTATGTTTATTCGCATTCTAGACCTCATAACACTAGTTAAGCTATGCTTACTTTGGGTCTAGATAGCGCTGTGTTATAAAGAGGAATGATTTGTTTGTTAGTATGTTTGTAACGAATTACATTATCCCTGAGTAACATAGGCTACTTTTTATCACGATATTCCCACGGGATCAAGACTTACGCGGGTGAAACCGCGGGGCGATGCTAGTGTCAAATAAAATTTAAATTTAAAATATGTCAAAAAATAAAGTAACACAATATGTTATTTCTGGTTATTTTGCATGTCATTTATACATTCGGTTACACTGTAATAGGCTTTTTCCACTAGAAATTGTCTTACTTTTCGTTTAAATACATTTATGTTTATGCTATCTAATAATCTCTTTGGTAAGTGATTATAAACCCTTGGCGCCATACAGAGTACACTGTTTGTCATAAATGCACTTTAGTGTTGAGGACAGCTAACTTTTTAGGTAGATTTCGATGAAATCGATCTACCTTTTCTTGTTTTTCTGGTTTCTTGACTACTGTCGAATTTTAAAAAAATTTCTTCATAGGAGGTCTAGTTATGACCCCCTGAGTCCGAAATGACCACTGGTCAAAAAGTTTATATTTATATATATATGTATGTATGGTTCCACTTCCCAAAATTTGCGGCACTCTCACGGTCGCATTTTTGCCCCGATCGCTTTCAAACTGCGGTCAAAAATTGCTTGGGTGTAAACTTAGTTTAAGTTCGTGAACGGGTGGAATCCGGCCTAAGGGGACGGAAGGGCCCCACTTTTTGTGAAATCAGTTTTTCCTCAAAATTTCACGTTCCATGAAAGATATTCGAACCGTTCTAATTTTATCCCATAGTATACATGAATACTAACAACTTTTAATTATAAACCTATAAGATTAAAACTTAACTAAAAGTGGAGGGGGAAAAAACCAAAATTTTTCGGGAAAAAAATCATAACTTCTAACCGGTGAACATTCTTGATGTCGGAAACATTTTTAATCGATAGGCCATTTTTAAATCTAAAATAAATGTCTGAAAAGTTTTTCGCTAAAAGTTACCGTTTTCGAGAAAAAAAATTAAACATGTTAAAAATGCGCTCGGCGTGGGTCATAGAAGAAGCATAGGTCATATTAATTGCTTCACGAAATCTACCTGTGCGTTCCCCCTGCGGGAACGGTTTTTTTTAAATAGTGGCGCTTGCTTTCATAATGTTCGGACATCGCAAAGTTAGACCTGACAAACAATATCAACTCATACCTGTATAGACACGGTACTGTTAATATTTTTAGCTTTCTGAAGCATGGTCTACAGCTGACTGTTTGATTGACGTTGCAAATCACCCTTATGTACTTTTTGTGCTATAAATGTTTCTTTCTTTTCTGTGCAGTTTCCCCAAAATATGATTTCGTATCTTAACATACTGTCTGGTTAAGTTTTTTTGTGAGCATATACAATATATATGACTGAGTACTCAGTTTTGAGCAAAGGATCTCTGCATGCAAGGATCCATCCTAACATTCGCATCTCCACTACATGCAGTTGTTTTCATCCATCGCTCATAAGGCCAGACATGCCTATCCATATCACTGGCTCTATAAATATTGATTAATTAATCTAATAGCTTATTGGTATATTTTGTAAGTCATCAAAGCCTAAACCTGAAATCCATGTTGCCTTCTCTGTTAGAATTAAAACTTTTGCGATTAATATTCGTAACCAGCTGACCCGGCAAACTTCGTTCCGCTTTAGAATCAAGTTATGTTGGTTACCTTATCAGCTGAATTTATTTCGTGAATGTCTAATATATGCATATATTTACGTGCGCGGGGTACAATTAAATGCCGTTTATACAACGAAGAGGTTTATTTGCTCACCACAAACTAGATAACTAAACTTTTTTTTTACTTTTTTTTTAACTGTGCTTGTCTGCCACCTTAGTGGTATACTAAGGTGGCAGACAAGCACACGGCCCACCTGATGGGAAGCGGTTACCGCGGCCTATGGACGTGTGCAACACCAGTGGCGTCACACTCGCGCTGCCGACACTGTAAAGGAAAGGGGATGGGAAAGGAGTTTGCGAGGGGATGGGAAAGGAGTTTGGGCTCCGGCACTCTCACTCACCAACCGGAACGCAACAGTTTAAATACTGTTACTTGGCGTCGATATTCTGTGAGAGGGTGGTGCTTCCCCGGTCGAGTCGGCCCATTCATGCAACGGCCAAAATGACTGTTGCTTGACTCTACCACTTCTAACTACATAATACTAAACTAAATAATTAGCACATATACAGTACTCTTCAATAGTTCAAGTCGCTCAGCAGTTGACAGTAGTCCACACTCGTTGCTTAGGTCGCAGGTATAATCCTCTTGAATCGCTTCGGTATGATGTGTTCGCTTTCGCTTCCGAAAATTAACTGACTCCGCGTCGATATCCGGGAGCCTTTTATAGTTCTTAATTAGGAGGGAAGAATGTTCCAGAATCATCTAGAGATAAGGCACGTTACGTACCTTTTTTTTTTCGTGCGGAAATCCCTTCGGATACCCCCCCGCCGGCCAGCGGGGGTTGTTTTGTCGGGCTTGAACCGACTAAAACCGCACGCCGTCTCGGGTCTTCAGACGCCGGGGTGTATAAGGTTGCCCATAGAGCATATCCCTCGCACCCCGACTGACCCTGGGCCATCTCCGGTTTCGAGATGCCCCTCTCGGGTTTGAGAACCACGGTGTCCCCGTCTTGCCCCGGTTTGGGGGAGAGGCGCTAGTCGCCCCACCGTCCCGGCCTGCTTCTGCTGGGGTGACAGGCGGCCTTACCTGCCACCCCCAAGCCTGCGCTCATGGAGGACGGAGGTCGTTAAGCGACCTCCGGCGCCTGAGTAGCCTGCGACGCGCGGCGAACAAGTTGCGGGCTCGGCGGGCCGGGAGAGTTCTAAATCTCTCCCAGGCGCGCTCCGCCATCTCCTTCGCGAGCATTACATGCTCGCAGAAGGAGGTGGCGGCGGCCCACGCGCTCGCGTCCGCACCATTGCCGCAATCATGCTGCCGAGCGAAAGGACTCCCACCTCGATGGCTGCCACGAGGTCACGCCTCGGCGCCTCCCACACCGGGCAGTCCGCCAGCATGTGCAGCCCTGAGTCCTCGCTCGAGTCGCAGTGATGACATTCAGGCGTTGGCTACTTCCTGATCCGATGCAGGTGGTCCCCGAAGCACCCCTTCCCGGAGATCACCTGCGTCAGTCGGTACGAGAGGCTTCCGTGTCGCCTTTCTAGCCAATCCTCCATGATGGGCCTTACCGCCGCTATTGCGGCGTGCCCTGCGCTTGGTCGCCCAAGTCGTTCCTTCTACTCCGCGGCGATGGCCTGGCGGAGCTGGGACTGCACGGCCTCGATTTCTCGATGCTCGGGGTTCCGTCCCTGCTCCTGCGCCTCCTTTCGCCACTAGTACAGTTGCGAAAGGGCTCTCGCCTCCAGGTCCCATGGCGGAAGGCACGTTACGTACCCAAGTAGAGCGTTTGATAAATGTACCTACAACAGTAGTAGGTTAAGACGCACCAACATTCAAGGTGAATAACCTTGTATTCAAGACTGTAGGTCAATACCTACAATCATGCATTAAGAAGTAGGTATAGGTATTCGAGGTAGGTGCGGCTTGTGTTGGCGATTCTAAATTGTTTTACACTAATCGGTAGAGTACTTCGACACTAGCAATGCGTTTTAATTTCCTGAAGATTCGATGAGTAGTTTTTGAGATATTGACGCTTGTTGTAACACATAGTATCCCAAAGGGGCCTTCTCAAAGCCGTAGATGGTCCAGAGTCGGCGTGCGGTTTTGTTCCGACATAACTACCTCTACTGACCGGCGGTGGGTTAACCGTGGGGAGTTCCGAAAAAAAATGAGACTGAAAGTTTCCATTAATTTATGTTTAAATAGCACTGTGTAGTATGGCTTAGAATATCCTACTTCCTACTTCCTTCCTAGTATTATTCCTTACTAATATTATAAATGTGAGTTTGTATGTCTGGATGTTTGTTACTCAATCACGTTGTAACGGCTATACGGATCTGGCTAAAAAATTTTCCGCACGTTAAAAAAAAAAAAAAAGATATTATAGAAAAAAAGAAAAAAAAAGAGAGATAGATTATAGTTTAGAATAAATCTTTGTCCATGAAATAGATTCCCATAGTATACGAGATACTATGGGATATTCTATGTTTATTGGGTGTTTCTATGTATATATTTACAAAAAAAGTATATAAGTATGTTTATCCGCATTCTTAAACCCATAATACATAAACATAATACATAATATAACTAGCTTAAACAATGCTTACTTTGGGTCTAGAGAGCGCTGTGTACAATGTCGTAGACAATTTTATTTATTATTTTTATTAAATATAAGAATTGAGATTATGAATTTGTACCGTTTGGAGTCGAAACGTTAGGGGCATGGGGTCCGAGTGCTCGCAGTCTCTTCAGGGAGAGTGCAACACGTAGGATCGACGCTTCTCGTAACCAGAAGGCTGGCTTCTTTTTAGCACAGAGAATAACTATTGCCATACAACGTGGCAATGCTGCCAGTCTTCTGGGCACGTTACCACAGGAGGCATGCGATGCGGAGGAATTCCACGATGCATTTTAGGTTTAAGTTTCTTTTAATTATTTATTTTAATTTAGTTTTATTTAGTTTAGTTTAGTTAGATTTACAAAATAATCTATGTTTTTTTGATGAGTTAAATAAATTTTTGTTCTAACCTGCAATTATACATACCCACATATTATCCTGTATATATACTGTTACAACGATCGTCGATATCTCGGAAACTACTGATCGAATCTTCTAGAAATTAAAACGCATTGTTAATGTCGAAGTACTCTATCGATCCGTTTAGAAAAATCCAGAAAAGTCAATACAAAATCACACGCCCTTTTGTCTACCTATACCAACTTTACCTACAAATCGCGATAAAAAGGGCATTCACCTCTATCGTCGGCACGACTGTGTAGGTACTTATTTTCTCGAACGCCCCAGTAAATACCTACTATTCTCGAACGCCCTAGTACCTTCCGGAATATTCTACCCCGCTTATTAAGAGCTATAAAAGGACGCCCGGCTATCGACACGAGGCAGTTAATTTTCGAAAGTGAAAGCGAACACATCTTACCGAAGTGAATCAAGAGAGTTATACCTGCGACTTAAGGAACTACTGTGGACTACTGTGAACTGCTGAGCGACTGGAACTGTTGAAGAGTACTGTGTGTGCTAGTTATTTAGTTGTCTAGTTTGTGGTGAGCGAATAAACCTCTTTGTTGTGTAAACGGCATTTAATTTGTACCCCGCGCACGTAACAACTGGTGTCAGAAGTGCGATGCCGTTATTACCACGTGAAGACGAAGGGCGTACTCCACGGACCAGACGTCAAGTGGAAATGGATGCTGCACGTCAACGGAGCCTTGAAGAGGAAGGGCATCAGGCCGATTCTGCTATCTCAGCGGGAACTACGGCAGCACAAGATGGAACCTCGTCAGATACCAACATGATGACGCTGATGGCTTCTATGCAGCAGATGATGCAGGCCTCCTTGCAAGAAATACAGGCCAAACAAGAGGCCAGTCAACAGATGATACAGGCCAACCAAGAGGCTAGTCGACAGACGATGCAAGCCTCCTTGCAAGAAATGCAGGCCAACCAAGAGGCTAGTCGACAGACGATGCAAGCCTCCATAGAGGCTAGTCAACAGACGATGCAGGCCTCCATGCAAGAGATGATACAGGCCAACCAGGAAGCTGTCATGGGTAAAATCGATGCAGGCATCCATGCACTGGGAGATAAAGTGAAGAATCTAGAAGACGACTTGCAAATGCTGAGTAAGGAAGTGGCTTTGAAGACAGGAACCATCGACGACCGCTTTCAAGAGCTTGAAAAAGAGATCGTCAGGCTAAAAACCTGTGGACCTGTTGCCGTGACCATTGACGACCGCTTGCAAGAACTGGAAAAAGAGATCGTCAGACTAAAAACCTGCGGACCTGTTGCCGCGACCTCACCCTCATCAGCGAAGTTCGACCTACCACACTTCGATGGAACTTCCTCGTGGACAGCCTTCAAATACCAATTTGAGATATTGGTAAAAACTAAAGCCTGGAGCAACGAGGAGTCTTTTATGGCCTTGACACTTGCATTACGAGGAGATGCCTTAGTAATACTGGAAAACTTGCCTCCTGAAGGAAGGACACTGGAGTCCCTGATGGAAGCATTAGCCACACGCTACGGTGACAAGCACCTGGAGAATGTCTACCGAGCGCAGCTACGCGAGAGGAAACAAAAAGCTGGTGAAAGCCTCCAGGAATGGGCTGTAGAGGTTGAAAGGCTCGTTCGTCGGGCCTACTCATCGACACCCGTGATGATCGAGACCACTCTACTGGAGGCCTTCCTAAACGGTATACGGGACGCAGAAGTGAAAACTAGTGTACAGTTGCGTCACCACCAGACCTTAAAAGAAGCACTGGCTTATGCCCTTGAGGTGGAAACGGTACGGCAGAATGCCGGGATAAGTAAGGTCAGGAAGATCAAGGAGGTAGTTGAGGCGGAGAGGAAGCCACGGTATGTCCCAACGTGTTATTCCTGTAGAGGAAGGGGCCATATCCAGTCAGAGTGTCCTTCGAGGCAACGGAGGAGGGTCACGGACTCCGGGACCCAGGTCGATCAAGATGTTCCGTTAAACTAAATGTCGCCAGGGCCGCGGGGCGGGCGCTGGCTGGTCGACATGAGGCCCCAACCATCACAATAACTCAAGTTGTCAATGGAAATAGTCTGATCATCGAGGCCATCTTAGACAATCAACCTTGCAGTTTAACAGTGGATACTGGAGCTTCACGTACAGTTGTAAGGCCGGAATTGCTGAAACGCACCATAAGGTGGGAAAAACGATCTCCGAGGTGCCAGCTTCAGACAGCTACTGGCCAGCCAGTGACCGTCCTCGGTGAAACAGATGTGGTGGTAAGAATTGGCCACCAAATATACCACCAGTCAGTATTAATTGCTAATATTACTGATGATTGCATTTTGGGACTGGATTTCTTGACGAATCACCGATGTGTCTTGGATATACCTAGAGGAGTGCTGAGATTTCCTGATCAGGAAGTTTGTTTACAAGGATCGCACCCGTGTACTCTTTACTGTTTAACGGATACGACGCGTTAGCTCCTAAATCGGAAACATTAGTCAGAGTGAGGTTTCCTGCGAAGACTGAACAAAGAAGATGTCTTATTGTGGAAGATACCGGCAGTCATGAAAACTTAATAACAGCGAGAACCTTACTGATGCCGAACGGAATCGCTAGGGTGAGAATCCTCAACCTCAGTGACGAAATAGTTCTCCTGAAGAAGAATAGTGTGGTTGGAAAATGTGAAGAAGTAAAGTACCTGAGACGGCTGAACAGCACTACGACTAAACAAGGCGGTACACAAATCTCCGAAGATCGCATCCAGCAACTTCTCGAGAATTCAAAGGAAAACTTATCGGCATCAGAATTGCATCAAGCCAGAGACCTCTTGCTACGATTTAGAGACATCTTTGCAACCGGAAATGACTGTGGAAGGACTGGGCTCGTGAAACACCGGATTGACACAGGTGACTCCAGGCCTATAAAACAAAGACCTCGACGTTTACCATGGGCAAGAGAAGAGGAGGTAGCAGTTATGATTAAAGACATGGCCGATAACAAGGTGATTGAACCTTCAACGAGTCCATGGTCATCACCTGTGGTACTAGTGAAAAAGAAGGATGGCAGTACAAGGTTTTGTGTGGATTACCGAATGTTGAATAATGTCACGAAGAAAGACAGTTATCCTTTGCCTAGGATCGACGATACCCTGGACATGCTTAGTGGTATGAAATGGTTTTCAACCATCGATTTAAAAAGTGGCTATTGGCAGGTGGAGATCAGTCCAGACGATAAAGAGAAGACAGCCTTTAGTACAGGAATTGGAAATGGTTTATGGCATTTTAATGTCATGCCATTTGGTTTATGTAATGCACCAGCCACGTTTGAACGCCTCATGGAAAGAGTAATGGTGGGTCTACTTGGAGACGTCTGTCTGGTTTACCTGGACGATCTTATAGTTATGGGACGCAGCTTCAAAGAAAACCTGAAGAACCTGGAAAAAGTTTTTACTCGGATTCGTGAGGCTAACCTTAAACTGAGTCCAAAGAAGTGCGCTCTATTTAAAAAGGAGGTCAGCTATCTTGGACATGTGATCTCAACGGAAGGAGTTAAAACCGACCCCGAGAAGATTAAAGCTGTTCAAGAATGGCCTGTTCCAAAGAACAAAACGGAGGTTCGTGCGTTTCTAGGACTATGCGCGTATTACAGACGCTTCATTAAGCATTTCTCGGATATTGCAAAACCACTACACCGACTGACGGAAGATAAACGAGACTTCGTTTGGGACCTGGATTGCGAGCAAGCTTTTAGTACGCTTAAACAACGATTGTGCGAAGCCCCTATATTGGGTTATCCTACTAGGGAAGGTAGATTCATTGTGGACACGGACGCCAGTAACAGCGGAATAGGTGGAGTGTTGTCACAAGTGCAGGGAGATCGCCATGTTGTAATAGCATACTTCAGTAAATCGCTATCTAAACCGGAAAGGAATTACTGTGTTACTCGTCGTGAACTTCTCGCTGTGGTGAAGTCTTTACAGCATTTTAACAAGTATCTTATAGGACGAGAGTTTACACTAAGGACAGATCATGCTGCGCTACAGTGGTTGCTGCAATTCAAGAACCCAGAAGGCCAAGTAGCAAGATGGATCGAGCAACTACAGGAATTTCCCTTTGTGATAGAACACCGAAGTGGAAAAGGGCACGGCAATGCTGATGCTTTGTCACGAAGGCCGTGTGTCGAAGATTGCAAGCATTGTCAAAGAAACGAAGCCCGAGAAGAGATTAAAGTCATAAGGGTGAATGGACTTGACGACGAATGGACTGGAAGCAGTATGAAGAAGGCGCAAGAGGATGATGATGATCTGAAACCTATACTGCACTGGAAACAGCTTGGCAGCAAACCCCAATGGAGTGACGTATCTGCTTACAGTTCGACGACCAAAAGCTATTGGGCTCAGTGGGACAGCTTAGCACTGGTAGACGATGTCCTGTATAGGAAATGGGAGTCTAACGATGGTAAGGAAGTAACCATGCAAGTAGTGGTACCAAGAAGCAAGGTGGCCCCACTCTTACGGCACATCCACGATGGTGTTTCTGGCGGGCATCTCGGAGTCAAGAAAACCCTGGTTAAAGTGCGACAGCGGTTTTACTGGCTTCGTTGTCGGGAAGATGTCGAGGATTGGTGCCGTAAATGCACTGCATGTGCTTCGGTTAAAGGACCGCAGACAAGAAGCAAAGGAAAATTGAAGCTGTACAACGTTGGGGCACCGTGGGAACGTATCGCCATTGATGTTGCTGGACCTTTTCCAACGACTGATGAGGGTAACAAATACATCATAGTAGTGCAAGACTACTTCACTAAGTGGACTATGGAGATCCACTCCGACCAAGGACGGAACTTCGAGTCTGCTCTGTTTCAAGAAATGTGCAAACTCCTCGGTATAAACAAGACCCGTACGACTCCAGCGCACCCACAGTCAGACGGAATGGTCGAGAGGTTTAACCAGACGTTGGAAAATCACTTGGCTAAAGTTGTCGACGAACACCAAAAAGATTGGGACCAGTACATCCCACTGTTCCTGATGTCCTATCGATCTGCGGTGCATGACAGTACGGGACACACTCCAGCTAAAGTAAATTTTGGTCGAGAGATAAGGCTACCAGTGGATGCAATAACCGGCACGCCACCCGAAAGTCCTAAGCCCGTAACGGACTACGTGAGTGAACTTCAAAACCGGCTGGACGAGGTGCACAGAATGGTACGGGAAAACAATTTGAAGACAGCTCCCGGTCCGCCGAGCCCGCAACTTGCTCGCCGCGCGTCGCAGGCAACTCAGGCGCCGGAGGTCGCTTAACGACCTCCGTCCTCCATGAGCGCAGGCCTGGGGGTGGCGGGTGAGGCCACCTGTCACCCCAGCAGAAGCAGGCCGGGACGGTGGGGCGACTAGCGCCCCTCCCCCAAACCGGGGCAAGACGGGGACACCGTGGTTCCCAAACCCGAGGGGGCCATCTCGAAACCGGAGATGGCCCAGGGTCAGTCGGGGTGCGAGGGATATGCTCTATGGGCAACCTTACACTCCGGCGTCTGTAGACCCGAGACGGCGTGCGGTTTTAGTCGGTTCAAGCCCGACATAACCGCCCCCGCTGGCACGCGGGGGGGTATCCGAAGGGATTTCCGCACGAAAAAAAAAAAAAAAAAAAAAAAAGGTATAAGGATGAAAACCCGGTACGATAGAAATGCAAACACCAACGGTTTTGAAGAAGGAACACTGGTATGGTTTCACAACCCGCTACGCAGAAAGGGGAAATCTCCAAAACTTCAAGCTCGCTGGGAAGGACCCTATACGGTTGTCACAAGAATCAATGACATCACCTACCGTATTAAGAAGGGTCTTAGGGGAAAACCAAAGGTAGTCCATGTGGATAGGTTGACGCGATATCATGGAACAAATGATGCTCGGGACGAGCATGATGAAGAGGGGGGTAATGTTACAACGATCGTCGATATCTCGGAAACTACTGATCGAATCTTCTAGAAATTAAAACGCATTGTTAATGTCGAAGTACTCTATCGATCCGTTTAGAAAAATCCAGAAAAGTCAATACAAAATCACACGCCCTTTTGTCTACCTATACCAACTTTACCTACAAATCGCGATAAAAAGGGCATTCACCTCTATCGTCGGCACGACTGTGTAGGTACTTATTTTCTCGAACGCCCCAGTAAATACCTACTATTCTCGAACGCCCTAGTACCTTCCGGAATATTCTACCCCGCTTATTAAGAGCTATAAAAGGACGCCCGGCTATCGACACGAGGCAGTTAATTTTCGAAAGTGAAAGCGAACACATCTTACCGAAGTGAATCAAGAGAGTTATACCTGCGACTTAAGGAACTACTGTGGACTACTGTGAACTGCTGAGCGACTGGAACTGTTGAAGAGTACTGTGTGCTAGTTATTTAGTTGTCTAGTTTGTGGTGAGCGAATAAACCTCTTTGTTGTATAAACGGCATTTAATTTGTACCCCGCGCACTTAACAATACATATATAATATATTTTATTTCTGAATCTAAATTAACGAAACTCAACGTCAGTCCGTCTTTTCTGGGTCCTATAAATACATCATGTTGTTTTTCTGTTGGTAAAACATTATTTTTCCAAATTACACGAAGGTTAACGTTATCGACATCACAATTCCGTAACATCACCATCTCTTTGATGTTTTTATTTCGTACATTTCTTTTATCAAAAAAAATATCGCAAAATATTTTCGGCCGAAGCGGCTCCATGGTTCCGCCAATATTTTCATTTAACTTCTGTAGACAAGATGAATGAAAAGCGTAGAGCTGTAGAGCGATAAAAAAATCTTACGGCATTCCTTTCGAACATAACTGACTGAAATATTTTCTAATAAATTCAAATATACAAAGAAAAAAAATTTAAACATAAAGACTTCACTTATTTCTTATCTTGAATGCCTGTCTTTGTCGATATACAAGAGATATTTCTGAATATTACGAGTTTCTTTCGGCGTTAGCGAAACAATATATTTTGCTATGTACTGTCAGCAAGAAAAGTAGCTGAACACCATAGACAATATAGAGTAGACTATATAACGTATATGCTTAGATATTTAGTGAGAAAACCGAGTGTGACTTTTTTACCGCCGAACAATTCTGAGATAATGATCACCGTAAACAGAATCATTTCAATCACAACATCAGTCAGCCCATTTCGGCTTTTTAACTCGCTTTTATTAGTTTTATATGTATATTTGTATTAACGAAATCTTTGATCTCGTTTTTTGAGCACTTCAAACACTTCACACAGGAAACTATTGCCGGGATAAAAAGCCTATGTGCTAATTTGACTACAATCTATCTCTATGCTATTTTTTGTCCAGATTCGTTCAGCCGTTCTGGCCTGATTGAATAACATACATCCATCTAAACTATCGCAATCTATCTCTGCATCAAATTATGTCTAGATTCGTTCAGTCGTTCTGGCGTGATTGAGTACCAAACATCCATCCACACTTTCACATTTATAATAATAATAAGATATATTATTATGTATGTATCAAGAAATAGCTGTAACTATTACTACCAGGGATAAAATGCCATATGTGTTATACTAGACTATAATCAATCTCTGTACTAAATTACAGCCAGATAAATAAATATTCTACGACATTCTACACAGCGCTTAGCCATAGTAAGCATTTTTTTTTTACGTGCGGAAATCCCTTCTGATACCCCCAGCCGGCCAGGGGGGGTGGTTATGTCGTGTCTCGACTAAAACCGCATGGTGTCCTCCCCAAGTGTCCATTGCCGGGCACCCCGGGTAAGCCCTCGAAAGGATAACCCCAGGGTTGCCAGCGGACTTTGGCCGACACCGCGGCCTCGCCTGGTGGCGTCGGGTTTTATCCCGCTTCGGTGAGTTGGCAGGCGTGTGTAGGGCACACACGACACGCCTCCGCCACGGCCTGCTTCTGTAAGGACGGCGAGTCGGCCAACTGCCGTCCTCAGGCCCCGATCATGGAGGTCGGTAGTCCCGGGCGTAGATGACTCTGCGGCGTCCTCGCTGACAGCCGACAGACTGCGAAACTCGAGGGGCAGGGTTCTCTCCCGCTCTCTCTCCGCCGTCTCTTTCGCGCGCATTACCTGCTCGCAGAAAGAGGCGGCGGCGTGCCACTTGCTCCCGTCGGAGACCACGGCCCTCACCATAGTAAGCATAGTTTAACTAGCTTGTATTATGGCTTCTAAAATGCGGATGAACATACTTATATACTCTTTTTTTTGTAAATACATATATACATATTACACATATAAACACCCAGACAAATATTTGCATAAATATTGCAAAAATATTTTCATGCATACAAATATTTGCACTGAGCGGGGATCTAACCCGCGCCCCCTGTCGTAGCAGTCGAATGCACTACCGCTACGCCACAGAGGCCGTTCAACCGTTCAGTTTCATTCAAACATCTTCACAAAATTCACATTTATAGTTTCAGTAGGACAACAAAACGTTATCCTTTTCGTAAAAAAGTTAAACCTACTTTCTAGTAACGCGTCTACCTGAGACCTAGAAAAAAGTTCGACAGAATAATGTGTGAAGGGTCTGTTCTTGACCCGGTTGCAAGCTGCGAGCCTGAACGGGAATAATGAGTGTTCGCTTCATCACAGCCGTTGTTGGCCTCACGCTGTTCTTTGTACTATGTTTCAACATACTGTTACGTGCGCGGGGTACAAATTAAATGCCGTTTACACAACAAAGAGGTTTATTCGCTCACCACAAACTAGACAACTAAATAACTAGCATACACAGTACTCTTCAACAGTTCCAGTCGCTCAGCAGTTCACAGTAGTCCACAGTAGTTCCTTAAGTCGCAGGTATAACTCTCTTGGTTCACTTCGGTAAGATGTGTTCACTTTCGCTTTCGAAAATTAACTGACTCGTGTCGATCGCCGGGCGCCCTTTTATAGCTCTTAATAAAGAGGGTAGAATGTTCGGGAATCATCTAGAGATAAGGCACTGGAGCGTTCGAGAATAGTAGGTATTTACTGGGAAGTTCGAGAAAACAAGTACCTACACAGTCGTGCCGACGATAGAGGTGAATGCCCTTGTTATCGCGATTTGTAGGTAAAGTAGGTATAGGTAGACAAAGGGCTTGTGATTTTGTATTGACTTTTCTGGATTTTTCTACACGGATCGATAGAGTACTTCGACATTAACAATGCGTTTTAATTTCTAGAAGATTCGATCAGTAGTTTTCGAGATATCGACGACCGTTGTAACAATACTTTGCAATGGAAACCGTCAATTTATCACTCTGTATTGCTAATTCTAAGATTTCATTCAAGTCGTTCCATCAAAATTTGTAAACCCCGCTCGAAGAATTAAAACCGAATGATTAATCAGATTCAATTATCTCTTTAGTACGTTTGTAAAAAATATTGTTTCATCATTGCAATGAAGTAGAGTCTGCTTTGCGGATCATATCAAAGGCGACCTTGACTGTAAAGCTACAATTGTTTTATGTACTACTAGCTGGTGGCCGTGACTCTGCCCGAATGGCTGTTGGTTGTCGTGCTCAAATGATTATATTTTTGGTCATATTTCTAGGCGACCGATTGCAATTAGTCTACAGCCTATCTAATTAGAGTACATAGTTAAAACCAAAGCTATACGTTTTTAATCTATAGGTAATAATAACGCTTAACGATGTCCGTCGTCCATGAGCTCACCCCAGCAGAAGCAGGCCGGGACGGCGGGGCGACTAGCGCCCCTCCCCCAAACCGGGGCAAGACGGGTTCCCAAACCCGCGGGGACCATCTCGAAACCGGAGATGGCCCAGGGTCAGTCAGGGTGCGAGGGATTGCTCTATGGGCAACCTTACACCTCGGCGTCTGAAGACCCGAGATGGCGTGCGGTTTTAATCGGTTCAAGCCCGACATAACCACCCCCGCTGGCTGGCGGGGGGTATCCGGAGGGATTTCCACACGAAAAAGAAAGGTGCATACAATAAAATCGTAACAATGTGAAAATTTTACATTTAATAAATTTTTTTTTAAAAGTAATTGTTATGATTGTGTTCTAGGAAAGATGCCGATGGCAAAAATGTGATTTTTAGATTTTTTTTCTGTTTGTCTGCTTTTAATTATGTCCGAGCATCACTTGAAAACGGCTGAACAGATTCAGCTGAAATTTTGCATGAACATTTTTCTAGGGTATGGTCATAAACTGATATCATCACACTATTATAAGTGTGATAGCAGCAGCAGGGTAAAATCGACCAAATCCATTATTGATCATTCCTTTATTATTACAAAGCAGACCATCCCGAAATTCTGCACTTGTTCTCTGAAACTCGGCCTTGGTCACGTTCCGAAGATAAATCATCACGCTATAGCTAAGAGGTGATGAGCAGTAAAATATGAAATACATACATAAAACAGATAGTTGATTAGAAACTCAACAGATATCATCACACACATAATTATAATAATAGGTTTTTACCTACGAAATTGCCGAAGTTTACTTACAAATTCATGAGTTCGTTATTCCTGTAATTTAATAGCTATTTCCATTATTAAAAAGTTGATTTCAAGATTAACAACTCTGTATTAAATTTTGTTTTTATTGGCCGCTTGATAAATTAATTCGATCTTCAAAAACAGTACTTCCTAAATGCTATCCATTTTGATGATAAATTTCGTATTACTTAACAGCTGTCACTTTACAAAAATGTAATAAAAATTGCTGTTTTTTAGCTTTGTCTCATTCATACACAAAAAAAAAACATAAAATTTGGATTTGTCATTCCTAAAAAAAATGCAAAAATGTTAGTACTGAAAATTGAGTTTCCTCCAATTTCTTCAAGAATAACGGCAATTTTATATGTAACGACCTTTTTTTTTTTTTTTTATCGTGCGGAAATCCCTTCGGATACCCCCCCCCCCCGCGTGCCAGCAGGGCCGGTTATGTCGGGCTTGAACTGACTAAAACAATAGTTAACCAGTTAGAATGTATTTCGATGTAACACGAAAACATATATTTCTTCATGATAAATGATTGAAAATTTAACGATGAAACAGGTAACCTAATACAAGTTCGAAACTGCAGGAGTAAACATACCTTAATCTATTCCGAATTTAACGCGGACGAAGTCGCGGGCAATAGCTAGTGTTTTATAATACTCTATAAAAGTTTCAATTAAATTTTTAAGCATTTTGTATGCTTACTTTTTCTAAAGATTTAAATCGGAAAAAGAGAACATCTAGAATGGGGCTTCTCGCCTTAAGACGTATATAATATTGGTGTCACAAAATTAGGTCTCTGAATTGTCGTGGTAGGCGTGCAGTCCTTCTCCTCGCAGTATTCTCCAAGCGGAGGTGTGGGAAATACCTAAATCGCGACCAGCGTCACGTGTGCTCGTTGTGTCACGTGACGCTAGTCGCTGGTGGTGTTTTTTTTTTTCATCTTTTTTTTTCAGTTTTTTTTTTTACCCGATATTATTTTTTTTTTGTTTCAAATACATATTTTATCGATACCAAGTCATCTCACCAAATTCAGAGACCTAATTTTGTGACACCTTATATATCGGAGAATTTCGAATATCTGGGACGTGTCTAGATAGCTCAGCTGGTCAGAGCATTCCCCCTGTAAGGGACTGGTCGCGGGTTCAAGTCCCATTCTAGATGTTCTCTTTTTCCGATCTAAATCTTTACTCTACAAAAGTATCAAACGATCAGTTCGTTGTACGACAGAGAAAGCGCACTACAGAACCGAAGCAATTCGATGTTAGCCGGACTCTGACTCTTCTTCCCGACGGGTATAGCACTTCGTTTGTTAACAAAAAACAAACCAGATACATCTAGATTATACTGGACACAAGCTGCGAACGGCATGTGATCATAAATTTAGTTCGTGTTACTGACGTAGTCGGTTTGAACCGGATCTAACTGGATTGAGCCGCTCCGGACCGGTGTGACACACGATTTATGACGGATTCGGACGATCGGGTGACTGAATGATAGCCCAGTGTACGGTCCATCAGGGCCTCGATTCTGCTATTGTATGTTAAAGCAAGCCAGTCATTCCAATGACACTCTAAAAATGATATATAATTTTAGACTTTATTTTCATGTGGTTAAAGTCTGAAATTAAATGGCATTTTGTAGAGTAAAGGCAAAAGTGTAATTAACTCTCTTCATTTAATTTCAGACTTTAATTTATAAAGACTTACAGTCTGAAATTAAATAACATTTTTATAGTGACAGTAGTATGACAGTTTAACATAAACTATCATACTACTTTATTTTCGTGCGGAAATCTCCTCCGATCCCCTCCCCCCCCCCCCCGGCCAGCGGACTTGAACCGCCTAAAACCACACGCTGTCTCGGATCTTCAGACGCCGGGGTGTAAGGTTGCCCATAGAGCATATCCCTCGCACCCCGACTGACCGTGGGCCATCTCCGGTTTTGCCCCGGTTTAGGGGAGGGGCGCTAGACGCCCCACCGTCCCGTGTCTATAAGTACCTTTTTTTTTTTTTTTGCCTTCGGATACCCCCCCGCGTGCCAGCGGGGGCGGTTATGTCGGGCTTGAACCGGCTAAAACCGCACGCCGTCTCGTGTCTGAATACGCCGGGGTGTAGAGTTGCCCATAGAGCATATCCCTCGCATCCCGACTGACCCTGGGCCATCTCCGGTTTCGAGATGGCCCCCTCGGGTTTGGGAACCACGGTGTCGCGCCCCACCGTCCCGGCCTGCTTCTGCTGGGGTGACAGGCGGCCTCACCTGCCACCCCAGGCATGCACTCATGGAGGACGGAGGACGTTAATCGACCTCCGGCGAGCATATTGCGGGCTCGGCGGGCCGGGAGAGTTCTAAATCTCTCCCTGGAAGGTACATGAATACCTACACAATTGGTGTAGTAATTGTAGTATCTAGCTTTCCGTTGTGATTACAGGCGATGCCACAAGAGTTGTCGTGAGCTGTTTGGTAGTACAAGGAGGTTGCCAAACAAAAAAAGGTGCACCACGAGGCGGTTTTCTGGCCGGGCATAGTCTCATATTGACAGAAACGTCAGTATCGGCATTGTTTCTATACTGTAATTTATTAAATTGCGAAGTAATAAATAATAATAATAAATTAATAAATAGTCTACGACATTCTACACAGCGCTTTCCAGACCCAAAGTAAGCATAGTTTAACTAGCTTGTGTTATGGATTCCAGAATACGGATAAACATACTTATATACTGTTTTTTTGTTAATGCATACATATTATACATAGAAACACCCAGACCAATGCAAATAGACGTATTCATACATACAAATATTGGCACTGAACGGGAATCGAACCCGTAACCTCTGACTTAGCAGTCGAATGCTCTGTCGCTGCGCTACGAAAGTCATCTCTATTATTAATTTCTTATTCCTGGGGAGTTCCTTCCTAGTGCATACCCGGGGTCCCTGGCAAAAGGTTCACGTGAACGGAACACCATCTGGTATTATTGGGTTCGATTCCGAGATAACCATTTCACTAGCCTTCGTGAGGTAGTACCCGTTGGGGGTTCAAAGACGGTTTGTCCGTGTTATATATTCAAAAGTTCAATGATTTTTTAAGCAATTAGTTCGCTAACTTTTCCTATAGATTTAAATAGGAAAAAGAGAACATCTAGGACGGGACTTATATATCGGAGAATCTCGAATATCTGAGATTCGGTACCTCGGTCAGAGTATTATAAATAATAAATAAAAAAATATTCTACGACATTCTACACAGCGCTTTCTAGACCCAAAGTAAGCATAGTTTAACTAGCTTGTGTTATGGGTTCCAGAATGCGGATAAACATACTTATATACTTTTTTTTTGTAAATACATACATATTGTACATAGAAACAGCCAGACCAATGCAAATATACATATTTATGCATACAAATATTTGCACTGAGCGGGAATCGAATCCGCCTCCCCCCCCCCCCAGTAGCAGTCGAATGCACTACCGCTACGCCACAGAGGCCGTCGATTACCCCTGTAAGGGACTGGTCGCGGGTTTAAGTCCCGTGCTAGATGTTCTCTTTTTCCGATCTAAATCTGTAGGAAAAGTTGCCATACTAATTGCATAAAAATTTAACATAACATAACATAACATAAACTCACGCCTATATCCCCGAAGGGGTAGGCAGAGGTGCTAGCACCCACATTTCGCCAGTTTATGTTTAGGTCCCAATGTAATAGGTGGCGAGCCTATTGCCATTAACCGGGCACTTATAAGCCTGCGATAAATACACACATAACTTCGAAAAGCATCGAAAAGTCATTGGTGTGTGCCATGGTAAAACCTGGGATCGAACCCGAGACCTCGTCTCAGCAGTCCATTACCCATACCACTAGGCTACCGCGGCTAAATTTCATTGCAATAATTTGGTGGAGTAATCAGAAAACAATGTTTAAAAATGATTGATCATCATTCATTGTTTCCGTAGTTCGCAAGAATTACGGTAGATGGCTCCAGCGTCGCCCTGAGACCTATATTATATATCGGTGAATTTCGAATATCTGGGACGTGTCTAGGTAACTCAGTCGGTCAGAGTATTCTCCTATAAATGACTGGTTGCGGGTTCAAGTCCCGTCCTAGATGTTCTCTTTTCGATCTAAGTCTATTGAAAATTTATTGTTTTATAATTTTAAGAATAATAATACCCTTTCCCAGCCCAGTAACTTACAATAAATTTACGAGCCTCTCTAGTCAACGCGGCAATAAAGAAATCGTTTTGCCCATAACTCTTCTGGCGTCAATAAAAACATCGAGACAAAATAACATGGGGAATAAAATGAATTGAAATATAAGCATAGTTTAGGTAAATGTGCTGATCGAATGTTTGAGAAATGTGCCTCGCGTTGGTACATTTGTCAAGAGCATCGAGAAAGTACAAGCTTGACTCTCGGGAGCACTTGTGGTTGTAGTTTAGGAGCTAGACGTATATTTTTTTATTAAAACCTATTTGTGAAACATTTCAGCCCATCATACACTTCATCATCATCTTAGCGTGGTTTCCAGTTGCATCAGCTTTTATGGCAGCGACTGCCGTCTAACTTTTTTACCCCGAGAGGAAAGCCTGCGCCGGAGCCTCGTCCAGCAATCGGTAAATCCTCCTTTTTATAGTTCCGTACCTTTTTTTTTTTATCGTGCGGAAATCCCTTCGGATACTGACCCTGGGCCATCTACGGTTTCCAGATGGCCCACTCGGGTTTGGGAACCACGGTGTGCCCGTCTTGCCCCGGTTTGGGGGAGGGGCGCTAGTCGCCCCACCATCCCGGCCTGCTTCTGCTGCGGTGACAGGCGGCCTCACCTGCCACCCCCAGGCCTGAGCTCATGGACGACGGAGGTCGTTGAGCGACCTCCGGCGCCTGAGTCGCCTGCGACGCGCGGCGAGCATGTTGCGGGCTCGGCGGGCCGGAGAGTTCTGAACCTCTCCTGGGCGCGCTCCGCCATTATAGTTCCGTACCTCAAAAGGAAAAAACGGAAACCTTATAAGTTCACATGGTTGTTCATCAGTCTGTCTGTCAAGACTTTTATCTCAGGAACGCGTAGAGGTATTGAGTTGAAATTATTATCAATTCACTGATCATGAAGCGGTGATAGCCCAGTGGCGTACATAACGGACTGCTGCCCCGGGCACACACCTCTGACTTTTCGTAGTTATGTGTGCATTAATAAATGTTAATTATCGCTCGCTTAATAATGTGCCCGGTAGATGGCAATAGTTCGCCCCCTATTACATTGGGACCTTAACATAACTGGCGTCAGCCTCCGTGGCGTGGCGGTATTGAAAGCGGCCGCTACGCAGGAGGCGCGGGTTCGATCCCCGCTCAGTGCAAATATTTGTATGCATGAATATGAGTATTTGCATTGGTCTGGTCGTGCCTCGGAGAGCACGTTAAGATGTCGGTCCCGGTTGCCATACGAATATGTATGACAGTCGTTATAGGGGAAATGGGTGAAATGGCCCCACATAGAAGGGCTGATCACCCGTCTGGTCAAACGGCGTCCCCACTGGCAGTATTTGTATATAACATAACTGGCCAATCGTGTGTGTGTAATACACCTCTGCCTACCCCTTCGGGGATACGGGCGTGAAGTTATGTTATGTTATGTTTATTATCAAATAATCAGGTCCGCAAACCCTCACAGCTGTTGGTACGTGTGTTTGTAGTTTAAAAAAAGAAAGACCATAAATAATAACAGTTTGAAACGCAAATAGTCCGTCACCTCTTATCCTAACTTTCCAAAAGCTCTTGTAACAAATTGGTGGGTAAAAATTCGTGCATACGTTTTCAGTTTTATTCAGCGATGCTTGGTTACGTCGCTCGAGATGTTCCTGACATATGGACAGCTTTTACTGCGAGATTTTTGATGCAATATGCAGCCATGTTAGAACTAGCTTTTGAAAATGTATACAAAGTCTTTTTAAGACCAGCTTTATGGAGGTTTCTTTTTATAAGCATTTATTTGACGGCCTCTGTGGCGTAGCGGTAGTGCATTCAACTGCTACGACAAGGGGCGCGGGTTTGATTCTCGCTCAGTGCGAATATTTGTAAGCATGAATATGTCTATTTGCATTGGTCTGGGTGTTCTATGTATAATATGTATGTATTTACAAAAAAAAAGTATATAAGTATGTTTATCCGCATTCTGGAACCCATAACACAAGCTAGCATAAGTCTAGAAACCGCTGTGTAGAATGTCGTGGAATATTTATTTCCTTTATTACATTTATAATACATATAAATTAGATTTTTAAATACATTCTATATTTTATATATATATTTAAAAATATAAAAAATGGTGGCCCACCGGCATCGCACCCGGTGGTTAGGATCCAGAGAGAGGAACCTTACAATACGTGCCGTGTCGAGGAGTACCGTTTTCTGCATCAAGCCCTTGACCCAACTGCCTAACGCGAGCCTCTTTAGATGTTGGTCGAGGCTCTTGGCAATCAGTCCATGAACCGATACGACTATCGGAACAATAATTGCTGAATCCACATTCCGGATGTCGACAACCTCGTGAGCCAAGTCCAAATATTTTATTGAGCTGAGTGAGACGAAGTCGAGCGAAAGCTCCTCATACCAGACTTCAGGATTTTCTTTGTCACAGGTCTCCTCCTAAACTACTAATCCAATCAGAACCAAATTTGGCATGATTAAAGAGGTCAATCAGAGGAAGGTTTATGGATATATTTTGAAAAAATTAATGCTACCACAGAGGAATGATCACCGTTAAAAAAATTCCAGATGGAATTACATAATAACCGCTCGAGACACTGTGACCAAACTTTACACGCTCAGAAAGCATGTCCAGAGTTGTGACTTTCAAAAAGAATTTTCAAAATCGGACTTGCCACGGAGGAATGATCACTGTTCAAAATTTTCAAAATCTGATTCACGATGTCTCCCTCAGCTCAACATTGCAAGCAGCGACTCGCCTTGCAGACCTAGTTAGCAAGTACGCATTATAACCTCTCTTTACTATTGTGCTAACCAAGTCATACGCGTTATAATCTCTCCATTATTGTGTGTTTAGCAAGTGTACGCGTCATAGCTTTTAATAAATTTAAAAGCAAATTATATTTTAATATTACAACATCAGTGCGTATGTATTTAGCAAGACGTGCGTGTTCTAACCTACCTGTTGTGTAGAAATGTGTAAATGTGTAAAAATCGATTAGTAAATTTATTGAAGAATAATCTAGTTATTAAATAACCGACTAGAATTGTGATTATAAGAAGAATAACTAAAGTATGATCATGAAAAAAAATAATTTGTTCTATTAATGGAGAAGCTCTATTTTGGAGGTTAAAATTTGATCATGTAGCCATTTCTAAAAAAAAGATAAACCTTTAAACCCCATTGGTTTAAATCCATTACATATAATCTGCCATATTAGAAATTACTTAAAATAGGGAGTTCATTATATGAATGTTCAGCGGGGGGGAGATTTTGATATCATTCAATTGATGAATTTAAGTTTAAAGGGAATAGGGTAATTCGTTGGTTGATTATAGATTCTCAAACAATAATTAATATAAATATAATTGCTAGGAAAGAATGTACGAAACTATAGACAGACAGAGTGCATATATATATATATATATATGTGTGTGTGTGTGTATATAAGGAACTTCGTTCCATCCGGGTGTCCCTGGACACCTCTCAAGTTGTCTAGTTTCACTTGTCCCGACTGTACCCATTTTTTTTTTTTTTTTATCGTGCGGGAATCCCTTCGGATACCCCCCCGCGTGCCAGCGGGGGCGGTTATGTCGGGCTTGAACCGACTAAAACCGCACGCCGTCTCGGGTCTACAGACGCCGGGGTGTAAGGTTGCCCATAGAGCAAAATTTTCACTCTCACTCAGCTCAACATTGCAAGCAGCGATTCGCCTTGCAGACCTAGTTACATACATTATATATAAAGCGGCGATAGCTCAGTGGTGTACGTAACGGATTGCCGAGATGAGGTCTCGAGTTCGATCCCCAGTCGCCCTGGGCACACACCTCTGACTTTTCGTAGTTATGTGTGTATTAAAAATGTGGATTATCGCTCGCTTAGTAATGTGCCCGTTAGATGGCAATAGCCCTGCACTCTATTACATTAAGCCTAAACACACCTCTACCTACCCTTTCGGGGATACAGCCGTGAAGTTATTTTTGTAAAATAATTGTGAACCTTTTTTCACATAAACATACATTAACATAAACTCACGCCTATGTCCCCGAAGGGGTAGGCAGAGGTGCTAGCACCCACATTTCGCCAGTTTATGTTTAGGTCCCAATGTAATAGGTGGCGAGCCTATTGCCATTAACCGGACACTTATAAACCTGCGATAAATACACACATAACTTCGAAAAGCATCGGAAAGTCATTGGTGTGTGCCATGGTAAAACCTGGGATCAAACCCGAGACTTCGTCTCAGCAGTCCATTACCCATACCACTAGGCTACCGCGGACTACCTTTTTTCATATTGGAATAAATGTATCAATAGATTTATAATTACTTCTCTAATCCCCGAGAAATTATAATGTAAAAGTTTGCGAATACACTTGTATATTTATTACTCAATCACGCTCAAACAGCTGAACGGATCTGTCTGAAATTTAGTACAGAGATAGATTACAGTCTTAAATAATATTCCCACGTGTTGCGGAAATGGGATCAGAATTCCGCACGGGACGAGCCGCGAGCAGCAACTAGCATGTTTTTTTTTAAATGTAATTATAGGGTTAGGAGCCACAGTGATCAATAAATTAGTAATTGTCAAGCTAATTTTCTCATTAAATATACGAGTCCACATGTCACAAGTGACAGCTCAGCAAGTAATTAATTGACAACGACATTGACAGCTGTCAGGCTCGACTTACTATATAAGTATTAAACTTAACGGGATATTTACCATGTGTTTTTAAGAAAATATCCCGTTAACTCTAATACTTGTGTAAGTGACCATGATAGTTTAAATATCGACTTACTATATAGATAATTCACTCGGAAATTAGCTAATGTCAGTGATATCATTCAAAAATTTAAATAAAACGTTAAAGATTTAATGATAGTATTTTAAAAATAACATAACATAACATAACTTCACGCCTGTATCCGCGAAAGGGTAGGCAGTAGTGTATTACACCCACGTTTCGCCAGTTATGTTTAGGTCCCAATGTAATAGGGGGTGAGCCTATTGCCATCTACCGGGCAGATTTCTAAGCGAGCGATAACTAATATTTTTAATACACACATAACTTCGAAAAGTCAGAGGTGTGTGCCCAGGGGCGACTGGGGATCGATCTCGAGACCTCGATTTCCAAAGAGGTGCAAATTCTATCAGGCCTTCCGCTGTGTAAAGCGGGCGTCCATAGCGGGTCCATCCGGTGGTGCTGTTTCGTTTCGTGCAAGTACAAAGAGCAACATTGCGTTAGGCAAGTCGCCGATCACACGATTTGTTCATGCCGTACGTAGCCAGCCGCAGACACCTGCGACTGACGCCCGCGTCAGTTCCCTGTCAACGCAGCAGACGGCCTAATTAATAGATGCTTAGAACATAAAAGACATCAGCTGCCAAAATTTAATTCCCTGTAAGTTAGGCTCTGCATTGATGAATCAGTCAGTACAAATAGGCAATTATGCTATAAATATGATGTATACATACTTTCGTATCGGCGGCTTCTGTGGTGTAGCGGTAGTGCATTCGACTGGCTGACAGGGGCGCTGGTTCGATTCCCGCTTAGTGCAAATATTTGTATGCATGAATGTCTATTTGCATTAATCTGGGTGTTTTTATGTATAATATGTATGTATTTATAAAAAAAAAAGTATATAAGTATGTTTATCCGCATTCTGGAACCTATAACACAAGTTAGTTAAACCATGCTTACTTTGGGTCTAGAAAGCGCTGTGTAGAATATGTATTATTTATATCAGCATGTATTCAGCAGCATCAGAAATCATTACAAATATCGAACAAATTACGCGCTTATATTCGTTCAAGTGCAAAAAGTAAAATAAAATCACGTTGAAATAAAATTCACGAGACGAGACTTCGCGCGTCGAGACTTCGAGCGAGCTCGCAGACTATAGCACGGTTGATTTGGCAGGGGCTTCCCCTCTGCTAATTTGACTAGTCCCGTCTTCGAAACGTAGATACTGATGTTCTGGAGGTGATATTTAAAAGCCAAAAATTTCATACCTACACATATATACATATATACCTATAGTTAAGCTTATAAATCTGTAGGCTTTCACGGCCGGCGTTGCATGTAGAATATACTGCTTCCGGGCTGTTTGGGTGTGGTCCATATATTGTGTTCCAAAGTTCTCCGCACTCGTCGGCGCCCGGACCTGTGCCACTGAAGATATCGACCGCAGTGATCGACGAAACGTTTGAAACACAAGTTTCCTATGGACCACGGCCAAACTGCCCGGCAGCAGTATGTTCTACATATTTTTATTACAGCAGAAGGGGTATTCAGAGGTCTGACGGAAGAGCGTCAACTGCTGCCACAGAGGTTGCGGGTTCCATTCGCGCTCAGTGTAAATATTTATATAATGACTAGCTGCTGCCCGTGGCTTCGCCCGCTTGGAATTCTGATCTCACTCCCGCAAGTCATGGGAACCTATTCCAGGGATAAAAAGTTTCCTGTGTTATTTCAGACTATACTTCTATCCCTGTACCAGATTTCAGCCAGATCCGTTCAGCCGTTTGAGCGTGATTGAGTAAGAAACATCCAAATATATTCACAAACTTCCACATTTGCAATATAAGAAGTATAGGATCTTAGCGTACAACCCCAGTTCTCCGAGGGCGAGTTCAACTTAATATAATTATTTGTATGAATACGTATATCTTCACATGCAAGCCTGTACATCTACAGATTGATGGATGAGGTTCCGGCGCAGGCTTTCTTCTCAGGCTTAAGGGGTCAGACGACAGCATCATTATCGTCTCAGCGTTTTGTCCCGATTGCGTCCAAAGCCTCGGAGTCCCTGGGTCCGCGTTCCTGCTTTTACTTCTCCACTTTGCACGATCTTGGTCATCCATGGTAGTAAGACCAGGGGTAAGACGATAACCTCCTATGTAAAAGCCAAAAAATAAAGCTCCGAACTCCAAACTGCAAGCTTTGAATGCTGATTGGTATGGTAAGTCAATCAATTAATCAGCCTATTGCAGTCCACTGCTGGACATAGGCCTCTCCTAATGTGCGCCATAGCTCCCGATCCTCCACCTTTTACTTCCAGTCTATCCCAGCTCCATTTTACAGGTCATTAGTCCATCTTACTGGGAGGTATCCCACCTTCCGTTCGCCCACTAACGCTCGCCAGTCTAGGACCTAGATGTAGTATGGTAAGTAGTTTCCTAAATCCTCCAATTGCCTCATCCATCGTCTTACGACTCCATGTTATCGCCAACAGTGTTCTGATTGCCGCGGGCTCGCATATTTATCAAATAAACATTGAATCGTTTCATTTGCTCCGTTTTGCGGCACCGTCTGTATTTCATCTTCGTTTTTAAAGTTATGTTACTGAGTTTCCAAACTTTTGTACGTCTATATCTTTTTAAAAGATAAGCGCAACTTTAACCCCCCTAAATAATCTCACTACAAATCTGAAAAGTACAGAATTAACGACTCAACTATGGAAGTATCACTTTCACCTAATTCTGATGTATATATTTTTACCCGAACGACTTTTACAGCATAACAAGTCTAGGCAGCTCATTTAGCAGAGAAGAGCCCTAGAAAATGCCGGTCGCGGCTTTTTTTTACAAATAAATCTAAAATGTATACTTCGACTGTTTGCAAGAATAAAAGTGATCATGGTATAGGCATGGACATTGTACGTACCTTTGGACTGCCTAAAACAACCCGCTGCCTTGCACATGGCATGCAGTTGCCTGTTTCGTGCAAACAATATGAAGCGAATTTGATGCAGACAATTGGCACGAAAGTCGTGCAAAAAAATTCATACGAATTCCACGAAACGGGGCGCCCGACCTATTGATAACGGTCAGCGTCTGACACGGCAGGTGGAACCTAGTCGAAATCACAGTTCAAATATAATAACACATATCTGAAAACGATTGCACTAATTCCCGTATACATAAGCGTATATCACGAAACGAAAAAGTTGGTACAGTTTTTGTAAAATGAATCGGCACAAATAGTATCGTAGCACTTGCTACAATAAATCCAATACTTGTTCACTTGTATTGTAGAGTCGTTGTTAACTTCATAACTGTTGAAACAATAAAACTTTTCTTTTTAATTTTCTTATCGACTGAGAGTTCCCAGGTGGTTACAATTCTCGAACACTTTGCACATTAAAAGTTGAATGATGTACGCCTATGATTTCAATGTTAGCTAACCCGGCCAACTTCGTTCCGCTTGTAATACTGTTATGTAATCTTTGGTTCCGTCTTAGAATCAAGTTATGTTGGTTATTTTATCAGCTGATATTCGTGAATCCTACTAACTACTAATATTATAATCGCGAAATTTTCTGAATATGTATGTATGTTTGTTGATCTTTCACGCAAAACTACTGAATGGATCTAGCTGAAATTTGGTACAGTGATATTATAGTCTAGAATAACACATAGGCTACTTTTTATTCCTGGAATAGGTTCCCATGGAAAGCGGGAGCGGGATCAGATCTCCACGCGGGCGGAGCCAGTGTCTCCTATTTTTAATCGTCCTAATTGCTAGTAGAGGCACAGTATCCCGAAGGGGCCATCTCGAAGCCGTAGATGGCCCAGGGTCATGCAGCCGCGGTGAGAGGGAATTGCCTTATTTGGCCACCTTACACCCGGCATTAGAGACCGGAGACGGCGTACGGGTTTGGTACGTTCGAGTTCGACTTTTTTTATTGAGCTGCGAGTGAGACGAAGACGAGCGAAAGTTCCTTTCACTCCACTCGCTGTATTTCGTTTGTGTCCCTCCAGCGCCTAGACCCTTTAAATAATTTTACTGAATAAACTCTCACGCCTATATCCCCGAAGGGGTAGGCAGAGGTGCTAGCACCCACATTTCGCCAGTTTATGTTTAGGTCCCAATGTAATAGGTGGCGAGCCTATTGCCATTAACCGGGCACTTATAAACCTGCGATAAATACACACATAACTTCGAAAAGCATTGAAAAGTCATTGGTGTGTGCCATGGTAAAACCTGGGATCGAACCCGAGACCTCGTCTCAGCAGTCCATTGCCCATACCACTAGGCTACTTTTATCTAGCACTAGGTTAATTTTACTGATTCTTAGCATAATCATAGATGATAGTGATGTGACGGATATAGGCTATACAAATTTAAATTATGAAGTACCACGGAGGAATAATCACTGAACAAAAAATTCAAAAGCTGATTTCCCAAAAAAGTTTTGGCGCCAAAACGTAGCCTATAACCATAAATACCGATTTAAAAAAGAAAACTGAAAATCGGACAAGACACGGAGGAATAACCACCGAACAAAAATTCTAATGCTGACATGGGCACTCTCAGTTCAATATTGCAAGAGCGACTGCCTTGCAATATATAACTAGGACAGTTTAATATATCATTATATATAGATATATAATATATATTATATCTAGTATATATAGACTAGACAAACTGCTTAGAATAAAAATTGTGTTACGATTAATGATGTGTCAACTCGATTCACAAAATCGAATTCAGTCGATTTAGACTTGAATTTTTCATAGTTTGTGTTTGAGTTATCTTGTCTAGTTTAAGAGTTTCTATAGCCCAGTGGCGATGGGTCAACATATGCCGATTTCTTATGGCTTCCCTTTGCAGCTCACGCTTTGCAAAGCCCAAAGCTTGAGCTTCATCAACAGGCCTTTTTAAAAGCCACTAATATCATACAATGTAAGACATTGTCCTATACATCAATGCTTAAATTACATATAGGTATAGTGAAGGTTCGGGGTGCGAGGGATATGCTCTATGGGCAACCTTACACCCCGGCGTCTGTAGACCTGAGACGACGTGCGGTTTTAGTCGGTTCAAGCCCAACATAACCACCCCCGTTGACCGGCGAGGGGTTATCCGAAGGGATTTCCGCACGAAAAAAAAAAAAGGTATAGTGAAGAGGGTAAGTCATAACATTAATCTTTTCACAAGTTTCCACTTTGAAAATTTTCACCCTTAGCCACTGCTATAGCCATTTTCCGATTCCATCATCAGACCAGCTTAATGGTACCATTGTGTGAATGAATGGATGAATGTTTGTCACTCAATCGTGCCAGAAGGGCTGAACAGATCTAGATGAAATTTCACACAGAGATAGATTGTAGTAGGGAGTAGGTTACTGTAGATTATGGTTCTCGGGAACTAGATCAGGACTTATAAATACACTGCTAAATTCTTTTTACTTTGATATTTATTTACTACCTTACATAACATGCCTTCACGCCTGTATCGCCGGGTAGGCAGAGGTGTATTACACACCGACGATTCGTCAGTTATGTATAGGTCCCAATGTAATAGGGGGCGAGCCTATTGCCATCTACTGGTCACATTACTAAGCGAGCGATAATCAACAATTTTAATACACACAACTACGAAAAGACAGAGGTGTGTGCCCGGGACGACTGGGGTTCGAACTCGAGACCTCATCTCGGCAGTCCGTTACGTACACCACTTGGCTATCACCGCTCGTTTACTACCTTAATAGTAACTATTCTGCACATTTAGATATTAATGTTTTATTAATCAAGTGTCAACTGGCGACCCAATACTAATAACGGATCGAAACAAACTAACCTCGGCGGTATCGAACCGGGAATTGAAATTCGAATATCCTGATCAAAATATTACCTTCTCCCTCTATCAAGTGACGTCGGTGTGTAACTATCCCTGTCTTTAATTAACCCCCTGTCAGTTTGGATGGAAAGACACTTGACGTAGCCGCAGTGACTCTGCCAATTTGATGGCAAACTTGTGAAGGAAGCAAGGCACTTATTACGTAAATAATGAATCGCTATTGCCATGATTATTTTATCAATATATGTGGTGACCTCTGTGGCGTAGCGGTAGAGCGTATGACTGTTAAGTAGGAGGGCGCAAGCTCGATTCCCGTATAGTGTAAATATTTTCATATATGAATATATATGTTTGCATTGGTCTGGGTGTTTCTTTGTATAATATGTATGTATTTATAGAAGAATGCCCTACCTTTTTTTTTTTTTTTTTTTTATCGTGCGGAAATCCCTTCGGATACCCCCCGCCGGCCAGCGGGGGCGGTTATGTCGGGCTTGCACCGACTAAAACCACACGCCGTCTCGGGTCTTCAGACGCCGGGGTGTAAGGTTACCCATAGAGCATATCCCTCGCACCCCGGCTGACCTTGGGCCATCTCACCACTAACAGCATCGCTCATCCTGTCTCCTCTGAAAGCAGAGGAGTACGGAGAGCGATGTGTTCCCGCCACGTTGGGTATTGGCCGACGATCAATGCCAACCCTATGAAGGGGTAAAGGGGAAGCCATTGACTTCCGTTCCGTTCCCCCCGGACTGCAGCGGGATCGGAATCGGAGCGACACTCGAGGAGGTTACCCAACACACACCCCAGAAGAATGCCCTACCTGAGGTTGTGTACCCGTACTATAGCTGTTAGTATAGCTTAGGAGTCTTCAAGTCTAGAGTGAATAGGTTCTACATTGAAATAAAACTATTTTTAACGGATTCTATCGCTTTTTAGGCTTCCGTTGCCAAATGGCAAAAACGGAACCCTTATAGATTCGTCATGTCTGTCTGTCTGTCCGTCCGTATGTCACAGCCACTTTTTTCCGAAACTATAAGAACTATGCTGTTGAAACTTGGTAAGTAGATGTATTCTATGAACCGCATTAAGATTTTCACACAGAAATTGAAAAAAAACAATAAATTTTGGGGGTCCCCATACTTAGAACTGAAACTCAAAAATTTTTTTTTCATCGAAGCCATATGTGTGAGGTATCTATGGATAGCTCTTCAAAAATGATATTGAGGTTTCTAATATATTTTTTTTCTAAACTGAATAGTTTGCGCGGAAGACACTCCCAAAGTGGTAAAATGTGTCCCCCCCCCCCCCCTGTAACTTCTAAAATAAGAGAATGATAAAACTAAAAAAAAAATATGATGTACATTACTATGTAAACTTCCAACGATAATTGGTTTGAACGAGATCAAGTAAGTAGTTTTTTTTAATACGTCATAAATCCGAAACCGCTATTTACCTTTCATTCAATCAACTCAAATATAAAAATTAAAAAAAAACATTATTATGTTACTTGCTGCTACGGAACCCTTAATGGGCGAGTCCTACTCGCACTTGGCCGCTCTTTTGATGTTATTTTATTATTTATATTGAACCCTACGTTTTGGTTACTTTTCAGCAGCCATGGTCACGGGGAGCCGCACCCCGGAGACTCGTGCCTTCTCCGTAAAAATAGTTTTAATTCAATGTGTGACATTCGTGTAAACATCCGACAATATCAGGTTAGTTCCAGGCAAGCGAGGTCCAGCATCGACTACATGATCACTTACCAACAGGTGAGATAGTGTTCAGAAATTAAAATCTAAACAGTTCCGTGTGTATTATTTGAATCGTCAGGAAATATTAACAGAGGAGGTAACGGAAACAGTGTGGCGAATTCAATTGTTTTTCCCATTTCAAAAATGCCCAACGCACCTTTTTTTTTTCGTGCGGAAATCCCTTCGGATACCCCTCCGCTGGCCAGCGGGGGCGGTTATGTCGGGCTTGAACCTTCTAAAACCGCACGCCGTCTCGGGTCTACAGACGCCGGGGTGTAAGGTTGCCCTGCCCATAGAGCATATCCCTTGCATCCCGACTGACCCTGGGCCATCTTCGTTTTCGAGATGGCCCCCTCGGGTTTGGGAACCGCGGTGTCGCCGTCTTGCCCCGGTTTGGGGGAGGGGTGCTTGTCGCCCCACCGTCCCGGCCTGCTTCTGCTGGGGTGACAGGTGGCGAGCAAGTTGCGGGCTCGGCGGGCCGGGAGAGTTCTAAATCTCTCCCGGGCGCGCTCCGCCATTAGCGAGCTGCCCAACGCACCTAAAGACGTTTTCACTTCAATAATACTGAAATAAGACTAAATCAAATAAAATAAAATCAAAATCATTTATTTTAGATTATACATCCATGAATATGTTAGTATTTTTTTTAAGAATATTAGAAACCGAAATTACTAATATTCCCCCTAACCCTAGCTAAGCTAAGTTGCTTGTGTTAGGAGTGGGTTCACGTCGGTAGTGAAATGGCCAGGATTCGAACCCGGGACCTCTCGATCGTAAGGTCGACTCCTTAACCACTAAGCTACCGACGCTCAATGTCTTACACTAATGTTAGTATTAATATAATATCAAAAATTAAATCAAATTCCTAGTCAAAATCCAATAAAACATCAAAATTATAATTAAAATTAAAATCAAAATAATAAAATTATACAAAAAATCTAAATTACAATAAAATCAAAGTGAACATTAAGATGAAATGAATAATAATTAAAAATTAGAACCTGAATAAAAAATTATAATAATTATTAAAGTCAAAATTAAAATAACACAATCAAACTCGAAATTAAAATGGAATTAAGTTAAATTAAATTTTGACGTGGATGGCACGGTCCCTCATCCCATCACGTTCGTTTATATTATATTCCATGGTTTTACTCAAATAACTAGCTAATGCCCGCGGCTCGGCCCACGCGGTTGTCTCATCAAATCAAATGTGTCATATATTTGATTGCAATTGGTTAAGTAGAACTAAAACAACCGACATCGCTCGAAGGATTGCATCGTTGAAGTGGCAGTGGGCGGGACACATAGCGCGGAGAACCGATGACCGCTGGGGCGGAAAGGTTCTCGAATGGCGACCGCGTACCGGACGACGTTCCGTGGGCAGGCCCCCTACAAGGTGGACCGACGATCTAGCCAAGATCGCGGGAAGCGCTGGATGCGGGCAGCGCAGGACCGATCGTTGTGGAGATCCTTGGGGGAGGCCTATGCCCAGCAGTGGGCGTCGTTTGGCTGACATGAAGTAGAATTGGAGATATGACCAAAACACGATAACCAACCTCGGGTGGAGCGGATTTTTAATGGTGGTAGAAATTTGATGACACAAATTTGTCACAAATTTCGGCCGGGTAGGTACCACCGTGCACGATTGCGAAAAACCCTCCATAGTAATCCAATTTCGGTTTAATTGCGTTCAGGGGTCAGCAAGTGCATAGCCGGGCAGGAGGATTCTGGTTGCAGCACTAGTGGGACCGGTGGGTGTCACGCGGTGCTGCGACGACAATCCTCTTCTGATGAGGCCGTCAAGCTGAGTGCCACCATTGTTAACATGATACGTGTATGTAATGGTGACCCTCTTTCCTGAGACTTTACCTTCAGCTTACCATCAGGCGAGGTGAAGTCAAATTGACGTGTCTTAAATATATAAAAATTGCCGCGGGCATCAACTAGCTAGTAAATACACAATTATACTAAATTTTAGTTACTGGCATCATTCCTATTCTCATGTGTCACTTAACAATATGAAATAGCAGCAATTCCCATCAGACACTTAATAAGAACCAGACTTCGCTGCTAACTTGTTCAGTTTCAGCCAGACTTCAGCAGCACACAGTCATCGAGTTCTATCATTATACAGCTTGTGCAATGTGTTTTCCATACATTATCGGATTCGTTAACAAGGGAAATGCAATGTTGTAGGAAATAGGACACTACAGTAAACAAATAACTAGGTCTGCAAGGCGAATCGCTGCTTGCAACGTTGAGCTGAGTGAGACATCGTGAATCAGATTTTGAAAATTTTGAACAGTGATCATTCCTCCGTGGCAAGTCCGATTTTGAAAATTCTTTTTGAAAGTCACAACTCTGGACATGCTTTCTGAGCGTGTAAAGTTTGGTCACAGTGTCTCGAGCGGTTATTATGTAATTCCATCTGGAATTTTTTTAACGGTGATCATTCCTCTGTGGTAGCATTAATTTTTTCAAAATATATCCATAAACCTTCCTCTGATTGACCTCTTTAATCATGCCAAATTTGGTTCTGATTGGATTAGTAGTTTAGGAGGAGACCAGTGACAAAGAAAATCCTGAAGTCTGGTATGAGGAGCTTTCGCTCGACTTCGTCTCACTCAGCTCAATTATGCTAAATTTTAGGTACTGGCATCATTCCTATTCACAGGTGTCAGTTAACAATATGAAATAGCAGTTCCCATCAGACACTTAATAAGAACCAGATTTTGCCGCTAACTTGTTCAGTTTCGGCCAGACTTCAGCAGCACACAGTCATCAAGTTCTATTATTACACAGCTTGTGCAATGTGTTTTCCATACATTATCAGATTCGTTAACAAGGGAAATGCAATGTTGTAGGAAATAGGACACTACAGTAAACAAATAACTAGGACGGTTGCCAGCTTCGCAATCAACCCAAACTTAAGCGTAGCGAGATTTGCCTATCCAACAATAGGTCAACGTGACCGGTCGACTTTTTCCATTGATTTTGTTTTTCGATGATTATTCCTCGATAGTAAGACCGATCTGGACATTCGACACCTTACGACACTCAGTAATGTCTACTTGATCACCGTGGCAAATTTGGTCGAGATCGGTCAAACGGTCTCGGAGGAGTATCATTTGTTTGAAATGCAACTTTGAAACCAAAGACGCTTCGCTCGCCTTCGGCTCGCTACGCTTAAAAATTGTAGGAAGCCACTCCACAGAGACTTGGAATTCTTGAAAAATCCGACTTAAAGCATCTTATGACGACGTCAAACTGGGGGCCAGCATGATAGTTTTATTGGTCCCTCATATCTGAGACTTTACATTTAGATCACCATCAAGTGTGGTGAAGTTATATTGACGTAACCCCTAAAAATTAAAAAAAAAACGGCCAAGTGCGAGTCGGACTCGCCCATGAAGGGTTCCGTAGCAGCAAGTAAAATTTTTATATGTGAGTTGATTGAACGAAAGGTAAATTGCGGTTTACGATTTATGGCGTATTAAAAAAAACTACTTACTAGATCTTGTTCAAACCAAATTTCGGTGGAAGTTTACATGGTAATGTACATCATATATTTTTTTTAGTTTTATCATTCTCTTATTTTAGAAGTTACAGGGGGGGAGGGACACATTTTACCATTATGGTAGTGTCTCTCGCGCAAACTATTTAGTTTAGAAAAAAATGATATTAGAAACCTCAATATCATTTTTGAAGACCTATCCATAGAAACCACATCCGCATGGGTTTGACGAAAAAAAAAAATTTTGACTTTCAGTTCTAAGTATGGGGACCCCCAAATTTTTTTTTTTTTTCTAGTAATATTTGTGTGAAAATGCGGTTCACAGAATACATCTACTTACCAAGTTTCAACAGCATAGTTCTTATAGTTTCGGAAAAAAGTGGCTGTGACATACGGACGGACAGACAGACAGACATGACGAATCTATAAGGGTTCCGTTTTTTGCCATTTGGCAACGGAACCCTAAAAAGGAGGCAGTGGCACTCCTGAAATGCTGACTGAAGTAGAAACTTGAACAATTACGTGTGTATTTTTGAATCATCACTCTCTCCCTCCCTCTCTCACTCACTCTCTCCCTACCTCACTTAACCCCTCCATCCCTCCCTCCCATCTCGCTCAACCATCCATCCATCCAGCTACAACAAAAATGGCGTTGTAATAAAAGAAACTGGTGTTACTGGTGGTAGAAACTTGATGACACAAATTCGGCTTGGTAGGTACCACTGTGCACGATTGCGAAAAACCCTCCATAGTAATCCAATTTCGGTTTGATTGCGTTCAGGTGTCAGCAAGTGCATAGCCGGGCAGGGGGATTGTGGTCGCAGCACTAGTGGGACCGGCGGGTGTCACGCGGTGCTGCGACGACAATCCTCTTCTGATGAGGCCGTCAAGCTGAGTGCCACCATTGTTAACATGGTACGTGTATGTAATGGTGACCCTCTTTCCAGAGACTTTACCTTCAGCTTACCATCAGACGAGGTGAAGTCAAATTGACGTGTCCTAAATATAAAAAAAAAAAGCATCATCATCATCATCACACAGCGAGCCTTAATCCTGATTACATCCAAAGCTTATACCTACTTTAGAGCCCAGGGTTCGCTCTCCTTCTCGTACTCTTGATTTTGTTCATCTTGGCACTTGCGGGAGCGACTGTCGTCTATGCTCCTGACGTCGAGTGGAAAGTCAAAAGTTAATTGATGTGGTGTAGGTATACCTACACCTCTGCCTACCCTACGGGTATACATCATTGTTAGTGTATGTATCTCTATACTAAACCATTGTCTATAAATGAATTATTATTTATTTCAAATTATATGAATACATTAGGACGACCTCTGTGACGTAGCGGTAGAGCATTCGACTGCTAAGTCAGAAGTCGCAGGTTTGATTCCCACGCATTGTAAATATGTATATTTGCATTGGTCTGAATGTTTCTATGTATAAAATGTATTTATTTACAAAAAAAGTACCTAAGTATGTTTTTCCACATTCTAGAACCCAAATGACAAGCTCTGCTTAGTTTTTGTCTAGATGGCGCTGTGTAATTATGTCCTAGAATATGTATTTATTTATTATTTATTTACAATTATAATTTACTTAAACATAAATTTGGTATCAAATGTACCTAATTGTTCATACAGTTAGTATGAACAATTAGGTGAAAAATTTCTGACACGTGTAACTACGTACTTGGAAAAAAAGTCTCATTGAGTAATGATACTTTTTTTCTCTGTAACTACATTAAAATAAAATTTCAAAACATGGAACTACTGGAACTAACAGAAATGGAGCATATTTAAACTAGTAATTCAGCATAAGCGGCAGGGTGCTACTGAAATAAATTGAGCTGAGCAAGCAGGACTCTTACTTGAAAATGAGACATCTTAATACGGTCGCGCGCTTAGCTAAGGCCGCGCGCTCGTGAAACTGTTTTTCGGTGATTATACCTCAATGGTACATCGAACATGAACCATCTCGCTTCAAAACACTCCTCAGTGTCCACACCTATCACCGTAGTAAATTTGGTCAAGATTGCGCTAGTGGTTACGGAGGAGTTCAGCCACCAACAAACGGCTATGCCGCGTATAAGAGCTTCGCTCACTCAGCTCAATAAAATTAGTATGCAAATATAATATATTGTGCCTAACTACTAGGTGATCAGTCCTGGCTTCGTCCGGGAAAATTACGTAAAAAATCTTATAATCTGATTGCATCTTAGTGTGGTTTCCGATTCCATACGAGATTTTATCTCGAAGTCCAGGGTTAACTTAGGCCTCCCCCTTCAGATCTGACTTGTACGGCATTTATGAGAGACTGCTGTCTGAGCCAGATCCTGCGCCTGAACCAGCAGGTGTGCAAGCTTGCAGGTAAAGTGGGCTTTGGTCCGAGGGTCTAGGTAGTACCATATAGATATACCCAATGCTCGTGGTACGAGGGATATGCTCTATGGGCAACCTTACACCCCGGCGTCTGAAGACCCGAGACGGCTAGTTGGTTTAATCGGTTCAAGCCCAACATAACCGCCCCCGCTGGACGGGGGGTATCCGAAGGGAATTCCGCACAAAAAAAAAGGTCCACCCAATGCACTTAAAACACTATGGGGCTAGAAAAGGAATGTAGGGTTTTGTGTATTTCACATACATACCCTACCCCTGGACACTGACTGTAGGTACTGTAGTGTTCGGACTCCTTCGAACACTATAATTAATTCCCTGGCCATCATGCGTCAGCGATACAAAAATAAAACTGCAGTTTAGTAAATATTTTAAATTCAGAGCTAGGTAATAAACAAAGGAGGAGGTGACAGATCAAGTTGGAGAGGGCGACCAGAGGGTCCGTCCTTGATCGAGCAGTAGAAAATTTCCTGAAGAAAGTTGTATCTTAAGCCCAATCACTGGGCAGAATCCACGTTCCTTCCCCAGTTCGTATATTAAAACTTAATAACCTCGCGTAAAGTCCCCTAAATACAGTGAATAAAATTGCATTGGTTAATAAATGATATATCTAATACATAATATTGAAACAAGTGAAACTGTGAAGTCAGACCCCAGACGTCACAGTACTTACATAGATTTTGATCAAAGATTTCACAGAAAATCTTCTTTCTTATATATAAAAATGAATTGCTGTTCGTTAGTCTCGCTAAAACGCGAGAATGGCTGGACCGATTTGGCTAATTTTGGTCTTGAATTATTTGTGGAGGTCCAGAGAAGGTTTAAAAGGTGCTATCGATTGAGGCAGTACGAAGTCTGCCGGGTCAGCTAGTATTTTAATAAAAAATAACCTCATTCAAAATCGGCGGCTCCGCGAGCGCGAATGTCGATTATAGTTTTTTGGTTCTACCACAGATTACATAATATTATTCTAATAGTTCTACTTAACCAATTATAATCAAACACGGCAGATTTTAAGTCTGACCAAGACCTTTACTACAAAATGCAAATGCATCAAAATACATACAGTTATTTTTTGCGTCCATTATGAATAAACAGCCAAAAAATTGTGTTCAGAATCGTTCATTTAACGAACTTTTTTTGGATACCCTACACCACTAATTTAAAATTGAATAATAGTAAAGATAAATTCTTTACCAAAATTATACGAGCTGAATGGGAACTGCAAAGAGAGATCAGAACGCTTGACCAGTAACAATTAAATAAAAGGTATCATACCAAACCCGAGGGGATTTCCAAAAGCTGGTATCAAATTCACTTATAGTTTAGAAGATTCATTGTACCCCTTGATATTTGTAAAAGCGCCATCTACTTTATTAATGAAACATCGTCTACTTCCCAGTGAAATAGTAGTTGACAACCATGCTATAACGCCAGTAGTTCACACGTAATTTACTAGATGTCGCTAAATACAGTTTCTTTTATAAATGTAATGATATCATCGTAAATATAATTTTTATATTTTAGAATTAATTGTGTTGTTTTTTATTAGAAGTTACGTACATACTTACTTTTGCACCTACTAAATAAAGGCTCTGGCGCAGGTTTTCCACTAGGCTTTGGAGGGTCAGATGGCAGTCGCGCCCAGAAAAGCCGACATAACAATTAAAAATAAAGCGGATTACGGGTTCCAAAGTGCAATCTTTGGACGCAACTGGTATAATGTCTAAGAGGATAATGATAAAACAAAAGAAGAGTCGAAATACCTACTTATTAAAAAAATAAATGTAACTTACTCTACAAACTATTTATTATGATGTATCTTTGTGACGTCATCGCACTATCAGCGAGCGAGCAGACTTGATAGCCACGTATTTAAAAATAAACACGGCCATCTTACACGTGTCGTTTCATTTTTATTCCAGTTGTTGAAGCCATAGTACTTGTGTCCAGATTGACTGTTGTTGTTGACAGTTGAAATATACTGATGAATACTTTGCTCCAATAAAATAGTACTACGCTTTACTTTAATATTGCAGAATCCATGTAAGTAGTATAACTTACGGCATTTTATGAATTTCCATTAAAATTTGACATTTCTAAACTTTAGAAGTGCGAATAACGTAGTGATGTTAGTTCATTGATATGTTTCTAATAATGAAGAACGTTGCTAGCGTTTCTAACAGAGATCGGTAAGGTTTAATGAAAGTAGGGGAAGCTCGTGAAGTATGTAAGGACATAAGCAGATAACGATCTGTTGTCTCTGCCTACCCCGGAGGAAAAAGGCGGGAGTATATGTATGTATGTATGGGTAAGGTCATTAACCTATGAATGAGGGTAGGTACTTCAACGCACCACTATCTTATTTAGATTAATAACGGAGTGAGGAAACCTTACGCCGTGGTATCACAGTACAGTGGGATTGACAAACCGTACCGCAAGCACACGCGTTCGTATTAGCCGACACATTTACGTTGGTTTAGTTTAACACCAGTTCTTTCTTGTTTGATAACCAATTTAAATCCACCGACTTCTCACGTTATAAATGTGATTACAGTTCTCTGACAAACAGAATACTGCCACAGTGAGTGTAGAGTTAATCCGGAAAATACCACAGATGCCATATGTAGCAAACATCTGATGCCAATACTTAAATGCAACACGGTAGATGAGTTAACAGCGCTCAGTAACCATTTGAAATTTGATGGTTTCAGGATCTTCTTCTTTGAGAATTTTCGACCATGGTTGACAATTTCACTACCCTAACACACATATGTTCGTTAGTGACAAACGAACGGCTGAACAAGGCCCTGACAGACTGGTTTCATGAGGAATACACCTTCACTCATTGGGAGGTAAGATGCTACTTCAAATTTTCGTTTATTAATGCACGGCAAAACACATAAATATTACTGAGATCATCATCCTCCTATTTCCTGGTTCCCGACGCGACGGCGTGTGGTTTTAGTCGTTGCCGACATAACCCCCCCCTGCTGGACGGCGGGGGGGGGGGTATCCGGGTGTTTTTGATTGATTTATTGGATTTAATGAGAGCGACTGCCGTCTGATCTCCCAACCCTGAAAGCAAAGCCTTTTTTTTTTAAAAAACATCAACATCCAGCAGGTGAGGTTGACTTGGGCCCTGAAGGTGTTGGCAGGGCCCTTTTTTTTCGTGCGGAAATCCCCTCCTTCGGATACCCCCCCGCCGGCCAGCGGGGGTGGTTATGTCGGGCTTGAACCGACTAAAACCGCACGCCGTCTCGGGTCTTAATACGCCGGGGTGTAAGGTTGCCCATAGAGCATATCCCTCGCACTCCGACTGACCGTGGGCCATCTCCGATTTCGAGATGGCCCCCTCGGGTTTGGGAACCTCAGTGTCCCCGTCTTACCCCGGTTTGGGGGAGGGGCGCTAGTCGCCCCACCGTCCCGGCCTGCTTCTGCTGGGGTGACAGGTGGCCTTACCTGCCACCCCCAGGCCTGCGCTCATGGAGGACGGAGGTCGTTAAGCGAGTGTTGGCAGGGCCCTGTATAGCTACATAACTCGGTCCGCAAGGCAGTAGGTCTTGCAATGTTGAGCTGAGATTTTACATATTTATATATTTCCCTCATGTTTGTAATTTGTATTCCTGTGTACCTACCTACTTATCGATCAGTTAGAATGATTTTAATAACATATTAATAATTAATATTATAAAGCAATTATTGCTTTCGATTGTCTTTTTTAATAGGCCTGCTATATCAAGACTAAGATGGTCTTGGTCTTGATATAGTAGGTATTAAAGTAGTATTGTGTATATATAACATAAACCTACAGAACTATCTACTGTATGGGAGCTAAAGACTGCCAACAAGATGCCAAGAAGATATAGTTTGGCAGAAAAAAAATGTAAACATAACTGTGGTGTTTGGCAGAACAAATACTTTTTCTTTTGTTTCTTTCTTTCTTCTTACTAATTATGGTTTTTGAGAAATCAGCTTTCGAATTTTTTATTCGGTGATTACCTATTCCTCCGTGGTACTTCATAATTTATATTTGTATAGCCTATGTCCGTCATATCACTATCATCTACTTATTTATTATGCTAAAATCATTAAAATCGAAGGGTCTAGGCGCTAAAGAGACACAAACGAAATACAGCGAGTGGAGTGAAAGGAGCTTTCGCTCGACTTCGCCTCACTCTCAGCTCAAATATAACTGGGATTAAGGTTTTATATTAATTAAAAAATCATAAAACCCATCATAAACTTGTTTCGGTCTTTTTAGGGCAGTCCCTAAAAAGACCGAAACAAGTTTAATAGCAAGCGAGACCCATTAACTATCTTTCGGTTTATGATTTGCAAATGGGTCTCGCCTGCTATCAAACTTGTATCAGTCTTTTTAGGGCAATCGGATTTTTTGATTTTTAATTTAATAATTTTATTGTATACTTTTTAGTTATGTAAAGCTTTAAAAAAAATACCTAATAAAAAATTATCAAAATAAAAATAAGCTTTAAAGCTCTTCATTTTGATACCCTACTCGATCGATAAGTCTGGGTGAAAATATTTTTTAACAACACATTTTAGCGCCAAACAGCCGCCATTTTGTAATACTTTTCTTTTGATATACCCAGTAGTACTCTCACAGTAAATACGAATCTATCAACACCTCTCAAGCCAAAATCCATCAAGCCGTTCAAGCTGCAGAGCGTGCTAAACAATTTTACATAAATACATACATACATACATACGTAGGAACATACATACTCGAAAACTTAACCCTCCTTCTGGCGCAGTCGGGTAAAAGTGTGTGAAATACACATAAAATCGATTTTAGACTATGGCAACGGACACTTGGGGAGGACACCGTGCGGTTTTAGTCGATACACGACATAACCACCCCCGCTGGCCGGCGGGGGAGTATCCGAAGGGATTTCCGCACGTAAAAAAAATGCTGTTGACTGATATTTGTTCTCTTTTTCCGATCTAAATTTATAACATATTACATGTTGAATTCGAAACTGCAGACGTAAACATACCTTAATCTATTCAGAATTTAATACGGATGAAGTCGTGGGCAACAGCTAGTTTTAAACAAAGAGTACCACAAGTACTAACTACAATTACTAGTATTTCGGATAACCCCCCCCCCCCTTCTAAATTAAAATTGCTTGTACGTAATAAGTATATGACTGAAATACACAAAATCTTTGACTTTCGCCTTTTTTTTTAATAATATTAGTCAACGAAATATTACTAATATTCCCCCTAACCTCTCTAGCTAAGCCTATTTGCTTCTGTTAGGAGCGGGTTCACGTCGGTAGTGTAATGGCCAGGATTCGAACCCGGGACCTCTCGATCGTATTGTCGACTCCTGAACCACTAAGCTACCGACGACGCTTCAATTTTAATTTATCAGAATCAATTTTTAATCTATCATAATCAATTTTTAATTTATCACAATCAATTTCTCGTTTCAGTATGTCGGTGATAGGGGTACAGGTGACGGGTTCCATAGTGAAGTTATCCGTATCAGAATATACGGATCGAGTAAAAGTGGCACACAGAATTTTATCCAGGTTGTCCTCAAGTATATGCCTCCTAGTGTGTCTAGAAGGTTGACGTTTCGCGCATACGATTTCTACAAGAACGAAATTAACTTCTACGAGATAGTTCTTCCAGGATTATTAAGCTTTCAGTCCACGAAAAAGGTTAAGGATCCTTTCCAAAACTATGCAAAATTAGTTTTTGCTTACTCTGATGGCAATAATGACGTCATCTGTCTTGAAGATGCTAGTGTGGGGAGTTTTAGTCCAGTAGCTGCTCCTCAAGAAGGTATAGATTTAGAACACTGTAAATTAACTTTGAAAATATTCGCAAACTTTCATGCCTTATCCTTCGCAATGAAAGACCAAGAGCCCGAGAAGTTTGAGACATTACGAAATGCTATTTTCGAAACATATTACGATGAAAGTCTTTGGGGATGGTATTTGGAATTTTGGAAAAGAATTTCTGGTATTGCAATCGACGCCGTTGAAAAGGAATATCCAGATTCTATTTACGAGAAGAAAATAAAAGAGTTTGCTGTACCAGAAAGATACCAAGACATGATAAATGCTGCTACGAAAACTATCGAAACTGGTGTGATATCTCATGGTGATTCTTGGACAAACAATTTCCTGTATAAATATACAGATGGTCGTGCTGTCGATGCAAAAATTATAGACTTCCAAATAACAAGATGTGCAACTCCTGTCTTGGACATCTGCTATATAATATACGCTTGTACTTCACAAGATTTAAGAGAGCAGTATTATGATGAGTTGCTGAAATATTACCATGATACACTTTCGTACCAGATCAGGGAATTGGGAAGCGATCCGTCTAAATTGTATTCTTGGGAATTGTTCATGGCGGAAATTAAAAAGTATTCTTATTTTGGTTTGGCTTTTAGCTTTGAGTCGATACCGATGATTGTATTGGAAGATGCTATTAATATGAAAACAGAGGTATGTACGTATATTATTACCCATACAAAAAAAACTATCGCTTTGCTTACTTATCTCTTCTTGCAATCGTTAGGAGAACCTTATATTTATTTAAAGTGTTGAAAACTAAGGCTGATTAGATACAAGAAGGGTACAAAACAGTCTTAAGACAGACTATTGACCCAAAGGAACATATGAAAGTGCGCACACTTCGAACAAAACTGTTTCATAAACAAAGCTGTCAAATAACTGGTGGTAGAAATCCGGCCGGGTAGGTAAACCACCGTGCACGATTGCGAAAAACGCTCCATAGTAATCCAATTTCGGTTTGATTGCTTTCAGGGGTCAGCAAGTGCATAGCCGGGCAGGGGGATTGTGGTCGCAGCACGGGGACTAGTGGGTGTCACGCGGTGCTGCGACGACAATCCTCTTCTGATGAGGCCGTCAAGTTGAGTGCCACCATTGTTAACATGGTACGTGTATGTAATGGTGACCCTCTTTCCTGAGACTTTACCTTCAGCTTACCACCAGGTGAGGTGAAGTCAAATTGACGTGTCCTAAATATAAAAAATAATAATAATAATAACTACAAAATCTACAAGGCGACAACTCTGTCTTCAGGCTGCCTTGTCTCTAATCTGTACTCATCCTAAAATTTCGAATTTGGAATAAGACGTAGAAACTAGATATTGAAATAATTAATTTTGACACTTATATTAATACAAATAGCGCGCCTTTTTGTAATGTCATTTGTATGGCAGCTACAAAAAAGTCGGGTTGTGGTCTTTTGCGGCACCAATTTTTTTCTTCCGTACAGCCAGTCGTATATACCTCGAGGCAAAAAACTTGAACAAATGTCAAACAGTTCGCGTATGTGCACTCACTGGCCAACCTGAAGCGTCGGTAGCTTAGCTGGAGGGGTTAGGGAGAATATTAGTAATTTCGGTCACTAATATTATTTTTATAAAAAAAGCAAAAAGCGAATAAAAGGACTGATCAACCAATGACAGGAGCCCTCTGAGCTCGTGATTTGTTATATTTATATATATATATCTATATCTATGATTGGTTGATTGGCGCCTCAGCCTTCGCGAATCGCGCCCCGCGCTTACCACCAAAAGAGACCTACATACTCGTAACTGCGTATTTAGACTACATTAGTAGTAAACTAGAAGTCACTGATTAAACCTTATTGTTTCATAAAAATATGTATTTTTATTTCAGGGTGATCAAAAACTGAATATAAGTGATGTTTGGCGGCTGGGCAATATCAAGTCCAAGGAGATTCGACTGAGAGAAGCGAACAATGTGAAACACTGTGTCGATAGAGGATACATATGAATTTCGTTCTTTAGATCTAGTGTGTATTCTTATAATAAACCAAGATACGCAAGTATACCGAATTTGAGTCCAATCTCACGTCAAGAAGTGGCTCTAGGCAATAGGCTCACCCCCTATTACATTGGAACCAAAACATAAATGGCAAATCGTGGGTGTGTAATACACCTCTGCCTACCCCTTCGGGGATACAGGCGTAAGGTTATGTTATGTCTAATTGAGCTTCCAAGATTTAATCTATACTAACAAACTTACAGAGCAAGGTAAATTAAATCTTGTAACAAGTGGAGTATAGAGAAAAAAAACGACAGTTTGCACTCCGGGAGTGCCGGCAGAAGTGAAAACTTGAATATTAACGTTGTGCATTTTTGATATTTTGAAATGGTTAGGGAATAATTTTGCACGAATTGCTTTAATTATTACTATAAAAGTACTATCATTTATGTGGTTACATACAATATTCATTTATTGCGCTATCGTACACAAACGTGACAATTTATATTACATTAAAAATTTAACACTTCAGAACTATTACAATTATTTTACATTAAAAAGTTTATCTCTCAGAAAAACCAACTTCCATCCATAATTTCAACGACTTTTTCACCATCATTATTACCAGAACCATTAACGCCAATATATTATACAGTACTCACTCATTTTCTTTCGCTTTTTCTTCGTCACTTTTTTCATTAATAGATGCACTTTGTTTAATTCCCATTTTATATCAATAGATTTATGGCACAAAATATAATAAATATTACTAAAAGTTATATGATGATAAAGAGTGTAAAAGGTAATAAAAAGTTATAAAAAATAAATTAAGGATGAAATAGGATATAATGTAATAACTAACAGAAATGGACCCGGCTTCGCCCGGAAATAAATTTATAAAAAATTAGTTACAACCCGATTGCAGCGCCAAATTTACCGTTGGACCCGGAAGTCCAACGGTAAATATAAGATAGCTATAAGAAGCTTTAAAATTGAATTTCATCGTTCTTACTTTGAAAATTACGGACTTTCACACACCCATTCATTCCTTATTTTACCCCCTCAGTAGCAAAATATTGAAAACGCTGATACAGAAGCAGTTACATGAAATTCGGTGCTTTTTACTTTGAAAATTACGAACTTTCTATTCAACCGTTTATTTTTTGTTTGTTACCCCCTTAGTAGTAAAATTTGGAAAAACGCTGACACACACCTTCATTTATTTCGGAAAAGATGTATTTGTATGAAATTTCATGCTTCTATTTTCAAAGGTAACCAAGGGAAAGTTTATATGGGGACCAAGGTAGGTAATAGTTTAATAGTTGTATAAAGATGTTTGTATATAGTTGACAGCCTCTGTGGCGTAGCGGTAGTGTAATCGACTGCTACACAGGGGGTGCGGGTTCGATTCCCGCTCAGTGCAAATATTTGTATGAATGAATACGTCTATTTGCATTGGTCTGGGTGTTTTTATGTATAATATGTATATATTTACAAGAAAAAAAGTATATAAGTATGTTTATCCGCATTCTGGAACCCATAACACAAGCTAGTTAAACTATGCTTACTTTGGGTCTAGAAAGCGCTGTGTAGAATGTCGTAGAATATTATTTATTTAAGGTAATATGGCAGTCACGTAGCAGAGCCTCACAATCTCTACGTGATTCCTCATAGGACGTTACTCAATCATGAATGCTGACACTGCATACGTGTCTCTAGTTGCTAAAACCTGAGATCCCCACTTAATTATATATGAAATTAACTAGTATATAAGATAGGGTATTTTGTAAATAAAGGTCATTCGATCAACCATATAGCGAGTCGTTATTAACTCCGCAAAATTGGCTCTGTCTCTAGTTCTCTACACGGTGATAGTGGAAAATTTGTGGTCCTGTGATTCAGCCGGTGATGATACGTAGATAAGAGAGCAGTATATCTGTACCAGAACCTCATCCATCAATCAGCAAGTATAGAAGCCGGCTTGAAGGTAAGGTTGACTTACGCCATGAAAATCTTTATGAAGCCCTAAACACTCATTAGTTATTTATAATTATTGATACCATTCTCAATACGTCCATTAATGTGGGTGTGAACTTTTATATCGCAATGCAGGATCAGTAGTTTCACCGTAGTTTGATTTTTTTCGCTAGATGGCGCTAGTCAAATAAGATGGAGACACGCTACAAATTACGAATATTTATACTAATATTAGAAAAAGAAAGGCCGAATTTTGTTGTTGAGTGCTTGAGTTGTTTATGTATATATGTTTGGAGTAATCTTTGGAGTCCCGATGGACATAAGCAGGCTATACATATAGCTAGCAGCATTTTTTAATTTTTATATTCGAGTTGATTGAATGAACGGTAAATTGCGGTTTACGATTTATGACGTACTACTTACTAGATCTCGTTCAAACCAAATTTCGGTGGAAGTTTACATGGTAATATATATCATATATTTTTTTAGTTTTATCGTTCTCTTATTTTAGTAGTTACACATTTTACCACTTTGAAAGTGTCTGTCTTGCAAATTATTCAGTTTAGAAAAAAATGATATTAGAAACCTCAATATCATTTTTGAAGACCTATCCATAGATACCACGTATGGGTTTAATGAAAAAACAATTTTTGAGTTTCAGTTAAAAGTATGGGGAACCTCCAAAATTTAATGTTTTTTTATATTTTTGTGGGAAAATCTTAAGGCGGTTCACAGAATACATCTACTAACCAAGTTTCAACAGCATAGTTCTTATAGTTTTGGAAAAAAGTGGCTGAGACATACGGACGGACAGACAGACTGACATGACGAATCTATAAGGGTTCAGTTTTTGCCAACCCTAAAAACATGGGTTATCTTAAATGAAGGATTCAGAATTCTTGTCTCTTTGTTCACCATGGATGAGAATAGGAGGGAAAAGAAGGCAGTTAGGCTGGCAACGGACACTTGGGGAGGACACCGTGCGGTTTTAGTCGAGACACGACATAACCACCCCCGCTGGCCGGCGGGGGGTATCCGAAGGGATTTCCGCACGTTAAAAAAAAAAGGGACCACCACTGTAACTCTATATTTAATGGTGGCTTTCCTCTTGAGTTTGGGGGGTCAGACGGCTAATGGGATTTTCACTGGTATATAGCTGATGTTATAAGACGTAACTTATGCTACTTTTGTTTCGGAAAAATAATTAGGCGTCAAACAAACAGAATGGACGTTCGTCCTAGACGTGTCTTTGGAACACCCCGGTCACCCCTAAACCTCTCCGCTCACCTCGCGTATTGATGTGCAGGGTGTTACAAAGACACGCGCACTATTTGTAATGCATGGTGAATAATTTATGACAATGAATGAATATTTTGTCTTTATTATTGGTTATATCTGACATTTGCTACTATTGTTTTTTTCTTTTTCGTGTATTTTTTGCATGACATAATTGTTATTCTGTTTTATAATTCAATTTTATGGTTTCATTCTCTTCGAAATGAATTTCTGCACCACTGTAAAACGCTGATATTGCACTGACCCAATCTTTGGTTCATTCGTGAACATGGTTTAAGTCGCTTTGTAGCCGGTCAAAGCCGATGAGTGGGTTAGAAAACAAATTCCGTCGTCAGCCTAGAAGGCTTACTCGGACTCGAGGCTTTCAATCAGGACTGTTACATATATGCTGACTATATGAGCTGAAAGGATGGATCCTTGAGGAACACCACTCAGCACATATTTCTTTCCAGATAAGGTGTTTCCTTTTCTTACTTGAAATGTTCCATTGATGAGGTACATTTCTATTTCAGTAACTTTTCACGAATTCCGTATTGGCTTAGTTTAACAAGCAGGCGCTTATTAGGGAACTTTGTCAAAAGTACGTTCAAAGTCAAGGTAAACAATGTCAACTGGCCTTTTGTTGTCAAGAACAGTCCATGAATGCAGGCACGTTGTAGGTTAGTGATGTTTGATCGCTTTTCAACAAATGCATATTGTTTTGTAGATATTATCTTTTCTTTGTTTAGGTATTGTCTTAGATTTTGCTAATAATTTTCACTATAATCTGTGAGGTGAGGCTGATTGGTCGAAAGTTTTCAGGAGAAGTTTTGTCTCCTTTTTTGTAGACAGGTGTTACTACTGTATGTTTCCAGTCTTAACGTATATATCCACTTTGCATCAATTTATTTATTAGTATATCGTATGAAGTAAAGGGGTGGGGCAAAGCTTTGAGAATACAGTTTGAAATAAGATCAGGCCCGGGAGAGGACTGGATGTTCAAGTTGGAGAGAGCTTTAGTTACATAATCTACGGTAAACATCATATCACACAGACTATTCTCTGCATGTGTGTCGCAATGCTGTCCAGTAAGAGCTGGCTCCCTGGGGTATGCCTTCTGAAATTCCTCAGTAAAAGCATTAGCAAAGTCATTAGGATCTATGACAAGACCACCATTTCTATTTCTTATTGCAGGTAGAATAAGAAAGAAGCAGAGTAAAGGCTGTGGTGTCACCAACTATACTCTGTCCAAACATTTAATTAACTTCTGACAGCGGCTTCAGAACGTAACTGTTGCATTCATCGTAAAAATAAACTCGAAATGCGCGGCCAAAAAATATGTAAATTACATAATCATATGTATCTACCTCATTTATAACCCAGCCTTAACATTAAAATGCTTTAAATGTCTTTATTAAATTAAAATATCCGATAATTCACTCGCTCAACAAAAACAGTTACATTTTACCGCATCTAGTGTTGGGATCGAATGTATTCACTGCGAATTATGGAATCGCAAGTAATCGTTCTCATTTATTTGCATTTACCTCGACTATTATAGCCTTGCGTTTATAAATATGAATTTTGTATCTACTTTTAATGAAAAACATTTTGTAGTTATGGGTAGATGATCGTCTTGACTATCAGGATCTCAGGTGCAGGTTAAATAAAACGACAACTTGGTGACTCAGTGATGGATTTACGCCTAGGCCCGTGAGGCCCGGGCCTAGGGCGGCATAATTTGAGGGGCGGCAAATTTTTCAGATTGTCAAAATTTTAAACATGATAAAATGTAACGACAATTCATTCCGCTTTGAATTGGTTTGGATTTTTTTTAAATAAAAATAGAATGTAATTCATTCTTCAATTAACTTTTTTATTCGTGGGTCCAATATTGTCCAATGAGATTCAATTGAGATTTTGATTAATAAATAATGTTTTGAAAAAGAAATAATCAAATTGATAATCTTTTTTTGAGAAATGGTAAAGCTCTCTTTACTTTTTGTGTCTTGAGTACGCTTACATGTTAAAAGCTTCTACAGCTTGGCAAAACAATCATGAAAATAATAGTGGCGCCACTATCGTGCATGTAGCCACCCTATATACAACGACAATAAAGGTTTTGATACTTCGATTTAAATATATTTGCACATAATTTATTAAGTTTACGTACTATTTCTGTTTCGTCAGTATATTTGTTATAAAGTTCAGTATAAATATTAAGTAGTGGGTATATAATATTTTTGTGATCCACAAACATTTGTTTCGGCCTGAGTGTCTTACGGCCAGTCTCAATAATCTACCTACAGTTAAAGGTAGAAGCTATCCCAGATAAACAGTCAACATTAATCTATCTGTAACTGCGGTTTCAATATTATCAAAGTCATTTTCTGCTTATCTTTGTTTATTAAAACAGAAAAAATCCCCGATAGATACTAATGGTAGCTATTTTAACTGCTGGTAAAGGATAGATGGATTATTGAAACCGGCTGTTATTCATTCTAGCGTTAATCCCAGTCGCATCTAAAGCTTTCAACTTCTGGGAGTCTGGGGTCCGCTGTACCAGTCTAACGGTGGCTGAACTTCGATATTTTCATTGAAACGAAGCGTTGCAGTTAGACCAGTTTTTGAACTTTTTAGGGCTCCAACTACCCATAACAACTGCCATAGACGTTCGTATGGCAACCGGAACCGACTGCTTAACGTGGTCTCCGAGGCACGACCAGACCAATGCAAATACCCATGCTTATGCATACAAATATTTGCACTGAGCGGGGGTCGAACTCGCGCCTTTTGCGTAGCGGTACGCGATCACTACCGCTACGCCACAGAGGTTGTATCGGCCTGGGTGTATGTGCAGTGATATCATATGACTGGAAATGCATCCACGGTACAGCAGAAAATATTAAAGTGGACAAGTGGGAATCAATAAAAACGTAAATTTTTGTTTAAAGATAAACATAAATCAATTGAACTGAGTGTAATGTAAAACAATTTAATCAAAACAATTGCATTTGTTCAGAATCTTAAATATTTTCATCTAAATATACCACGCCAGTCTTCATCTGCGCTTTGGGGTGAGTGTGAGTCTTCTCACTCTTTACGCACCGACCTCGGCGCACCCGGACGATAAAGTGGAAGTTATGTATGAGGACATCAGTAGGGCCATACATACTTCCAAAAAATACTTCACTGTTGTTATGGGGGATTTAAATGCAAAACTGGGTAGGAGGGGCGATGTCAAGTTGAGAGTGGGTCAATTTGGATGTCGGTGGTGAAATCTCAGGGGTTGGCTGACTTTCTGGAGAAAGAGGAAGTCTTTATGATGAACTCCTTCTTCAAGAAGCCACTTCATAGGAAATGGACCTGGATGAGTCCCGACGGCTGCATGAGGAATGAGATCGACTTCATTATAAATAAAATATAATAAATATTGTACGACAAAGTACACAACGCCACCTAGACCCAAACTAAGCAGAGCTTGTCATATGGGTTCTAGAATGCGGATAAACATACTTAAATACTTTTTTTTTTGTAAATAAATACATATTATACATAGAAACATCCAGACCAATGCAAATATACATATTTGCACTGAGCGGGAATCGAACCCGCGACCTTTGGCTTGGCAGTCGAATGCACTACCGCTACGCCACTGAGGTCGTCGATTATGTCTACAAAGAGTCGAATATTCAATTATGTCTCCGTGATCGACAGGGTGAAAACCGAAAGCGATCATAGAATGGTTAGAGGCACATTGAATATCAATGTCCAACTGGAAAGGTCTCGACTAATGAAGTTCATTAGAAGATGAGATTAGGATGGCCCTCAAACAGTTCAAGAGCAACAAGGCAGCGGGTGAGGACGGAATGACATCGGAGCTTCTGAGTGCAGGTGGAACACCGTTACTGAAAGCTTTACAGAGGCGTTTTAATTCCATCCTGCTCGAGGGTACTACGCCCGAAGCGTGGAACAGAAGCGTGGTGGTTCTCTTCTTCAAGAAAGGTGACAAAATCTTATTGAAGAACTACAGGCCCATCTCGCTTCTGAGCCATGTTTACAAGCTGTTTTCGAGGGTGATCACGAATCGTCTCGCACGCAGGTTTGATGACTTCCGGCCTGAAGCCTGATGAACAAGCCGGTTTTAAAGACTATAGTACCATAGACCACATCCATACGCTGCGGCAGATTATACAGAAGACCGAGGAGTATAATTTGCCACTATGTATGGCGTTCGTGGACTATGAGAAAGCCTTCGATTCGATCGAGACTTGGGCGGTGCTGCAGTCTCTTCATTGACTATCGGTATATCGAAGTACGGAAGTGCTTGTATAAAAACGCCACCGTGTCGGTCCGACTACAGGATCAGAGCACAGAGGCTATTCCGTTGCAGAGGGGAGTTAGGCAGGGTGATGTCATCTCGCCGAAACTCTTTACCAATGCAATGGAAGACGCTTCTATTGGAAAGGATTCGGCATCAATATCAATGGCGCATACATCACTCACCTTCGATTTGCTGGCGACATCTTAGTCATGGCAAAGTCCTTAGAGGAGCTCAGCACTATACTCGGAGGCCTCAACAGAGTGTCCCAGCGGGTGGGCCTGAAAATGAACATGGACAAGACGAAAGTCATGTCAAATGTCGCCCACCCCCGTATTATTGGGAGGCTCACCTTTCGAAGTTGTTGATGACTGTCTATCTGGGACAAACCGTCCAACTAATCAAAGCCAACTTCGAGAAGGAGGTCAATCGAGGAATCCAACTTCGAGAAGGAGGTCAATCGAGGAATCCAACTCGGCTGGGTTGCGTTCGGGAAACTGCGCAGCGTCTTCTCGTCCAAAATACCGCAGTCCTTGAAGACAAAGGTGTTTAATCAGTGCGTGTTACCAGTGATGACCTACGGTGCCGAGACGTGGTCTCTCACTATGGGCCGCAGAAGGAAGCTCGGGGTCACACAGCGAGCTATGGAACGGGCTATGCTTGGGGTTTGTCTACGAAATCGAATCAGAAACGAGGAGATCCGTAGACGAACTAAAGTTACCAACATAGCAGAGCGAGTCAGCAAGCTGAAGTGGCAGTGGGTAGGGCACATAGCTCGGAGAACCGATGGCCGGTGGAGCAGAAAGGTTCTTGAGTGAAGACCACATAACGGCAAGCGCAGCGTAGGAAGGCCTCCCGCAAGGTGGACAGACGACCTAACAAAGAGCGCAGGTACTCGGTGGATGCGGGGTGCTTGGTTGGGGACCTCCACGCGGTGCACCCTGGGCAACGGAGACGGCAGCGCCTCTCTCCTAGGGCGGGAGAGACGCTGCCACCTACGGTCAACTCCGACCGAGGCGAGGTCGGCCTTGTTGAAGGCTGTTCGGAAGCTTTCCACGTGTCCCTCTGATTAGCAGATGGCACAGTGGAGAGCAAGTAAGGGGGCCATCTCGAAACCGGAGATGGCCCAGGGTCAGTCGGGGTGCGAGGGATATGCTCTATGGGTAACCTTACACCCCGGCGTCTTAAGATCCGAGACGGCGTGCGGTTTTAGTCGGTTCAAGCCCGACATAACCGCCCCCGCTGGAGACCCCCCGCTCTTCAGCGGGGGCGGTATCCGAAGGGATTTCCGCACGAAAAAAAAAAAAAAGTACTCGGTGGATGCAGGCCGCTACAGACCGGTCGAAATGGAAGTCGATGGGGGAGGCCTATGTTCAGCAGTGGACTTCCTACGGCTGATATGATGATGATGATGAATGATAATAAATCCATAGAATTTCGTTTATTTCGTCGGACGGCAAGAAGGCTAAATCCGCCACTGTGGTGACTTCTCTCTTGTATTACGAAATCTAATCTCTATACAATGTGTAACGGATATCCTAGACGGATACCTTACGTCTATGGGCAGTTATCATAGACTACAGACACAGATAATTCAACAGTCACTATATTATGTACTAGCATCGCCACGTGGATTCACATGCACAAACCCATATCATTTTTTAAGACCTATCCATAGGATAGGTTTGATGAAAAAAAAATTTGAGTTTCAATTCCAAGTATGGGAACCCCCAAAATTTGTCGTTTTTTTTTGTTATTTTTGTGTGAAAATCTTAATGCGGTTCACAGAATACATCTACTTACCAAGTTTCAACAGCATAGTTCTTACAGATTCAGAAAAAAGTGGCTGTGACATACGGACGGACAGACATAATGACAAATGACATAGTGACAAAATCGGTTCAGTGGTTTAGGCGTGAAAGCTAACAGACAGACAGACAGACAGACAGAGTTACTTTCACATTTATAATATTAATATAGTAAGGATGTTTAACATGGAATAAAATTAAAATTAAATTAATTCTTAATGTAAAGTGAGAGAGAGATTAAGTATGAGGGTTATAGTTGACAAATCGGTCTATTCGGCGTGTTTATATTGAAATGAATATTGTATTTCGATAACAGCGATGCATTTAGTGACAACCTTGCTCGTCAACCTTTTTTATTATCACCATTTTAAACAATTATTCACATGACACATGATTGACTGAAGGACTTCTTTTCTATGTACCTTTTTTTCCGTGCGTAAATCCCCTTGAACCACGCAAAGCGCCGCCGTCCCGGCTTGCTTCTGCTAGTGTGACAGTCGGCTCCACCAGTCGCCCCCAGGCCTGCGCTCATAGAGGACGAAGATCGTTGAGTGACCTCCGACGGCTGACGGCTCTGAGGATCGAAAGAGACCTGAGTCTCTCCCGCACCCGCTCCGCCGCCTCCTTCTCGAGCATTACTTGCACGCAGAAGGAGGCAGCGGCAGCCCACGTGCTTATGCTCTGCACCATCGCCAAGAGCAGGCCGCGAGAGGATTCCCAGTCCGAGGGCTACTAAGATGTCTAAGCCGGCTTAGACATCTCTCACATCGGGCACTCCACCTGCGTATGCAGCCCTGAGTCCTCGCCTGCATCACAGTGATGGCAGTCAGACGTTGGCTTCTGTTCTATTTACCTAAGTTTGATGAAATTATAATTTTTTAAGAGATCGATACCCCCCGCCGGCCAGCGGGGGCGGTTATGTCGGGCTTGAACCTACTAAAACTGCACGCCGTCTCGGGTCTTCAGACGCCGGGGTGTAAGGTTGCCCATAGAGCATATCCCTCGCAACCCGACTGACACTGGGCCATCTCCGGTTTCGAGATGGCCCCCTCGGGTTTGGAAACCACGGTGACCCCGTCTTCCACGGGACTGCGTTTGAAAATTGGACGACTCACCTACGGTTTATTAATACTGGGCACTGGATTCATTTAAAAATGGTGGTTATGGATATTGAAACGTTGTCAGTTCTAGCATTTAATGGCTAAGATAAACACGAAGGTAATTCAGTGAGTGCCTAGCTTGCTGATAACATTTATGAGCTGAAATGTAAAATTAGTGATATCATAGTATTATCTCAAAATAGTTATGATAGTGTAGATATTATAATACATTCTCTTGGTGTATCTCTCTCCTACTGAATAATTATAATTAGGGTTAGGTTAGAACAGTGACAATTAACTACCGAGCGCCACAACCCTTCTATTGTAGGTGAATCATATTACACACCCCAAGTGATAAACGTAAATGTTTTATCATGACCATCAGACATGATTCATTAAAAATAAAGGGGATCTGACTAATTCCTTAATGGTTAATATTCTAACCTAACCTAATCCATCCGTGTCAGACCTCGCTGTTTTCGTGACTCCACTTCATTCCACTTCAGTCCATTCCACTCTATTCTATTCTAAATGTGAATCACTCGACCGTCTTCAGTGTGCTGTTCATCAACTTAATTATCTAAGTATATGTTAATATATTTTGTGTATAGAAGTCGAGAGAGGTCTATTTCCAACAGTGCAAAAGGTGTGAGTCTGCAAAAGTGATTGATTGATTGTGTTGCTTAACTTAATTTTTAGGCTATAAGTATTGACCACAAATAAAACAGAGTTCACCTTTATATATTTCGTCCATTAATTATTACCAATATAATATATGTGAAACGACATTAGGTTTAAACAAAGTATCTTATGCCGTAGTTATCTTGAAAGTAGTTAAAACAAGTTTAATTAACAATGTATCATTATTGACTCGGCGAGTACACGTGACGTACGCCGCATTTATAAAGGAACGTGGCCGTCTCACACGTTTCATTTCATTTCAATTTAGATCCACTTGTTGAAGTCGTGGTACAAGTGTCCAGGTTGACTGTTTTTGTTGAGACTTGAAATAAACTGATGAACATTTAGCTTCAATAAATATTATTTCACTTTGACATTGGATTTGGAATTATTGTAAGTAGTAGAAGTTTTTCAATTTTGTGATTTTCCATTAGAATTGGACATCTCCAAACTTTAAAAGGATTCCAATTTACAGAAGAACACTACTTGCAAAGTAGTGTTTCAATGTCATTCGAGGCACCGGCTTAACAGAAAAGTCCAATGCGTATTTTTGTTTTTGGAATTCAATCTGTAATTCAGTTATTATTCATTTTTCAGTGCCTGTTTTTAGTGGGTTTTTTTTAAACTCACTACAGTTTTACTTTACAACACAAGGGAAATTAGAATGAACCGTAAAGTATCAGATTTACATAGGTTAGATGAAATGATTGCAGAAGCCCTAATATTTTGTCTGCCCAACTTTTTTTATATACCACATAGGTGGTAGACAAGCACACATCTCACCTGATAGGAAGTGGATACCGTGGCCTTTGCTCTCTTCTCGCTCTAGTGCTCCGTGGGTTCACATGAAGCATCCGTAACTCCACCTTAAAAGTAATAATACATTTAAGACTTGGCGAATCATCCCGTGCTTGTATTCTCACTTTTGTTTTATAGTTTGAGTAAAGTTTTTATTAACATCTGTTTAATGCAAAATATTCAATGCCAGCGATTAAAACTAAGTGATCCCTGATGTTGCAAACATCTGGTGCCAGTGCTTAAAGGTCACAACGTGAATAAATTAACGGCGATACAATAGCTATTTGAAATGTTGTGCTTCTGACTTTCAGTATCTTCTTCTTTGAAAATTAACGATCATGGTTGATGATTTCACTACGCTAACACACATATGTTCGTTAGTGACAAACGAACGGCTGGACAAGGCCCTGACAGACTGGTTTGATGAGGAATACACCTTCACTCATTGGGAGGTAAGATGCTACTTCAAATTTGCGTTTAGAATAGCAAAAATTAGTACACGCCAATCAACATATGCCTACTTAAATATATGATAAACACAATTAACATAAGGAACAAATGGCGTGCTTATCGCTGAAACGAACAATATCTTACAGGTAACTTTTGTAAACAATACACCAATACAACATATAAATGTTTAAAAAAACGATGTAAAATACAGACTAGGTCTGCAAGGCGAATCGCTTTTCGCAAGTCCGATTTTGAAAATTCTTTTTGAAAGTCACAACTCTGGACATGCTTTCTAAGCGTGTAAAGTTTGGTCACAGTGTCTCGAGCGGTTATTATGTAATTCCACCTGGAATTTTTTTAACGGTGATCATTCCTCTGTGGTGGCATTAATTTTTTCAAAATATATCCATAAACCTTCCTCTGATTGACCTCTTTAATCGTGCCAAATTTGGTTCTGATTGGATTAGTAGTTTAGGAGGAGACCTGTGACAAAGAAAATCCTGAAGTCTGGTATGAGGAGCTGTCGCTCGACTTCGTCTCACTCAGCTCAATAAACGTTACACCAGTGCCTAGATCACAACAAACTGTTTTCCTGTTCCACAAATACATTGCACAGTTCGATGCTGGGACACTGGGTACCTACTCATATTGTAACGTTGTGACAGTAGGTATATACCTTTTTTTTTTTTTTTTTTTATCGTGCGGAAATCCCTTCGGATACCCCCCGCCAGCCAGCGGGGGCGGTTATGTCGGGCTTGCACCGACTAAAACCGCACGCCGTCTCGGGTCTTCAGACGCCGGGGTGTAAGGTTACCCATAGAGCATATCCCTCGCACCTCGGCTAACCCTGGGCCATCTCACCACTAACAGCATCGCTCATCCTGTCTCCTCTGAAAGCAGAGGAGTACGGAGAGCGATGTGTTCCCGCCACGTTGGGTATTGGCCGACGATCAATGCCAACCCTATGAAGGGGTGAAGGGTCGAGTAGGTATATACCTATATGTGTAGGTATCTATTCAGTAGTGTGTGTTTACTTATAACACGATTAGATTATTTTTATAACTAATACTACATGGATGAAATATAAATATTCCCAGTCACTTTAACTACACCACTAGTTATTTACAGATCGCTTTAAGCGATAAGACCCATTGTACATAATTATTATTATAATAGCTAACTTAAGTACTCAAATTTCTTTGTTGACGTACATTATTATATAATACATTGTTTGATTTTAGATTGACATGGTCATTTACATTAAAATTAGAATTATAAACGGGATATTTACCATGTTTAGTATCTTTATCGAGAATCCGATATTTCGGCACTGTTACAAGTACCATGATCACGGATGTATGGATACACGGATCCCGTTTATAATTCTAATTTTAATAATACATTGTTGTACATTATTACAATATTCTATTCCATCAACAATACGGTCTGAACTAAAGACTATACAAATAAAGCTCGAGTTTCCTACTTGAGAAAAAGAAAAAAATCTAGTAGAAAGTATAAGGAATTATGTTTATGGACTCCATGAGCTACTTGTACTATTTATATAGGAATGGAACGATAGGAAGATGGGTGAAATGGAGCGTAAGTGTGTGAGAAGGTGAGCATGACATGAGAGAGTGAGAGGGGAGATACAAATGACGATGAACTTTGGTGCACGTGTCAAGCGCTAATATTTTTTGTAAAATCTTTATTTATACATAACATAACATAACATAAACTCACGCCTATATCCCCGAAGGGGTAGGCAGAGGTGCTAGCACCCATATTTCGCCAGTTTATGGTTAGGTCCCAATGTAATAGGTGGCGAGCCTATTGCCATTAACCGGGCACTTATAAACCTGCGATAAATACACACATAACTTCGAAAAGTCATTGGTGTGTGCCATGGTAAAACCTGGGATCGAACCCGAGACCTCGACTCAGCAGTCCATTACCCATACCACTAGGCTAATAATCTATATATATATCTTTATTATAAGCTTCAATTATAATTTTGAAAGTTATAAACGGAGTTTCATTGCGAGGCTATTAGAAATCCCACATTTATGTATTATTTATGAATATAACTAACTTCATAAAATCATTTGACTCTGTTCTGAGAGTTTATGCTTTTAAACTATCATAATTAATTTCTCGTTTCAGTATGTCGGTGACAGAAGCACAGGCGACGGTTTCCATAGTGAAGTTATCCGTATCAGAATATACGGATTGAGTAAAAATGGTACTCAGAATTATATCCAGGTTATCCTCAAGTATATGCCTCCTAGTGTCTCTAGAAGGCTGACTTTTCGAGCATACGATTTCTACAAGAACGAAACTAACTTCTACGAAATAGTTCTTCCAGGATTATTAAGCTTTCAGTCCACGAAAAAGGTTAAGGATCCTTTTCAAAACTACGCAAAATTCGTTTTTGCTTATTCTGACGGGAATAACGATGTCATCTGCCTTGAAGATGCTAATGTAGAGGGTTTTAGTCCAGTAGCTGTTCGTCAAGATGGCATGGATTTAGAACACTGCGAATTAATTTTGAAAGTATTTGCCCAATTCCATGCCTTATCTTTCGCAATGAAAGACCAGGAGCCCGAGAAGTTTGAGACATTACGAAATGCTATTTTTGAAACATACTACGGCGAACATCTTTGGGGGTGGTATTTTGAATTTTGGAAAAGAATTTCGGGTATTGCAATCGACGCCGTCGAAAAGGAATATCCAAATTCTATTTATGAGGAAAAAATAAAGCAGTTTGCTGTACCAGAAAGATTCCAAGATATAATAAATGCAACTACAAAAACTGTTGAAAATGGAGTGATATCTCATGGTGATTCTTGGATAAACAATTTTCTGTATAAATATGAAGAGGGGCATGCTGTTGATGCAAAAATTATAGATTTCCAAATAGCGAGATATTCAACTCTTGTTCTTGATTTATCGTTTTTAATCTACTCTTGCACCACTCAAGATTTCAGAGATCTGTATTATGATGAATTACTCAAATTTTATCACGACACACTTTCAAACCAGATCAGGGAAATGGGAAGTGATCCATCTATATTATATTCTTGGGACTTGTTTATGACAGAAATTAAAAAGTATTCTTATTTTGGTCTGGCTTTTAGTTTTGAGTCGGTGCCTTTCATTGAATTGGGTCCTGAAGATGCTATTAATATGGAAACAGAGGTATGTGTCTTTGTCAAGTGTTGCACGAATCCAACTTTTGCCATTCGACTTTCGACGACACGAAATTGAAATTGCTCAACACACATTTTATCTTCAAATTAAGAACTCAGTACATTGTGTTAAGCTCTCGCGACAAAAGTTATAAACGCATTGCATCCTGATTTTTTTATGATTTTATTTACGTTTTGCTAAATGGACTCATTTGTTTAGGTTTTTCGTAGCTGTTTTCAATCTTTATGAAGAATCGTGGATCCATGCTAAATATTTAAGGTTACCTTATATTTGTATCATAAATACTGAAATAAATGTATATTTATTACAGGGTGATCAACCACTGAACATTAATGACGTATGGCGTTTGGGAAATATCAAGACCAAGGAGGGCAGACTCAGATTGGCGAACAACATTAAACACTGTGTTGATAGAGGATATATATAAATTTTGTAGCTTAGTGAATATTTATATAATGTAAAAGAACAAATGAAATGTGTATAATATGTAATAATAAATAATAGAATAAAAGATTTAGTACCAATTTTTTTGTTAATGAATCATACTCGTGAGCAAATGACACTTACGGTGCCATAGTAGCATACCAAAACTCACCGGATAATTAAATAGGATTAAGCGCCACAATCGACCATTGTTCTCTGTTTTCGGTTGAGCTCTGAGGCTCACTTTGATCAACTGTTGTTGTTATTGATTCTATAATCATCCTATCGATCATTGTCCTAGGTGAGCAAATTAGATTTTAAAGTAACATCGGCTCAACTGGGGTACTGTGAGTTTTTTAGCCAAAAATATGACTGACTAGGTACTTGCTAAAATAAATAACGTAGGTGATCCACAATTATAGTTTAATAATGTCGTATAGGGGTTTGCAACCGTACAAAGCGATTCCTAATAATAAGTCTTTACCTATGAAATTGCCGAAATTTTCTTACAAATTCATGAGTTCGTTATTCCTGTAATTTAATAGCTATTTCCATTACTTATATTTTGTTTAAACGTTGATTTCAAGATTTTACAACTCTTTCAATTACATTTTTAAGAATTTTATATGCTTACTCTTTCTAAAAATTTAGGTCGGAAAAAGAGAACATCTAGAACGGGACTTGAACCCGCGACCAGTCCCTTACAGGGGGAATGCTGTGACCAGCCGAGCTATCTAGACACGTCCCAGATATTCGAAATTCTCCTATATATTATATACGTCTTAAGGCGACGCTGGAGCCATCTACCGTAATTCTTGCGGACTACGGAAACAATGAATAACTTTACAGTCATTTTTTTTCTTTTTTTTCCGACTCTGTATTAAATTTTGTTTTTATTGGCCGATTGATAAATTAATCCGATTTTCAAAAATAGTCACATAACATAACATAAACTCACGCCTATATCCCCGTAGGCAGAGGTGCTAGCACCCACATTTCGCCAGTTTATGTTTAGGTCCCAATGTAATAGGTGGCGAGCCTATTGCCATTAACCGGGCACTTATAAACCTGCGATAAATACACACATAACTTCGAAAAGCATCGAAAAGTCATTGGTGTGTGCCATGGTAAAACCTGGGATCGAACCCGAGACCTCGTCTCAGCAGTCCATTACCCATACCACTAGGCTACCGCGGCTAAAAATAATACTTCAGTATTTTGATGATAGGTAAATTTCGTATTACTTAACAGCTGTCGCTTTTCAAAAATGTAATAAAAGTTGCTGTTTGCTAGCATAATGTTGTCTTCAGTATGTCGGTAGATTCGTTTCCGATCGCACCTATACAAGGTCTCGCTACTCGATTACTAACTATTTGCAAGTGTTTCTCAAAGTTTTGATCACCATGTTCTCGTGCAAACGTTGTGAGATAGAAGCTAGGGATGGCGCCACATGCTCTTTGTGTGGGGGTCAGTTTGACTTTCCTTGTGCCGGAATAACAGAAGGTGGATGGAGGAAACTAGGAGAGCGGAAGTCAACCTGGAAATGCCATGGTTGCAAGTCCGTGGGTGTTGCTAGTCCAAGAATCCCGGTAACAGTTTCGGATTCCATCCTTGCCGAGCTGAAGCGTTTATCGTCGCAAATGGAGGATATACCAGCCTTAGTGAATAGTGTGAGGGCAATACAAGCTGAGTTAGTGGACCTAAAAGCTATGAGAGATGAGTTCTCGGACGTGAAATCATCAATTGAATTTGTCCATAATGCGGTTGAGGCTTTAACTATCAAAGTATCAATTCTAGAAGAGGAAATCGAAACCATCAAGAAGACTAAAGAAGATGTATTGAGCCTTCAGGATCGTGTCAGCAGGTTGGAGGAAAAGCAACATGAGAGTGAACAAAGATCTCGTATGAACAATATTGAGATTAAAGGCGTGCCTACGTCTAATTCAGAAAACTTATTTATTATACTGGATAAGATTGGGGATATAATCAACTGTAAAATCCAAAGAGAACAGGTCAACTACATAGCCAGAGTGCCCATGCGTAATGATAAGCAGAACAAGAACATAATATGCTCTGTCCACAGTAGTTACCTAAAGAATGAATTTGTAGCAGCGGCAAAAAAACACAAGACCCTTAAAGCATCGGATTTAGGACTACGGGGTGATAACAGCATCTACGTGAATGATCACTTGACTCTGGAGAACAAGGTCATTTTAAACAAAACCAAAGCCCGAGCCAAAGAACGAGGATTTGAACACGTTTGGGTCAAAGGGTGCAAAATTTTTTACGAAAAAACATGTCTTCTCCGAAGCACCATATAAATACAGAAAGAGATCTAAAAAATTTTTTATCATAGTTATAATTACACAACATACCGACGTGTTACATTGTTTCATCGGCTCAATAGGTTTGAGAACCACAGGTACATTTTTTTGCTATTCACTCCGATGCTACCAGCCTTTTGTTCGCTTATCTCTCGTTGCTAATGACTCTGCATTAGATTACTTTAATCACATTAGACACTGGTAGCAATTCTGTTGTTCAAAAACTCTCTAAACTAAACTAAAAATCACTAAAATTTAGTTTAGTGATATCAAACGACGTTTTGTATTCTGAAAACGTATGACTAAACTATTATTAGTTTGACACCACCAAAATTAGCTTAGTTACTCAACTTAGTCCAAATTTGCTTATTTGGTATTCTGTTGTACGTCCTAAACGTCTAAAATTAGAAACGGCACACTAAAATTAGACGCCATCTAAAATACTGCCGACCAGTTAGTGATAATTGTAATTTCGTTAAAATTTCAATTCAAATAACATTTTTATGATGAATAACATTTCTTTTTTTTTTTTACGTGCGGAAATCCCTTCGGATACCCCCCAGCTGGCCAGCGGGGGTGGTTATGTCGTGTCTCGACTAAAACCGCACGGTGTCCTCCCCAAGTGTCCGTTGCCGGGCACCCCGGGTAAGCCCTCGAAAGGATAACCCCAGGGTTGCCGGCGGACTTTGGCCGCCACCGCGGCCTCGCGTGGTGGGGTCGGGTTTTATCCCGCTTCGGTGAGTTGGCAGGCGTGTGTAGGGCACACACGACACGCCTCCGCCACGGCCTGCTTCTGTAAGGACGGCGAGTCGGCCAACTGCCGTCCTCAGGCCCCGATCATGGAGGTCGGTACTCCCAGGCTTAGATGAGTCTGCGGCGTCCTCGCCGCAGACTGCGAAACTCGGGGGGCAGGGTTCTCTCCCGCTCCCTCTCCGCCGTCTCTTACGCGCGCATTACCTGCTCGCAGAAAGAGGCGGCGCCGTGCCACTTGCTCCCGTCGGAGACCACGGCCCTCACTATGGTCTCCAACGAGAGAACGTCTGTTCGATACAAGTATCCGAACATGGATTTAAGTAGTTGTGTTGGTAGTTTTACTTTAAACACTCACTCTGTACGCTTGTACTGTACTGTGTAGTCGAATCAATAAATTACTATGAGATCTATAATCTCGCCAGTTTTATTTATGTTACCATCGCAAAACCAGCTAATTATATAAAGTGGCTAACAACGTCCACGCCCAGGACCGCAACGAGATCCCGGCGTTGACTCGCCCACGCAGGGCACTCCACCAACGTGTGGAGCACCGTGTCTTCGCCAGGATCCTCGCAGTGCTGGCACTGCGGCGTTGTCTCCCGGTGGATGCGCCACAGATACTTACCGAAACACCCGTGTCCGGTAACCATCTGGCACATCCGGTAGGAGAGGTCCCCATGGTCCCTCTCCAACCACTCCTTCATGATCGGTCTCACCGCCGCAATGGTGGATTCCCCCCACCTTGGGTGCTCAAGTCGCACCCTCCATGTCTCATGATGAATAATATAACATAACTTCACGCCTGTATCCCCGAAGGGGTAGGCAAGAGGGGTATTACACACCCACGATTCGTCAGTTATGTTAAGGTCCCAATATAATAGGGGGCTACCCTATTGCCATCTACCGGGCACATTATTAAGCGAGTGATAATTAACATTTAATACGGCCCTTACAAAGCCTTAAAAAATTGGAAATGTTTCTTCTAACATACAAAAGATTTTCAAAAATATATTGAGACACAACAGAGACTTTTGGGCCCAACTTATAAATTGCACGCACAGCCCGCTTTTGCAATACAAAGATTGTATTTAAATCTGCGGCGTTACCCCAAAGGAGAATGCCGTAGCTCATAATACTATGAAAATAACTGAAATAAACTATTTTAATGGTATCTATGTCTGTTAAAGTCCTAATCTTTTTCACAGACAAATGCGGGCAGAATTAATTGAAAGAAATTTTAATTAAAAACATAATCACCAAAAATCACAATCAACAATCACAATCACATCAACACTATGTCGAATAGTTTCTTGTAAGGTGCTATTGCTTTCATGCAGGGCATTCACTAAGTGAACTAAGTGAAGGCAAGATGCGGCGACTCGGCACAATCCGATGGCGAATGGGGCCAGCTTCTGCCGAGACACCAGATTGAGGCAGTTCTGGCTGCTGTACCTCCTGAGGAGATTGTACAGAGGGCAGCAATAGAGATACAGGTGGCGAGCTGCTCAATGTAATTCCCTAAAATAAATATTAAATTGTTCATGTATTTCAAATCAAGCAATTATTTCCTTGCCAAATTTTTTACTGATCCGATATGTCAATTTGAATACACGTCAAATTGACTTGCACATATTCCAGCCAGAGTTAGTTTAGTTGCGTAGATAACAAAGAGGTTTACACCGGGTTGCCAGGCTAGTGAACTGAATAAAACCGTTTGTACTTAGCTATGACTAAGAAAAATAACGGTTTGTTTACTGTTTGATCTATAATTTGCATTAATAATCATTTTTCGGCATTCTAAAAACCTAAGAATATAGTTTTTAAAGAATTTAATAATTCACTCTTTATCATTCATTCTTATTTTTTTAATAACGGAAACACTTTCATATTTAAATTTTGGTGATGTCAGATTCAAATTTGGTGCTGTCATATTGAATACCAAATTTAATTCGACGTAACAACAGAATAGCATTCCCTCTAAATTTCTCTAAAATAAGAAAATTTTAGAGAAAAATTAGTTTAGTGATGTCAGCAACAGAATTGCTACCATTATCCAATTAAAAATAGAATCGCTTTTTGCTCAATCAGGCAGATATTCTTGTATTCTAATAATTTTATTTTTAATTTTACCCAATACTTATGCTCTCGAATTTGTGTACTTATTAGATATAGTGCCATAGTTCTTATTGGCGTGCAATATATTTTTTCACCTTACTTAGAATGTACCTTACATTATGGCTATTCTTATGTTAATTTCTATTATAACATTTATAATGGCACCTCTTAGCGTTTTTTATCAGAATGTTCGGGGTCTACGAACGAAAACAAGTACTTTTATACAGAAATGTGCGTGTCAGTGATTTCGATGTGATTTGTATTACGGAGACGTGGCTGCTTGGGAGTATATCGGATTCGGAGCTATTTGATGATAGATATCTTGTGTGGCGACGGGATCGTAATTACGCTATAACTGATCAAAAGAAGGGAGGAGGCGTTTTAATAGCTATTAAAAGGGAAATAGTTGCTGATGATCGAGGCGAATGGTGTTCGTCAGCCGAGGACTTGTGGATTACACTTACCGTAAGTCATAGAAAGCCGAAAGTTTCCTTCAAAATACATATTTGTGTTGTATATATTTGCAACGAAAACTTAGGTAATACACTGGCCCGGGAGAGACTTAGAACTCTCCCGCTCCGCCGAGCCCGCAACTTGCTCGCCGCGCGTCGCAGGCAACTCAGGCGCCGGAGGTCGCTTAACGACCTCCGTCCTCCATGAGCGCAGGCCTGGGGGTGGCGGGTGAGGCCACCTGTCACCCCAGCAGAAGCAGGCCGGGACGGTGGGGCGACTAGCGCCCCTCCCCCAAACCGGGGCAAGACGGGGACACCGTGGTTCCCAAACCCGAGGGGGCCATCTCGAAACCGGAGATGGCCCAGGGTCAGTCGGGGTGCGAGGGATGTGCTCTATGGGCGGCCTTGCACCCCGGCGTCTGTAGACCCGAGACGGCGTGCGGTTTTGGTCGGTTCAGGCCCGACATAGCCGCCCCCGCTGGCACGCGGGGGGGTATCCGAAGGGATTTCCGCACGAAAAAAAAAAAAAAAAAAAAAAAGGTAATACACTGGCAGTCCAGTTAACTAATTTTTCTAATAGCTTAGTTGATATTGTACTCAAACATCCGACCGATTCATTATTAATACTAGGCGATTTTAACCAAACGAATATAAAGTGGTGTCCGTCGGTTGATGCCCCTTACCTCGGTCCGAGTAACCAACAGGGTGATGTACAGACTAATTTCATTGACAATCTGAATATTTGTAACCTGTCGCAATATAATAGCTTCCATAATATTAACGATAGGTTGCTGGATCTTGTACTTTCGAACAGCGATGTCTCTGTTGCTCACTGCGATAGTCCCCTTGTACGCGAGGATCCCCAACATAAGGCACTCTGCGTCTCGGTCGAGTTTGTGCAGTTACACAGTCTACCAGCTCGTCCTCGTGTACAGTACCTGTATTACAAGGCTGATTATGAGTCCATAAAACACGAACTGGATTCCATGAACTGGGACTATGAACTGAACTGCAGAAACCTCGAGGATGCTGTGACGTATTTTTATGATGTTGTCAATGATTTACGTAACACTTACATACCATCAAAAACTGTTACCGTAGATTTGAAATATCCTGTCTGGTATAATACTTCATTAATTAAGATAATCAAGGAAAAAGCAAAGTATCATTCAAAATTCAAAAAATATAGAAACCTTTCGGATCATCATTCATTTGTTACCTTGCGACAGAGGGTAAAAGATCTGGAAAAGGAGTTATTTGAAGGTTACATTGACAAGATTGAGTCTAACATACATCGCAATTCTCGTGCTTTTTGGCTTACGTAAAATCTAAAAAGCACTCCAACTGCTATCCCTCGGTTCTACATTATGGACCGCGATCATCTGGCGATGGCGATGTTGTATGCAATATGTTTAGTGACTACTTTCACTCTAACTTCCTAGAACCAAACATCAACAGTCACAGCTCATCGCTTCTCACTACTCAGGACGGTAGCGGAGGTGCTGGTTGGGTTGGCTCGGATATAGGGGGCATTGAGGTGGACAGGGATGAGATCAGTAGATTACTGAAGCAAGTAGACCTAAATAAGTCTTCAGGCCCAGATAACATTCCTCCGGCTTTCATTGTAAACTGCGCTAAGAGTCTGACTGTACCGCTCTCAATTCTATTTCAGTGCTCACTTACTACGGGAGTAGTGCCCACTATTTGGAAGTCTGTGTATATAACACCTATTTTTAAAAAAGGATCAAGAACTGTCATAGAAAATTACAGACCAATTTCTAAGCTATGTGTGTTCGCTAAAATCTTAGAAAAAATTGTATATAGACAGGTGTACTCGGCACTTAAACTTAACTTTAGCGAAAACCAGCATGGTTTCCTGAAGGGGCGGTCAACTACATCAAACCTTATCCTATGTAGCGATTTTCTATCCTATTCCATGTCACAGAGATCCCAAGTAGATGTTATATACACTGACTACAGTAAGTGTTTTGATAAAATAGATCATGACATACTTATGAACAAGATATCATCTATGGGTATCCGGGGTAATCTCTTCAGATGGTTTACATCGTACGTAGAGAATAGGTGCCAGACTGTGGTACTAAATGGATATTCCTCGAGAGCCATGCGCATCCCCTCGGGCGTTCCTCAGGGATCGCTTCTAGGACCTCTCTTGTTCAACATTTTTATCAATGACATCTCGTGTTGTTTTCAATGGTCAAAAATATTGTTGTACGCTGACGACGTGAAAATCATGAAACAGATAAACAACCTTAAAGATGCGCTCTCTTTACAGGAGGATCTAGACCGTTTCCAAAATTATTGTATATTGAACAAGCTCGACTTAAATGTTTCCAAGTGCTTCACTTGCACTTTTACGCGTAAACCACGGCCTATTAACTATATCTATACACTTCGTGATATTCCTTTAACCCGGGTTACATCTGTCAAGGACCTCGGAGTTACTTTTGACTGCAAACTTCTCTTCGATTTACACATTAGCAACATCATTAGTAAAGCCACCAAAGCTTTAGGTTTTATTTTAAGAATCTCAGCCGATTTCAAAAGTATTAAAACCATTAAAATTTTATACTGCTCTTTCGTTCGTAGTATCCTCGAATATGCCTCACCAGTATGGCACCCGATTTATAATACCTATATTGACCGTCTTGAAAGCATACAACGAAAATTTTTAAGGTACATTCAATTCCGATCTAACTGTTTTCTGCCTAATTACTATACTCGCTGTAAAAAAATTCATATTTTACCTCTAATAGAGCGTCGTAAAATAGCGGATTTGTCATTCTTAATGTCTATATTTAATGGATCAGCAGATTTACCGGAGCTGGTATGCAGGGTTGGCTTGTACGCGCCACCATTGTTTCTGCGTAAGCCTAACTTGCTCCACTTTCCTATGGCAAGCACTTCCTATCGACAAAACTCGTATCTACTACGAGCCTGCCGTACGTACAATGTAGCATGTCGGGATGTTGATATGGATATATTCTTCACAAGTATCTACAAAGTTAAAAAAGCCTTATGTGATCACTACTTTGTGGAATGAAATGACCATGTTGTGCTTATCAATGGAATGAGTCTTCGGCATCGTTCTCTTTTATATGTTTAAAAGCTAAGTGTTATTTGTGAAAACTTGTAATTGGCCTTCACTATGTTGTTTATCTTTTTATTGTTATTTGTTAGCTGTAAGTTTTCCTAAAACTGTAAAATAAAAATAAAATAAAATAAAATATTCACACACAAAAAAAAACATAAAATTTGGATTTGTCATTCCTAAAAAAATGCAAAAATGTTAGTACTGAAAATTGGGTTTCCTCCAATTTCTTCAAGAAAAACGGCAATTTCATATGTAATGACCTAATATTATTTGAAGTAAAATAATTAAAAACTAAGTTATAGACTTTAACGAAATTGAGATGCAATGTTATTCATCTTCTTGTATTACCTGGCATGCAGTCATCATACAAACTTCATGGTCAGGGATCGTTCTCACCTGAATTAGGGACATACCATAGAGAAACTTTCAGCTTTTATATAATAACGAAGGTCGGATCATTGCAGGCTCTTGCCCTGTTTTCGTGCTCAAGAGCTAGTTTTATTTGAATATACTGTTATGTTAGTTTTACTTACCAGTTTTCGTTTACGATATTAATGATAATGAAGAGACGAGATCACACATACATTTTAAGTATATCCTTATTATCATATATAAGTTAAATATTCAAATGGTTTAAAGTATTTGTTGCTTTATGACGTCCTTACTGCTTTTTAGTATTATCATAATTTTATTTGCTTCTTACTTTTGTTATCTTCCTTTGGATGTATAGACCTACCTCATCGGGGCAAAAGCCAACCTCATCTTCAAGCCGGTACACCTGCTGATAGATGGACAAAGCTCTGATGCAGGATTTCCTCTCTTGGTTGGGGGATCAGAAGTCCAACGGCAGTCGCAAGTATCCCGAGCTCTAAAGTGCCCGCTGTAGATGCAACCGGGAGATTGTTTGGAATGCCTTCATCATGTAGATGAAGTTCTAATATTTTGGGTTACGTTACAACTGACAGCTTTCTCTCATGATTGTATTGAATTATTTCTTGTTGATCATCATTGTTATACACGGAAATTATAAACTAATTTTATATATTTGAAAACAAATAAAATAAGTGATCAATAAAAACTACATCGAGAGCTTTATGAAAACTCGGAGGTCTGAACAGGGCAAGACAGTTTTTCATGCTGGAGTAGCTGTCTTTTGTACAAGACACAAATTCGCCCCTGCTCTCATCTCTGGGATGGCTCCGCACAGTACTTGTTAGACGCTCTCAACAGATTGCAGCGGCGTGCCATCATTGGGAGTCCTGAGGTTACTAACAACTTAGAATCTCTGCAGTTGCGTAGAGACATCCCCTCTCTGGCTGTATTTTATTACTCTACCACGGCGAGTGTTCTGATGAGCTTTTTCAACTAATCCCACCGTGTCGCTTCCGATCCAGAATAACACATGCTGGACTGCGATGCCACCCGCAAACGGTGAAAACCAGGTAGGGACCACCATTTTAGGATTTTCAACAGCTGGGATGGTAGCCCGTATCTTATGTTTAACCTTAGCTTCTAACCATCCAGTGGGAGTAGTCAATTCACGGACATAATATATAAAAAAAACTGTATTGAAAAGTTTATATAGGTAATTTTATTTCTATCCTTTACAGATACATTACAAACTATGTTAGTTTGACTCTAGATAGCGCTTGTATCTTCTCACAATTCATTTAAAAAAATATTTATTTATTAGTTATATATTTTTAAGGCATTGGACTTCCCGACGACAGCCATATTGCAGATACAGGCACGTGGCCCTCATTTGCTCAAGCTTTGGCTAATACTCCTGCAGTAAAAGTGAAAAAAAGAAAAACTATATTGATCCAACCATCTTCATTATTACATATGTAATTTACTGGTAGTATTTACTGGGTATAAGCAACACAATTTATATATATCCCCTGTCAACACAGTGTTTCACGTTGTTCGCCTGTCGAAGTCTGCCCTCCTTGGTCTTGATGTTTTCTAACCGCCATACATCACTCATATCCATTGGTTGATCGCCCTGAAAATAAATAAAAATATTAAACTTTAAATACTTGACAGGCATGCCGTGTTGGCGTGTACTAACACACGCCAAAATAAAATTGAATTTAAAATATCGCTGTGGAAAAACTTCTACAAATGAGTCCAATGTAACAAAATGTATCTCAAAAGGTTACACACATATCCATATTACTTACACAAAACCTCTTTCTACAATAATGATCAGTGACTCCAATATAACCACTGTTACAATATAACCACCACCACTCACCACCACCACTCCAATATAACCACCATCCATATAGCCTAGCGTCTAGAGTCTAGAACTTCTCATTTTTATATTAATCGTATATATTCCATGATAAATATTATTTTAAAAACCTCCGTCAAAAATTTATTTATAGAATGTTCTCGATCTTCTTTCTCCCTTTCGGGCGCTACGATGCCCTAGCCTAAATATTTGCTGCCGTTATGCTGCTGCTGGGATCATACAACAGTCACTCTCTTAAAAGCTTTGATAAGTTAAATCAAGAGAAAAGTAGGAGATTGGACTACGGGCTTCAAAGTGTGACCTTCGTATGTCATGATCACTGTAAATGGCCATGATATTTTAATGAAATTTTATATACATACCTTCATTTCCATATCAACAGTCTCTTCAGGAGTCATTACGATAAAGGGTATCGCTTCAAAGCTAAAAGCTAGGCCATAGTAAGAATACTTCTTGATTTCTTCCATGAACAAATCCCAGGAATAAATATTTAATGGGTCACTTCCCAATTCCCGGATCTGGTTTGAAAGTGTATCATGGTAAAATTTCAGCAACTCGTCATAATACTGATCCCTTAAATCTTGAGTAGTGCTAGTGTAGATAAAGTAAGATATATCCAGAACAGGACTTGCAAATCTTGCAATTTGGAAATCTATAAGTTTTGCATCAACAGCATGCCCATTTACATATTTGAATAGAAAATTGTTTATCCAAGAATCACCATGAGATATTACACCAGTTTCAACAGTTTTTGTAGCTGCATTAATCAAATCTTGATACCTCTCTGGCATACTGAATTGCTTTATTTTCTCAACGTAAATAGAATTTGGATATTCCTTTTCGACAGCATCAATGGCAATACCCGTAATTCTTTTCCAAAATTTTGTATACCATTCCCAATAACAGTAATCGTAGTATGTTTCGACAACAGCATTTCGTAATATCTCAAACTTCTCGGGCTCCTGGTCTTTCATAGCAAGAGATAATGCATGCAATTGAGCAAATGCTTTCAAACTTACTTTGCAGTGTTCTAAATCTACGCTATCTTGATAAGCAGTTACTGGTCTGAAGCCCTCAACATTAGCATCTTCAAGACAGATGACATCATTATTTCCGAAATCGGAGTAAGCAAAAACTAATTTTGCATAGTTTGTAAAAGGATTCATAACATTTTTCGTGGACTGAAAATTTAATAACCCTGGAAGAGCTTTCTGATAGAAGTTGAATTCGTTCTTGTAGAAATCATATGTTCGGAAAGTCAGTCTTCTAGAGACGCTGGTAGGCATGTACTTGAGTACAACTTGGATGAAATTCTGATGACCGCTGTGACTAACTCCGTGTAATTTTATAGGAATAACTTCACCTTGGTAGCCGAGGCCCTTGCCTGTATCAGCTACATACTGCAACGAGAAACCAAGACTTAAAACTGAGCACGAAGAATAGTCCCTGGAGGGATACATATGTAGTTTCGAACGACACTGTGGCGACACACGCTGTTGCGAATTATTTTTCCACTGCCTCACAGGTTCGAAGGCTCATGGACTCGAATGAAATAATAATAAAATAAAAACTGGGTTAGGTTAGGTTAGAACTGTGACCCCAACAGAGCGCGAGCCGAGCGTGACGCGAAAGCGGTCGGCGAAGCGCCGGTACCACTAGACAGGAAAGTTGAATTTCGATAACGTGACTATATTCTAGCGTATGAGGCAGTGAAAATGTTTTTCGAAACAGCGTTTTTCGCGACTATTTCATTTGAGTCCATGAGCTTTCGAACCTGTGAGGCAGTAGAAAAGTATACGCCCGCCGTCCCTAGAACATGTCAAGCATTTTGTTATACATGCAATAACTTCTATTTACTTAGGGTCTTTTTAAGTCCCTACCAAGATCTTCGGGGCCCAAGCCAAGCTTATCTGGAAGTCTTTACACCTGCTGATTGACGGATGAGGCTCTGGTGCAGGTTTAACTCTCAGGGTTGGGAGGTCTGAAATATTATATTAGTCAAACCATAAGCAGGATAAGCAGTTCGCAGACCCAGGCAGGTGAAAGCTGGGATGCAACCAGAAAAAATGCTAAGATGATGATGATTGAAGTTTTTCCTTACCTCCCAATTAGTGAATGTGTATTCCTCATTAAACCAGTTCGTCAGGGCTTTGTTCAGCCGTTCGTTCGTCACTAACGAATTCACGTGAGTGAGGGAGGTGAAGTCCTCCAACATGGTCGTTGATTCTGGAAGAAATAAAAATGAAAACTAAGAAAATTTTTTTAAAGAATATTAGTAACCGAAATTACTAATACATATTCCACCTAACCTCTCCAGCTAAGCTAAATTGCTTGTGTTGGGAGTGGGTTCACGTCGGTAGTGTAATGGCCAGGATTCGAACCCGGGTCCTCTCGATCGTAGGGTCGACTCCTTAACCGCTAAGCTACCGACGCTTTTATATATATTTATATAATGAAAATTAATCGCTAAATTTGTTGCTATGACAGCGTCTGGATCGATTTGTATGTTTCTTTTTTTTTTTTTTTAAAGAATATTAGTAACCGAAATTACTAATATTCCACCTAACCCCTCCAGCGAAGCTAAATTGCTTGTGTTAGGACTGGGTTCACGTCGGTAGTGTAATGGCCAGGATTCGAACCCGGGACCTCTCGATCGTAGGGTCGACTCCTTAACCACTAACTTAACCATTAACTTAACGTTGTGAGATAGAAGCTAGGGATGGCGCCACATGCTCTTTGTGTGGGGGTCAGTTTGACTTTCCTTGTGCCGGAATAACAGAAGGTGGATGGAGGAAACTAGGAGAGCGGAAGTCAACCTGGAAATGCCATGGTTGCAAGTCCGTGGGTGTTGCTAGTCCAAGAATCCCGGTAACAGTTTCGGATTCCATCCTTGCCGAGCTGAAGCGTTTATCGTCGCAAATGGAGGATATACCAGCCTTAGTGAATAGTGTGAGGGCAATACAAGCTGAGTTAGTGGACCTAAAAGCTATGAGAGATGAGTTCTAGGACGTGAAATCATCAATTGAATTTGTCCATAATGCGGTTGAGGCTTTAACTATCAAAGTATCAATTCTAGAAGAGGAAATCGAAACCATCAAGAAGACTAAAGAAGATGTATTGAGCCTTCAGGATCGTGTCAGCAGGTTGGAGGAAAAGCAACATGAGAGTGAACAAAGATCTCGTATGAACAATATTGAGATTAAAGGCGTGCCTACGTCTAATTCAGAAAACTTATTTATTATACTGGATAAGATTGGGGATATAATCAACTGTAAAATCCAAAGAGAACAGGTCAACTACATAGCCAGAGTGCCCATGCGTAATGATAAGCAGAACAAGAACATAATATGCTCTGTCCACAGTAGTTACCTAAAGAATGAATTTGTAGCAGCGGCAAAAAAACACAAGACCCTTAAAGCATCGGATTTAGGACTACGGGGTGATAACAGCATCTACGTGAATGATCACTTTACTCTGGAGAACAAGGTCATTTTAAACAAAACCAAAGCCCGAGCCAAAGAACGAGGATTTGAACACGTTTGGGTCAAAGGGTGCAAAATTTTTTACGAAAAAACATGTCTTCTCCGAAGCACCATATAAATACAGATAGAGATCTAAAAAATTTTTTATCATAGTTATAATTACACAACATACCGACGTGTTACATTGTTTCATCGGCTCAATAGGTTTGAGAACCTGATGCTACCGGCCTTTTGTTCGCTTATCTCTCGTTGCTAATGACTCTGCATTAGATTACTTTAATCACATTAGACACTGGTAGCAATTCTGTTGTTCAAAAACTCTCTAAACTAAACTAAAAATCACTAAAATTTAGTTTAGTGATATCAAACGACGTTTTGTATTGTGAAAACGTATGACTAAACTATTATTAGTTTGACACCACCAAAATTAGCTTAGTTACTCAACTTAGTCCAAATTTGCTTATTTGGTATTCTGTTGTACGTCCTAAACGTCTAAAATTAGAAACGGCACACTAAAATTAGACGCCATCTAAAATACTGCCGACCAGTTAGTGATAATTGTAATTTCGTTAAAATTTCAATTCAAATAACATTTTTATGATGAATAACATTTCTTTTTTTTTTTTTTACGTGCGGAAATCCCTTCGGATACCCCCCAGCTGGCCAGCGGGGGTGGTTATGTCGTGTCTCGACTAAAACCGCACGGTGTCCTCCCCAAGTGTCCGTTGCCGGGCACCCCGGGTAAGCCCTCGAAAGGATAACCCCAGGGTTGCCGGCGGACTTTGGCCGCCACCGCGGCCTCGCGTGGTGGGGTCGGGTTTTATCCCGCTTCGGTGAGTTGGCAGGCGTGTGTAGGGCACACACGACACGCCTCCGCCACGGCCTGCTTCTGTAAGGACGGCGAGTCGGCCAACTGCCGTCCTCAGGCCCCGATCATGGAGGTCGGTACTCCCAGGCTTAGATGAGTCTGCGGCGTCCTCGCCGCAGACTGCGAAACTCGGGGGGCAGGGTTCTCTCCCGCTCCCTCTCCGCCGTCTCTTACGCGCGCATTACCTGCTCGCAGAAAGAGGCGGCGGCGTGCCACTTGCTCCCGTCGGAGACCACGGCCCTCACTATGGTCTCCAACGAGAGAACGTCTGTTCGATACAAGTATCCGAACATGGATTTAAGTAGTTGTGTTGGTAGTTTTACTTTAAACACTCACTCTGTACGCTTGTACTGTACTGTGTAGTCGAATCAATAAATTACTATGAGATCTATAATCTCGCCAGTTTTATTTATGTTACCATCGCAAAACCAGCTAATTATATAAAGTGGCTAACAACGTCCACGCCCAGGACCGCAACGAGATCCCGGCGTTGACTCGCCCACGCAGGGCACTCCACCAACGTGTGGAGCGCCGTGTCTTCGCCAGGATCCTCGCAGTGCTGGCACTGCGGCGTTGTCTCCCGGTGGATGCGCCACAGATACTTACCGAAACACCCGTGTCCGGTAACCATCTGGCACATCCGGTAGGAGAGGTCCCCATGGTCCCTCTCCAACCACTCCTTCATGATCGGTCTCACCGCCGCAATGGTGGATTCCCCGCACCTTGGGTGCTCAAGTCGCACCCTCCATGTCTCATGATGAATAATATAACATAACTTCACGCCTGTATCCCCGAAGGGGTAGGCAGAGGGGTATTACACACCCACGATTCGCCAGTTATGTTAAGGTCCCAATGTAATAGGGGGCTACCCTATTGCCATCTACCGGGCACATTATTAAGCGAGTGATAATTAACATTTAATACGGCCCTTACAAAGCCTTAAAAAATTGGAAATGTTTCTTCTAACATACAAAAGATTTTCAAAAATATATTGAGACACTACAGAGACTTTTGGGCCCAACTTATAAATTGCACGCACAGCCCGCTTTTGCAATACAAAGATTGTATTTAAATCTACCCCAAAGGAGAATGCCGTAGCTCATAATACTATGGAAATAACTGAAATAAACTATTTTAACGGTATCTATGTCTGTTAAAGTCCTAATCTTTTTCACAGACAAATGCGGGCAGAATTAATTGAAAGAAATTTTAATTAAAAACATATAATTCGTTTTAAATAAAGTTATTTTTTATAAATATAATCACCAAAAATCACAATCAACAATCACAATCACATCAACACTATGTCGAATAGTTTCTTGTAAGGTGCTATTGCTTTCATGCAGGGCATTCACTAAGTGAACTAAGTGAAGGCAAGATGCGGCGACTCGGCACAATCCGATGGCGAATGGGGCCAGCTTCTGCCGAGACACCAGATTGAGGCAGTTCTGGCTGCTGTACCTCCTGAGGAGATTGTACAGAGGGCAGCAATAGAGATACAGGTGGCGAGCTGCTCAATGTAATTCCCTAAAATAAATATTAAATTGTTCATGTATTTCAAATCAAGCAATTATTTCCTTGCCAAATTTTTTACTGATCCGATATGTCAATTTGAATACACGTCAAATTGACTTGCACATATTCCAGCCAGAGTTAGTTTAGTTGCTTAGATAACAAAGAGGTTTACACCGGGTTGCCAGGCTAGTGAACTGAATAAAACCGTTTGTACTTAGCTATGACTAAGAAAAATAACGGTTTGTTTACTGTTTGATCTATAATTTGCATTAATACTCATTTTTCGGCATTCTAAAAACCTAAGAATATAGTTTTTAAAGAATTTAATAATTCACTCTTTATCATTCATTCTTATTTTTTTAATAACGGAAACACTTTCATATTTAAATTTTGGTGATGTCAGATTCAAATTTGGTGCTGTCATATTGAACACCAAATTTAATTCGACGTAACAACAGAATAGCATTCCCTCTAAATTTCTCTAAAATAAGAAAATTTTAGAGAAAAATTAGTTTAGTGATGTCAGCAACAGAATTGCTACCATTATCCAATTAAAAATAGAATCGCTTTTTGCTCAATCAGGCAGATATTCTTGTATTCTAATAATTTTATTTTTAATTTTACCCAATACTTATGCTCTCGAATTTGTGTACTTATTAGATATAGTGCCATAGTTCTTATTGGCGTGCAATATATTTTTTCACCTTACTTAGAATGTACCTTACATTATGGCTATTCTTATGTTAATTTCTATTATAACATTTATAATGGCACCTCTTAGCGTTTTTTATCAGAATGTTCGGGGTCTACGAACGAAAACAAGTACTTTTATACAGAAATGTGCGTGTCAGTGATTTCGATGTGATTTGTATTACGGAGACGTGGCTGCTTGGGAGTATATCGGATTCGGAGCTATTTGATGATAGATATCTTGTGTGGCGACGGGATCGTAATTACGCTATAACTGATCAAAAGAAGGGAGGAGGCGTTTTAATAGCTATTAAAAGGGAAATAGTTGCTGATGATCGAGGCGAATGGTGTTCGTCAGCCGAGGACTTGTGGATTACACTTACCGTAAGTCATAGAAAGCCGAAAGTTTCCTTCAAAATACATATTTGTGTTGTATATATTTGCAACGAAAACTTAGGTAATACACTGGCAGTCCAGTTAACTAATTTTTCTAATAGCTTAGTTGATATTGTACTCAAACATCCGACCGATTCATTATTAATACTAGGCGATTTTAACCAAACGAATATAAAGTGGTGTCCGTCGGTTGATGCCCCTTACCTCGGTCCGAGTAACCAACAGGGTGATGTACAGACTAATTTCATTGACAATCTGAATATTTGTAACCTGTCGCAATATAATAGCTTCCATAATATTAACGATAGGTTGCTGGATCTTGTACTTTCGAACAGCGATGTCTCTGTTGCTCACTGCGATAGTCCCCTTGTACGCGAGGATCCCCAACATAAGGCACTCTGCGTCTCGGTCGAGTTTGTGCAGTTACACAGTCTACCAGCTCGTCCTCGTGTACAGTACCTGTATTACAAGGCTGATTATGAGTCCATAAAACACGAACTGGATTCCATGAACTGGGACTATGAACTGAACTGCAGAAACCTCGAGGATGCTGTGACGTATTTTTATGATGTTGTCAATGATTTACGTAACACTTACATACCATCAAAAACTGTTACCGTAGATTTGAAATATCCTGTCTGGTATAATACTTCATTAATTAAGATAATCAAGGAAAAAGCAAAGTATCATTCAAAATTCAAAAAATATAGAAACCTTTCGGATCATCATTCATTTGTTACCTTGCGACAGAGGGTAAAAGATCTGGAAAAGGAGTTATTTGAAGGTTACATTGACAAGATTGAGTCTAACATACATCGCAATTCTCGTGCTTTTTGGCTTACGTAAAATCTAAAAAGCACTCCAACTGCTATCCCTCGGTTCTACATTATGGACCGCGATCATCTGGCGATGGCGATGTTGTATGCAATATGTTTAGTGACTACTTTCACTCTAACTTCCTAGAACCAAACATCAACAGTCACAGCTCATCGCTTCTCACTACTCAGGACGGTAGCGGAGGTGCTGGTTGGGTTGGCTCGGATATAGGGGGCATTGAGGTGGACAGGGATGAGATCAGTAGATTACTGAAGCAAGTAGACCTAAATAAGTCTTCAGGCCCAGATAACATTCCTCCGGCTTTCATTGTAAACTGCGCTAAGAGTCTGACTGTACCGCTCTCAATTCTATTTCAGTGCTCACTTACTACGGGAGTAGTGCCCACTATTTGGAAGTCTGTGTATATAACACCTATTTTTAAAAAAGGATCAAGAACTGTCATAGAAAATTACAGACCAATTTCTAAGCTATGTGTGTTCGCTAAAATCTTAGAAAAAATTGTATATAGACAGGTGTACTCGGCACTTAAACTTAACTTTAGCGAAAACCAGCATGGTTTCCTGAAGGGGCGGTCAACTACATCAAACCTTATCCTATGTAGCGATTTTCTATCCTATTCCATGTCACAGAGATCCCAAGTAGATGTTATATACACTGACTACAGTAAGTGTTTTGATAAAATAGATCATGACATACTTATGAACAAGATATCATCTATGGGTATCCGGGGTAATCTCTTCAGATGGTTTACATCGTACGTAGAGAATAGGTGCCAGACTGTGGTACTAAATGGATATTCCTCGAGAGCCATGCGCATCCCCTCGGGCGTTCCTCAGGGATCGCTTCTAGGACCTCTCTTGTTCAACATTTTTATCAATGACATCTCGTGTTGTTTTCAATGGTCAAAAATATTGTTGTACGCTGACGACGTGAAAATCATGAAACAGATAAACAACCTTAAAGATGCGCTCTCTTTACAGGAGGATCTAGACCGTTTCCAAAATTATTGTATATTGAACAAGCTCGACTTAAATGTTTCCAAGTGCTTCACTTGCACTTTTACGCGTAAACCACGGCCCATTAACTATATCTATACACTTCGTGATATTCCTTTAACCCGGGTTACATCTGTCAAGGACCTCGGAGTTACTTTTGACTGCAAACTTCTCTTCGATTTACACATTAGCAACATCATTAGTAAAGCCACCAAAGCTTTAGGTTTTATTTTAAGAATCTCAGCCGATTTCAAAAGTATTAAAACCATTAAAATTTTATACTGCTCTTTCGTTCGTAGTATCCTCGAATATGCCTCACCAGTATGGCACCCGATTTATAATACCTATATTGACCGTCTTGAAAGCATACAACGAAAATTTTTAAGGTACATTCAATTCCGATCTAACTGTTTTCTGCCTAATTACTATACTCGCTGTAAAAAAATTCATATTTTACCTCTAATAGAGCGTCGTAAAATAGCGGATTTGTCATTCTTAATGTCTATATTTAATGGATCAGCAGATTTACCGGAGCTGGTATGCAGGGTTGGCTTGTACGCGCCACCATTGTTTCTGCGTAAGCCTAACTTGCTCCACTTTCCTATGGCAAGCACTTCCTATCGACAAAACTCGTATCTACTACGAGCCTGCCGTACGTACAATGTAGCATGTCGGGATGTTGATATGGATATATTCTTCACAAGTATCTACAAAGTTAAAAAAGCCTTATGTGATCACTACTTTGTGGAATGAAATGACCATGTTGTGCTTATCAATGGAATGAGTCTTCGGCATCGTTCTCTTTTATATGTTTAAAAGCTAAGTGTTATTTGTGAAAACTTGTAATTGGCCTTCACTATGTTGTTTATCTTTTTATTGTTATTTGTTAGCTGTAAGTTTTCCTAAAACTGTAAAATAAAAATAAAATAAAATAAAATATTCACACACAAAAAAAAACATAAAATTTGGATTTGTCATTCCTAAAAAAATGCAAAAATGTTAGTACTGAAAATTGGGTTTCCTCCAATTTCTTCAAGAAAAACGGCAATTTCATATGTAATGACCTAATATTATTTGAAGTAAAATAATTAAAAACTAAGTTATAGACTTTAACGAAATTGAGATGCAATGTTATTCATCTTCTTGTATTACCTGGCATGCAGTCATCATACAAACTTCATGGTCAGGGATCGTTCTCACCTGAATTAGGGACATACCATAGAGAAACTTTCAGCTTTTATATAATAACGAAGGTCGGATCATTGCAGGCTCTTGCCCTGTTTTCGTGCTCAAGAGCTAGTTTTATTTGAATATACTGTTATGTTAGTTTTACTTACCAGTTTTCGTTTACGATATTAATGATAATGAAGAGACGAGATCACACATACATTTTAAGTATATCCTTATTATCATATATAAGTTAAATATTCAAATGGTTTAAAGTATTTGTTGCTTTATGACGTCCTTACTGCTTTTTAGTATTATCATAATTTTATTTGCTTCTTACTTTTGTTATCTTCCTTTGGATGTATAGACCTACCTCATCGGGGCAAAAGCCAACCTCATCTTCAAGCCGGTACACCTGCTGATAGATGGACAAAGCTCTGATGCAGGATTTCCTCTCTTGGTTGGGGGATCAGAAGTCCAACGGCAGTCGCAAGTATCCCGAGCTCTAAAGTGCCCGCTGTAGATGCAACCGGGAGATTGTTTGGAATGCCTTCATCATGTAGATGAAGTTCTAATATTTTGGGTTACGTTACAACTGACAGCTTTCTCTCATGATTGTATTGAATTATTTCTTGTTGATCATCATTGTTATACACGGAAATTATAAACTAATTTTATATATTTGAAAACAAATAAAATAAGTGATCAATAAAAACTACATCGAGAGCTTTATGAAAACTCGGAGGTCTGAACAGGGCAAGACAGTTTTTCATGCTGGAGTAGCTGTCTTTTGTACAAGACACAAATTCGCCCCTGCGTGGAATACTGCTCTCATCTCTGGGATGGCTCCGCACAGTACTTGTTAGACGCTCTCAACAGATTGCAGCGGCGTGCCATCATTGGGAGTCCTGAGGTTACTAACAACTTAGAACCTCTGCAGTTGCGTAGAGACATCCCCTCTCTGGCTGTATTTTATTACTCTACCACGGCGAGTGTTCTGATGAGCTTTTTCAACTAATCCCACCGTGTCGCTTCCGATCCAGAATAACACATGCTGGACTGCGATGCCACCCGCAAACGGTGAAAACCAGGTAGGGACCACCATTTTAGGATTTTCAACAGCTGGGATGGTTGCCCGTATCTTATGTTTAACCTTAGCTTCTAACCATCCAGTGGGAGTAGTCAATTCACGGACATAATATATAAAAAAAACTGTATTGAAAAGTTTATATAGGTAATTTTATTTCTATCCTTTACAGATACATTACAAACTATGTTAGTTTGACTCTAGATAGCGCTTGTATCTTCTCACAATTCATTTAAAAAAATATTTATTTATTAGTTATATATTTTTAAGGCATTGGACTTCCCGACGACAGCCATATTGCAGATACAGGCACGTGGCCCTCATTTGCTCAAGCTTTGGCTAATACTCCTGCAGTAAAAGTGAAAAAAAGAAAAACTATATTGATCCAACCATCTTCATTATTACATATGTAATTTACTGGTAGTATTTACTGGGTATAAGCAACACAATTTATATATATCCCCTGTCAACACAGTGTTTCACGTTGTTCGCCTGTCGAAGTCTGCCCTCCTTGGTCTTGATGTTTTCTAACCGCCATACATCACTCATATCCATTGGTTGATCGCCCTGAAAATAAATAAAAATATTAAACTTTAAATACTTGACAGGCATGCCGTGTTGGCGTGTACTAACACACGCCAAAATAAAATTGAATTTAAAATATCGCTGTGGAAAAACTTCTACAAATGAGTCCAATGTAACAAAATGTATCTCAAAAGGTTACACACATATCCATATTACTTACACAAAACCTCTTTCTACAATAATGATCAGTGACTCCAATATAACCACTGTTACAATATAACCACCACCACTCACCACCACCACTCCAATATAACCACCATCCATATAGCCTAGCGTCTAGAGTCTAGAACTTCTCATTTTTATATTAATCGTATATATTCCATGATAAATATTAATTTAAAAACCTCCGTCAAAAATTTATTTATAGAATGTTCTCGATCTTCTTTCTCCCTTTCGGGCGCTACGATGCCCTAGCCTAAATATTTGCTGCCGTTATGCTGCTGCTGGGATCATACAACAGTCACTCTCTTAAAAGCTTTGATAAGTTAAATCAAGAGAAAAGTAGGAGATTGGACTACGGGCTTCAAAGTGTGACCTTCGTATGTCATGATCACTGTAAATGGCCATGATATTTTAATGAAATTTTATATACATACCTTCATTTCCATATCAACAGTCTCTTCAGGAGTCATTACGATAAAGGGTATCGCTTCAAAGCTAAAAGCTAGGCCATAGTAAGAATACTTCTTGATTTCTTCCATGAACAAATCCCAGGAATAAATATTTAATGGGTCACTTCCCAATTCCCGGATCTGGTTTGAAAGTGTATCATGGTAAAATTTCAGCAACTCGTCATAATACTGATCCCTTAAATCTTGAGTAGTGCTAGTGTAGATAAAGTAAGATATATCCAGAACAGGACTTGCAAATCTTGCAATTTGGAAATCTATAAGTTTTGCATCAACAGCATGCCCATTTACATATTTGAATAGAAAATTGTTTATCCAAGAATCACCATGAGATATTACACCAGTTTCAACAGTTTTTGTAGCTGCATTAATCAAATCTTGATACCTCTCTGGCATACTGAATTGCTTTATTTTCTCAACGTAAATAGAATTTGGATATTCCTTTTCGACAGCATCAATGGCAATACCCGTAATTCTTTTCCAAAATTTTGTATACCATTCCCAATAACAGTAATCGTAGTATGTTTCGACAACAGCATTTCGTAATATCTCAAACTTCTCGGGCTCCTGGTCTTTCATAGCAAGAGATAATGCATGCAATTGAGCAAATGCTTTCAAACTTACTTTGCAGTGTTCTAAATCTACGCTATCTTGATAAGCAGTTACTGGTCTGAAGCCCTCAACATTAGCATCTTCAAGACAGATGACATCATTATTTCCGAAATCGGAGTAAGCAAAAACTAATTTTGCATAGTTTGTAAAAGGATTCTTAACATTTTTCGTGGACTGAAAATTTAATAACCCTGGAAGAGCTTTCTGATAGAAGTTGAATTCGTTCTTGTAGAAATCATATGTTCGGAAAGTCAGTCTTCTAGAGACGCTGGTAGGCATGTACTTGAGTACAACTTGGATGAAATTCTGATGACCGCTGTGACTAACTCCGTGTAATTTTATAGGAATAACTTCACCTTGGTAGCCGAGGCCCTTGCCTGTATCAGCTACATACTGCAACGAGAAACCAAGACTTAAAACTGAGCACGAAGAATAGTCCCTGGAGGGATACATATGTAGTTTCGAACGACACTGTGGCGACACACGCTGTTGCGAATTATTTTTCCACTGCCTCACAGGTTCGAAGGCTCATGGACTCGAATGAAATAATAATAAAATAAAAACTGGGTTAGGTTAGGTTAGAACTGTGACCCCAACAGAGCGCGAGCCGAGCGTGCCGCGGAAGCGGTCGGCGAAGCGCCGGTACCACTATACAGGAAAGTTGAATTTCGATAACGTGACTATATTCTAGCGTATGAGGCAGTGAAAATGTTTTTCGAAACAGCGTTTTTCGCGACTATTTCATTTGAGTCCATGAGCTTTCGAACCTGTGAGGCAGTAGAAAAGTATACGCCCGCCGTCCCTAGAACATGTCAAGCATTTTGTTATACATGCAATAACTTCTATTTACTTAGGGTCTTTTTAAGTCCCTACCAAGATCTTCGGGGCCCAAGCCAAGCTTATCTGGAAGTCTTTACACCTGCTGATTGACGGACGAGGCTCTGGTGCAGGTTTAACTCTCAGGGTTGGGAGGTCTGAAATATTATATTAGTCAAACCATAAGCAGGATAAGCAGTTCGCAGACCCAGGCAGGTGAAAGCTGGGATGCAACCAGAAAAAATGCTAAGATGATGATGATTGAAGTTTTTCCTTACCTCCCAATTAGTGAATGTGTATTCCTCATTAAACCAGTTCGTCAGGGCTTTGTTCAGCCGTTCGTTCGTCACTAACGAATTCACGTGAGTGAGGGAGGTGAAGTCCTCCAACATGGTCGTTGATTCTGGAAGAAATAAAAATGAAAACTAAGAAAATTTTTTTAAAGAATATTAGTAACCGAAATTACTAATACATATTCCACCTAACCTCTCCAGCTAAGCTAAATTGCTTGTGTTGGGAGTGGGTTCACGTCGGTAGTGTAATGGCCAGGATTCGAACCCGGGTCCTCTCGATCGTAGGGTCGACTCCTTAACCGCTAAGCTACCGACGCTTTTATATATATTTATATAATGAAAATTAATCGCTAAATTTGTTGCTATGACAGCGTCTGGATCGATTTGTATGTTTCTTTTTTTTTTTTTTTAAAGAATATTAGTAACCGAAATTACTAATATTCCACCTAACCCCTCCAGCGAAGCTAAATTGCTTGTGTTAGGACTGGGTTCACGTCGGTAGTGTAATGGCCAGGATTCGAACCCGGGACCTCTCGATCGTAGGGTCGACTCCTTAACCACTAAGTTACCGACGCTTTTATATAAATTTATATAATAAAAATTAATCGCTAAATTTGTTGCTATGACGGCGTCTTGATCGATTTGTATGATTTCGTTGCGTAATATTGTCAGGACAAGGTTTATATATCCGACTAGCTGATGCCCGCGGCCGAGAGGGGTTATCGTTTTTAGGACATATCTCCGGTTCTACTTAACCAATTGTAATCAAACATACGGCAGATTTCAAGTCTGGACAAGGCCTTTCTAATAGAAAAATCCGCATCAAACTCGGTTGAGTGGTTTTTGTGTTCAGAATCTTTCATTTAACATAACCCAAGTTTTTTTTAAATATTTCCAGTATACAATCACAACTTATTTACAATTTAATTATGGTATAGATAGATGAAAATTGCCACCAATAAAGAATCTGGGAGAGGCGAACAATTAGCTTAAAAAAAACGACGGGTTGCACTCCGGGAGTAAAAAATTGAATATTAACGTTGTGCATTTTTGATATTTTGGAATGGTTAGGGAAAAATTTTGCACGAATTGCTTTAATTATCAGTATAAAAGTACTATAATTTATGTGGTACAACATACAATATTCATTTATTGCGCTATCGTACACAAACATGACAATTTATATTACATAAAAAAAATAACTTTTCAGAACAATTATTTTACATTAAAGCTCGTGGCACGCTATAACATAAACACACACGAACATTCGCGCAAGCGCCCTGCGCCGCCTAAACGAAACAGCAGGCGCAGACATACATTTTCGCCATGCAGTAGAAAGAGAGGGGGATACTTCCTCTCCTACGCCGCGCCAGCGATCTACTCTCCCTCCGTCTTACGAATTTTCGATCAGGTCACATGTCCCGAGGTCACATGTCTCGAGTTTAACCTTTTTTACCCATTACAAGAAAGTACACAACGCCGCTAAAGAAGTTTTCACTTCAAAAATTATGCCAATCTTGATTTCATTAACAGCCTGCACTTTGGAGTCTGAAGGTCTACTGTCCCACACCTCCTGTACCTAACTTAGTTAAATCTTACCTAGACGAAAGGGACTGCCGTCTGACCCTGCAACCCCTAGAGGAAAACCTGCGCCAGACCTCGTCCGTCAATCAGCAGAGTACTGACTGGCAGATGAGGTTTGGCTGGGCCCCGAAGATCCTATTGGGCCGTCTATGGCACCCTTTATTTAGATTAATTATTATTATAATTTACTAGCTCTACCCTCGTGGATTGCTGATCCCGCAACCTATGGAAACCAGAGATAAAAACTAGCATATGTGTTATTCCAGAATATAATCTAGCCCTGTACCAAATTCATGCAAGATGCGTTCAGCCGTTTGAGCGTGGTTGAGTATCAAACATCCAAACATCTTCACAAATTTTCACATCTATATAAATAAAAATGAATCGCCGAAATATATGCACGTGCATAATTTTTTTTTTGTGTTGGTTCTTGTCTGGACAATGTTTGTATGAACGAAAAAATTAGGAAACTCCACGAGTAAGGTGCTATAATTGCAGCGGGGCGAAACCAGGACGCGCAGCTATGTTATAGGATTAAGTAGGATTATTTACTAGCCTATGTGCCCAGGTTTCCTACAGGAAACTTTCGTTAAGTTAACACTAGTTATAACCTGATTGGAGCTTGACCTGCCGGGTTCATTAACCGTACTATGTTTATAACTGCTTATACCGTTCGCACAACACAATTATGGTAATTAAAAGATAGCGAATTTACTGCGTGTCTCGTAGGCTTTCCTCTTATTAAGACACTTAAGTCTTTGATTACATTATTGTGAGATTACTCATATCTTAATACTCTGTGTGTCTCAATGACGTAGTTACACATTAGCGAGTACGACTGCTATGTATGAAGTCCCAAGTTCCATTCCAAACCGCAAAAACTCAGTAACAAAGTGTTACTGAGTTTTTGCGTTAAGAAACTCAATAGTGCCACGGACTCTAGTAAAAATGCGCTGTTGATGGTAATAGGGTTTAATAGTTGATGGCATGTGGCTATTTACATGTCGTTGCTAATCCCATAGACGACATAGGCATATAAATCTAGCTGTTGGCTGTCAGTATATGAAAAGAAAACTTACACTCAAAAACGGAAATATATTCTTATTGAGCTGAGCGAGCGAATCTCTTATACACGGCATAGCTGTTTGTTGGTGTCTGAACTCCTCCGTAACCAGTCGCGTGATCTTGACCAAATTTTTCACGGTGATAGTGTAGACACTGAGGAGTGTTTTGAAGAGAGATGGTTCATGTCCGATGTACCATTGAGGAATAATCACTGAAAACAGTTTCACGAGTGCGAGCCCTTAGCTAAGCGCGCGACCGTAGTAAGATGTCTGATTTTCAAGTAAGAGTGCGCACCCTGCACTGAATTCCTAGTTCTTAAAAACTACTTAGATGGCAGACAAGTACACGGCCCACCTGATGGGAAGCTGTTACCTTGGCCTCTGGACGTCGCACTACCGACCCAGTAATAACCTTTAATTAAAACTTTCTTGAAGAAACCCATATTGTAGTCGCTTGGTAAAACCACAGCGGGGAGATCATTCCACAATTTGGGCGTGAGGGGAATGAAGTTTCTTTTCTTTTCGTGCGAACACTCACATTCAAAAGCGTCAGTAGCTTAGTTGAAAATGAATTGGGCTGACAATCGAACGGTCCCGGGCTCGAATCCTAGGCATTACACTACCGACGTGAACCTACTCTTAACACAAGCAATTTAGCCGAACTCGGGGGTAAACGGGAACACTAGTAACTAGGGTTACAAAGCCCATTTTAATGGGACATATAAATCAACTCACATTATTTTTTGAATTTCATTTCTTATTATAGACTAATATAACTTACTAAGTTCTCGCATTGCAGGTTATAACTTTTTTTATAATTGCACTGACAATATCCTATAAAATGAAGATGCTTCTTAAGCCAATCTTCTCAAGGAGAAACCATTAAAGGCCAACGGGCTCTACCCGCGTGTAACTCTGATCCCGATCCCGCAACCCATAGAAATCTATCACAGGAATAAAAAGTGTTATTCCAAACTATAATGTATCCCTGTACTAAATTTCACCCAGATTCGTTCAGCGGTTTGAAGGTGATTGAGTAACAAACATCCTAAGGAAATAGGATACAATAGTTTCTCTTACTTACATACGACTTACATTTATTGCCAATCCAATCTCAAAGTGAACCAATAATTTATTGCAGCAAAGTTTTCATTTATTTCACACTCCAATTGCCACCAAGAGTCAACCGGTACACTTATACTAGTCTTCAATAACTACAACATGTAGTGAAGTGAACTTATTTCAGACAGTCACTGTTATTTATAAGAGCTAACGTATATTCTCTTAGACGTTAATACTACACAATAAAGCAAGGTTGCCACAGTTGAATCGATATAATCTGCGCCTCCGCCGTGCGTCTGCGCCGTGACTGCGGGTGTGAGGGGCGGGGCTAGTCTTCCACACTCGGCCGATTCGATCACCCGCGACGGTGTAACGTCCGTGTGTGCCTGGACGTCACTTTATGAAGCAATGTAATTATTATAGCGGCGATAGCCCTGTGGTGTACGTAATACATTGTAATATTACATTGGGACCTAAACATAACTGGCGAATCGTGGGTGTGTAATACACCTCTGCCTACCCCTTCGGGGATACAGGCGTGCAGTTATGTGTGTGTGTGTGTGTGTAATTATTAAGAAAAGACTTGATTTGGAAGGCAGAGGATTGGGTATTATGACACACATTGGGGGAGGCCTATGTCCAGAAGTGGGCAGCAATTAATTTTATTTTTTTATTTAAAATTTATGCACACACAAGAATATCATTATAATCTATGGATGGTGGAAAATATAGTACAATGGTAGATGAATGGGATGATTAAGGAAAATCGGAAAATTTGCACAAACTGCACAAAGCATATGTGTTGTTTACACGAGGGCGTAAACATCAGACATTAGGTATGCTTTTTGAAGTTTGAAGATGTCATCACTGAAAATAGGAACGATGTAGTTCATTGATAGATTCTTTTTTAGGGTTCCGTAGCAAAATGGCAAAAAACGGAACCCTTATAGATTCGTCATGTCTGTCTGTCTGTCCGTCCGTATATCACAGCCACTTTCCTCCGAAACTATAAGAACTATGCTGTTGAAACTTGGTAAGCAGATGTATTCTGCGAACCGCATTAAGATTTTCACACAAAAATAGAAAAAAAAACGATAATTTTTGGGGGTTCTCCATACTTAGAACTGAAACTCATTTTTTTTTCCTCAAACCCATACATCTATGGATAGGTCTTCAAACATGATGATGAGGTTTCTAAATATTTTTTGTCTAAACTGAATAGTTTGCGCGAGAGACACTTCCGTAGTGGTAAAATGGGTCCCCCCCCCTGTAACTTCTAAAACAAGAGAATGATAAGAAAAAAAAAAAAATAATGAAGTATACTAATATGTAAACTTCCACTGAAAATTACTTTGAACGAGATCTAGTAAGTAGTTTTTTTTATTACGTCATAAATCGTAAACCGCAATTTACCTTTCATTCAATCAACTCAAATATAAAAATCTTACTTGCTGCTACGGAATCCTTTATGGGCGAGTCCGATTCGCACTTGCCCGGGTTTTTTTTGTTTGATATGTTCCCAGAATGGAACTGAGTCATTTGGAAGAAAGGAATTTTGAATTATTATGTAAAAATTACTTTTGTGTCATTTCGCTATTACCAATAAGTTTCAAAATATACTTTAGTGTATCTGATGAGATTCTGAAGCAATTAGTGTGCCAACTTTTTCTATAGATTCAAATCGGAAATAATAATAATAATTGAGCTGAGTGAGACGAAGTCGAGCAAAAGCTCCTCATACCAAGACTTCAGTATTTTCTTTGTCACAGGTCTCCTCCTAAACTACTAATCCAATCAGAACCAAATTTGGCATGATTAAAGAGGTCAATCAGAGGAAGGTTTATGGATATATTTTGAAAAAATTAATGCTACCACAGAGGAATGATCACCGTTAAAAAAATTCCAGATGGAATTACATAATAACCGCTCAAGACACTGTGACCAAACTTTACACGCTCAGAATGCATGTACAGAGTTGTGACTTTCAAAAAGAATTTTCAAAATCGGACTTGCCACGGAGGAATGATCACTGTTCAAAATTTTCAAAATCTGATTCACGATGTCTCACTCAGCTCAACATTGCAAGCAGCGATTCGCCTTGCAGACCTAGTAATAATCTTTATTTCCCAGAATATGGTCGGTTACAGGTGTTGGGGTTATTTATTAGGTACAGCATATTCTGCCACTTGTGGCATGCAAATCTTTTTTTTTTTTTTTTTTTTTTTTATTTATTTATTTATAGTTAAATAAAACGGTACATAACCAATTACATTAGATAACTTAGGTTTACATAGTATAACACAACATAACATAGTATAAGGCATGTCTCTCATATTTGTATGGAAGATTTCCTTGCATACTTACTCTCGGTTGGTAAATCTACGCGGTTGGATTTAACGACATTATATCATAGGGCTTATTCTAATTCGTCGAAATTGTAATTTAATTTATTAATATTGTATGATAATAGGAGAATATTGTAGGATCAAGGAATTATCAGAATACTCTAATGTCAAAATATGTATTGTTACTCGAATGTCTAAAAGATAGAATTTATACATTTAAAAATTTGTCTTCTAAATATTCATTTATACGGTAATAGTTTTTATCACATAAAATTTTACGAAGCTCGTTGCGGAACAAGCTTATGAGTAATTTTTTGAGACTACCAGGTAAGTGATTATATATTTTAATACACATGCAGTATACATTATTTCGGAACATTTCCAGATTTATTTTTGGTATCTGGAGTCGGTCTTTGTGCCTTGTTCGGCTGTTCGCCGAGTCTCCCATCTTTTTAAATAATGTGGAATGTTTCTTAACAAAAATGCAGATTTCCAATAGATACTCATACAGGCATGGTAAAGGAAGAATTTTGCATTGCCTAAATACAGGCTTACAGCTGTCGGTAGGAACCATTCCGCATATTGCTCGGATGCATTTCTTTTGAGCCTTGAACACTTTCTCAACTTCTGAGGTTCTTTTTTTTTTTTAAAGAATATTAGTAACCGAAATTACTAATATTCCCCCTAACCCCTCCAGCTAAGCTAAATTGCTTGTGTTAGGAGGGGTTCACGTCGGTTGTGTAATGGCCAGGATTCGAACCCGTTACCTCTCGATCGTAGGGTCGACTCCTTAACCACTAAGCTACCGACGCTTTTTACCCCATATGATAGACCGTAGCGAAGTATTGAGGCTACATACGCATGATATGCAACAATCGCTGCCTCAGTGCTTACAGTTTGTGATATCCTTCTTAAAACATAAACAAAGCGGTCAATTTTACTGAGAACTTTCTCCAGTTCCGGTTTCCAGTTACAAAATTTATCGACTGCAATACCTAAAAATACACAACTGTTACTATTATTTAGGATCTCATCTTTGTGCATTATTTCAAGGTTTGATATTTTGGAATTACATGTTTGAAATTGTATAAGACTGGTTTTATTCATGTTCATCTTTAGATTATTTATTTCCAGCCATTGAGTAGCTCTATCTAAAGTGTTTTCAATTTCCGCTTCTAATGCTGTTTTGCTATCGCTTTTAAAAATAACTGTTGTATCGTCTGCGAATAGGATACATTCATGACATAAAGCATCAGGGAGGTCGTTAATTTATAATATAAACAGCAGTGGAGCCAAAATACTGCCCTGGGGCACACCATAATTATTTAGCATATATGACGAGCGATATTTTATTTCTTTATTGCTCTCAATTTTTGTTAGTTCAACACATTACAATCTGTTATCCAGGTAACTTTTAATCCACAACTTAAAACGTAAACGTACGAAAAACGTAATATACCGGAGAATTTCGAATATATAGGACGTTTCCAGATAGCTTAGTTAGTCAGAGTATTCCCCATATAAGGTAACGGTCGCGGGTTCAAATCCCGTCCTGGATGTTCACTTTTTCCGATCTAAATTATAATAATAAATATTCTAGGACATTATTACACATCGCCTTCTAGACCCAAACTAAGCAGAGCTTGTCATGTGGGTCCTAGAATGCGGATAAACATACCTAATTATTTTGTTTTTGTAAATAAATACATATTATACATTGAAACACCCAGACCAATGCAAATATACATATTTGCAATGAGCGGGAATCGAACCCGCGGCCTCTGACTTAGCCGTCGAATGCTCTACCGCTAAGCCACAGAGGAAATTATAGTAATCGTATCAGTATTTTATTATAGTAATATCAGTGAAATCGTCCTCATCAGCCTCTCTTTATGTGTGGTATTGCACCCTATCTACCGCACCCGCGTCCAGGATATCCCGAAAAACTGGATTATACAGAATGTGGAAGTTCGGGGACACGTTACCTTTTAAGGAAGAATATACCCATATCATTAGACAGCAATCTGTCAAAACGAATGCATATAGAGTCAACGACAGAAGTGGTTTAACACTTCAATATTTACAAATGTTTTTTACTTTGGGATATCAATACCCTATAATGAATATACATGTAGTTTTGTAATCCCCAAAGGACAAAGTTAATATAGTTTATATTTTTATTTTTATATGAAAGGTAGCTCACAAGCCGCAATAGCGGCGGTAAGGCCCATCATGGAGGATTGGCTAGAGAGGCGACACGGAAGCCTCTCGTACCGACTGACACAGGTGATCTCCGGGAAGGGGTGCTTCGGGGACCACCTGCATCGGATCAGGAAGGAGCCAACGCCTGAGTGTCATCACTGTGACGCGAGCGAGGACTCAGGGCTGCACACGCTGGCGGACTGCCCGGCGTGGGAGGTGCCGAGGCGTGACCTCGTGGCAGCCATCGGGGTGGGAGTCCTCTCGCTCGGCAGCATGATTGCGGCAATGGTGCGGAGCGCGAGCGCGTGGGCCGCCGCCACCTCCTTCTGCGAGCATGTGATGCTCGCGAAGGAGATGGCGGAGCGCGCCCGGGAGAGGTTCAGAACCCTCCCGGCCCGCCGAGCCCGCAACACGCTCGCCTCGCGTCGCAGGCGACTCAGGCGCCGGAGGTCGCTTAACGACCTCCGTCCTCCATGAGCGCAGGCCTGGGGGTGGCAGGTGAGGCCGCCTGTCACCCCAGCAGAAGCAGGCCGGGACGGTGGGGCAACTAGCGCCCCTCCCCCAAACCGGGGCAAGACGGGGACACCGTGGTTCCCAAACCCGAGGGGGCCATCTCGAAACCGGAGATGGCCCAGGGTCAGTCGGGGTGCGAGGGATATGCTCTATGGGCAACCTTACACCCCGGCGTCTGCAGACCCGAGACGGCGTGCGGTTTTAGTCGGTTCGAGCCCGACATAACCGCCCCCGCTGGCCGGCGGGGGGTATCCGAGGGGATTTCCGCACGAAAAAAAAAAAAAAAAAAAAAAGGTAGCTCTCAAGCTAAAGTTATTAATAAATATGAATTTGTCAAGCCACTTTTGTTGTTGACTGTACAATGTTGCTTTGAATATTTTAGAAGATATTAGACGGAACGGTGTTAGATCTACTAAATACACAATTAAAACCGGTTTGGTGATACAATGATGCTATTGGCCGGCATTTAATGCCAAATTTCAATGCCAGCCAATGAGTTCATTGGCTGGCATTGATGCATGTAGGAAGTATCTCTTTCTTGTACACTTTTGGAAACACGTGTAGACACTCTACACGTTTTTGCAGAACTGTACAAAAACCATTGGACATTTGAACTGCATGTTCGAACATATCCCACCCATATTTGACGACCTATGTGGCGTAGCGGTAGAGCATTCGACTGCTAATTCAGAGGTCGCGGGTTCGATTCCCGCTCATTGCAAATATATATATTTGCATTGGTCTGAGTGTTCCTATGTATAATATGTATTTATTTACAAAAAAAAGTCTCTAAGTTTGTATATCCGCATTCTAGAACTCATATGACAAGCTCTGCTTAGTTTGGGTCTAGATGGCGCTGTGTTATATGTCGTAGAATATTTTAGAATATAGTTCAATATTACAGAATAACCAACGTAGAGGTTCAGTCCACCCTGTCCCAATTCAGGCCAGCCCAGTCCGGTCCAATCTAATCCAGTAGTGTCAGCACCTCAACCCCGGAGATCTAATAGAATCATTCGCCCACCAATTAAACTAAATCTGTGAGGAAGGATGTAGTGTCCATAGATTATAAATTAGTAAGTATAGATTTTAAGTTAAGTCAAGCACTAGTGTGTAATGGGCACATCCCTAGAACTGGGAGAGTCGAAATAAACATGGTGACACGAAATGGTGTATTTTTATTATGTCTACAATAATCTTAAAAATCCTGGAACATCGATTCCTGGCAGAACCCGAAACACGATAAACTACTGCTATAGGTGTGACTTGCTATATTCTAGATCTTCAAGCGAGCTCTAATCCCAGTTAAATTTAATGTCTCTAGGCAGTCAATCCCGTAGAGATATAAGTCAAATTAAGAGTATCAGAACAAATACCAGGCTCCTAAGTGCAGGCTTTGGATGCAATCAGCTGTGAGATGATGAATGAAGAGTAATGTAGAATTTTCTAAGGCATTACAATGACCTATAAACTCTTGTTGTATTTACAACGCTAACTCACAACGCGCACCGCCACAACGGTACGCCTGATAAGATTATATAGTTAAATGAGTGATATGCTACACATTGCTCACTGTAAAACATTAGGTAGGCGCCTTACATGGTATTGTCAGAAGTTTACGCGAATGTCACACATTGAAATAAAACTATTTTTTAACGGATTCTATCGCGATTTATTTGATGTTATTTTATAATGTACATTGAACACAACGTTTCGGTTGCTTATCAGCAGCAATGATCACGGAAGACTCAATGTAAATTATAAATATCATCAAATAAATCGCGATAGAATCCCTCGGTCGGAGTTGGCCGTAGGCGGCAGCGTCTCTCCCACCCTAGGAGAGAGGCGCTGCCGCCTCCGTTGCCCAGGGTGCACCGCGTGGAGGTCCCCAACCAAGCACCCCTACAAACAGATAGCTACTTCAATTTTTTTTTTTTTATAAGAGGAGATATAAAAAATTCCTAAGCCTAAGATCAAAATTTATATGTATCCCATGTCAACACAATGTTTCACATGATATTGTCGGTAGTTTACGCGAACGCTGACGACCTCTGTGATGTAAGGGTAGTGCATTCGACTGCTTTGACAAGGGGCGCGGGTTCGATTCCCGCTCAGTGCAAATATTTGTATGCATGAATATGTTTATTTGCATTGGTCTGGCTGTTTCTATGTATAATATGTATGTATTTACAAAAAAAAAGTATTTAAATAAGTTTATCCGCATTCTACAACCCATAAGACAAGCTAGTTAAAGTATGCGTACTTTGGGTCGTAGCTTTGATTACTGCTTACCACTGATAACTATTCCACTGCACTGGGAGTTTAATAAAAAACCAACTATTTGTGAGATAATAAAAAGCTTTTTAGTATTCTATCTGCAAACAAACACAGCCATCTTACTGTAGCTGATAGTGACAACCTTTCGTTCTCCCTTCACCATTCGTTCAAGGGTGAGACACGTCGACGGTATCTCCCGTCGAAACTGAGCAGGCCGACTGGGGCAGTACCTCCGCCCTACAAAAGGCCATAATAACCATTGTGTTGTATTCCCGGAGGTAAGTCGGGTAGTCAGAGCTCACTGGAGGGATTCTGTGCTGTCAGTGGGGAGACTAAGGACTTGAGCTATCATCACTGACTTGCATGGGTGTGAAATATTGGCGTGATGGTCAGAGTAACCTGTTGAAATGGGTAACCTTCAAAGAATCCGTTAAATATAGTTTTATTTCAATGTGTGATATTCGTGTAAACTTCCGATAGTATCATGTTACTTACTGTCTTACTATACTCATGTCTTATAAGCTCTATTTCCCATTCTAGAATATCGGTGAAACGCGTAAAGGCGATGGGTACCATTTTTTTTCCGTGCGGAAATCCCTTCGGATACCCCCCCCCCCCTCCCGGCCAGTGGGGTGAACTATTTTCATGACGTAACACGAAATCAACAACAACGGCAATCACAATTTCATCCAAGTTATTCTCAAGTGCATGCTTTCCGGCGTCACTAGAAGTTAAACTTGCCGAACACACGATTGATCAACTTCTATGAGACAACTCTACCAGGATTACTAAGCTTTCAATCAACAAAAGATGTCAAGGATCCTTTTAACAACTGTGCTAAATTATTCTTTGCTTACTCAGATGGAAGCAATGCCATCATCTGTCTTGAAGATTCTCATGTAGAGGGTTTAAGTCCAGTGCCTCTTCGAAAAGAAGGCATACATTTAGAACACTGCAAATTGTTTTTAAAATATTACCTAAGCTTCATGCCTTATCTTTCGCAATGAAAGACCAGGAGAAACTTCAGAAAAACTTTTCAAAGTTTGACATACTACGAAATGTTATCTTTGAACCATTATACGATGACCAGTTTAGGGGATTGTATATTGATTTTTGGAAAAGACTTTTGGAAATTGCCATCGATGTTTTCGAAAAAGAATACCCAAATTCTTTTCACGAGGATAAAATTAAGCAGTTTGCTGTACCAGAAACATAATAAGATATGATAGATGCAGCAACGAAAACTATCAAAACTGGTGTGATATCTCATGGTGATTCTTGGATTAACAATGTCATGTATAAATATGCAGATGGGTAAGCTGTTGATGGTAAAATTGTAGATTTTCAAATAGCTAGATGTGCATCTCCTGTCCTAGATATCTCATATTTAATCTACTCTTGTACTTCCCAAGATCTAAGAGACCAGTGTTATGATGAGTTACTAAGATTTTACCATGTTACACTTTCAATGCAGATCAGGGAATTGGGAAGTGACCCATGTAAATTGTAACCTTGGAAGTTATTCATGGCAGAAGTAAAGAAGTATTTTTATTTCGCACTGGCTTTTGGTTTTGAGTCGGTACCCTTCACTGTATGTGCTCCTGAAAATATTGTTGATATGGATATAGAGGTATGTATATTATTTCATACAAATTGCCGTAACTTTTTACAGTGAGGTGGTGGACATTCAATTTAATATTTAATTTTTTGGTCATATTTTCGGGTTTTTTTTTAATATTTATGACACGTCAATTTGACTTCACCTCGCCTGATGGTAAGCTGAAGGTAAAGTCTCAGGAAAGAGGGTCACCATTACAAACACGTACCATGTTAACAATGGTGGCACTCAACTTGACGGCCACATCAGAAGAGGATTGTCGTCGCAGCACCGCGTGACACCCACGGGTTCCACTAGTGCTGCGACCACAATCCCCCTGCCCGGCTATGCACTTGCTGACCCCTGAACGCAATCAAACCGAAATTGGATTACTATGGAGGATGTTTCGCAATCGTGCATGGTAGTACCCACCCGGCGAAATTTTGTGACAAATTTGTGTCATCAAATTTCTACCACCAGTACACTACTTAACCAATTGCAATTAGAACGGCAGATTATAAGTATGACCAAGACTTTTCTAATAAAAAAAAACCGCATCAATATCCGTTCAGTAATTTTTGCATCCATTGCGAACAAACCGACAAGATTTCCAAAAAACATATTGTTACGTGCGCGGGGTACAAATTAAATGCCGTTTACACAACAAAGAGGTTTATTCGCTCACCACAAACTAGACAACTAAATAACTAGCACACACAGTACTCTTCAACAATTCAAGTCGCTCAGCAGTTCACAGTAGTCCACAATCGTTGCTTAAGTCGCAGGTATAACTCTCTTGGTTCACTTCGGTAAGATGTGTTCACTTTCGCTTTCGAAAATTAACTGACTCTTATCGATAGCCGGGCGTCCTTTTATATCGGGGTAGAATATTCCGGAATTATCTAGAGCACTAGAGCGTTCGAGAATAGTAGGTATTTACTGGGACGTTCGAGAAAACAGGTACCTACACAGTCGTGCCGACGATAGAGGTGAATGCCCTTGTTATCGCGATTTGTAGGTAAAGTAGTTATAGGTAGACAAAGGGCTTGTGATTTTGTATTGACTTTTCTGGATTTTTCTACACGGATCGATAGAGTACTTCGACATTAACAATGCGTTTTAATTTCTAGAAGATTCGATCAGTAGTTTTCGAGATATCGACGACCGTTGTAACATTACCCCCCTCTTAATCATGCTCGTCCCGAGCATCATTTGTTCTATGATATCGCGTTAACCTATCCACATGGACTACCTTTGGTTTTCCCCTAAGCCCCTTCTTAATGCGATAGGTGATGTCATTGATTCTTGTGACAACCGTATAGGGTCCTTCCCAGCGAGCTTGAAGTTTTGGAGATTTCCCTTTTCTGCGTAGCGGGTTGTGAAACCATACCAGTGTTCCTTCTTCAAAACCGTTGGTGTTTGCATTTCTATCGTACCGGGTTTTCATCCTTATACCTGTCTTCAAATTGTTTTCCCGTACCATTCTGTGCACCTCGTCCAGCCGGTTTTGAAGTTCACTCACGTAGTCCGTTACGGGCTTAGGACTTTCGGGTGGCGTGCCGGTTATTGCATCCACTGGTAGCCTTATCTCTCGACCAAAATTTACTTTAGCTGGGGTGTGTCCCGTATTGTCATGCACCGCAGATCGATAGGACATCAGGAACAGTGGGATGTACTGGTCCCAATCTCTTTGGTGTTCGTCGACAACTTTAGCCAAGTGATTTTCCAACGTCTGGTTAAACCTCTCGACCATTCCATCTGACTGCGGGTGCGCTGGAGTCGTACGGGTCTTGTTTATACCGAGGAGTTTGCACATTTCTTGAAACAGAGCAGACTCGAAGTTCCGTCCTTGGTCGGAGTGGATCTCCATAGGTGCGCCGTATCGACTGACCACTTCCTGAACCTGTTTCTTGGCTACAGTGACTGCTTCCTGGTTGGGTGTCGCAAATACTTCCGGCCACTTAGTGAAGTAGTCTTGCACTACTACGATGTATTTGTTACCCTCATCAGTCGTTGGAAAAGGTCCAGCAACATCAATGGCGATACGTTCCCACGGTGCTCCAACGTTGTACAGCTTCAATTTTCCTTTGCTTCTTGTCGGCGGTCCTTTAACCGAAGCACATGCAGTGCATTTACGGCACCAATCCTCGACATCTTCCCGACAACGAAGCCAGTAAAACCGCTGTCGCACCTTAACCAGGGTTTTCTTGACTCCGAGATGCCCACCTGAAATACCATCGTGGATGTGCCGTAAGAGTGGGGCCACCTTGCTTCGTGGTACCACTACTTGCATGGTTACTTCCTTACCATCGTTAGACTCCCATTTCCTATACAGGATATCTTCTACCAGAACTAAGCTGTCCCACTGGGCCCAATAGCTTTTGGTAGTTGAACTGTAAGCAGATACATCACTCCATCGGGGTTTGCTTCCAAGTTGTTTCCAGTGCAGTATAGGTTGTAGATCATCATCATCTTCTTGCGCCTTCTTCATACTGCTTCCACTCCATTCGTCGTCAAGTCCATTCACCTTTATGACTTTAATCTCTTCTCGGGCTTCGTTCCTCTGACAATGCTTGCAATCTTCGACACACGGCCTTCGTGACAAAGCATCAGCATTGCCGTGCCCTTTTCCACTTCGGTGTTCTATCACAAAGGGAAATTCCTATTTGCTCGATCCATCTTGCTACTTGGCCTTCCGGATTCTTGAATTGCAGCAACCACTGTAGCGCAGCATGATCTGTCCTTAGTGTAAACTCTCGTCCTATAAGGTACTTATTAAAATACTGTAAAGACTTCACCACAGCGAGAAGTTCACGACGAGTTACACAGTAATTCCTTTCCGGTTTAGATAGCGATTTACTGAAGTACGCTATTACAACATGGCGATCTCCCTGCACTTGTGACAACACTCCACCTATTCCGGTGTTACTGGCGTCCGTGTCCACAATGAATCTACCTTCCCTAGTAAGATAACCCAATATAGGGGATTCGCACAATCGTTGTTTAAGCCTACTAAAAGCTTGCTCGCAATCCAGGTCCCAAACGAAGTCTCGTTTATCTTCCGTCAGTCGGTGTAGTGGTTTAGCAATATCCGAGAAATGCTTAATGAAGCGTCTGTAATACGCGCATAGTCCCAGAAACGCGCGAACCTCCGTTTTGTTCTCTGGAACAGGCCATTCTTGAACGGCTTTTATCTTTTCGGGGTCGGTTTTGACTCCTTCCGTTGAGATCACATGTCCAAGATAGCTGACCTCCTTTTTAAATAGAGCACACTTCTTTGGACTCAGTTTAAGGTTAGCCTCACGAATCCGAGTAAAAACTTTTTCCAGGTTCTTCAGGTTTTCTTTGAAGCTACGTCCCATAACTATAACATCGTCCAGGTAAACCAGACAGACGTCTCCAAGTAGACCCACCATTACTCTTTCCATGAGGCGTTCAAACGTGGCCGGTGCATTACATAAACCAAATGGCATGACATTAAAATGCCATAAACCGTTTCCAATTCCAGTACTAAAGGCTGTCTTCTCTTTATCGTCCGGACTGATCTCCACCTGCCAGTAGCCACTTTTTAAATCGATGGTTGAAAACCATTTCATACCACTAAGCATGTCCAGGGTATCATCGATTCTAGGCAAAGGATAACTGTCTTTCTTTGTGATATTATTCAACATTCGGTAATCCACACAAAACCTTGTACTGCCATCCTTCTTTTTTACTAGTACCACAGGTGATGACCACGGACTCGTAGAAGGTTCAATCACCTTGTTATCGGCCATGTCTTTAATCATAACTGCTACCTCCTCTTCTCTTGCCCATGGTAAACGTCGAGGTCGTTGTTTTATAGGCCTGGAGTCACCTGTGTCAATCCGGTGTTTCACGAGCCCAGTCCTTCCACAGTCATTTCCGGTTGCAAAGATGTCTCTGAATTGTAGCAAGAGGTCTCCGGCTTGACGCAATTCTGATGCCGATAAGTTTTCCTTTGAATTCTCGAGAAGTTGCTGGATGTGATCTTCGGAGATTTGTGTACCGCCTTGTTTAGTCGTAGTGTTGTTCAGCCGCCTCAGGTACTTTACTTCCTCACATTTTCCTACCGCACTATTCTTCTTCAGGAGAACTATTTCGTCACTGAGGTTGAGAATTCTCACCCTTGCGATTCCATTCGGCATCAGTAAGGTTCTCGCTGTTATTAAGTTTTGATGACTGCCGGTATCTTCCACAATAAGACATCTTCTTTGTTCAGTCTTCGCAGGAAACCTCACTCTGACTAATGTTTCCGATTTAGGCGCTAACGTCGTATCCGTTAAACAATAAAGAGTGCACGGGTGCGATCCTTGTAAACAAACTTCCTGATCAGGAAATCTCAGCACTCCTCTAGGTATATCCAAGACACATCGGTAGTTCTTCAAGAAATCCAGCCCCAAAATGCAATCATCAGTAATATTAGCAATTAATACTGACTGGTGATATATTTGGTCGCCAATTCTTACCTCCACATCTGTTTCACCGAGAACGGTCACTGGCTGGCCAGTAGCTGTCTGAAGCTGGCACCTCGGAAATCGTTTTTCCCACCTTATGGTCCGTTTCAGCAATTCCGGCCTTACAACTGTACGTGAAGCTCCAGTATCCACTGTTAAACTGCAAGGTTGATTGTCTAAGATGGCCTCGATGATCAGACTATTTGCATTGCCAACTTGAGTTATTGTGATGGTTGGGGCCTCATGTCGACCAGCCAGCGCTCGCCCCGCGGCCCTGGCGACATTTAGTTTAACTGAACATCTTGATCCACTTGGGTCCCGGAGTCCGTGACCCTCCTCCGTTTCCTCGAAGGACACTCTGACTGGATATGGCCCCTGCCTCTACAAGAATAACACGTTGGGACATACCGCGGCTTCCTCTCCTCTGCAACTACCTCCTTGACCTCCCTGATCTTCCCTATCCCGGCATTCTGCCGTACGGTTTCCACCTCAAGGGCATAAGCCAGTGCTTCTTTTAAGGTCTGGTGGTGACGCAACTGTACATTAGTTTTCACTTCTGCGTCCCGTATACCGTTTAGGAAGGCCTCCAGTAGGGTGGTCTCGATCATCACGGGTGTCGATGAGTAGGCCCGACGAACGAGTCTTTCAACCTCTACAGCCCATTCCTGGAGGCTTTCACCAGCTTTTTGTTTCCTCTCGCATAGCTGCGCTTGGTAGACATTTTCCAGGTGCTTGTCACCTTAGCGTGTGTCTAACGCTTCCATCAGAGACTCCAGTGTCCTTCCTTCAGGTGGCAGGTTTTCCAGTATTACTAAGGCATCTCCTCGTAATGCAAGTGTCAAGGCCATAAAAGACTCCTCGTTGCTCCAGCCTTTAGTTTTTACCAATATCTCAAATTGGTACTTGAAGGCTGTCCACGAGGAGGTTCCATCGAAGTGTGGTAGGTCGAACTTCGCTGATGATGGTGAGGTCGCGACAACAGGTCCGCAGGTTTTTAGCCTGACAATCTCTCTTTCAAGCTCTTGTAAGCGGCCGTCCATGGTCCCAGTCTTCAAAGCCACTTCCTTACTGAGCATTTGCAAGCAGTCGTCAATGGTCCCAGTCTTCGAAGCCACTTCCTTACTCAGCATTTGCAAGCCGTCTTCAAGGTTCTTCACTTTATCTCCCAGTGCATGGATGCCTGCATCGATTTTACCCATGACAGCTTCCTGGTTGGCCTGTATCATCTGTTGCATGGAGGCCTGCATCGTCTGTCGACTAGCATCTTGGTTGGCCTGCATTTCTTGCAAGGAGGCTTGCATCGTCTGTCGACTAGCATCTTGGTTGGCCTGCATTTCTTGCAAGGAGGCTTGCATCGTCTGTCGACTAGCATCTTGGTTGGCCTGCATTTCTTGCAAGGAGGCTTGCATCGTCTGTCGACTAGCCTCTTGGTTGGCCTGCATCATCTGCTGTATAGAACCCAATAGGGTCATCATGTTGATATCGGACGAGGTTCCATCTGGTGATGCCATAGTTACCGCTGAGATAGCAGGATCGGCCTGACGCCCTTCCTCTTCAAGGCTCCGTTGACGTGCAGCATCCATTTCCACTTGACGTCTGGTCCGTGGAGTACGCCCTTCGTCTTCACGTGGTAATAACGGCATCGCACTTCTGACACCAGTTGTTACGTGCGCGGGGTACAAATTAAATGCCGTTTACACAACAAAGAGGTTTATTCGCTCACCACAAACTAGACAACTAAATAACTAGCACACACAGTACTCTTCAACAATTCAAAACGCTCAGCAGTTCACAGTAGTCCACAATCGTAGCTTAAGTCGCAGGTATAACTCTCTTGGTTCACTTCGGTAAGATGTGTTCACTTTCGCTTTCGAAAATTAACTGACTCTTGTCGATAGCCGGGCGTCCTTTTATATCGGGGTAGAATATTCCGGAATTATCTAGAGCACTAGAGCGTTCGAGAATAGTAGGTATTTACTGGTAGGTATAAACAGGTACCTACACAGTCGTGCCGACGATAGAGGTGAATGCCCTTGTTATCGCGATTTGTAGGTAAAGTAGTTATAGGTAGACAAAGGGCTTGTGATTTTGTATTGACTTTTCTGGATTTTTCTACACGGATCGATAGAGTACTTCGACATTAACAATGCGTTTTAAGAAATTAAAACGCATTGTATCGATCGATTCGATCAGTAGTTTTCGAGATATCGACGACCGTTGTAACAATATTTTCGTATTCAGAATCGTTCATTTAACATAGCCCAAGGCTTTTTTTTAATATCTCCAATGTACAGACACAACTAATTTACAATTTTATAATAGTATAGATAGATTCAGCATTCGGGTGGGGTGGGGTATACAGGGATCTACCAACACCATCAGCCAACCTCACCTACAAGTCGGTTCACCTGCCAACCACGGACGAGGCTCTGGCGCAGGCTTTCCTGGTTGCGAGTTCTGACAGCAGTTGCACCCGAAAAAACCGACATACCAATCAAAAAAAATCCGTTCCCGCAGGGGGAACGCACAGGTAGATTTCGTGAAGCAATTAATATCATTTTTTAACATGTTTAATTTTTTTTTCTCGAAAACGGTAACTTTAAGTGAAAAACTTTTCAGATATTTATTTTAGACTTAAAAATGGCCTATCGATTAAAAATGTTTCCGACGCCAAGAATGTTCACCGGTTAGAAGTTATGATTTGTTTTCCGAAAAATTTTGGTTTTTCCCCCCTCCACTTTTCCCAAAACTTTAAGTTTTAATCTTATAGGTTTATAATTAAAAGTTGTTGGTATTCATGTATACTATGGAATAAAATTAGAACGGTTCGAATATCTTTCATGGAACGTGAAATTTTGAGGAAAAACTGATTTCACAAAAAGTGAGGCCCTACCGTCCCCTTAGGCCGGATTCCACCCGTTCACGAACTTAAACTAAGTTTACACCCAAGCAATTTTTGACCGCAGTTTGAAAGCGTTCGGGGCAAAAATGCGACCGTGAGAGTGCCGCAAATTTTGGGAAGTGGAACCATACATACATATATATATATATATATATATAAACTTTTTGACCAGTGGTCATTTCGGACTCAGGGGGTCATAACTAGACCTCCTATGAAGAATTTTTTTTTAAATTCGACAGTAGTCAAGAAACCAATAGGTAGATCGATTTCATCGAAATCTACCTAACAATAAGCGAACCTTTTTTTTTCTTGCAGAAATCCCCTCGAATACCCCCCGCCGGGTACCGGGGCCGGTTATGTCGGTCTTGAACCGAATAAAACCGCACGACGTCTCGGGTCTTCAAACGGGTGTAAGAATGCCCATAAAGCATATCCCTCGCACCCCGAACTATAAGCGTACCTTGGGCTCCGAAGTGTAAACTTTGTACTCAACTGACCAATCGCTATGAGACTAATGATGATATAGCATTGAGTACAGTCATCGACAAAAGTGAATTGACACTCAAATATTAACAAACGTTTGTTACATTGGAATAGATTAACCTAATAATGAATGTAGTTTTAGCAAGTGCATAGCCGAGCAGGGGGATTGTGGTCGCAGCACTAGTGGGACCGGCGGGTGTCACGCGGTGCTGCGACGACAATCCTCTTCTGATGAGGCCGACAAGCTGAGTGCCACCATTGTTAACATCGTACGTGTATGTAATGGTAACCCTCTTTCCTTTCAGCTTACCATCAGGCGAGGTGAAGTCAAATTGACGTGTCCTAAATATAAAAAAGAAAAAAAAATCCCCTGAGGACAAAGTTAATATACTTTATATTTTACTAGCTGACCCGGCAGTCTTCGTACTGCCTCCTAACTCAATCGATAACAACTTCCATATTTATTCACCTTTTAAACCTTCTCTGGACCTCCACAAATAATTCAAGACCAAAATTAGTCAAATCGGTCCAGCCGTTCTCGAGTTTTAGCGAGACCAACGAACAGCAATTCATTTTTATATATAAAGATTTATTGTTTAATGAAATGTTTGAGAGCTAAGCTAAGTGATTCATAAATTAGAATTTGTTAAGCCACTTTTGTCGTTGACTGTACGTCCTCGTACAACAGTTAGTAGATTATCTAGGAGTTCCACCTTTACTTTTTTGTACCCGTGGGCTATTATATACCCTAGGTCATAATTTAGCCAACTAGATTGTGTTACTGGCTTCCAGAATGCGGATAAACAGACTTATATACTTTTTTTTGTAAATACATACATATTATACATAGAAACACCTAGACCAATGCAAATAGACATATTCATGCATACAAATATTTGCACTGAGCGGGAATCATACCCGCGCCCCCCGCGTAGTCGAATGCACTACCGCTACACCACAGAGGCCGTCAAAAATATTAGCAAGACTCCACACACCAGGATATGTATGTTTACCCCTAAAACATAATATTATACAGTTGCTCTTATGCAATACTAGCAGCCCAAATTCACCTGGGATTAAATTCGTTAAAACATTCTGTAAAAAAATTATTAAAACAATCTTTAATTTAAGTCGGCGTGTCAAAATTTGAACTCAATCAACGCAGATTGTTATTTTTTTCTCGTTCGGAAATCCCCTCGGATTGTCTCCACGCTTTCAAAATATAACTAACCGTTCCCAGCGGCTTCGCCCGTGACATACTTCGATCCACTGTGGCACCAATTTAACCCATACATGCATTATTTTGAAATAATGTTTGGAAATTTACCCGATTTGTTGACATATATATGATTACTGCTCCGCTCCCCTGGGTGGTAAAATGATGATTATATAGCCTATAACTTTCCTCGATAAATAGGCTACCCAATACAAAAAGAATTTTTCAATTAGAACCAGTGGGAAGGGGAAGCACCACCCTCTCACAGAATATCGACGCCAAGTAACAGTATTTGAACTGTTGCGTTCCGTTTGGTGAGTGAGAGTGCCGGAGCCCAAACTCCTTTCCCATCCCCTCCCAAACTCCTTTGCCATCCCCTCCCAAACTCCTTTCCCATCCCCTTTTCTTTACAGGGTCGGCAGCGCGAGTGTGTCGCCACTGGTGTTGCACACGTCCATAGGCCGCGGTAACCGCTTCCCATCAGGTGGGCCGTGTGCTTGTCTGCCACCTTAGTGGTATAAAAAAAAAAAAAAAAAAAAAAAAGATTAGCGCGTTCAATCAAACAAACTCTTCAGCTTTATAATACTATGGTATAGATACATACGGAATCTGTAACCCAAATAAATTAAAGTTAGGGTCATCTTAACGAATATCTAAACCAAATTGTTGCCAACTTAGTATCGTACAAAGTACAATCGGCTATGTTCGGAGACGTTCGGATGTCATCGTAGTTTTATAGAACACAACTTTCGAACGATCAAACGTGCGCCCGCGTTTATTAGTTGTATATTTCTATTAAATATTTAAAACGTACGTATTTTTTGCTAGTGTCCTGTTATTATTGTGTTGTTGTCATTATAGCCTATCGGCTAGCTGTTTCCTGCTTGACCGAGGTTTCTGCGCTATTTAGGTAACGTGTATCGAAAACTGCGGAACACAAAATTTGCAGCATATGGTAATATTTGTATTTAATCTAATTTATTTGAATCACAACAATGACATCATATAATAATTTTATTATATAATTTAATTCAATTATATTTTTAAGCAATTTGTATGCTTACTTTTCTATAGACTTAAATCGGAAAAAGAGAACATCTAGGACGGGACTTGAACCCGGTTAAGGGACCGGTCGCGGGTTAAAGTCCTGTCCTAATAGTTCTCTTTTTCCGTTCTATATCTATATATAATTTATGTTCAAATCGGATGGCACAATTTTAATAAGTAGGTTACATACTTTCTAATGGTTTAATATTAAAGTTTTAATACAAATGTTTGCATGCCATAAAATGGTAAATGTGCTGAACACTGTTTTTTTGTTAGTAGGTTTTATTGTCATAATAAAACCGGCTCAACGAAAACATCTTGTTGAGACTACCGCATTTTCGCAAACAAATAGATTTGATATAGATTTTTATCGGAAAAAGAGAACATTCAGTACGGGACTTGAAGCCGCGACCAGGCCCTTAACGGTGTGGGAATTTGAATTAGCCCCTGGATGCCTCAATGAGTTTACGTCAGGCCAGTGCATTTCTTTTATTTTGTGTTAACGCATAAGTATTAGAGTTAACGGGATATTTACCATGTGGTTCTAAGAATGTCCGATATTTCGGCACTGTTGCAAGCGCCATGATCACGGAGGAACTGAAGAGGCGGTTAACGGTGAACGAGTTTAAGAGTAAATATATCGATCTACCCTCTTTCGTGCTCGTCTCTGACGCGCAACACCACTACCACTGGTCTCACTACACACTCGAACTCGATCACGATCGCGACACACGACGCTTACCGTATCTACTCGCGAATTGGTTTTGGCTTTTAAAATATTAAGAGGATCGAACAGCATATTTTTTTCAAAGTGTATAGGCCTTGTTGATCTGACTTTCAGATCGGACATTCTTAGAACCACATGGTAAATATCCCGTTAACTCTAATACTTATGTTAGTGACCATGATAGTTTAAATACCTATATTGTGTTAACGCAGTTAGTAAAAATAATAGCTTTTGCATTGGTTAATTAAGAATTATCTAAATCTATGAATATATATATATTAAGCTCAAGTGGCAGTGGGCCGGCCATATCTCTCGAAGAACCGACAACCGCTGGGGTAAACGTGTTCTTGAGTAGAGACCGCGACTTGGAAAACGTAGTGTAGGACGCCCTCCGTCCAGGTGGGATGACGATCTGCGAAAGACTGCGGGCAGACGCTGGATGCGGCAAGCTGGAGACGGCGCTGTGGCGCTCATTAGGGGAGACCTATGTCCAGAAGTGGGCTAGCATAGGTTGATGATGATGATGATGATGATGAATCTAACTATATAAACAGCTTAGGCTCGAGGTTTAATTTCCGATAACATAATAATCTACTGCCTCGATTTGATAGTCTCGATATGATTTTTATTGGTAAATATATTCCATTTAGCCGGCCGCATGGTTCTCGGCTAAACAAAATACAAGATTTGTTTACTGGCTGTTGTCCGCGGCCTCCTCCGGTTCCGGTTCCCGTTTCCCATAGGAATTATTCCAAAAATAAAAAAGCGGCCAAGTGCGAGTCGGACTCGCCATGAAGGATTCCGTAGCAGCAAATAACATAATAATGCTTTTTTTAAAATTTTATATTTGAGTTGATTGAATGAAAGGTAAATTGCCGATTTATGACGTATTAAATAAAAACTACTTACTAGATCTCGTTCAAACCAAATTTCGGTGGAAGTTTACATGGTATAATGTACATCATATATTTTTTTTAGTTTTATCATTCTCTTACTTTAGAAGTTACAGGGGGGACACACACATTTTACCACTTTGGAAGTGTCTCTCGAGCAAACTATTCAGTTTAGAGAAAAATGATATTAGAAACGTCAATATCATTTTAGAAGACCTATCCATAGATATCAAACACGAATGTGTTTGATGAAAAAAAAAAAAATTGAGTTTCAGTTTTTAGTATAGGCATAATTTATTGTTTTTTTTTCTATTTTTGGGTGAAAATCTTAATGCGGTTCACAGAATACATCTACTTACCAAGTTTCAACAGCATAGTTCTTATAGTTTCGGAAAAAAGTGGCTGTGACATACGTACGGACAGACAGACAGACAGACATGACGAATCTATAAGGGTTCCGTTTTTTGCCATTTGGCAACGGAACCCTAACAAGTAGCCTATGTGTTATTCCAGACTGTAGTCTATCCCTGTACCTACCAAATTTCAGCCAGATCCGTTCAGCCGTGCCTAAGTAACAAACATCCAAACATCTTCTGCTTACTTTTCCTACAGATTTAGATCTATATCGGAGAGTTTCGAATATCTAGGACGTGTCTAGGTAGCTCAGTTGGTCAGAGCATTCCCCCTGTAAGGGACTGGTCGCGGTTTCAAGTCCCGTCCTAGATGTTCTCTTTTTCCGATCTAAATCTTCACAAACTTTCACATTTATAATATTAAGAGGATCGAACAGCATATTTTTTTCAAAGTGTATAGGCCTTGTTGATCTGACTTTCAGATCTACAAGGCATTCAAGGCCAAATAACCTCACCAGCAAACTGCTACACCTACTGACTGACGGACGAGGGTCTGGTGTAGGTTTTCCTCTCAGGGATGAGAAGTCCGACTACAGTAGCTCCTGTAAAAGCACCAGATAAACCAAATCAAGATAACAAATAAGAGAGTGCAAGACTTGGATGCAACCATGACTAATTATTATGATGATAATAATCTGACTTTGAGTTTCTCCTTGCAGAATTAGCGACCATGTCGGAGGACTTCACTTGTCTTACTCACCTGTGTTCGTTAGTGACAGAAAAACGTTTGAACAAGGCCCTAACGAACTGGTTTAATGAAGAATACACCTTCACTCGCTGGGCGGTAAGATGCTAGTTCAATACTATATAAGGTGTCACAAATGTCACATCACAAAGGTCTCTGAATTTGGTGAGATGACTTGGTATCGACAAAATATGTATTTGAAACAAAAAAAAAATATCGGGTATAATTAAAAAATAAAAATAAAAAAAATTTAAAAAAAAAATTTAAAAAAAAACACCACCAGTGATCAGCGGCACGTGACGCGACGAGCACACGTGACGCTGGTCGCGATTTCCTCCGTCCTCCATGAGCGCAGGCCTGGGGGTGGCGGGTGAGGCCACCTGTCACCCCAGCAGAAGCAGGTCGGGACGGTGGGGCGACTAGCGCCCCTCCCCCAAACCGGGGCAAGACGGGGACACCGTGGTTCCGAGGGGGCCATCTCGAAACCGGAGATGGCCCAGGGTCAGTCGGGGTGCGAGGGATATGCTCTATGGGCAACCTTACACCCCGGCGTCTGTAGACCCGAGACGTCGTGCGGTTTTAGTCGGTTCAAGCCCGACAAAACCGCCCCCGCTGGCACGCGGGGGGGTATCCGAAGGGATTTCCGCACGATAAAAAAAAAAAAAAGGTATTTCCCACACATCCGCTTGGAGTATACTGCGAGAAGGACTGCACGCCTACAACGTGCGTCACGGGCTCGTCGCGTCACGTGACGCTGGTCGCTGGTTGAGTTTTTTTTTTCATTTTTTTTTATATTTTTTATTTTACCCGATATTTTTTTTTGTTTCAAATACAAATTTTGTCGATTCCAAGTCATCTCACCAAATTCAGAGACCTAATTTTGTGACACCTTATATGTGTTTAGTATCTGGTCTAACTACAGAAATTCGATATCGCCAGTAGGTTGTGGTGGTTAGATGGCAGTCGTCCAGGGAAAATATTCAAGTTCCTGCGTTTTGTAGTTAGACTGAAAGCCGACCCTAAGACCCCAAGTGAGTTAGAAAAAATCCCGGAGTATGATGATAATCTGGTCTTATATCGAAATCCCTAGACTAATGTCACTAATGTAGAATATACTGCTTCCGGGCTGTTTGGCCGTGGTCCATCGGAAACTTGTATTCCAGACGTTTCGTCGATCACGCCGTCGAGTGCGAAGAACCTTCCTCGGCGGCAACTTCTCTGCGACTGATGCAGAGGCCCGAGTAACTGGCGTATTTATAGGCACAGTTGGAGGGGGAAAGGACGTGATCGATCCTGATTATTTGAGACCTGCTGAACCGATGCGCTAGATCCTGATTGGTCGAGGCTAGGCAGAGGGCTTACCCGGGGTGCCCGGCAACGGACACTTGGGGAGGACACCATGCGGTTTTAGTCGAGACACGACATAACCACCCCCGCTGGCCAGCGGGGGGGTATCCGAAGGGATTTCCGCACGTAAAAAAAAAAAAAAAAAAAAAAAAAAAAAAAAAAAAAAAAGGGGGTGTGGCCCTCAGTGCTGGGTACCAATCTTTTTTGAGGTGAAAACCTTAGTATTTTCTATTAAAATTGTTGGGATGCTTGGGAGCAGTATATTGTACAACACCGGCCGTGAAAGCCTTCCATCATACCATCCCAAAATTGTCTGGTAATGATCACTACTACTCTGTTTTACCATTTAACAAAAGCCTTGATATATCTCAGGTGATTTTTACAAAAACTGTATTAAAACAAAGTGCATTACTTTTAGGTATAATAAGCCTTAATGTTCCTTTTCAGTACGTAGGTGATACGGGTAAAGGTGACGGATGCCTAAGTGATGTTATTCGTATCAACCTACACGGAGTCAGTATTAGCGGTAACAAGAACTATATCCAAGTTGTTCTCAAGTATATGCCTTCCAGCGTCACTAGAAAGCTGACTTTTCGATCACACGATTTCTTCAAGAACGAAATCAACTTCTACGAGACAGTTTTGCCAAGATTATTAAAGTTTCAATCTACGAAAAATGTTAAGGATCCTTTTCTTCACTACGCAAAATTAGTTTTTACTTGTTCTGACGGGAGTAACGACGTCATTTGCCTTGAAGATGTTAATGTAGAAGGGTTTAATTCAGTGGCCGTACGTCAAGAAGGCATAGATTTAGAACACTGCAAATTAGTTTTGAAAGCGTTTGGTCAGTTTCATGCCTTATCAGTCGCAATGAAAGATCAGGAACCTGAGAAGTTTGAGATATTACGAAAAGATATTATCGAAACATACTACGATGATCGTCTTTGGGGATGGTATTCTGAATTTTGGAAAAGAATTTCGGATATTGCTATTGACGCTGTCGAAAAAGAATATCCAAATTCTATATACGTTGAGAAAGTAAAACAGTTTGCTGTACCAGAAAGATACCAAGACATGATAAATGCTGCTACAAAAACTGTCGAAACTGGTGTGATATCCCATGGTGATGCTTGGACCAGCAATTTCCTGTATAAATATGTAGACGGGCATGCTGTTGATGTAAAACTTATAGATTTCCAACTAACTAGATGTGCAACTCCCGTTCTGGATATCTCATATTTAATCTACGCCTGTCTTACACATGATTTAATAGAGAAGTATCATGATGAGTTACTAAAATATTATTATGACATACTTTCAAACCAGGTAAAAGAATTGGGAAGCGATCCATCTAAATTGTACCCTTGGGAGTTGTTCATGGCAGAAATCAAAAAGTATTCTTATTTTGGACTGGCTTTTAGTTTATTGTATTGGATCCTGAAGATGCTGTTAATAAGGAAATGAAGGTATATATGTACACAAAAAATATTATTATTGTAAGAAGTATGAACCGCTGTGATTGGAACATTTTCTGTGCAAGACGTATCGATTAATCATCATTAGTTAAAAAAAATCTATAAAACTTATTCTTAACATAACTGGCGAATCGTGGGTGTGTAATACATCTCTGCCTACCCCTTCGGGGATAAAGGCGTGAAGTTATGTTATGTTCTTATTCTTGGAAGATCATTATTTGTGTACTTATTACAGCCTTGTATAGTATTTACCGATTTGGATAATTTACCCTTTTCTTGTAAATATTTATTTTCAGGGAGATCAACCAGCGAATATTAATGATGTTTGGCGATTGGGCAACTTCAAAACAAAGGAGGGTAGGCTCAGAGAGGCAAACAGCCTAAAACACTGTGTGGACAGGGGATATTTATAATACAATTTTTTATATATATTAATAAAGATGCAGTAACGAGCTGTAAAGTATTTTTTTACGTTCTTTACTTATAAAAAGAATGAACTTTCTACATGTGTTAATATGCAAATCGTATTTTTTAATATGGTCCAAAATAATGGTAGCACACTGGTGCTACCTTGTGAAACACCTATGAATACTTTCCTGAAACTTTACTATACAGTTACTATTAATTGCTTTCTACTTACTAAAAATATTGTTTTAAAAATTATAACATACTTTTCGGATAATTTGACCCAAACGTCTACAAGCAATGTTTTCTGATATATTAGTTTATCATCATTAAAGAAGTCACAAGCCCCCAAAATATCTAAAAATATATACCTATTAATAAGAACTTATTAAATTATTATTAACGAGGTGTTTATAAATGGATTAATCGTGAATGTCACCTTTTTTTTTTTTTTTTTTTTTTTTTCGTGCGGAAATGAGGGTTATGTCGGGCTTGCACCGACTAAAACCGCACGCCATCTCGGGTCTTAAGACGCCGGGGTGTAAGGTTACCCATAGAGCATATCCCTCGCACCCCGACTGACCCTGGGCCATCTCCGGTTTCGAGATGGCCCCCTTACTTGCTCTCCACTGTGCCCTCTGCTAATCAGAGGGACACGTGGAAAGCTTCCGAACAGCCCCCAACAGGGCCGTCCTCGCCTCGGTCGGAGTTGGCCGTAGGCGGCAGCGTCTCTCCCACCCTAGGAGAGAGGCGCTGCCGTCTCCGTTGCCCAGGGTGCACCGCGTGGAGGTCCCCAACCAAGCACCCCCGTGAATGTCACCTAATAAATACTTTTTAGAAATTATATAGTGCTGTTAAAATCCTTAAGATTATTTTTTATACATTTATTAATTATACTTTTTAGGACGGCCTCTGTGGCGTAGCGGTAGTGCATTCGACTGCTACGACACGACAGGGAGCGCGGGTTCAATCCCCGCTCAGTGCAAATATTTGTATGCATGAATATGTCTATTTGCATTGGTCTAGGTGTTTCTCTGTATAATATGTATGATGATAATATGTATGTATTTACAAAAAGAAAAGTATATTTATCCGCATTCAGGAACATATAACACAAGCTAGTTAAACTATGCTTACTTTGGGTCTAAAAAGCGCTGTGTAGAATGTCGTAGAATATTTTTTTATAAGAAGAAAAGTCTTTATAATATATACGCTATCCTATCTAGCATAACATAGAGCCATAAGTGAATCAATACCATACTGTTGCCCCAAGCAAAGTTTCTCATTGTACGACATTCTCCCTTCCCATATCCCTCGTCCTACATCTGTTAAATCTCTCCTAGCCTTGGTACATACGTCCTTTGTAAAAATCTTTGCCAAATTTTTAGAAATTATCTCACTAAAACTGTAAATTCATGTTAGTCCATTGAAAAGTTACATTTGGGGTTGCGTTTTTTAAAGGACGCAATTTTATTTTTTTGATGATTGGGGGGGGGGGGTCCGTGTAAAGCTAAAACTAAGTTTGTGGGGTCGCCACCCTTGTCGAACGGCCGCCATCTTGAAAATAGGGGCTGAAATGGTTTTTACGATATATCTCTTAAACTATTTATCTGATAAAAAAAAATTGACAATTTTTTTTGTTGCAAATTAAATTGTCTACAACTTTGGTACAGTAACTTTTTGTCGTAGAACTATAAATAAAAAAGTTATAAGCGAAAATGTTCAGAAACTTTTTTTATCTCTTTATACGGTGGTAATAAAGATGATAATTCTCTTGACAGCCTAAGATACAAACAATTTGCCAAGGCAGGGACAAAAAGCACATTTAACTTATCTTCACTTCCTCCAATACAATACACAGGTCGCTTTCATACTTTCCGAGTCTACCATCAGGTCCATAATAATGATCTTGAAGACTGGGGCTGGAAAAACATGTGTAAAATTATTGATTCCAGTGCAGAGCTCTAAACCTCCAGCACCCCCTGAGCTTCCAAAATTGATCTTTTGCAAATGCAAAGGAAACTGTGGATCAATGTGTGGATGTCGAAAAGCAGGGCTGAAATATTCTACAGTGTGCTTCCATTGTTCTGGAGAGACTTGCAGCAACGTAATGGGGCTCTCGGAATTAATAAATGAAAATGACTTTGATGATGAACCGCCGACATTAACACCCCTTCCTTCTCCAGTTCTCCCACTGATATTTAATTCAGAAAGCCGATCAGGTGCTGAGCCGCAGCCTGGTCCATCAAAAAGACCGAGGACGGAGTAGTTCAAATTTAGAAAATCACCGTGGATTATGCCTATTGGGGATACCACGTAAAAAAAAAACGCGCCTCCAGACTCTTCCTCGTGTGTGGTGGGGAAAAGAGTCAATAATTAATTATTAATAATATTGCAAAATTAATCATTTAAAAAATTATAATAACAAAATTAAAAAAAAAAGTTACTGGACCAAAGTTGTAGAGAATTTAATTACCAACAAAAAATGTTAACAATTTTTTTTTATCAGATGAATAGTTTAAGAGATATATCGTAAAAACCATTTCAACCCCTATTTTCAAGATGGCGGCCGTTCGATAAGGGTGGCGACCCCACAAACTTGGTTTTAGCTTTACACTGGCCTACACATCAAAAGAATAAAATTGCGTCCTCTAAAAAACGCAAGGTTAGGCCTAAAAAATTTAACATTTCAATGGACTATGTCGATTCTGCTGGAAGTAACTTCGAACTTGAGCCAACCGGTCAAATTCTTGTCCACTTTATCTCCTTCGTTATTTGCTCTACTACGGGACATTGGCGAAATTGATACTGAAAGCAAAGACCCATTCATTAAAAAAAAAACAATACCATAGTTCCTCCGACTAATCAGTTTTCTTTTACGATATTAATGACAACAACGACACAAGATCTTGTCTCATTATTGTTATTAATGGCTTCAACTATTTTGTTGCTTTACAATGAATAACCATTTTGTTTTTCATGATATTGTCGGAAGTTTACGCAAATGTCACACATTGAAATAAAACTATTTTTAACGGATTCTATCGCGATTTATTTGATGTTATTTTATATTTTACATTGATCCCGACGTTTCGGTTTGCTTTTCAGCAGCCATGGTCACGGGGAGATCACTCTACCGTGTGATTTTATTCAACCATTTTGTTTTTTTTTTTTTTTACTAATTTACTTCATGAGCGATACTGGTTCCAATTCTGTTTAGTTACTTATTTATTAGTTAGACTATCGCAGCTACTACCAACACTATTTACATAGAAAATACACAAATGATATACTATCTAAATTAGGATAGGCATATGGTCTAATGTGGATGTTTTTGGGGCGCACCAAGTTCTTCTTCGCCCAAGTCCACCTCACCTGCAAACCGGTCGTACTGATTGACGGACGAGGTTCATGCAGGGCTTTCCTCCCGCAGTGTCCTCTCAGATGGCAAACTAACAGGAACAGCGGCGGTAGCCCTGTGGCAACGGACTGCCGAGACGAGGTGTCGAGTTCGATCCCCAGTCGCCCCGGACACACACCTCTGACATTTCGTAGTTATGTGTGTTTTAAAAATGATAATTATTGCTTGCTTAGCAATGTGCCCGGTAGATGGCAATAGGCTCGCCCCCTATTACATTGGGACCTTAACATAACTGGCGAATCGAGAGTGTTTAATATATCTCTGCCTACCCCTACGGGGATACAGGCGTGAAGTTATATATGTACTAACAGGAACAGAAGGTTTAAGTGGACCACGGGCTCCGAAGTGTAACCCTCAGATACCACTGGGAACCACGCTAATATAATGATGATGATGATAAGTGAAGAGCTGAGGTGGTTACCTATTCGACTTCGTTGGAATGTTCACATCCGACGGCCTTTGTGGCGTAGAAGTGCATTCGACTGCTACGACAGGGGCCGCGGGTTCGATTCCCGCTCAGTATTTGTTTGCATGAATATGTCTATTTGCATTGGTCTGGGTGTTTTTATATGTATGTATTTACAAAAAAAAAAAGTATATAAGTATGTTTATCCGCATTCTGGAACCCATAACACAAGCTAGTTAAACTATGCTAACTTTGGGTCTAGATAGCGCTGTGTAGAATGTCGTAGAATATTTATTTATTTCTCCTTTGTTTGTTATATAAGATACGAGCTAAGCGCGCGACTTCATCCGTGTCGATTTAGATTTTTAGAGTTTGTTATGTTATGCTATCGGAGTTACTCTGGAACGCCAGGGTAAATCTGATTTTATTCACAATTTTGTGGGTTTTAATTTCTTTTCTCGTTACCCTCTTTAAGTTTCTGAGATTAAAGTAGCTTATGTTATGCCTTGTAACATTACCAATTTGTCAGTGAAAGTCCCGTCAAAATCGGCCCAGCCGTTCCAGAGTAAATGAGATTTTATTCACAATTTAGTGGGTTTTAATTTTTTTACGCGGATGCCTAATTAATGCTCTAAAATTAAAGTAACCCATGTTACGCCTTGCAGCATTACCTATCTGCCAGTGAAAGTCCCGTCAAAATCGGCCCATCCGTTCCAGACATTACCACTTTCAAACAGACAGACATACAGATAAAAATTTAAAAAAAATGTATTTTTGTTATACTTCTCGTGTAGGTATACTCATGTCCAATCATTAAAAATCAGTTATTTTAATATTACTAACAGACACTTCAATTTTATTTTATTGTATGTATAAATTACTTAACCCTTCAACTCCTTCCTATCTTAAAGGAGGTTTCGAGTTCCTTCACGATACTCATACGAGACGTCATTTATTAAGGTCATCAGAAGACTTAAGACTGAAGATTCCGTTGCATACAACAGCTTTTTAAGACAACTCCTTCACAATTTCAGCCATTCGTCTGTGGTATAAGCTACCAGTGGACATAAGAAAAGCTCAGAATTTGTCCAATTTTAAGTCTATAGTGAAGGAACACTATTTATCACTGTGAAACATGTTGTTCTATTGCAAGTTTAATTTTAAAATGCGTTTAAATATTTTTAGGTAACTGGCGTCTGTAGACCCGAGACGGCGTGCGGTTTTAGTCGGTTCAAGCCCGACATAACCGCCCCCGCTGGCACGCGGGGGGGTATCCGAAGGGATTTCCGCACGAAAAAAAAAAAAAAAAAAAAAAAAAAGGTAACTATGTGTAGATTGTGTAGTATATTGTTTTTTTTTTTTTTACGTGCGAAAATCCCTTCGGATACCCCCCCGCTAGCTAGCGGGGGTGGTTATGTCGTGTCTCGAATAAAACCGCACGGTGTCCTCCCCAAGTGTCCGTTGCCGGGCACTCCGGGTAAGCCCTCGAAAGGATAACCCCAGGGTTGCCGGCGGACCTTGGCCGCCACTCGGGGGGCAGGGTTCTCTCCCGCTCCCTCCGAGTACGGTGGATGTCTTAGACATTCCAATTGAAGCTCCTGTAATTTGGTAGCCGTCTGTTGTGCAATCTGTGGTCTAGCGATGTCCTGAAGCAGCAGTGGCCTATAGCGATTGCCCAGCCTCGGTTGTTTAGCAGCTAGCTTTTCCATCATGGTTTGCAGTTGCTGGCAATACACATTCGCCGTAATCGTCTGGCCAGATTTAAAAAAGCTGTAGTGAACGACACCGGCACTAGTCCACCAAATGCTCACAAGTAATTTTTTTTTGAGTCAATTTTCGCTTGGGGCAGGATTTGGCTGGTTCGCCAGGGTTCAGCCATAGCGATGAGCGTATCCGATTTTCGTACAGGATCCACTTTTCATCACAGATAATAATTCGATTTAAAATCCCTTCATTATTGTGCCGGTTGAGTAATGTAACGCAGCAGTCTACGCTCGTTTGTCGGTTTGCTGCACTCAATTCATGAGGTACTACTGTGATCCGTCCTCCATGAGCGCAGGCCTGGGGGTGGCAGGTGAGGCCGCCTGTCACCCCAGCAGAAGCAGGCCGGGACGGTGGGGCGACTTGCGCCCCTCCCCCAAACCGGGGCAAGACGGGGACACCGTGGTTCCCAAACCCGAGGGGGCCATCTCGAAACCGGAGATGGCCCAGGGTCAGTCGGGGTGCGAGGGATATGCTCTATGGGCAACCTTACACTCCGGCGTCTGTAGACCCGAGACGGCGTGCGGTTTTAGTAGGTACTACTGTGATACCGGTGAGGTTTACTGGTGGTAGAAATTTGTTAACACTAATTTGTCATAAAATTCGGCCGGGTGGGTACCACCGTGCATGATTGCGAAAAACCCTCCATAGTAATCCAATTTCGGTTTGATTGCGTTCAGGGGTCAGCAAGTGCATTGCCGGGCAGGAGGATTGTGTTCGCAGCACTAGTGGGACCGGTGGGTGTCACGCGGTGCTGCGACGATAATCGTCTTCTGATGAGGCCGTCAAGCTGAGTGCCACCACTGTGTAATGGTGACCCTCTTTCCTGAGACTTTACCCTCAGCTTACCATCAGGCGAGGTGAAGTCAAATTGACGTTTCCTAAATATAAAAAAAGGTACCCACCTTTCAAGCTTTTTCACCTTCCCAATTTGCTTCAATTGGATTAAAAATAGTTTTATCACTAACACTGCAGCCTACAGCTAACTCGGACATGTTTTGCGATTGATCCTCTTCCACAATAGCCTTCAATTCTTCATTAACAACTTTGGTCTCCATCCACGGGGCTTGTTCTGCAGGTCAAAATTTCCAGAACGAAAAGGTTGGAACAAAAAGCGCACTGTATTTTTTTTGCGACACCGCCGCCATACACGTCAATAATCCTTCCAGCCGTTTCTGCAGCACTGATGCCACGATGGAACTCGTACTCGTAAAGTTTTCCATTTTGTAAACTGAGTGACGCAAAGAAAAAAGCAAACGAGGAAAAAACAAATGAATTACGGTTTTCTAAACGCAAAAGCATGAGTAAATAGCTGTATAAATTTGAAATTGGAATTCCTACCTAAAGAGGAGATATTTGAGATCAAAGTGACCGGTACGACAAAACGCCAATTTCATATGTAAGGACCTTTTTTTTTTTTTTTTCGTGCGGAAATCCCTTCGGAACCCCCCCCCCCCGCCGGCCAGCGGGGGCGGTTATGTCGGGCTTGAACCGACTAAAACCGCACGCCGTCTCGGGTCTACAGACGCCGGAGTGTAAGGTTGCCCATAGAGCATATCCCTCGCACCCCGACTGACCCTGGGCCATCTCCGGTTTCGAGATGGCCCCCTCGGGTTTGGGAACCACGGTGTCCCCGTCTTGCCCCGGTTTGGGGGAGGGGCGCTAGTCGCCCCACCGTCCCAGCCTGCTTCTGCTGGGGTGACAGGCGGCCTCACCTGCCAACCCCAGGCCTGCGCTCATGGAGGACGGAGGTCGTTAAGCGACCTCCGGCGCCTGAGTCGCCTGCGACGCGCGGCGAGCATGTTGCGGGCTCGGCGGGCCGGGAGAGTTCTGAACCTCTCCCGGGCGCGCTCCGCCATCTCCTTCGCGAGCATCACATGCTCGCAGAAGGAGGTGGCGGCTGCCCACGCGCTCGCGCTCCGCACCATTGCCGCAATCATGCTGCCGAGCGAGAGGACTCCCACCCCGATGGCTGCCACGAGGTCACGCCTCGGCACCTCCCACGCCGGGCAGTCCGCCAGCGTGTGCAGCCCTGAGTCCTCGCTCGCGTCACAGTGATGACACTCAGGCGTTGGCTCAATATTAAAGCCGCAAACAAGAGTGTGTGTGTGTGCGCGTTTTGTTCAGGATAGTAAAGGAGATAGTGGGGCTCATAGATCATCATCATCAAAACAAGGTTACAACTTTTCTGAATGCACCCTTCTAGCCGGGAAATCTAGTCGAAGTGTACCTGTGTGCGATGTGCCTTGTTAATATATTATATAGTTGCATGTTAGAAAAATAAGTTAGCTGTAGTTGTGATGTTGTTAGTTGTAAAAAAGTAGTATAACATATAAGCGCTTTGGTTCTTGTATGGCTGTTAGCTTGTATTGTTTTTATTATCTAAATAAATAAAACATTCACCATGGTAGAGACGGTACAATACTGCCAAAGATGCAACGTCTTTACGCCACTTCAAAGTCCTTTTTTTTAACGTGTGGAAACCCCCACTGGCTTCACCCCATCGGTGCCAACGATGGGGTGGGCATATCGGAATCGGATCGACTAAAACCACACGGTGTCCTCCCCAAGTGTCCATTGCCGGGCACCCCGGGTAAGCCCTCGAAAGGATAACCCCAGGGTTACCGGCGAACCCGCATCAGTGAGTTGGCTGCCGCGTGTAGGACACACACGACTCGCCTCCGTCTTGGCCTACTTCTGTAAGGACGGCGAGTCGGCCAGATGCCGTCCTCAGGCCCCGATCATGGAGGTCGGTAGTCCCGTGCGTAGACGAGCCTGCGGCGACCTCCCCGCAGACTGCGGAACTCGAGGAGGCAGGGTTGTCTCCCGCTCCCTCTCCGCCACCTCTTTCGCGCGTATTACCTGCACGCAGAAAGAGGCGGTGGCGTATCACTTGCTGCCGTCGGAGACCACGGCCCTCACCATGGTCTCTAACGAGAGAACGTCCACGCCCAGGACCGCAACGAGATCCCAGCGTTGACTCGCCCACGCAGAGCACTCCACCAACGTGTGGAGCGCCGTGTCTCCGCCAGGATCCTCGCAGTTCTGACACTGCGGCGTTGTCTCCCGGTAGATGCGCCACAGATACTCACCGAAGCACCCGTGCCCGGTAATTATCTGGCACCTCGGAGAGGTCACCGTGGTGCCTATCCAACCACTCTTTCATGATAGGCCTCCCCGCCGCGATGGTGGATTCCTCCATGAGTTCCTGGCAGATCGCTGAGCCCTGATTTCTCGGGACTCCGGCCTATGGCCCCGCTCAAGCGCCTCCTTGCAACATTGGTACAACGACGCAAGAGCTCTCGCTTCCAGGTCCCTTGGAGGGGTCCCGGCTAGGAGACATGTCACCTCGACGGAGATCGTGCGGTACTCCCTGATGACTTTGACGGCCATCGCTTTTAACAGGTTGTTGAGCACAGCCACGTTGCGAGCCGCCAGAGTCTACGCCCATATGGGGGCCCCGTACAGGGCCATGCTTCGCACGATGCCCAGGATGAGGACTGTTCGCCGCTGGAATTTATTGAACACATACTACTCATAGAAATTTAAAACCTGACTTGAGTATAGCTTGTGTTTTATTGTTGCTGTTAAACTAAGCATGGATTCAAAAACATGAATAATAATACAAAAATACAATTGTTTTTAAATACAATGTAACTTTTTTTTTTTTTTGAAAGCAAGGCTACTTCATAATTTGCTGTCACATCTCAAAATCACCAACACACAAGGTAGTGCAGGAGATTATTTCATCAATTTCAAAGATATACAATACTTTAAACTGATATGAAGTGTAAATAGCCTCACGTATAAAATAATTTAAAAAAACACGTTTAAAAATATATCACCATTTGTTCACAATTTGCACTTGTGCGGCTCTCATACTTTTACCACAGAATATATATCATTGAGCGAAGCTCATCAGAGCTTTGCTCTCCTTTAGACGACTCATGTACCTATTTCGTCAGACCATCTTCTCCTCCCAAACGGCTTAACCGATTCTAATGAAATTTCACACAAGCAAAGAGGTTACTATATGGGAAGGACATATAGGCTGTGTAATTAAAAATTCATGTTTACCACGGAGGAACAATTACCGGAAAAAAATATTTAAATCTGATTTCTCAATGAACAAAAAAGCCTCATTCACGCGATTGGTATTAAAATAAGTAATTTGTTCATATACATAAGACAAAAAAAGAAAAACGAAAATCGGACTAGCCATTGAGGAATCATCACCGTTAGAAAAAGTCCTGGTGAAATTGCTTCGCTCAATTTTTGCAACAGCAGAATGTAATTCAGACCTAATTTTACTATGGTACTGTTTATACACTAGTTAGGTACTCATATCAAGCAAGCCGGGGTCGACCTCCCAGAACATACATTGATCAAATAATTGAGATACTGAAAAAGGGCAGGTCAAAAGCACTCGAAACCGGCGGGCTTGCTTGAAAAGGTTTGATGAAAGTGAAGAAAGCTTGTGAAGTATGTAAGAACAGAAGCAGATGGCGGGCTGTTGTCTCTGCTTACCCCGGAGGGAAAAAGGCATGAGTATATGCATGTATCAAGTGAAGTGTATAGGGTCTTCCAACACCTTCAGGGCCCAAGTCGACCTCACCTGCAAGTCGGTGCACCTGCTAAACAACGGACGAGGCTCTGGCGCACGCGCACCTCTTGGAGTTGGGAGGTCAGACTGCAGTCTCTCTTTTAAAAGTCAACAAATCAATTGTAAATAATTACCGAACCCCGGACTCCAAAGTGTGCACTTTGGACGCCACCGAGAAATCGCTTGGAGGATAATGATGATTAACTAAAAATATTTTCATATAAAATATAAAAAAGCGATAGCCCAGTGGTGTACGTAACGGACTGCTGAGACTAGGTCTCGAGTTCGATCCCCAGTCGCCCCGGGCACACACCTCTGACTTTTCGTAGTTATGTGTGCATTAATAAATGTTAATTATCGCTCGCTTACTACCTAATGTGGCCGGTTGATAGCAATAAGCTCGCCCCCTATTACATTGGGATCTTAACATAACTGGCGAATCGTGGGTGTGTAATACACCTCTGCCTACCCCTTCGGGGCTACAGGCGTGAAGTTATAAAATTGGATGTAGACCACCAAGATGTTCAGGGTCACCTGTGATTAGAACCTAAAGTAATTCAGACAAAATCGCAACATATTTATTAGTTTTAATCAACGAAATTTATATGAATCCTCTGTCAACACAGTGTTTGATGTTGTTCGCCTCTCTGAGTCTGCCCTCCTTGGTCTTGAAGTTGCCCACCTGTTGATACACATCATTAATATTTACTACTTCATCGCCCTGAAAAGAAATAATATAAATTGAATTTAAACGTTAAATAAACGTTAAATTGAAACGTTAGACATTTGACAGCGTTGCAAAAAACTTCTAGGAATTCTTTGCATATAAACAGACAACTAAAAATGGTTTCGTACATAGGTATTATATATCAGATCTGGCCATCTAACTTTTAATTGGTCGCTTCGCAATCATTCGCGAAGATTGCGCAGTACGCCATGAATTGCTTGCAGTGAGTCACACTGCTCAGTGCCAAAAATGTACCACATAGAGACAAAAGGTATATTTCAATTAAATTTTTAAGCATTTTGTATGCTTACTTTTTTCTAAAGATTTAGATCGGAAAAAGAGAACATCTAGGACGGGACTTGAACCCGCGACCAGTCCCTTACAGGGGGAATGCTCTTATCAACTCAGCCACCTAGACATGTCCCAGATATTCCAAATTCTCCGATACACTAATACGTCTTAAGGCGACGTTGGAGCCATCTACCGTAATTCTTGCGAACTACGGAAACAATGAACAACTTTACAGTCATTTTTAAACATTGTTTTTTGATGACTCCGCCTAATTAATTCAATAAAAATTTTAAGCATTTTGTATGCTTACTTTTTTCTAAATATTTAGACCAACGTCGCCTTAAGACGTATTAATGTATCGGAGAATTTCGAATATCTGGGACGTGTCTAGGTGGCTCAGTTAGTCAGCGCATTCCCCCTGTAAGGGACTGGTCGCGGGTTCAAGTCCCGTCCTAGATGTTCTCTTTTTCCGATCTAAATCTTTACAAAAGGTATATCTTTTTTCGTACCGGATTTTCATTTGGATACCTTATAGATTCCTAAGATCTTGGTGAATATATATGTTTTACAAAAAAACTAAAGTAATTTAATTATCGTTGCAATCATTGGAAGACAGACCGCCTCGAAAACCAATTCCTGCTATATCACGGTCATGGTTTTTGCATGATTATCTTAGCGTAGTTGCTGAAGCTCTCCTCGAAGTATTCAGTCTCCTCCTACCTCTTCTACTTCTTTTGATCTGGTTTCTGTGTCAAAAGATAGAATTACCTCTATTTCCATATTAACAGCATCTTCAGGAGCCAGTACGATGAAGGGTGTCGACTGCAAACTAAAGGCCAGGCCAGAATAAGAATACTTCTTAATTTCTACCATGAACAACTCCCAAGGATACAGCTTAGACGGATCACTTCTCAAATCTCTGATCTGGTTTGAAAGTGTGTCGTGATAAAGTTTTAGTAAGTCATCATAATACTGGTCTCTTAAATCTTGACAAGTACAACTATAGAAGAAAAATGTAATATCCATGACAGGAGTAGCACATCTTACTAGTTGGAAATCTATAAGTTTTGCATCGACAACGTTCCCGTCTACATATTTATACAGGAAATTGCTTGTCCAAGAATCACCATGAGATATCACACCAGTTTCGATAGTATTCGTAGCTGCATCTACCAAGTCTTTATATGTTTCTGGTGCAGCAAACTGCTTTATTTTTTCCACATATATAGAATTTGGGAATTCTTTTTCGACAGCGTCGATAGCAATACCACAAAGATTTTTCCAAAATACAGTATACCACCCCCAATAATGGTGGTCGTAGTAAGTTTCGAAAATAGCATTTCGTAATATCTCAAACTTCTCAGGCTCCTGGTCTTTCATTGCGTATGATAAGGCATGAAACTGAGCAAATACCCTCAAATTCACTTTACAGTGTTCTAAATCCATACATTCCTGACGAACAGCTACTGGACTAAACCCCTCTACATTAGTGTCTTCAAGACAAATGACGTCGTTGTTCCCGTCGCAGTAAGCAAAAACTAATTTTGCGTAGTTATGGAATGGATCCTTAACCTTTTTCGTCGATTGAAAATTTAATAATCCTGGAAGAACTGTTACGTAGAAATTGAATTCATTCTTGAAGAAATCATGTAAACGATTACTCAGTTTTCTGGAAACGCTGGAAGGCATGTACTTGAGAGCAACTAGAACAAACTTCTCATTACCGATATTATTGACTCCGTATATTCTGATACGAATAAGTTCGCTCTGGTACGCGTCACCTTTGGCAATTTCGCCTAAATACTGTAATGAGAAATACAGGCTCTAAAAGATTCATGTATTTAAAGCGTCGGTAGCTTAGTGGTTAAGGAGTCGACCCTATGATCAAGAGGTTCCGGCTTCCAATCCTGGCCATTAAACTACCGACGTGAACCCACTCCTAACACAAACAATCAAGCTTGGCTGGAGGGGTTAGGGGGAATATTAGTAATTTCGGTTACTAATATTCTATTAATAAAAACAATAATTTTAACTCTAAGTGCCAGTAATATGTCAAGGAATGCATTAACATAAAAATAGATGTGTAGATTATTCTTTACTGTGCACTAAAAATATCGTACATTATCACTTACTTAAACTAAGCATACGTGTGTAATAGCGTGAAACAACCTTGAGATGTACATTACGACAAAATGACCTACTCATATTATTATAATTCTTCTGAATTCAGTATAGTTGTGTGTGTTATTTGTATGGCTAAAATCGGCTGAGTTTACTCGCTTCAAATGCTATAGGGCTCTATAGCATTTGAAGCGAGTAAACTTTTACACCGTTTAATTTACTAAATTGGGTGTATAACTTCACCAGCAATCCGATATACCTAATGATTGACAGACGAGGCTCTGATTCAGTCTGTCGCTCTTGGTTGGCAGGTCAGACGGCAGTCGGTCCCGTGAAACCGATGAAACCAAAAAAGAGGAGAATGAAGGCAGACGGAGGACTAGAAGAAGAATAGAAACAAAAGAAGTTTTGCTAAAAAAAGAAAATTGAATCTTACCGCCCAATGAGTGAAGGTGTATTCCTCATTAAACCAGTCCGTCAGGGCCTTGTTTAGCCGTTCGTTTGTCACTAACGGACTCACATGAGTAAGGGTAGTGAAGTCATCCGACATAGTGTTCAATTCTGAATGTAATAAATACGACAAGTTAGGCACACATTCATAAATTCATAGTCTTACCATGAGATTGTTGTAGTTCCACATCGTAGGACTATTTCAGTAGATAGTATCTATTAGTAAACATACAACAGGCATTTTGACTATATTTAAAATATTGTACGAATTGTTGTCATCCTAATAAAATATACCGTAAAAACATATTTTATTAATTTTCAATATAAAATAAGTTCCTTTTTGTTAAAAAATCAAGATTAAAATCTCACTTTTTTTGAGATTTGATCACGTGCTTATAAACACTCTGTGACGTCAAACATAAGTAAACAGAGTTTTTCAATACAGGCTGTCTGCATTTCCTAGTTAATCGACTGGTTCAATTATTAATTACTAATAATGTTTCACTTTTATCTTATATATCTCAAAATAAACCATTATTGTTGCAACTAATTTCAATAATTATATAAACGTGCTTTAAGTCGCTTACTATTTACTTTGGTGTGACGTCACATGTCACGGGATCCGTTATGGCGCCTACTTTTTTTAAATCAAACTTTAATATTGATTTTTATCGTAAATAAAACCGTTCTCAAAAAAAATTGATGCCATCTGCATTTTTATGTTGTATTACATAATAGAGAACTGTTTTTTATCAGTAGTCAAATACCCTATTATAGAGTTTATTGACATAAATGGGAGGCAAGCTCAACGCTCGTAAACTGACAACATCGCAGAGTATCATAATATCACAATCGCACAATTTCACACTCATATACAATAATTATCATAATCGCATAAGATTGCACTCAACAATGGCATAATTGCACACTCATACACGAACAAAAAGATTGTTATTAAAAGTTATGTACCGTAAGTCATATAGATTCCCTACAAGTGAACTTTATGCAATTAGTAATCTCCTTTCTATTAGAAAATTATATATCCTACACGCTGTCCTAAAATTACATAATTCATTAAGTTATAATCGTGACATTGTGAATAGAAGGCGCAAATTTATACTCTGCTGCTCCTGTTGTCGCGGTAAAAAGTACTTAGTTATGCTAGGAGACAATTTGCTAGACAATCGGCACACTTATACAACACAATAAATAAACATCTTGATATATATCATATGAATTACCACAAATGCAAAAAGACGCTACTGGTATGGTTACAAAGTAAAAGCTATGATGAAACGGAGGTCCTTATGAACACTATTTCATAATCCTATTTACCCAAGCATGTGATGTAGTTTTGTATATATACCTACATATACATGTTTTGTTAGTCTTATTATATAGCCTGGTACAGTAAGGTATTATGTATAAGTTTATATAACAACTGTTATGGAAGAGAAGAGGGGGTATCCTAACACAAGTATAGTGTATACTTAAAAGGATACTCTCGTCATGGATATGTTTAAAATTGTACAAGTTAAAGAAATAAAGATTTTTAATTTTTTTTAATTTTTTTTTTTTTTAATACAATCGTACATTATGAGAATCGCATAAATCGTTATACTCTCACACCCAGAGCTCACACCTCTAGATCCACATAATGTCACAATCGCACAATGTTACACCTCTGCCTATCCCTTTTTTTTTCATGCGGAAATCACTTCGGATACCCCCCCGCCGGCCAGCGGGGGCGGTTATGTCGGGCTTGAACCGACTAAAACCGCACGCCGTCTCGGGTCTACAGACGCACCAAACCGCACCCCGACTGACCCTGGGCCATCTCCGGTTTCGAGATGGCCCCCTCGGTACCTCTGCCTATCCCTTCGGGGAAACAGGCGTGAAGTTAGGTATGTATATATGTACACTCTCACGATATAATAGTACCCGGGTTAGTTGAACTCGTATCGATTCACTACCGTGGTAGTATTATTAGTTAATATTAATTCTGTCCTCTGTTTTATTGCTGTCTAGTGACCTGCCCTCGGTTAATAATTTTGAGTTAAAAAAGAAGTCATTTTTTAACTCAAGCCATCGTAATTTACATAAAAATATAAAATATGTTCATTTGTTCAATAATTAGAATGAGAGATTGAGCTAGTTCTAGTCTTTAACAAATCTTTTTTCTATTTTGTTCGTGCGGAAATCCCCCCGGATTCCCTCCCCCCTCGCCGGGACAGCGGGGGTGGGGGGCTTGAACCGGCTAATACCGCACGCCGTCTCCGCCCCCTGCGAATGATGTTCAAATGCAAATCAACACACTGTATAGTCAAATAGTGTAGTGTAACGAACTAAAAAGGATACATGACATTATTATCAGATCAATATAACCTTTATCGCAAAACAACACTGGTAACTTAATGACAATGCATTCAATTTTCGTTTAAATATTTCGATTAGATATACTTAGACAATATTAATATTCTCGTATCTTCTGAGGACCTCTGTGGCGTAGCCGTAGACCGTCCGATTCCTAAGTCAGTGGTCACAGGTCCCATTCCCGCTCAATGTAAATATTTGAATGCATTTTGTCCACATTGGTCTGGATGTTTCTATGAATGAAAGTATGCTTATCCACATTCTAGAACGCCTATGACAAGCTCCTCTTAGTCTGGGTATAGATGGCACTGTGCAATTATGACCTCCAATATCTTACAAGGATTTTGACTTAGGTATTTCTTTCTTTATTTATTTCTTTCTTTCCCATCATGGAGGATTGGCTGGAGAGGCGACACGGAAGCCTCTCGTACCGACTGACGCAGGTGATCTCCGGGAAGGGGTGCTTCGGGGACCACCTGCATCGGATCAGGAAGGAGCCAACGCCTGAGTGTCATCACTGCGACGCGAGCGAGGACTCAGGGCGTGGGAGGCGCCGAGGCGTGACCTCGTGGCAGCCATCGCGGTGGGAGTCCTCTCGCTCGGCAGCATGATTGCGGCAATGGTGCGGAGCACGAGCGCGTGGGCCGCCGTCACCTCCTTCTGCGAGCATGTAATGCTCGCGAAGGAGGTGGCGGAGCGCGCCCGGGAGAGACTTAGAACTCTCCCGGTCCGCCAAGCCCGCAACTTGCTCGCCGCGCGTCGCAGGCGACTCAGGCGCCGGAGGTCGCTTAACGACCTCCGTCCTCCATGAGCGCAGGCCTGGGGGTGGCGGGTGAGGCCACCTGTCACCCCAGCAGAAGCAGGCCGGGACGGTGGGGCGACTAGCGCCCCTCCCCCAAACCGGGGCAAGACGGGGACACCGTGGTTCCCAAACCCGAGGGGGCCATCTCGAAACCGGAGATGGCCCACGGTCACTCGGGGTGCGAGGGATATGCTCTATGGGCAACCTTACACCCCGTCGTCTGTAGACCCGAGACGGCGTGCGGTTTTAGTCGGTTCAAGCCCGACATAACCGCCCCCGCTGGCACGCGGGGGGGTATCCGAAGGGATTTCCGCACGATGAAAAAAAAAAAAAAAAGGTATTTCTTTCTTCGACTAATGGCTGAAAAGGTTTCTATTGCTTCAACGAAATTTTAAGAGTAAATTTTAAAACAAGTGGAACTAAAATAAAAACATTTTAGAAATAAGCTTTTATTACGTTCTAGTTAATCATCATCATCATCATCATCATCAACCTATTAGTCCACTGCTGGACATAGGTCTCCCCTAATGAGCGCCATAGCGCCCTGTCTTCAGCTTAAGAAATAAAAATTAAAGATAAGAACTAAAAATTTAAAATCAAACTAGCCAAAGCTCGATGGTGTTAGGGATGGGGTCATTTCATTACAGAGTTCCTATGACCATCTTCCAGCTCCATCATCAGACCCTGGTTACCATTGAAAGATAAACCACTCGTCAAGACGATTCAAACGAGCCCAAACTCGATGAGGTGGTGTCGTTTCATTGCGAAGTTCCTATCGCCACCTTCCAGCTCCATCATCAGATCAGCACTATGTCATCATAATATTGCATTATCATGCGATTTACACATTATGCAAAATTTTAACTCAATTGGTAACCGAAAGTAGATCTAATTTAATTTGCAAGATTTGATGACAAACATCGGGACAGGTGAAGCGAAATAAAAGCCTATTGTTAGGGAATTATGAAACTGTAAAAAAAATCTCATATTTTTATATGACTGAGCGTTCATACGTAACGCTTCCAAAAAAAATATATAATATCATATTTACCGGAATTTTACATTAATGGTAGAGTTGAAATATATGAAATCATTATTTTAAAATTAGATTCTGAAAAGAATAACGAGGAAATTAAGACATTTTGTTTGAACAATTGCTACTAAATTACTTGTTCAATTACCGCAAAATTGCTCGCAGTAAGTTCGGTCTGGGAGGTCTTATTATAAAGTATTGTATCTTTATAATTGCTACGCTTATCTGGACTAACGAATTATCAACTCGAACAACATCTTTACATTTTATTTAAACATAAATATTGAGTCTGAACGATTCTACACTTTTAAGCTTACTTTTAAACACCTAAGTAAAAAAAAATTACGCACGTCCAATAAACATTAACATAAACATGGAAAATATAAATTCTTCACCAAAACTAGGACGTAGATGTACTCACAGTTTCACTGTCAGACAGTAAAATTTCGCTTATTACTTGAGCACACTCTTTCAGCTCTATGTACCTTGGAGTACTGTCCCGCTCTTCGCTACTTAATAACTGCTATTATACACCGATAACGATAGCGCCAACGCAATACACACACTTAAATATTTAAATTGCTCCTCTATCGGAGCTTTCTTTGAGCAGCAAACCAGCACTGTAAATTACTTAGGTGCAAAAATTCGGCAAGCAATTGAGCAAAAACACATACTTTGTCATATACCACACATACAACTCCAATTAAATTTGCAGTTAACTTGCGCCAAGTTGCACCTGTGTCTACATTTGTAACAATATTGACACAATATTCATTTACCGTCTAGGTACCAAAACACAGTGGTGGGTGCCAGGTGAGGCCGCCTGTCACCCCAGCAGAAGCAGGCCGGGACGGTGGGACGACTAGCGCCCCTCCCCCGAACCGGGGCACGACGGGGACACCGTGGTTTCCAAACCCGAGGGGGCCATCTCGAAATCGTAGATGCCCCAGGTACAGTCGGGGTGCGAGGGATATGCTCTATGGACAACCTTACACCCCGGCGTCTGAAGACCCGAGACGGCGTGCGGTTTTAGTCGGTTCAAGCCCGACATAACCGCTGGCCGGCGGGGGGGTATCCGAAGGGATTTCCGCACGAAAAAAAAAAGGGTACCAAAACACACACATTGCCCTCCAGCATGGAGTGAGAAAGGGGGATGTGATGTTCCCCAAACTATTCACCAAAGCACTAGAAGACGTCTTTAAGGCAGTGAGTAAATACAATCGGCGAGTACAAAGGTTCGCTGACGACATCGTGATAGTTGCAGAGACGCTGGAGCAGCTGGGTGAGATGCCGCACAGTCTAAATAGATTGTCTTGCTGTAAACTTGGGGAAAACCATGATTATGTTCAATGAATGTGCTACACCGAGACCAATTACCATCGAAAGATCGACACTCGAAATTGTTTAAGAATAAATTTGTATACCTGCTCCCAACATTTATAAAAATAAGAAATAAAAAAATGCCTTGGACAGATTGTCCAGCTCGGTAGAAACAACTTCGTGAAAGAAATCACCAGTCGGATCCGATTGGGATGAGCAGCAATTGGCAAATTAAATCGGTCTTTCTTCTCGGCCTTACAGCAAAATGCCTCAAAACGAGGGTCTCCGACCAGTTATCCTAGTGGGTCCAGCCTTTTATGACTTACAGTGCTGAAACGTGGACATTGACGATGAAGTTAGTCCACCAAGTGGGCTTTATTATATTCTAGTACTGACATTGTTTATGAAGACAACGAAGGTGACGTAAAGATGCGCATGTAATACAAAAGGACATATGAGTTGAGTAAAACAGCATCATATCGTAACATGAAACAGTATGTTATGAAAGTGCCCCGAGAAAAGTTACACATGCAATATGAATCACAATATTATGAATTTTATCGTCAATATAATGCATTTTTTTTGTAATTCAAGAAATGTGCGATCATTTAGCCAATATCAGTGAAAGCTATGACTATAATTATTTTTTATAAATACAAAGATTTTATTTTGCCATATGAACAACTACGGCAGTCGGTACGGGCTTTTTTTTTGTATTTAGGACACGTCAATTTGACTTCACTTCGCCTGATGGTAAGCTGAAGGTAAAGTCTCAGGAAAGAGGGTCACCATTACATACACGTACCATGTTAACAATGGCGGCAATTACTACGGAAACAATGAACAACTTTACAGTCATTTTTAAACATTTTTCCGATCTAAATCTTTAGAAAAAAGTAAGCATACAAAATGCTTAAAAATTTAATTGAATTAATTAGGCGGAGTCATCAAAAAACAATGTTTAAAAATGACTGTAAAGTTGTTCATTGTTTCCGTAGTTCGCAAGAATTACGGTAGATGGCTCCAACGTCGCCTTAAGACGTAATAATGTATCGGAGAATTTCGAATATCTGGGACGTGTCTAGGTGGGTCAGTTGGTCAGAGCATTCCCCCTGTAAGGGACTGGTCGCGGGTTCAAGTCCCGTCCTAGATGTTCTCTTTTTCCGATCTAAATCTTTAGAAAAATCGTCAAATAGGTTGTGGAGGTCAGTTAGCAGTCGCTTCACGAAAAAAAAAAGGAAGTTCAGCCGCTTCGTAGTGAGACTGAAAAGTCGACCACAACTGAAATCAGAGAATGATGACCAGGTGTTGGCTGCGGTTCTCACGTCGCGCGCCGTGGAATAATGATCCCATTCGTGTAACCGTTCTTCCTATTCCTAAGATATAAGTGTTTTATTCCTATGTAATTTTGAGGGTTCCGTTGCCAAATGGCAAAAAACAGGACCCTTATCGATTCGTCATCTCTGTCTATCTGTCCGTCCGTATGCCACAGCCACTTTTTTCCGAAACTATAAGAACTATGCAGTTGAAACCTGGTAAATAGATGTATTCTGCGAACCGCATTAAGATTTTCACACAAAAATAGAAAAAAAAACAATACATTTAGGGGGCTCCCCTTACTTAGAACTGAAACTCAAAAATATATTTTTCATCAAACCCATATGTGTAGGGTCTCTATGGATAGGTCTTCAAAAATAATATTGAGGTTTCCAATATGATTTTTCTCGTAACTGAATAGTTTGCGCGAGAGACACTTCCAGAGTGTTAAATGTGCCCCCCCCCCCCCCCCCCCCCCTCTAAACTAAGAGAATGATATAACTAAAAAAAGATATGATGTACATTACCACGTAAACTTCCACCGAAAATTGGTTTGAACGAGATCTAGTAAGTAGTTTTTTCTTAATACGTCATAAATCGTAAACCGCATATTACCTTTCATGCAATCAACTCAAATATAAAATTACTAATTACTTGCTGCTACGGAACCCTTCATGGGCGAGTCCGACTCACACTTGACCGCTTTTTATACTATAATCTATCTCTGCGTCTTATTTCATTGAGGTCCATTGGTTATTACTGGTAAACCTGACGATCAACTAATGAGGCTCTGACGCTGGTTTCGTTTACTGAGTTGGGAGATGAAACGTTAGCCACTCCCGTAATAGCCCAAGTAAGCCAAACATGAAATGAAAAGCGGACTCCGAACCGATGTTGACGGGAATTTCTTTGGTAGATAACTGATGGATGTGATAAGCCGCAACTTTGGCTATTTTTTTAGGAAAAATATTAAAAAACCCAGATGCATAGTCCAAGCGGGCGAAGTCGCGAGCTGTCGCTGCCATGTCGAAGTCACACCACCACTGCAGCCTCGGCCTGAGTGCTATTAGCCGGCGAACACGACAGCTTTCGTGACATTTATGCGTAACAGACGTCTGCCACAAATAGTATAGGTATTTAGCAAACATTGGCAGATATTATAAGTTTTATTTTTTATGTTGGAACTTAATTACACTTACTAAGAGTCATTAAAGGATTGATCATGGACTTGAACCCGCGACCAGTCCTAGCGCCTGGGTTCAAGTCCCGTCCTAGATGTTCTCTTTTTCCGATATAAGTCTATAGGAAAGTAAGCATACAAATTACTTAAAAATTTAATTGAATTAATTAAGCGGAGTTATCAAAAAACAATGTTTAAAAATGACTGTAAAGTCACATTGTTTCCGTAGAGACGGCTCCAGCTTCGTCTTAAGACGTATATAATATATCGGAAAATTTCGAATATCTGGGCCGTGTCTAGGTGGCTCAGTTGGTCAGAGCGATCCACCTGTAAGGGACTGGTTGCGGGTTCAAGTCCCGTCCTAGATGTTCTCTTTTTCCGATCTAAATCTATTGTTTAAAAGATGCTTTACAGGCAGCGTTAGACGAGTAGGTTACTTCGCTATTGCAATCCGAAAATATGTTGTCTATGAATAAAAAAAAGGAAAAAAGGTTTTCAGTTACTATTCATAGGGGGCCGCCTGTCACCCCAGCAGAGGCCGCCTATCACCTCCAGCATAAGCAGGCCGGGACGGCAGGGCGACTAGCGCCCCTCCCCCAAACCGGGGCAAGACGGGGACACCGTGGTTGCCAAACCCGAGGGGACCATCTCGAAACCGGATATGGCCCAGGGTCAGTCGGGGTGCGAGGGATATGCTTTATGGGCAACCTTACACCCCGGCGTTTGAAGACCCGAGACGGCGCGCAGTTTTAGTCGGTTCAAGCCCAACATAACCGGCAACATAAAGTAGCGGACGGGCCTACCAGAATTCTACCAGTCGAGGGAGGTCAAAGTTAAAGTCAAAGTCAATCAAAATCATTTATTTTGTATAGACCACGGCAGTCAAAAAAATTAAATTAATGTTTGGCAAATGAACCACCACCGGTTCGAAACGCGGCCCTGTCCTGAGAAGACTCCGGCAAGAAACTCATCGGGCTGTTTTATTTGGTCTATTTTATACAAACATGTAGATTAAGTAATAATCTAACTACAATATTTCGTTTGCTATACTACTAGTTCGAGAGCAAACCTGTTCATATCCAAGCTTGTTTGTCGTCTAAATAGTCTTGAATTTTATAATAGCCTTTTTGGCAGAGTTTAGTTTTAATTTGGCTTTTAAATTCATGAAGAGGTAGATTCTTCATTTCACTAGGAAGCTTGTTGTAGAAGCGTATACAGTTACCTTGAAAGGAATTACTGATCTTGTGGAGTCGACTATTACTTAACACAAGATTGCTTTTATGTCTAGTATTTACGTTATGTATATCACAAAGTCTTAAAAAATTGGAAATGTTTCTTCTAAGACACAAAAGATTTTCAAAAATATATTGAGACACTACAGGTAAAATGTTTATTTCTTTGAACTTTAATCGGAGGTTGAGGTTGAGGTCTTATCGAGGTTCGTACCCTGATTCTAATAATAGATTTAATGATTCTAGAGGTCACCAAGCTACACTTCATAATGCACAGATTCAGGTTGATGAGGAGAATAGCGAATTACAATTTTTTCGTGAATAACAAAGGTGATGAGTATATTTGTGCAACAGACAATACTTGTTGCATACAATTATACAGGGTGTCTATAAACTCCGGGGTTTTGAGGCAAAATATTTTAATGAAATAAAAAACATACATACATGTTTTATACATGACTGAAAAGCTTACATTTTCAAGTTTTTTTTAACACTTAGTAAAGTTCTATATGAGCCCCGTTAGTGGCACGGCAGACGTCTAAACGGTATTCTACCTCTTCCCATGTCCTGGCGAGCATGTCTGGGGGGACGGTTGCCACACCCCAACTCCAGGCTGCGTCTTGTCAACGATTTCTTAGGGCTTCGAAGGCATGAAGCTCGGATTGTGTCCACTTTCTCTTGAGACACACTCGGCCTACCCGGCGACATTTGCTTCAAAACACTTCCTGTTTCCTTAAATGCACTGAACCATTGACGAATGGTTTTGTCAGAAGGCGGGTTAACACCATAGTTACGTCGAAAGTTTCTTTGTACGGTAACTACAGACTTCGTTTCTATGAGCCAAATAACACATTGAGCCTTTTGTTGCGGAGTCGCCATCATTTCAATTTTCGCGACGTCATTTCAAGGTCAACGCCCTTCAGCGCCGCCAACAGTTGATACAAACATTCCCAATTGGTATGAGTAAAACGTTTTGAGCTACTCTTTTAAGAGAAATCGACTAAATTTTGCTATCTTTTATAGTTAGTGAGATATGAATTTTTAAAACCCCGGAGTTCTTTTATAGACACCCGGTATATCGGTAGCTATAATTATTCATTCTTAGTTGACAAAGCGCTTCCATTTGCGCTATTAAGTATAAACATATCAATGACTTGAACATACCGATCCATAAAGAGAACATAAAGATAAGTGGAATTGGCAGTACAATTGGTGCAATCGGATATGTTTATGTAGCGCTTAGTAACACATGTGACTTATCAGAAGAATCTTTACGGCATAAGTTTTATGTTTTTAATTCCTTACATACTTTTTTAGGACATGATTTTCTTGCAAAATATAATGCTATCTTAAATCTTAATTGTTTAACATTGACTCTGAAAAATATGATTTTACCATTAAAAAATTTGAGCGTCGGTAACAATTGTTTGATCTTGCCACGAAGATCTGAATCGATACATTATATTCGAACTGATGTTACAGAGGGAGTGGTAAGATTTGTTGCGTTTTCGAACTATTATAGGAAGTTTATTAGACAGTTTGCTAGCCTAGCTCATGCACTAACTCAATTAACGAAGAAAAATGCACCCTTTATATGGGACGAAAAGTGTCAAAATGCATTTTCTACATAAAAATCTATTATTTCTTTCCCGCCAATATTACAGTATCCGGAATTTTCCAAAAACAATAAATTTCTACTGCAAACTAACACTTTGCAATATTCATTGTATTGCATTGTGCTGTTCTATGTAACACATTATTTATTCTGTGATAACACGAATAAAAAACCAATAGCTTTTGCAAGCCGGAATCTTAATAAAGCCGAAATTAACTATCCCACAATAGAGATGAGAGATCCTTTTAACCGCCTAATTAAATGTAGACTTTCACTCGAAGAGTATAACTTAGTTCAATATATAAAAGGATCAGACTATGACGGCATATCACATCATGCGAATTGAAAAATATGCATGAAGTTTAATTACCGTTATGACGCGAGCTCAAAGAAAGAAAATTCTTGATTCTCAGAGCTCTCCGAGTGCTTTAATTCCTACTAATGATCAGCCTGCGCAACCGAAAGTTGTAGAAATTCATAGTAAACTGAGCGTTTCTGTAGAATTACAATTTACTAATCGTACTAACTTATATAAGCTACATAGATGCAACGAACTAGAGTTAGAGAATAACGTGTTTCGTTACTCGTCAGCAAGAATGACGTTGTGCAGTGTCCCAATCACTGCTGACGCCAGCCGCTTTTGTGAGGGAGCTGAGATATTTTTGCGATAAAATTAACGTGCACGAATAAATTTTTATAAGAGATAACAAATATGATGATTTTATAAATAAGCTAGTGCTAGAGATAAGAAACTGTGGTAATGGTCCGCACCCCGTTTAAGTATCTTAAATGATATTAAAAGAATAGTTATAAATAAATAAATATAAATATTCTACGACATTCTACACAGCGCTTTTTAGACCCAAAGTAAGCATAGTTTAACTAGCTTGTGTTATGGGTTCCAGAATGCGGATAAACATACTTATATACTTTTTTTTGTTTGTAAATACATACATATTATACATAGAAACACCCAGACCAATGCAAATAGACATATTCATGCATACAAATATTTGCACTGAGCGGGAATCGAACCCGCGCCCCCTGTCGTAGCAGTCGAATGCACTACCGCTACGCCACAGAGGCCGTTGACAAAGATGAACAAAGTAATATTAAATGATTTTCATCTTTTACCAACTAGTGGCCACGCTGGTATCATCATCATCATCATCATCAACCTATTCTAGTCCACTGCTGGTATAAGATGAATATATAAAAATATTTAGAAAATATTACTTTTGGGCGGGTCCTGAAAAGGATGTGACAACATAATTCCCATTAAATTAAAGAGCCTATAGTCATTACCACCACAGCCAAATCAGCGATGGAAAAAGTCTTTTTAGATGTTGTAGGGCCTTTAGATAGAGACGACTATAATTGTACATATATTCTAACTATACAATGTGAGCTTTGTAAGTACGTAGAATTATTTCCTATGGAATCTAAAAGTTCTGTGGAAACTGCGAAAATGTTTTTAATAACTTTATACTAAGATATGGTATTCCTGTCAGAATCACGACCGACAGGGGTTCAGTTTCTATCTATCAGGTTCTGGTTCAGGTATCAGGTTCAGGTTCTATCTTCAGTTTTTAAAAGAACTTGAAATATCTATTTATTTATGTAATTCTTTATTGCACACATAAATTACATTCATATAATATTTATGAGATAGAATGTGAACATCCCGACGCCCCCGAACTGGCAACCACTTCAGTCGCTTGCGGAACTCCGAAACATGGTCATGGCCATGGTCGTACTTTCGAAGACCGATACGACGACCTGCATACCACCATGAGACTATAGGGTCCTTGGAAAATACTCATAAACATTTGGGTAATTTCCTTACGATACAAACCGATAATCATCCGTGGTCATGGAGTACACGGTTGCCCTTTTGGTGCTTCTCTTATAACACTTCAGTGCATAGTTCTACAAAATATACCCCCTAGTTTACCTGGGCTGTTCCGCACTTAGCCTCTTGATTGGGCCATTGTGCGTAGCATCTTACCTCTCACTCCAACCAACCCAGATCTTTAGTCAGCAGCCTTTTCAGGTTTCCACATGCTTTCCGGAGAGACGCTGGTGACTGGAGGAATTTCGCCCGTTGTTCGGCCACGCTCATGCACTCTGGAAGCACATGATGTGGCGTTTCTTCTGCCCCCATGCAGCCTCTGCACAGGGGGCTGTCCGTCACACCTATTGTAAATAGATGCTTGTTTAGAGGACAGTGACCGGTCAAGATGCCTATGACCTTGCAGATCTGGTCCCTTTTTAATCTGATGAAGTTTCGGCTAAACGTTTTTGATGCTACCGGAACTGCATTCTTTGTTTGCCTGCATCCTTCAATGTTTGTCCATTCTTTTTGACGGGTTTCTTCCGTATTTTTCCGCAGCCAAGTTTTGACCTGTGCTTGAGGTATAGGTAGTATTGGTTCCGGTCCATATACTGTTGCCCCTGATCCTCTCTTGGCCAATTCATCGGCTGCGTCGTTGCCGAGGGAGTTGCTGTGTCCCTTGATCCATTGCAGCGTGACCTTGTTTGTGTTTGCAATGGATTGGAGTGTATTGTGACATTCCAATATGAGGACAGAGGTTATGGTGTTGCTTTTCAGAGCTTGGAGTACGGATGCACTGTCTGATATGATCTTTATATCTAGATCTTTGACGTCTCTGGCGGCAATCGTCTCCGCCGCTCTCGTTATGCCAATACATTCAGCTTGGAATATTGTACTTAGCTTGTCCAGGGTGGTTGTTTAAATATACCCTTTTGAATTATTACATGGTAAAATTTGTAATATACCATGAAATTGAAGCGTCGGTAGCCTAACGATCAAAAGATCCCGGGTTCGAATCCTTGCTATCACACTACCGACGTGAACCCACTTCTAACACAAACAATTTAGCTTAACTTAATGGAAATATTAGTAATGTTGGTTACCAGTAGTTATGTAAAGAAAAAAATATGAATTATTTTTCAGGATTTTAATAATACACGTTTCACAGGGATTGCCCCGTTATTGTTTTACAGTTAAGGATATAATGCAACATTATCTATAAATTAAACAGTTCATAAACTAACCTAAACGATACAGTACAGACTATAACTAGCATGTTATAATTTAGAAAAATATTAAAAATTACGCTATTCTTACCATTGTAAACATGCAAAAAGGTGCATCTATCAAAATTTGTAATCAAAAACTACAATATCTTTATCATATAGAATAAATTCGTGATTTTTTATAAATCACGAGATATCAATGTAAGTTTATTCTACTAAAATTCTATGAATTATCAATTTATAGTTGCCAAAATATACAATACGAATCATTCTTCTCATTATTGATCTTCAAGATATTGAAATAATTGACTGATATCTGAATTGGGGAATTGTTGCAATGTTACTAAATTATTTTATGGTGTGATGTCAATAGCTCTTAATTCTTTATTGTGTATATATGAAGCAATAAACTAAATATTATAAATAAGAATCTTATGCGAGTTTAACTCAGTATTGTGTTTTATTCCAGTAAACCTTTTTATATTATTAATTATCAATTAACATATTAATAAAAATCACGGCCATCAAACGAAAAGATTCAAACGTTCCAGACTAATGGACGGTCTAAGCAAAACAATTTATATGTATCCCCTGTCAACACAGTGTTTCACATTGTTCGCCTCTCTGAGTCTACCCTCCTTGGTCTTGAAGTTGCCGACACACAACACGTCATTAATTTTCACTTTTTCATCACCCTGAAAATAATTTAAATATATATTTATATGAAAAACATAAAAAAGTTTAAAAACTGTGACCAGACTACGGTAAAAAATCTGTTCCCGCAGGGGGAACGCACAGGTAGATTTCGTGAAGCAATTAATATTATTTTTAACATGTTTAATTTTTTTTTCTCGAAAACGGTAACTTTTAGCGAAAAACTTTTCAGACATTTATTTTAGACTTAAAAATGGCCTATCGATTAAAAATATTTCCGGCTGCAAGAATGTTCACCGGTTAGAAGTTATGATTTTTTTCCCGAAAAATTTTGGTTTTTCCCCCCTCCACTTTTAGTTAAAGTTTTAATCTTATAGGTTTATCATTAAAAGTTGTTGGTATTCATGTAGGTATACTATGGGATAAAATTAGAACGGTTCGAATATCTTTCATGGAACGTGAAATTTTGAGGAAAAACTGATTTCACAAAAAGTGAGGCCCTAGCGTCCCCTTAGGCCGGATTCCACCCGTTCACGAACTTAAACTAAGTTTACACCCAAGCGCAATTTTTGACCGCAGTTTGAAAGCGATCGGGGCAAAAATGCGACCGTGAGAGTGCCGCAAATTTTGGGAAGTGGAACCATACATATATATATATATATATATATATATATATATATATATATATATATATATCTATATATATATAAACTTTTTTGACCAGTGGTCATTTCGGACTCAGGGGGTCATAACTAGACCTCCTATGAAGAATTTTTTTTTAAATTCGACAGTAGTCAAGAAACCAATAGGTAGATCGATTTCATCGAAATCTACCTAAAATATACACGTGATAGAGTTTTTTTTATATGTATATCCACTGTATATAATAATAAATTTATTCAGGGTTTCAAACTTAAGTACAAAAGAAAAAAAATTACAATATTTGCAGTTTAACATAAAAATGACAAGTACTCGGAAGGTAAGCGATCCTGATCCTAAACTAGGTCGGAACCTGTAATATAGGTATCAGAACACATGCCCCTATTTTTTAAATTTTTATTAGCGTTAAAACACAAGACTGCAAAAATAAAACTAACATATTTAAGCACTCATCTTATCTCCAGTAGAGTGCATGCATGGTTTTGTACAGTGATGTTGTATGAAAGTGTATGTGCGGGTGTGTATGTGTGAGGGTGTGTATTGTGCACAAATATATACTTATTATACATATGAGAGGACTTGAAAGGAGAATGAGGTGACTGTCCTTTTTTTTATAATTTTTTAACTTGTATTACATTTTCAGTTTCACTGTAGTTTAAACAATGCAACCATTCATATAGGGATGTTTTACTTTTGTGATAGTTCATTGTATGTAGTTTAAGGTCTTTGTTTATCTTATTGAATAGAAAGCCTCCCAGAAAACAAGTACTTATATATGTATGTATGTTCCACTGTAGCTCCAAAGATACTGAACTGATTGTAATGAATTAGGTGCCAATCGATGCATTATCATGCTCTGGGTGCTATAGGCTACATTTTATGCAAATAAATAAATAAATATTCTACGACTTTCTACACAGCACTTTCTAGACCCAAAGTAAGCATAGTTAAGCAAATAAATGATTGATTGATCGATTGATAGTTTAACTAGCTTGTGTTATGGGTTCCAGAATGCGGATAAACATAATTTTAACTTTTTTTTGAAAATACATACTATTTTACATAGAAACACCCAGACCAATGCAAATAGACAAATTCATGCATACAAATATTTGCACTGAGCGGGAATCGAACCCGCGCCCCCTGTCATAGCAGTTGATAGCACAACCGCTACGCTACAGAGACCATCAAAATAAAAAACAAATACAGCTACACATAGTAATTAACAGATCTATGTCCAGCAGTGGACTAGAATAGGTTGATGATGATGATGATGATGATGATAGTAATTAACATACTACGTTTATCTATTCGCTGTTTAGCTACGAAACTGCGATCATTGAGAGATAAGGTGGTGGGAAAACAAATGGCCGCCACATCACTTTAGATGGACACGGTCTTAGTAGGTATAACATTATACACATACCTTCATTTCCATATCAACAGCATCTTCAGGTGCCAATACAATGAAGGGTATCGACTCAAAACTAAATCCCAGGCTAAAATAAGAATACTTCTTAACTTCCTCCATGAACAACTCCCAAGGATACAATTTGGATGGATCACTTCCCAATTCCCTTATCTGGTTCGAAAGTGTATCATGGTAAAATTTCAGCAACTCGTCATAATACTGATCCCTTAACTCTTGAGAAGTACAAGCGTATATTATATAGCATATGTCCGTGACAGGAGTTGCACATCTTGCTAGTTGGAAATCTATTATTTTTACATCCACAGCATGTCCGTCTACATATTTATACAAGAAATTGTTTGTCCAAGAATCACCATGACATATAACACCAGTTTCTACAGTTTTCGTAGCTGCATTTATCATGTCTTCGTATCTTTCAGGTACAGCAAACTGCTTTATCTTCTTTTCATAAATAGAATTCGGGAATTCCTTTTCTACAGCGTCGATAGCAATACCCGAGATTCTGTTCCAAAAATCAATATACCAATCTCGAAGATGGTCATCATAGTATAATTCATGTATAGACTTTCGTAATATCTCAAACTTTCCGGGGTCCTGGTCTTTCAATGCGATTGATAACGCTTGGAACTGAGCAAATACTTTCAAAGTTAATTTGCAGTGTTCTACATCTATGCCTTCTTGACGAACAGCTACTGGACCAAAACCCTCAACATTAGCATCTTCAAGACAGATGACGTCATTATTCCCGTCGGAGTATGCAAAAACTAATTTTGCATAGCTAACAAAAGGATCTTTAACATTTTTCGTGGATTGAAAGTTTAAAAATGCTGGAAGAATAAGCTTGTAGAAGTTGAATTCGTTCTTGAAGAATTCATCAGACCGGAAAGTCAGTTTTCTAGCGGTGCTGGTAGGCATGTACTTCAGAATAACTTGGATGAAATTTTTATTACCGCTGCTATTAACTCCGTGTAGTTTGATACGAATAATTTCGCTTAGGTACGAATCGCCTTTGCCCGTATCACCTACATACTGAAACAAAAAAAGGTGATTGAACGCTTTATTTTGTATTCAACTTTAGACAAGCATAATACACAGTATATTTATTCTTCATTGTACACCAAAAATATTGAGCCTACATGACAATACACATTTAAACTTAGCATATGTAAGTATAATATGTGGTCTTATCGTTAATAACGATCAAGACGACCTTGGGGTGGTAATTACGTGAATTACGTTTTTAAATGGTAGTTGATTAGGTGTTATACTAAAATTGTATAATTGATGCGTATAATCAGGAACTTTCTCCGTTAGCTAGTGCTAGCACGAGGTTTTGGTTCCCAAGTCGGATGAAAAGTTTTACTGGGATTTTCTCTAAGAAAATTCTCAGAAGCGAGCTCAGCTCATCTTTGAGCTACGAAAAAGATACTTGACTTGAATGTATAATTTCATCTAATACCTATTAAAACTATTATTGACGACTTCTGTGGCGTAGCGGTAGTGCGTTCGACTGCAAAGCCAGAGGTCGCGGGTTCGAATCCCGCTCAGTGCAAATATATATATTTGCATTGGTCTGGGTGTTTATATGTATAATATGTATTTATTTACAAAAAAAGGAATTAAGTACGTTTATCCGCATTCTAGAACTCATATGACAAGCTCTGCTTAGTTTGGGTCTAGATGGTGTTGTGTACTTTGTCTTACAATATTTATTTATTTTTTTGTTTATTGTTTGTGCCCTTAATATTATCATCTATATAGAACAAACTATTTTTATTTTGACTTTGTCTACTCCAGAATCAGCCCTAAACTTAGCAAACTTATTTTTCTTCTCCTTAACTAACTGTATATGTACAACTTCTATAGAGTATTATCTCTAAACTGAGATCAGATTTGTAGAGCTCTCTCTCAAAAAAAGAAAATGCTCTACAAAAATATTGACCGGCGTGTTGCATTTAAAAATACTACTTGACTTGTCTCCTCTTACCTCCCAATGAGTAAAGGTATATTCTTCCTTAAACCAGTCTGTCAGGGCTCTGTTCAGTCGTTCGTTCGTCACTAAGGGACTCACATGAGTCAGGGACGTAAAGTTCTGCGCCATGGCTGTTAATTCTGCAAGGAGAAAATAATAAATCAATTAAACATATACTATGAGGTCATTTTGACACTATAAGCACAGATATAAGTTCCTCCTGCACTACCCGCATACGTGTTTCCAGGGGCAAGTGTGAAATAGCATCTGTCAAAACATTCAAATAGAGACCATCGTCTCAAAATCGATAATATTTGTAATACTCCCGTTAGACTTTTGGACTTCGCCGTGGCTTACAATCAGGCGAGGTGTAGCTTATTCCTAACGACCACCCAAAAACGGGGGCACTCGGGCCCGGTCTTTGGGACAAAATTTTATATTTGTTCCTAACCGCCCCCAGTGGAGGTCAATGAGACCACTCACCGACCACCACCAAACGGCCCCCAGGGGTGGCAGTTAGAACAAAGTTTTAGATATTGTCCCAACGGCCCTCGAAGTTGCAGTAAATAAAACAATCTTTGAAATCAGTATTTATATATTAAAAATCATCACAGTCTTGAATAATATAAATCACTGCAGAGTATAAAAATATATTAAGTACCTACATATTTTTATGCTATCCGTAAAGATACAATCAATAAAGAACAAATACTTGTGGAAATATCGGAACATAATTATAATTTCAATCACTAATTATGGTTGAAATTATAATAATGTTCCTATATTTCGTCGTTCATGGAGTGTTCCTCCTTCCTTCTATTCCTGTTCAATTTACAACGTCTTCAATTGAAGTATAATAATCTTTTATATAGTCAGAGATCCATTGATACATACTATAACATACCCATTAGGCATTCGTAATATTCATTGAAGTCATTAGTTTAAACTGTTACTGTAACTGTGTTAAAAAAACCTGGATACAATATTTAAGATTCATTTGTTTTACTCCAATAAAATAACACCTTAAAAATGATTACCGATATAAAAAAAGTAAAGTACCTACTCAGGATTGAGGTTTGAGTTTGCAAGGGGATTTCCGCTTGAAAAAAAAAAAGTTTGAGTTTGCAGTTGTAAATCACAGTATATTGTGATTTGTACCGCACCTATCGTCATTGTTACTATGACATATACATTATTAGTATTATTTTCCTGATATGAGTCACCCCTTGAACAGCATACAAAAAAAAGAAAAACAAAGATATCAATTTTGTTGCCAACTGCCACCACCGCCACCGGTTGGAAACAAATATAAAATTTTGTCAAACAACCACCCGGGGTGCTTACTTTAGGAGTGGCCGTTGGGAATAAACACAGTCAAATAACGGACAAAGCAAAAAAAAAAAGACAAAAAATGTTGAAGATAACGCTTTGAAATGTTTGAACCATATCAGTTCGATCATAAAATCTCACGCTCGCAAAACAACACGTCATTTATTTCACCGTCTTACATTATCACATACGGGACAATTAATTTTACATTCGCACAATTGTAAAACCCCCCACAATAGTAATAACTTAAATCTTAATGACTTAAATCTTTTAATCACTTTATTTCATCTCATATAGTACCTATCATTCCGTACACGCCATAAATTTATATATCAGCCATGCCTATGCTCCGAGGCTATGTGTTTTCACGGGCCTCGGAGGGGGCCACCTGCGGGAACCAGCATAACCGTAAAGGCGTAAGCATCAGCATCGAGCCCACGATGAAGTACCTTGGGGTCGTACTCGAAAGCCGATGGGACTTCGGACCACATCTCCGAAGTCTGGTCCCGAAACTGAGGGGGGCTGCGGCCTCGCTATCGCGGCTGATGCCCAACGTTAAGGGACCCAACGCCCCCACTAGGAGACTGTACCTGGGGATCGTGCAAAGCATGGCTCTGTACGGGGCCCCCATATGGACGGAGACTCTGGCGGCCCGCAACGTGGCTGTTCTAAACAGCCCGTTAAAAGCGATGGCCGTCAAAGTCATCAGGGGGTATCGCACGATCTCCATCGAGTTGGCATGTCTTCTAGCCGGGACCCCTCCATGGGACCTGGAAGCGAGAGCCCTTGCGTTGCTGAACCAGTGGCGCAAGGAGGCGCTGGAGCGGGGCCATAGGCTGAAGCCTCTAGAAATCAGGGCTCAGCGGTCCCAACTCCGCCGGGAACTCATGGAGACATGGTGCGACTTGAGCATCCACCATTGCGGCGGTGACACCGATTGTGAAGGAGTGGTTGGAGAGGCACCACGGTGACCTCTCCTACCGGATGTGCCAGATATTTACCGGACACGGGTGTTTCGATAAGTATCTATTGCGCATCCACCGGGAGACAACGCCTGTTGCGGCCACCTACTACACCGCAACAGGACGGGCGCGGGGAGCGGGGCGACGCGGTTCGACGCGAGCGCCGCGCGACAAAAAAGGACTAGATCGCTTCCAACTGGATAGGGCTCTCATCGCGGACGTTGCATTTTTATAATTTTAATTAAACATTTAGTAATAAACCAGTCGTCTATTATTCAGCTATCGAAGTCTCATTCAGTGGTCCTTCTACCGTAAAAATAAAAGGACGAAGATTTCCGCAAGATTCTAGCGAATAATCTCCTTTGTCCCGTTGAACTTGAACGCACGTCCGGATGCATAGAGGTCAGATCAAGGATACCTGTGAAGAAAAGCCTTTTTTCGACATCGAGGATACCTTAAATCATCAGAAAACAGAGAAAATTAACACAGAACAACAATACAACAGGAAATTTCAAGTTTGAAGTGCGGTTTAGTGCCAAAACCAGCATTGACGTCATCCTAGTCCTAGGTCGTCTGTGGTCAAGGAGCTAATCCAGTGCCGAAAAACAATTCAAATCGTCTGCAGAGCAAATACAGCATACAGTAAACAAAAACTGATAATCAGAAAACCAGCGAAAGTGGACTTCAGCCTACTAAGTGAACCCACGCCGTTGGCATCAAAACAAAGGAATCGATTGAGTGAGTTCGTTCCAATCTTTCCTTTCTATTACCTATCCTTATTACCTAGCGCTATTTGGATCAGACACATATGTACTAGCTTTTTATACCTATTTTGTCGAAAATTAAATTTAATACACAGCTTACATTATTTTAAATAAGACATATCTGACTAATTAGAATTGCATAGCAATATCAAAGTGCATTCCGCAAATCATATTCATTATATTCCATAACAGCTTGTTGCTTACGCCTTATCAGTTTGATCGCTCGAGTCTTTTGTTCTCGTGGCCGGCCGGCCGGTGAGTTAACTGCCTACCGCTTGCCTATTATTTATTATTGCATATAACGGATAGTAAACAGGTGATTAGTCGCTTTATTTTATTCAAAAGGTGTAAATATGAGCGAATTACGCATAAAAGAGATTATTAGGCTACGCGGAAGCTTAAAAGGCAAGCTTACGAGTTTTAGCAATTTCATAAAAGTGATTATAGACAGCCAGCCAATAACAGAATTTCAATTTACAGAATTAGAGTTACGTCTAGCAAAGATAAACGAATTACCTTCAGAATTTGAAAAATTACAGGCTGAACTGGAGTCATTGTCTGAAGAAAAAGAAGAGATTGACGTGGAGCGGGAGCAGTTCGAAAACAAGTTCTTTGCGACCGTGGCACAAGCTACGACGATAGTCAACGCGGAGCGTCGGGTCCGTGATGAGCTTCGAGATGACAGACGCGGATCTTACGGATTCAGCGGTGCCGACCACGGACATCATGATTTCGTGAGGCTGCCCAAAATAAACCTGCCCAATTTCGATGGAAACTTTCAGAAGTGGCTCGAGTTCAGAGATACCTATATTTCAATGATACACAATAACAAATCCATTAGCGACATAAATAAATTTCATTATTTACGCGCCTGTCTTAAAGGCAGTGCGTCTTTAATTATACAAAGCATCGAATTCAGATCAGATAACTATCAAATTGCATGGAATATCCTATAGGTACGACAATGAACGCCTTTTAATAAATAACCATGTAAATGCTCTTTTAAATTTACAATCAGCACAAAACGAGTCAAGCCAATTTCTTAGAAATATTGTAGACGTGATGAATAAAAACCTATGTGCACTTGCTAGCTTAGGTCAGGCAACTGATCACTGGGACACTCTGATCATTGTAATAATGTCTAAGAAATTGGATAATGTTTCTTTTCGCGAATGGGAAGAAAGTCGCAACACTATAAAAGGATATCCCACTTTAAAACAATTTATAATTTTTTTAACTAACAGAGCAGACTTGCTAGACACAATACAACAAGAATCGTCATACAAACAGAACATACAACAAAAACAAAATACTTCACATTCAGATACATACAGAAAAAACTTAACAGATACAAGTAATACTTCTACACCTATTTGCCCTATGTGTAAGAAGTCACATTTTTTATTTAGTTGCCAAGACTTCAGGAACTTAGACGTCAATAGTCGTATTCAGAAAATGAACACCTTTAAAGTGTGTAAAAACTGTTTGAGGCCAGGTCATTTCGAAAAGCAGTGTAAATTGACAAACTGTAAATATTGTAATTTCAAACACAATACACTTTTACACACAGATAAAGAGACAGAAACAAAATCAGACTTTGCACTGACTTCCATAACAGAAACATACAACACTAAAAAAGCCTGTGTACTGCTTTCCACAGCAATGGTGAGGGTAGCAGACTCCAAGGGAAGACTTCACACCGCTCGCGTCCTGCTGGACAACGGCAGCACTTCCAGCTACATCACACAGCGCCTCCGTGAGAAACTGGGACTAGCAAAGCAGGGCACGGGCTCCATTGTTGTTGGTATAAACAATCAGCATTCATATTGTGCAGAGTCTTGTGCCGTAAAAATTCAGTCATTATCGGGTGATTATCAAGCAAAAGTAAATTGCTACATTTTAACAGAAATAACGAAGTGTTTACCCACGTCTTACATAGACATCAGAGATATGCCTTTACCAGCAAGTATAGAATTAGCAGATCCCTCTTTTAATTCTCCATCGACAGTAGACATTTTACTCGGTGCAGAGATATTTTGGGAAGTCATAAGTACTAACTTCATTGATTTAGGCAAACAACGTCCCAAGTTGCAGCACACAAAATTAGGATGGTTAGTATCAGGTGTCATATACACAAATACAGAACAGAACTCAACAAACAATGACACAGAAAATCAGAGTTGAAGAGAGAATGAACTTCAGCTAACTCGTTTTTGGGAGTTAGAAACAGTGTCTTCCATGCACTGTCTATCTCAGGAGGAGCGGGCTTGTGAACAAAGCTTCTCAGTGACCACACGGCGGAATGATGAAGGTAGATTTGTAGTCACTATACCTCTTAAGGAATCACCCGACGTGCTTGGTGATTCGTACGCGATGGCGAAACGCCGCTTCCTCTCTTTAGAACGCAGACTGACACGCGATACAGAATTCAAAGAAAGGTATTTAAATTTCATGACAGAATATCTTTCTTTAGGTCACATGACCGAAAATACACAGAACACAGACAACAAAATTAACTATTACCTGCCTCATCATGGAGTAGTTAGGGGGTCAAGCACAACTACCAAATTACGGGTTGTCTTTGACGCATCAGCCGTCACAACCACAGGTAAATCCTTAAATAACATTCAGATGGTAGGGCCGGTTGTACAAGATGACCTCTTCTCCATACTTCTCAGATTCAGACAACATAAATTTGTTGTGACAGGCGACGTAGAGAAAATGTATAGGGCGATACTAGTAGAGCCTTCTCAACGTCACCTACAACAAATTTTATTCAGATTCAAATCAACAGAACAAATCAGATCATACACTCTCAACACAGTGACCTACGGCACAGCTTCAGCGCCGTACTTAGCCACAAAATGTTTAGTGTCTCTTGCAGCTCACTGCCCAAACCTGGATGCCCAAAAATCGATTAGTAGAGATTTTTATGTTGATGATTACCTGAGCGGCGGAGACTCCATTCCGTTTGTGGTGGACTTATGCAAGCAAGTAATAGAAACATTACAATCAGCCAAATTCAACTTAAGAAAGTGGCAATCAAACAGTACAGAAATTTTACAAACCATTACACAGAACACAGAGAAACACAAAAGAGAGAAAACGTTACCTCATAAACCGTTAGGCTTGCACTGGGACTCAAAAACAGACAAATTGTTTTTTGCAATAAACATAAATTTAAATAAAAAGAAAGTTACAAAAAGAAAAATTTTGTCTTTAATCAGTCAGGTTTTTGATCCGTTAGGCCTTTTAGGGCCGTGCACAGTCGAGGCAAAAATATTAATGCAGCAGCTATGGATCGACAAATGCGGCTGGGATGACGAAGTGACATGTAGAATTAAATCAAAATTTCTAAAATTCATAGAATCACTTTCAGCATTAAACACACTTCGCATTCCTCGCTGGGTTTGTTGTGACTCAGCTGTAACAGTTGAATTTCACACATTTACAGATGCCTCAGAGCGTGCATACGGGGCATGTGTGTATGTTAGAACAGTAGATAATGAAGGCAGAGCATGTGTTAGTCTTCTTGCTTCAAAAAATAGAGTAGCACCGTTGAAACCTGTAACTATACCGAGGCTGGAATTATGTGGAGCGTTATTAGGCACAAGACTTTGCACAAAAATTCAACAATCATTAACAAAGAAAGTCGATAAGTTTTATTACTGGACCGACTCAATGATTGTATTAGGCTGGCTTAAAACATCACCTAGTCGCCTAAAAACATTCGTTCGAAACAGAATAGGAGAGATACAAGACTGTACCTCAAACAACAGATGGAGTTACGTGCCTTCTAAAGAAAATCCAGCAGACCTGGTTTCTCGCGGTGTACAGGCTGAATACATAAAAGAGTCAACTCTGTGGTGGTCTGGACCCAGTTTTCTTCACCAAACACAAATTAGCTTTCCAGTCAAACCAATCACACATACAAACACACCACTTCCAGAAATATCACTTCATACAACACACTCAAATAAAACAGAAGATAACGTAATATCTAAATTAGTTAATAAAAAATCAAATTACAACAGATTAATCAGATCAGTAGCTTATATTAACAGATTTATATACAATTGCAGAAATCCTACAAAGAAAATAGTAGGTATCATTTCATTATCAGAATTTCAGAACGCTGAAAATGTCGTGTTACGTGTAACACAACAGGAAATGTTTACAGAAGAATATAATTTAATTAAATCAGGCCAGTGTTTATCAAAGAAAAACAGATTAAATTCATTGTCCCCGTTCATTGATAGCAATCAAATCTTGAGAGTCGGCGGGCGACTTAATAATTCCAACTATACCTATGACGTAAAACACCCCATGCTTTTACAGGGCAAACATCACTACACAGACATCATCTTTCGTAAATATCACATAGATTTATTACATGCCGGACCTCAAATGCTACTTTCACACGTAAGACAGGCATACTGGCCTTTGGGGGGGAGGAACCTCGCGAGGCGTACGGTACATAATTGCGTACGTTGTTCTAGGTTTAATCCAAAATCAGTCCAGCCTGTTATGGGTAACTTGCCGCAAGACAGAACGCAACTAGAGTTTCCTTTCCTACACACAGGTATCGACTATGCGGGGCCAATTCTGATTGCTGATCGAAAGGGTAGAGGAAGCAAGCTCACGAAATCTTACATTTGTATTTTTGTCTGTTTTGCAGTTAAAGCGCTACATCTCGAGCTTGTCACGGACTTGACCAAAGAGGCTTTTCTAGCTGCTCTCCAGCGCTTCATGAGTCGCCGTGGCAAACCACAAACCATTTCCTCTGACAATGGAACCACCTTTGTTGGAGCTTGTAACGATATTTACAATTTTTTCCAAATTTATTCAGATGACATACAAACTGACATTTCCAGTCAAGGTATAGATTTTAAATTCATTCCTCCTTACTCCCCCCACTTTGGTGGCCTATGGGAATCAGCTGTAAAATCAGTAAAACATCATCTCAGACGAATTCTTTCTTTAACGCATCTTACATACGAGGAACTTTTAAGCTGTCTGGTCCAAATAGAAGCTATACTTAATTCCAGACCTCTTATTCCTCTTTCATCAGATCCTTCAGACCTTTCATGTCTCACCCCAGCCCACTTCCTAATTGGACGAACACTCTTGTCGGTCCCTCGACCTCAGATCATCGATACCAACATGAATCGCCTTCAACGTTTTGAGAGGATAGAGAAGTTAAAACAACATTTTTGGGAGCGCTTCTCTCACGAATATGTAACGATTCTTCAACAGAAAGTCAAGTGGCAGTCTTCAAGCAGTGATCTGAAGCTAGGTACCTTGGTGCTCATACGAGACAAGAATCAACCACCATTGCTGTGGCTCATGGGCAGAGTCACGAAAATACATCGCGGATCCGACAACGTCAGCAGAGTTGCGGATGTCCTAACCAAGAAGGGCATGATCCAAAGGGCATACAACAACATATGCCCCCTACCTATCAGAACTCATGATGAAACCTTCGCTTTCAACCCCCGGGAGCATGTTGCGGCCACCTACTACACCGCAACAGGACGGGCGCGGGGAGCGGGGCGACGCGGGTCGACGCGAGCGCCGCGCGACAAAAAAGGACTAGATCGCTTCCAACTGGATAGGGCTCTCGTCGCGGACGTTGCATTTTTATAATTTTAATTAAACATTTAGTAATAAACCAGTCGTCTATTATTCAGCTATCGAAGTCTCATTCAACGCCGCAGTGCCAGCACTGGAAGGATTCCGGCGTAGACACGGCGCTCCACACGTTGGTGGAGTACCCTACGTGGGCGAATCAACGCCGGGATCTCGTTGCGGTCCTGGGCGTGGACGTTCTCTCGTTGGAATGATCTCCAACGAGAGAACGTCCAACGGTGAGGGCCGTGGTCTCCGCCAGGAGCAAGTGGCACGCTGCCGCCTTATATACATAATAATATACATAATTCTTATAAACTACAATTAGAAATTATTCGATTTTTTCTCGCCATAAAAACCATCCTTGGACTTCAACGAACCTTTAAAAAAAAGAATTGGCCAAATTGGTCCAGGCGTTGTTGAGTTATGCGCTTACCAACACATTTTGCGATTCATTTTTATATATATAGATATATGTATGTATTTACAAAAATAAGTATATACGTATGTTTATTCGCATTCTGGAACCCATGACTGGTTAAACTATGCTTACTTTGGATCGTTAAATATTTATATATATAATTTATATAAAATGTCGTAGAATATTAATATTTATTTATTTATATTAAATACATTAATCTGACCACCAAAAATAAAAGCTAAATAAATTAAAAGCATTATCTCTCGTCCTATACAGCTGCCTATAGGACTCTATTGAGTGCGTCCGGCCAGGATCAAGGGCAAAGTGCAATAGATTACTAAAGTCAACGTTATTGCAAACACAATGATAACAGAGCGACGCTAAGACTTTAAGAAATTAAAAAGCGCCTGTTCCACTAATAACACTCAGACGTCTCATCCCGTCTAGGAAGGTTAAGTGGAATTATTGTTCCTAATTTGACTTTTTTCACAGTACGAATGTTTGAGGTCCCTCCAAGACCCCCGAGGCAAGGCAACCTGACATTTTGCTAACTATTTAACTGCTAGGGTGACAGGCGGCCTCACCTGCCACCCCCAGGCCTGCGCTCATGGAGGACGGAGGTCGTTAAGCGTCAAGGTGGGTACCCAGAATGCTAAAGCCACTACAGATGCAACAAACAATTGACGCATCGAAACATTTATTAGATCTGTGTGGCCTTAACGCTGAAGTTATATTAGGTCTATTTGATACTGGTGATGAACCTTGGGTTCATCACTTTGAACCTTAGTCGAAACAGAAGTCGATGGTGTACCTCTTCCGAAGAAGTTTAAAATGTCAGAATCAGACGGGAAGTTAATGGCGACGATCTTTTGGAATTCCAAGGGAATTCTCATGATAGACTCAAGTGTGTCGCCATAAATGGGGCACTACGCAGCGCTGCTGGAAAGACTAAGAGGAGCTATTGACCTTGCATGACAATGCACCAGTTCACAAGAGCCATGTTACGATTGCTGCTCTCGCCAAGTGTGGCTTGGAATCGCTGGTCCATCCCCCCCCCCCCCCCCCTACAGCCCGGGTCTGGCCCCTAGCGACTACAATTTGTTACCAAATTTGAAAAAAGAATTGCCAGGAAAAAAAAACATATATAATTAGTAGATTCAAATTAATTATATTGAAAAAGAAAAATAATTCAATTGTTTTAATTAATTCAAAACCATTTCATTCCGCGAATTTTTGTACCTCCCCTAGTATTGTTCCTAATTAAGTTTTTTTTTTACGTGCGGAAATCCCTTCGGATAAAACCGGCTAGCCAGGGTGGTTATGTCGGGCATGAACCAACTAAAACCGCACGGTGTCCTCTCCAAGTGTCCGTTGCCGGGCACCCCGGGTAAGCCCTCGAAAGGATAACCCCAGGGTACTACCTAATTAATTAATAAATACTAATTAAGTGTAACATCATTTCTATACAATAATTTAACGCGAATTAAAGCGATCATGTCTAGGTATATACATACCTTTGAATTGCCATGACTATCAGTCAGCCTGTGACCACGGCCAGTGTAACCTGGTCAAAAAATCAGGCAATCCAAAGGTATGTATAACCTATACAGGATCGCCTTAATTCCCGTTAAATTATTGTAAATCATGGAACGCAAAAGTATAAAAAAATTGGCTTAATTTCTTCTGAATAAACGTATATTCTATTCTATTCTATTCTACCGGGACTAAGGCTGTGATAATGATGATGACTATAGTTACTAACCATTAGTTCCTAACGCGACACTGTCCTGAGAAGACTGAGATAAGAAAGTCAATTTACTAATATGTTTACCTACTTATCTAATTACTTTTTTTGTTTGAGTAGCCTAATAGAGTATGTAATTAATTTCCTGTTGTTCGTTGTTTGTCATCTAAATAATAATATCTGGTTGAACGAGCCAGCTTCGTTTTTTAGGGATTTTCTTTAGAAAAGCCCTATTGCTATCGAGTTGTCGTCGACGTCGTCGTTGCCAATTTTCTGTCACGGTTTTGGGTATGAAGGAGATGAGCTATCGAGTTGCTGTTTTCGGTAATAGATTTGTGCTGGGGTGAACCATTGCAAGATAAAGAAAAAAAAACCCTTGTATTCGGCTGAGCTCGTCTCAGGAATTCAACTTGTTTTTACCTTTTCTAAAAATTAAACTTCTCTAATTCGCTCGCTCGTATTCTTGAAACTCCCTGTATACTAAATGTCATGAAAATCGCTGGAGCGCATACAAGAATTGCTCGTTTGATGGGATTCAATTTTGAAAATCCTTGGATAACACTATACAAGAAAATCGTTGGAGCATATACAAGAAAATCTTTCATGAAAATCGTTGGAGCATATACAAGAATTGCTCGTTTAATGTGATTTAATTTTATAAAAGCCATTAAGTTGTCTAATTCCAGGGAGCTTGTTTATTGTAGATGCCTATACTTTCTGTTACCCAGTCATGAATTACAAATTTTTAATACCTTGGGAATTATATGACATGATTAAACCCGAGGGAACCATCTCGAAACCGGAGATGGCTCTGGGTCAGTCGGGGTGCGAGAGAAATGCCTTTTAGGCCACCTTACACCCTGAAGACGACTCTGAAGACCTTAGACGGCGTGCGGTTTTAGTCGTTTATCAAAAAAAAAGTCACAATCAGTAAAAATTTCAACAAAAAAAATGCGTTATAAATTAACTAAGTACAAGTAAATATATATTATACACTAAAGCACCTTAATTGAGGATTTTAAAATATGCCATATCGCTAAGCTTATTAGTTTAATATGTTATAGTTACGTACTGACTCTTGGCCTAGTAATGCTCGACGAGGAGCACACTTTAGAACTTTCCCGGCTCGCTGAGCACGCCGAGGTCGCTCAACGACCTCCGTCTTCAGGAGAGACTGCTTGTCACCCCAGAAAAAGTAAGCCGGGACGGCAGAGCGATGAGCTTCCGGGACCAGATGGAGACACCGTGGTACCCACACCCAGGGCTCCATCTTAAAGCCGTAGATGACCCAGGGTCAGCCGGGGTGCCAGGGCATTGCCCTATTGTGCCACCTTACTCCCCGGTATTAGCCCTTACGCACGAAAAAAAAAATACATACCAACAATTCCCCCCAAACCGGGGCGAGACGGGGACACCGTGGTTCTCAAACCCGAGGGGGCCATCTCGAAACCGGAGATGGCCCAGGGTCAGTCGGGGTGCGAGGGTATGCTCTATGGGCAACCTTACACCCCGGCGTCTGTAGACCCGAGACGGCGTCCGGTTTTAGTGGATTCGAGTCCGCCATAACCAACCCCGCTGGCCGTGGGGTTGCTATACGTGGGGAATTCCGCACGGAAAAAAAATAGGTACCAACAATTCAAATACTCGTACACGTAGTAAATGGAGCGTGAAGAATGACTGAGTGGTCATATCTGTACATCTATTTGTTACTTTTAAATACTATATTTAGATTTCAAATGTTGTCTTATTATTTACAAGTAAATTAAGATAATATAGGTATATTTTTTAGTTCCTACCATATAAAAATTTGACAAATATTTATCCATATCATTCCTACTTCTGAAACCGTACCATAATATTTCAACGATTTGATGTTAGAAACATATGAGATGCCAATTTTTGGTTACATTTGAAGTATTTCACTTCAAAATATTTACGTATTTTTTGTAGGCTTTTTGTAGAAACATCAACAATGTGTAATAATTACTTTGTGTTACTTAGTTTTACACTGTATACTTCAGAAAAAAAAAAGAATTCTATGCCAATTACAATAAGGAAAATACTCACAGTTTCAATATCACACAATGTAATTCACCGATATTTTGTTTTCTACTAAAGCGAACTCATCGAACTGCGACCGCACTGTGTGTACTGTGAGCTTGTCTACTCCCACTCTGCGTCACCGCGCCACGACCGGTTGGATCTCCACACAGGTGACGATAGCACAAAACACTAAACATAACATACAGAACTTAAACTCCACATGAATCGCATACGAGCAACGCATACAAAAACATCGCTCACGGACGCGAATTTCGGAACGCGCGAAAATAGGACGCCTTCGAGTGCCACTCATTTATGGATGTATAATTAGACTGTAAATAGTAAATTATTGTTTATTAAACTACCAAAACAATGTTTAAAAATGACTGCAAAGTTGTTCATTGTTTCCGTAGTTCGCAAGAATTACGGTAGATGGCTCCAACGTCGCCTTAAGACGTAATAACGTATCGGAAAATTTCGAATATCTGGGACGTGTCTAGGTGGCTCAGTTGGTCAGAGCATTCCCCCTGTAAGGGACTGGTCGCGGGTTCAAGTCCCGTCCTAGATGTTCTCTTTTTCCGATCTAAATCTTTAGAAAAAAGTAAGCATACAAAATGCTTAAAAATTTAATTGAATTAATTAGGCGGAGTCATCAAAAAACAATGTTTAAAAATGACTGTAAAGTTGTTCATTGTTTCCGTAGTTCGCAAGAATTACGGTAGATGGCTCCAACGTCGCCTTAAGACGTAATAATGTATCGGAGAATTTCGAATATCTGGGACGTGTCTAGGTGGCTCAGTTGGTCAGAGCATTCCCCCTGTAAGGGACTGGTCGCGGGTTCAAGTCCCGTCCTAGATGTTCTCTTTTTCCGATCTAAATCTTTAGAAAAAAGTAAGCATACAAAATGCTTAAAAATTTAATTGAATGTATTAAACTACTAGTTGCACTAAACAACTAGACACAACAGCCACCACTATGATAGGTTTTATGTAGGTATGCTAAGTTTTTACCCGACTGCGCCAGCGAGGGTAATGTTTAACCCGTGTATAATATGGTTTTCTATGTTCCCTCTATAGGCTGGATGGATTTCGATAAATGAGGCTCAAATAAAAAAGATATACATCTTGCGAGTATTATAGGCCATTTGAAATGTGAACGAAAACTGTATTTACAGTAGATTCATAGCGCTAAAATGTATGTCGGCAAAAAAAAAACATTTTTACTTGAACTTATCGAGTAGATTAGGCTATCAAAATAAAGGAAATTAGGAGATTACAAAAATATATAATTGTCAGAAGACAGAAAAAAAATTGATAGCAGGCGGTAGCCAATTGCAAATCATAAACGATAGAAATTTTATGGTTCCCGCTTGCTATCAAACTTGTTTCGGTCTTTTTTTTCGGTTATTTTTCATTTTTTAAGTCAGTTTTAGGGTTCCGTTGCCAAATGGCATAAAACGGAACCCTTATGGATTCGTCATGTCTGTCTGTCTGTCCGTCCGTATGTCACAGCCACTTTTTTCCTAAACTATAAGATCTATGCTGTTGAAACTTGGTATGTAGATGTATTCTGTGAACCGCATTAAGATTTTCATACAAAAATAGAAAAAAAACAATAAATTTTGGGGGTCCCCATACTTGGAACTGAAACTCAAAAATTTTTTTTTCATCGAACCCAATCATGTGTGGTATCTATGGATAGGTCTTCAACAATGATATTGAGGTTAATATCATTTTTTTCTAAACTGAATAGTTTGCGCGAGAGACACTTCCAAAGTGGTAAAATGTGTCCCCCCCCCCCCCCTGTAACTTCTAAAATAAGAGAATGATAAAACTAAAAAAAATATATGATGTACATTACCATGTAAACTTCCAACGATAATTGGTTTGAACGAGATCTAGTAAGTAGGTTTTTTTTAATACGTCATAAATCGTAAACTGCAATTTACCTTTCATTCAATCAACTCAAATGTGAAAAGTAAAAAAAAAAACATTATTATGTTACTTGCTGCTACGGAACCCTTAATGGCCGAGTACGACTCGCACTTGGCCGCTTTTTTTTTATTATTGAATAAAATCACTTGTGATTTTGCACAATAATAGTGGAGAATGCCGTGAGGCGAAACTGGTCAGGTTTTATAAATAAATATTGTGGAAAAGTACAAGTGATTTAATGCAATATGTATAGCAACAATCAGTATAAATAGTCATTTTTAGGATTCCGTAGCTAAATGGCAAAAAACGGAACCCTTATAGATTCGTCATGTCTGTCCGTCCGTATGTTACAGCCACTTATATCCGAAAATATAAGAACTATGCTGTTGAAACTTGGTAAGTAGATGTATTCTGTGAACCGCGAACCGCATTAAGATTTTCAAACAAAAATAGAAAAAAAGCAATAAATTGCAGGGGTTCCCCATACTTAGAACTGAAACTCAAAAGAATTATTTTCATCAAACCCATAAAAAATGTTATTGAGATTACTTATATCATTTTTTTTCTAAACCGAACAGTTTGCGCGAGAGACACCCCCCCTGTACCTCCCCCTGTAACTTCTAAAATAAGAGAATGATTAAACTAAAAAAAATATGATATATGTACATTACCATGTAAACTTCCACCGAAAATTGGTTTGAACGAGATCTAGTAAGTAGTTTTTTTACGTCATAAATCGTAAACCGCAATTTACCTTTCATTCAATCAACTCAAATATAAAAATTAAAAAAAAACATTATTATGTTACTTGCTGCTACGGAACCCTTCTTGGGCGAGTCTGACTCGCACTTGGCCGCTTTTTTAACCTCGACGTAGAAACGACAGGGTGTTATAAGTATGATGTGTCTGTGCATCGTAAGTAGCTCCCGAACGGATAAACCGGTTTTGATTTTGTTTTTTTTTGTTTGAAAGGTGAATTAGTCGGGAGTGTTCTTAGCTATGTCGGGGTTTTATAAATTTTCAATTCAATTCTTATGTTTAGCATCCCACTTTTTTGCATAATTCGGCCTTGGCAACCCTTATGCAATACACGAATATGGCAAACGATACCGGCTGACCCGACAATCTTCGTTCTGCTCTAGAATCAAGTTATGTTGGGTACCTTATCAGCTGAATTTATTTTGTCAATGCCTCATATTTTGAATTATCGTAATTCCAGGCACAGTATCCCGAGGGTGCCATCTCAAAGCCGTAGAAAAAAGCAAGACAAACTGGCACAGTATATGCGGAGACAAATCAAAAAATCAAAGTTCATATAAATCATTCCACCCGTTCTCGGGTTATAAAACACATAATATTATGTAATCTGTGCTATCACTAAGCCAACTTTATTTTATGTATACAGATTATAGGCTACAGACTAGATACAGGGAAGTATAGTATAGTATAGTATAGTATAAAATAATAAAAATATAATATACGAGTACGTGAGATTAACTTCTGTATACTTTGTGTTCTGTGTCCACATCGACGACGATAGCGCCAATACCGCAAGCACACGTTGTTAATGCCAGCCTGCGTGCGCGCGCGCCGGTCCGTAACTCTATCATGAATTTAATACGCCAATAGTTTACTGTAATGTATTTTTAATCGCTATAGTTTTCGATAGTTGGTCGACCATGAGCTTTGTAAAACGATTTTTTTTAGATGTACGTTGTCATTCGAATTACAATTTTTTTTCTTTTTTTGCTATTAGTACTATTGAAGCTACTGGAGCTTGTGTGCGGTACAATAATTATGATTCCAACTTTACATTAGTAGACACATAAATAGGTTTTAGACAAATTGCTATTATTTAATCTATGTACGAAATAATGTCATAATAATAGCAATTTGAATGTGTCGGATAATAACTACGAACGAACGCGCGTAATCATGTTTTGGTTCGTAGCTGGATGCTTGCATCCTTTTCTTACACGACTGCCAAAGAATGTTATGTTTTTCGCGCGTATCTTGTTTGTATGTACGTATGTATGCATGTCCCTTCATGTACCCCACCAACTATTTGCTGGGCGTATTGGGTTTAACTCACTGGAAGTAAGAAGAGGCCTAGATCAGCTCATAGTTGCATGTAGGTCTCTTCGTGGATTCATCAACTGTCCCGATCTGTGTAACCTGTTCCCAACAAATATTTAGCACACCGCGAGAGCCGACGCCATAGACTTTTTGCTCGGCCTTCCTGCCGAACAGTCGCCAGAGCTGAGTCCCCAGTGTGTCGAACTCTGGATGTGCTTAACGATCTCCTGTCAGCTTACCCTGATTGCGATCTGTTTGCGGATGAATAGTAGTAGTAGTAGTAGTTAGTAGTAGTAGTAAATCTCTTTATTGTATGTACACAAGAATACAGTTTTGAGGCATATACAATTGGCGGCCTTATCGCACAGGGCAATCTCTTTCAGGCAACCATTGGACTGAGAAAAAACAGTTAATAGAAGATATAGGGCAGTTATAAGCAATAGGAGGAGGTAATGCGTGTATGTCTTATATTTTCCGAGAGTAAGTATGCAAGGAAATCTTCCATACAAATTTGAGATACCTGCTTTACACTATGTTATGTTAGTTATGCCATGTTAATTTTTAAATTATTTAGTGTAATTGGTCATGTACCGTTTTATTTAATTATAAATAAATATCCTGTATTGCCTAGAGCTTCCAAACCGCTGCTCGGATTTATTTAATCAACATGTCGATTAATTCGTCTTCTTAACCCAAGTTTTCTTAGATAGGTTTTGTTTTTTTTTTTTTTATATATTTAGGCCACGTTAATTTGACTTCACCTCGCCTGATGGTAAGCTGAAGGTAAAGTCTCAGGAAAGAGGGTCACCATTACATACACGTACCATGTTAACAATGACGGCGTGCGGTTTTAGTCGGTTCAAGCCCGACATAACCGCCCCCGCTGGCCGGCGGGGGGTATCCGAGGGGACTTCCGCACGAAAAAAAAAAAAAAAAAGGTGGCACTCAGCTTAACGGCCTCATTAGAAGAGGATTGTCGTCGCAGCACCGCGTGACACCCACCGGTTCCACTAGTGCTGCGACCACAATCCCCCTGCGTAACGCGAAAATATAACCAACATGGCTACTGTGAGACGCTATAGATTAAAGAAAAACAAGTTGAATTCCTGAGACGAGCTCAGCCGAATACAAGGGATTTTCTTTTATTTTATCTTTTTTTTTTTTTTTTTTTTTTATCTTGCAATGGTTCACCCCAGCACGAATCTATTACCGAAAACAGCAACTCGATAGCTCATCTCCTTCATACCCAAAACCGTGACAGTAAATTGGCAACGACGACGTCGACGACAACTCGATAGCAATAGGGCTTTTCTAAAGAAAATCCCTAAAAAATATTTAAGAATACGGGTAACCGAAATTACTGGCATTCCTTTTAACAATTCTAGCAAAGCTACATCGCTTGTGTTGTAATACACCTCTGCCTACCCCTTCGGGGATACATGCGTGAAGTTATCTTATGTTAGAAGTGGGCTGTAATTAACACGATTCGAACCTGGGATCTATCGTTCAAAAGGCCTTATCCTTCACCACTAAGCTACCAAACTTACATTTTGTAGTCGCTTTGCATGTAACTACAATACGCGACGCAGTTAATAAATTTAGGCATTCGCATACATCAGTGAACGAAGGGTTTTTTCGTTCACTGGCATACATACTCAATCATTACATACAACACAGCGCTATCAAAGTAAGCATAGCTTAACTGGCTTGTATTAAGTTACTAGAATGCGGATAAACGTACTTAGATACATTTATCAATACACTAGCTGTTTCCTGCGACTTCGTCCGCGTTGCACAAAGATTGAGTCTCTTACCAACTATCTTTTACACTTAGGTAACTCTGTAGTTGGGGTGTGTGTTGGGTAAGGGGTGTGTGTTGGGTAAGGGGTGTGTGTTGGGTAACCTCCTCGAGTGTTCCGATCCCGCTGCAGTCCGGGGGGAACGGAATCGGAGCGGCCGGTACACCCTGGGCGGCGGTCAATGGCTTCCCCTTCACCCCTTCATAGGGTTGGCATTGATCGTCGGCCAATACCCAACGTGGCGGGAACACATCGCTCTCCGTACTCCTCTGCTTTCAGAGGAGACAGGATGAGCGATGCTGTTAGTGGTGAGATGGCCCAAGGTCAGCCGGGGTGCGAGGGATATGCTCTATGGGTAACCTTACACCCCGGCGTCTGAAGACCCGAGACGGCGTGCGGTTTTAGTCGGTGCAAGCCCGACATAACCGCCCCCGCTGGCCGGCGGGGGGTATCCGAAGGGATTTCCGCACGATAAAAAAAAAAAAAAAAAAAAAGGTAACTGTAATTTCGAGATTTCATATTTAAAACCTCAATACCATTTTTGAAGACCTATCCATAGATACGTATACGACACGTATGGCTTTGATGAAAAATATTTTTTTGAGTTTCAGTTCTAAGTATGGGTAATCCCCAAAATTTATTGATTTTCTTTTTCTATTTTTGTGTGCAAATCTTAATGCGGTTCACAGAATACATCTATTCACTAAGTTTCAACAGCATAGTTTTTATAGTATCGGAAAAAAGTGGCTGTGACATACAGACAGACATGACGAATCTATAAGGGTTCCGTATTTTGCCATTTGGCTACGGAACCCTATAAAAAAATTACTTGTTGTTACTTAATTGTTAACATGGTACGTGTATGTAATGGTGACCCTCTTTCCTGAGACTTTACCTTCAGCTTACCATCAGGCGAGTTGAAGTCAAATTGACGTGTCCTAAATATAAAAAAAAAAAAAAAAAACTTAAAACATGTGGGTTTGGGCACCTTTTTTTTTTTTTTTTTCGTGCGGAAATCCCCTCGGATACCCCCCCGGCGGCCAGCGGGGGCGGTTATGTCGGTCTTGAACCGACTAAAACCGCACGCCGTCTCAGGTCTGCAGACGCCGGGTTGGGCACCTACTGCCGAAGTAAACATACCTTGATCGATTCTGAACTTAAAACGCGTACGAAGTCGCGGGCAACAGCTAGTTTCTTATAAAAACACATATTATACATAGAACAATTCAAATAACTTCCTTTAACCGTGTAATCCACTTTACTCCCACCAACTCACACCTGTCCCACATTCAAATCGAGCATGGGTGTTCACACAAACAATACAATATCCACAAAATATCTATCGTCTGCATAGACCCGACTGGACGGATGTATCAATGCAACGGCGAAGCGTACCTTTGATAGGTCAGTCACCCTGCGCGCGCTGTTCACAGGGGCAAACCACGACGCACTTAAAACAATTCCATTCATTTTCTAAAGGTTTAGATCGGAAAAAGAGAACATCTGGAACGGGACTTGAACCCGCGACTTCCATTCATATCAGTGACGGCGAGGGTGTTTTTTTTTTAAATAATATATTGACCGAATTTTCTAATATTCCCCCTAACGCCTCCAGCTAAGCTTAATTGCTTGTGTTAGGAGTGGGGTTCACCTCGGTAGTGTAATGGCCAGGATTCGAACCGATCGTAGAGTCGACTCACTAACCACTAAGCTACCGACGCTTAAAAAAGCGGCCAAGTGCGAGTCGGACTCGCCCATGAAGGGTTCCGTAGCAGGAAGTAACATAATAATGTTTTTTTTTTTAATTTTTCTAAGAGATGATTGAAAAAAAGGTAAATTGCGGTGTACGATTTATGACGTATTAAAAAAACTACTTACTAGATCTCGTTCAAACCAATTTTCGGTGGAAGTTCATATGGTAATGTACATCATATATTTTTTCTAGTTTTATCATTCTCTTATTTTAGAAGTAAGTTGGGGGGGGGGACATTTTACCTCTTTGGAAGTGTCTCGCGCAAACAATTCAGTTTAAAAAAAATTATATTAGAAACCTCAGTATCATTTTTGAAGACCTATCCATAGACCTATCCATAGAGACACACGAATGGGTTTGATGAAAAAAAAATGTCGAGTTTCAGTTCTAAGGGATCGCCCAAAATTTATTGTTTTTTTCTATTTTTGTGTCAAAATCTTAATATATAATATACATCTACTTACCAAGTTTCAACAGCATGGCTCTTATAGTTTCGGAAAAAAAGTGACTGGGACATACGGACGGACAGACAGACAGACATAACGAATCTATAAGGGTTCCGTTTTTTGCCATTTGGCAACGGAACCCTAAAAATGGAGCTATACATCGTCTATATAGCTCCATCCCTGTCGTTCAGCTGCGCTGCCGAAAACTAAATTGCGTCGTGGTTATCTCGCAAGCAACATAATATATAATTGCGTAAATCTTACTGGTACAATTTATTTTCAGCTAAATACTTTTTTTTTTCTTTTTATGGATGATAGGCTCACGTTTGACCTCTATCTCACCTGGTCGTAGTGAGGATGTGGGCTACGATGGATCACGTTTGCCTAGAAGGAACCTATCCACTCGAGACTATAGGTTTCCGGAAACACAGACTCAGACAGGCAATTCCACTCCGTAGCTGTACGCATAATAAATGTGTCGCCGAAACGTTTCGTGCGTATGAGTGGAATATCCACCATGTAGCGGTGGCGCGTCGCTGTGCGTCTGGTCGTTCGTTGGTGGAAAGGGCTTGGAGGTATCAAGTTGTGCAATTCCAGCGCACACTCTCCGAAATGCATCCGATAAAAGACCGATAGGCCTGCAACTTTGCTTCGATGTTCAAGGCTCTGAAGCCTTTTCTCGACGAGTGCAAATTTTCTTGTAGGGCATGTCACTTGGGGTGTGTGTTGGGTAACCTCCTCGAGTGTCGCTCCGATTCCGATCCCGCTGCAGTCCGGGGGGAACCGAATCGGAGCGGCCGGTACACCCTGGGCGGCGGTCAATGGCTTCCCCTTCACAGGGTTGGCATTGATCGTCGGCCAATACCCAACGTGGCGGGAACACATCGCTCTCCGTACTCCTCTGCTTTCAGAGGAGACAGGATGAGCGATGCTGTTAGTGGTGAGATGGCCCAGGGTCAGTCGGGGTGCGAGGGATATGCTCTATCCTTACATCCTGGCGTCTGAAGACCCGAGACGGCGTGCGGTTTTAGTCGGTGCAAGCCCGACATAACCGCCCCCGCTGCCTGGCGGGGGGGTATCCGAAGGGATTTAAGCACGAAAAAAAAAAAAAAAGGGCATGTCACTTTACCCCGCCTTATGGTAAGAGCGGTAAATGAAGTCTAAAGAATGAGGGCGATCATTATAGATACCCAATGACTTCAATGTAAATACTATGAGAATAGCTGTACGGAACCACTATTGAGCCACCAACAATATGCAACTTTATGTAGATGATATTACAAAAAGGCGCGCTATGTTCATACAGATAGGTATCAAAATTCATTAACTCATTTATCTAGTTACTGCGTCCCGTTCCAAATTTGAAAGTCAAAATTCATTTCCAACTCACCGAGGAATTTCTAAACAACTTATCAAGTATTATGTGAACCGGTACCGCTGAACTCCATAGGAACGCGCGACGCGGTGGGATGAGATCCATATATCGATATTGACGGACACATCTTACGATATTATCAAAAAAAATTAAGGGCTGATAATATTAAAATTCCCTATTTAATCATTTTTGGATTTACACACGTTCTTCATCGTGTCTATGGCAATTTTAGTTTAGAAGTGAAAACTTCTTTAGCGGCGTTGTGCACTTTTTTGTAATGGGTAAAAAAGGTTAAACTCGCGTCAGGACACGTGACCTGATCGAAAATTCGTAAGACGTTTGCAGACAAATATAGAAGCGCTAATTTCACACTGTACTTAACAACCTTGATGGCGCGTTCGTCTAATGAGTGTTCGTTGACTCCGTCAAGACTGATATCGATTCCGACCGAGGCCTAAGAAACACTTTTTGTGATCATATAACTTTTTGTAATATTTATTCTATTTTGTGCCATAAATCTATTGATATCAAATGGAAATTAAACAAAGTGCATCTATTACCACATACATGATAGTACTTTTACCCTGATAATTTTATAATAGCAGGAGGAGATTGTATGAATTATATTCTGAAAAATCATACAATTTCAACCCTGATTTTCAGAATTATGTCAAAAAGTATTCTAAAATATTTAAGCGTGCCTGTTCCTTTGCTAAATCAAACTTTATAAAAAACAAAATATCAAATTCTGTTAATAAAATTAAGACAACCTTTTTTTTTTTTTTTTTTTTTTTATCGTGCGGAAATCCCTTGGAACATTATAAATTCCGAATGTGGTAAATCTCCAGTAGTTGTAAGAGATTACCATTTAAAAATAGAAGGTCGCCATGTCACGGTGGATCTGTAAGTTGCGACAGAGTTTGAACACTTTTTTTCAAAAATACCTGTAGCCACTACCCGAACTCTTCAGTCGTCTTCCACTTTCGCTGAGGCATTGCTTATGGAATCAATTACAAAATGTGAGGACGCTTTCATATTCTCAGTTGTTGATAGCGAGGACATCACAAAAGCGTTTAAATCCATTGATATTAAAAAGACCGCGGACCTATGGGGATTATCGGTCAAAACTGTTTCAAGCATCATTGATGTCATTGTTCCCCATCTAGCAACTGTGTTTAATGACTGCGTCAGTAGCGGTATATTTCCTGATTTAAAGAAACATAGTAAAGTCATACCTTTGTTCAAGGCAGGCAGCGCCTCAGATCCCTCGAATTTCAGACCCATCTCTGTGTTGCCAACCTAGAGTAAAGTTTTTGAGAAATTAATTCTAGACCAAATGCTAACCCATTTTAATAAATATAAATTATTTCATGATAAACAGTTTGGGTTTACTAAAGGACGAGCAACGACGGATGCTGGTATAGAGTTATTGAAATGTATTTACGAGGCCTGGGAGGATAAGCAGGATGCATTAGGTGTTTTCTGCGATCTATCCAGGGCCTTCGATTGCGTCCACCATGATACATTGGTCAGGAAATTAGATTATTACGGAATAAGGAACAAGGCTCTCGACCTTTTGACTTCTTATTTAAACAATAGAATTCAGATGGTCGATGTGAACGGTACACGTTCGGTGGGATCTTTGGTTTCGATGGGCGTTCCACAGGGTTCGATACTTGGACCATTTTTATTTTTAATTTATATAAATGACCTCTGTAGGCGACGATGCGTGGTTGTAGGCGAGATTTCAAAGAAACAGCTGTTTAGCGGTAAAACGATTATTTTTCAATGTCGGGTAAGTACATACAAAAGGACTGAGGACGCGCGCGGCGTTCGGCAGTTGTATTGGACGACTGTTTGGTAAGGTGGAGGGCCAATACCCCTCCCCTCCGGTACGTGCGTCACCCCGCGCTCGCCCTCTAACAAAATTGGTAGTAATACCTACATTACACATTATAAAATTAATTCTACATTCTAAGTTGTTTTAAATACATAATAATCGCGTCGCTAACACGCCCCAACCTAGTGCTGCCTTAGCAGCACTCATCAACAACAGGTATTCGAGCGACGCACGTGACTGCCCTAGTAAGAATGCCTGACTGGGTTTTGATTGTGACCTTTCTCACACGACCGTCTTTACCTGGGATGACTTCCTGTATCAAGCCCTTAGGCCATAAGTTACGGAGCCCATCCGGATCTATCACAAGTACTAGATCACCTACTTGTAAGTTTCTCTGCTCACCCTGCCATTTGTTACGAGGTAACATGTTTGGTAATATTTCTTTTACCCATCTGCACCAGTACATGTCTGCTAGCCTTTGAGAGATCCGCCATTGTCTTCGGAGATGCAGATCGGAATTATCAAATTTACCAATGTGAGGAAAGCTAGACGATGACCCCACCAGAAAGTGATTGGGGGTTAAAGTTTCAGGACAGTTCGGGTCCACCGATACATGGCTCAACGGTCGGCTGTTCACCATGTTCTCCACCTCAGCTAACAGCGTGTTCAGGGTTTCATCCTTGGGGGCACGGTCCTTCAGAACAATTTTCAGGCTGGACTTCACGCTTCTAATGAGCCGTTCCCATGCCCCACCCCAGTGGGGACTTGCCGGCGGTATGAAAGTCCACTTGGTTCCGTAAGTTAAGGCTTTATTTTTCAGCAATTCTTCATCGAGATCCTGAATAGATTTTTTCAATTCTGTACTTGCTCCTTTCAGATTAGTCCCATTATCTGAGAATAAATACTGTGGCCATCCTCGTCTTGACGCCATTCTTCTCAATGCCATTATGAGTGAGTCCGAGGTAAGCGAAGCAACCACATCCAGGTGAATAGCTCGTACAGTCATACAGGTGAAGAGTACCCCGTACCTCTTTTCACGACGCCTTCCGACGGTCACCTCCATGGGACCGAAAAGATCCACACCACAGAAGGTAAAAGGCCGTTGATGGTGAGCCATTCGAGCTTGAGGTAAGTCTCCCATTCGTGGTACTTCTGGTTTACTCTTTCTTATTCTGCACGCCATGCATTTAGATGTTACAGTTTTACCAACGGGTCTTAGTCTTGTAATCCAGTATTTTTGTTTGATTTCGTTCACTACTGTTTCCTGGTTGCCGTGAGCAAAATAGAAATGATAATATCTCACGATCAATCTGGCTATATAATTTCGTCCCTCTAATATTATAGGATTTTTTGTTTCAGGTAATACGTCAGCAACAGCACCGATGCGGCCACCAGCACGCAGGACTCCGAGCTCATCCAGGTAAGGTGACAAGGTAAGTATTTTACTGGTTTTCGATACACATCCATCGCTTTTTATATCAGCTATCTCCTTTGCAAACGCTTCGGCTTGAGATGGTTTTAATAATAATACTTCAGCGTTCTCCATAGTGGTATCGAACTCACAACTAATCTTCTTAAATTTATTTATAAATTTCAGTACTATTGAAGTCGCTCGAAGCAAGCGAAGCCAGGATGAAAACCTTATAGCGTCAGGTACAGGTAAGTTCAATTCTGTTTTGTGAAAGGTGTGTATATGTTCAACCCGTACGTCAGAATTGTGAGTTTCAAACAAAACGTTACGTGGCCACTGACTTTCTTCACTTTTTAGAAAAGTAGGTCCGCTCATCCATTCTTTTTCTAGTATAGTACAATCATAAGTCTCTCTGGTACCAATATCCGCTACGTTGAGCTTCGTAGGTACATATCTCCACTCACTAGCGTTGCTGAGTTCGTCTATTTCCCCCAAGCGATGCGCCACGTACTGTTTGTAGTTACGAGCATCATTACGTATCCATGAAAGCACGGTACTTGAATCAGACCAATATATTTTTCTTTCCGCTTTAATCCTATGTTCTTTTGTTACAGTTTCAGCCAGTCTGGCGGCTAGTACAGCCGCCTGAAGCTCCAGGCGCGGCACCGATACCGGCTTGACGGGTGCGACGCGACATCGACTTGTTATGAACGCTACGCGCACACAATCATTGTCTTTCCAACGCCAATACGCGACTGCACACATCGCTTTAATAGATGCATCACAAAATATATGCAACTGTGCGTATGTATAACTCGTAGTTATCGTAGGCTCGATTGCTTGCGCGGGAGCTCTGCACCGTGTATGCGGCGACGGGCTACTGGGGATCGGTTCTCTCTCCGTCTCATTCCCACTTGCGCTAGCTGTTGCGTTCGGATAGTATCTAGGTAGACGTACGTTATGTAGTGATTGCAACAATGTTATCCATTTGAACCATTTTTCAAATATTGTGTCAGTGATAAAATCATCCCAGCCAATCTTCAATTTTCAGGTTTCTTGTAGAATAATTTTACCGTTGATAGTGAGCGGTGACAGAAAGCCGTAGACGTCAAAAATAGACATGATCACTGTCAACATCTCCCTCTTGGAAGGCTTCTTTGTGCCATTTTTTATACTTTCAGGAACGCGCTTCAGCGACACATCGAATCTTAATGTATCGTCATGGGGACACCAGATTAGACCAAGCGTGCGTTCTCCCTCGTACTGCTGTCCGATCTTGAACCTTACGGCTGCCTCTCCCAGCGAGTTTCTAGGTAAACTGCCTAACACTTCTTCACTATTGCTAGTCCAATTTCGTATTTCGAACCCGCCTTGTTTATGAATGAACATGACGTCACGAGCCTGTTGTATTGCAGTTTTTTCATCAGGTAGGCTGTCAATATAATCATCCATATAGTGACTTGTATATATAGCAGCTATTGCATCGGGCATCAATGATTCATACCGTTGAGCATTCTTGTTTTTTATGAACTGAGCTATGAAAGGCGAGCAGTTAGCGCCGAATATCAATGATGTCATTACGTAGGTTTGTAGTTTCTTCTCTGATGCATCCGTATGGGGCGACGTAGTGGGATCGCCGCGGAATATGAAACGAAGAGCATCCCTATCCTCTTGCCGTATTTTTACGCGCAAAAACATATCTTTAATGTCTGCGGTAACGGCTACCTTGTGTTCGCGGAATCTTAACATTATTCCGAAAAGAGATTTAAGCAGATCAGGTCCTTTCAGTAGGTAGTCGTTAAGACACGATCCGTTAGTTTTAGCTGCCGCGTCAAACACCAAGCGTAATTTTTTCTTGTTTGGGTTCTCAACTCCGAAGTGTGGTAAGTACCAAACTCTTTTACTTCCTTCTTGTACCAGCTTTTCACAATAGTCGTTGACCAATAAGTGCTGTACTCGTTCGTGGTACTTTTGGGCGTACACTTCATTTTTTTTTCATTTTCAGTTCTACACCCCGCAGCCTGGCCATTGCCGTAGGTAATGAGTCGGGCATTTTGCAATTCTCATCCCTCCAAGGTAAGCCGACTTGCCACCTTCCATTGACGAGCGTGGACGTTTGTTCCAGGTGGTTCCAGGCGCGTTGGTCTTCCGAGTTCTGCCGTGACTTACAGGCAGAGACTCCCATAGACTCAATAGAGAAGTAACGTTCTACTTGTTCGTGAAGATCATGAAGATCCCGATCATCCCCTTTTGTGACGCTTGTATTATCAGAAATGAAAAGAGAAGAGTGATGCTCGAGCGTTTTGGCGGAAATGTACGGCACCCTGCCGTGCAGACACCAGCCCAAAGGTGTGCGTGTGGCACACGGTTCGTTTGGTCTACCCATTATCGTGTCTAATGTCAACAGGAGGTGACAGTTATCTTGGCCAATCAAAACCTGTGGTTTGGGTTGTTCTATATATAAAGTGTGCCTAATATTGTCTAAATGCCTAAAGTTATCACACTTAGTAGCCGTTACAGTCTGTTTGGGTAACTTTAATTCATTCACTATTCGCACATTCAACGAAAACAGTTTATCATCGGCTCCGCTCAACGTCATATTAGTCACCTGCGTATCGCACACTAGCTCGGAGTTGTCCCATGCACCACGCACACGAAGAGATTCCCGGCGGCCGCGAAGCCCCGCCCTTGAGGCGAGTGGGGCACTTATCAATGACACTGTTGAGCCATCGTCTAGCAGAGCGGTCGCACTAATTATTCCGTTTGGACCGTGAATGTTTATAGGTACAACTTTTAATAACACGGAACTATTTGCGTTTATGTGAGCGACTGTTTCGGATGGAATTTCGGATTCCTCACTTCCCACTACTGGCACGGACGAACTATTGTCTGGACGCGGTACGTAGTGCAACAAACGGTGATGAGACTGTCCACAATTGTCTATATCACAGGTAGGAGCGGGACACGTTTCCCTACGATGCATGGTTCGCTAACAAACACTTGTAACATAAACGGTATCGCTTAACGTGTATCCATCTGTCCTTACGTAATGCTTTATTGAACCTTTTACACTCGTATAGTTTGTGACAGCTGGTACGACAATAACGACACTTCATCAATTTTGTTTTGAACTGCAACTGTTTGTATATTGTTCACATTTTCGCACTGTTTATGTTTTGTATTGTCCAGTTTCACGTGTAGTAAACTCGCACTGCATGTAGATACTTTTACCGCTTCTTCGGTGAGAAAGTCTGATATTAAATCTAGTCTAGGTTTAGGTGATTCGGCAACAATGAGCGGGTAACTGTAGTCCCCACACTTGGAGAGAAGAGTAGTGGGTAGCTTGGACAATACGATGTTAGCTACTTCCATTCCATGTAGGTACTCGTTCCGTCCGAGGGCTCGTACTGCCGCCACGTAGTTCTTCACTTTGATGGAAAATGGTACTATTTCTCGATAGTAATCCGCTGATAGGTTCCCCATCTTCTTCACTTCAGCCACAATGCGGGATATAATAACATCAGCGTTCCCGAATTGTAATTTTAGTGTCGACATGACGACTTCTGGTGAGGTAGCGCTCATAAATAGGGCTGCTACAGCTTCGTGAGCGGCACCATGTAGACACTTCCGTAGCCGCCAGAGGTTCTCTCTATCGGTGAATTTGCAGACTTCAGTAGATTCTTCATAAGCCTGCTTGAATAGTAGCCACTCTTTCGGGTCTCCTCTGAAAATTGGCAGTTCCTTAGGTGTGCTAAGTCGGCTGAGTAGCTTGGAGTTCCGCTGGACTGTCGAGGAGGTAAGTGCATCCGTAAGTGCTTTAGCTAGCTGCTTCATTGTACCATCAGTGTCGGCCGGACCCGACGTGTGCAGCTCGCTACAGCCATTGCCCTTTTCCAGCTCCAGTTGACTGCGCTCCATCCACTTCTCAATATCGCTGTTAGCACCATGATTCGACTTCGATGCTTCCGTTCGTGGACTGTATTCATCGTTGATATCTGCCAGATCCGCTGCTAGCTGCTTATCCAACAGCTCCATTTGAATGCGAGCTTTTTCTCTCGCTACCTTCAGTTCAAGTCTTTTCTTTTGTGCTTGCACCGACGGTGCCGACGATCGTCTTCCGTGAGAAGACCCAGGTTTCTTCTCGAAACTCGTTCCCGCCTTCACTACATCCTCTTGTGGAAGGTTCTGCTCCTCGCTCTTCGGTTTCAGTGCGTGCGCGGATAGGTCCTTCACTTCACCTTTACGCATCGTGCTTCGGGTGTTGACCATCTTTTTTGGCGGTGGCGTGTTGAACATCTAGTTCGGCTCGAAGTGACCACTTGTAGGCGACGATGCGTGGTTGTAGGCGAGATTTCAAAGAAACAGCTGTTTAGCGGTAAAACGATTATTTTTCAATGTCGGGTAAGTACATACAAAAGGACTGAGGACGCGCGCGGCGTTCGGCAGTTGTATTGGACGACTGTTTGGTAAGGTGGAGGGCCAATACCCCTCCCCTCCGGTACGTGCATCACCCCGCGCTCGCCCTCTAACAAAATTGGTAGTAATACCTACATTACACATTATAAAATTAATTCTACATTCTAAGTTGTTTTAAATACATAATAATCGCGTCGCTAACAACCTCCCTTACTACATAAGGGATAAAAATAGTATTGTACGAAGTGAACAACGCAATCTCACGAGTGGTTCATTGGTTTAATATAAATAATCTTTGCCTTAATGAAAAAAAAACCAAATGTATTAAATTCACCTTACTTAATGTTACACAGGTGGAAACCAATGTACAACTTAATGGACAGTTGTTGAGCCTTTTGGAATCAACCGTGTTCTTAGGTTTAAGTATCGATGCTAAATTACAGTGGGGGTCACATATTGAAAAAATAGCTAGTAGGTTAAGTTATGCTTCCTACGCTGTGAAAAAGATTAGGACTTTAACAGATATAGATACCGCTAGAATAGTTTATTTCAGTTATTTCCATAGTATTATGAGCTACGGCATTCTCCTTTGGGGTAATGCCGCAGATTTAAATACAATCTTTGTACTACAAAAGCGAGCGGTGCGGGCAATTTATAAGTTGGGCCCAAGAGTCTCCCTCCGAGAAAAGTTCAAAGAAATGAACATTCTAACTGTAGTTTCCCAATATATTTTTGAAAATCTTTTGTATGTTAGAAGAAACATTTCCAATTTTTTAAGGCTTTGTGATATACATAACGTAAATACTAGACATAAAAACAATCTTGTGGTTTGTAATAGTCGACTCCACAAGATTATTAATTCCTTTCAGGGTAACTGTATACGCTTCTATAACAAGCTTCCTAGTGAAATGAAGAATCTACCTCTTCATAAATTTAAAAGCCAAATTAAAAGTAAACTATGCCAAAAAGGCTACTATAACATTCAAGACTATTTAGACGACTAGTCAAAATATGTTTGTAAAGACCAAAAAAAAACAGCCCGCTGAGTTTCTTGCCGGAGTCTTCTCAGGACAGGGCCGCGTTTCGAACCGGTGGTCCATTTGCCAAACATTAGATTATTTATTTTTTTATGACGTTTTGTAAGTGCCGTATTAATGGTCTATACAGAATAAATGGTTTTTGACTTTGACTTTGACTTTGCCCCCCCTCCCCGTACACCCTCTCGTAATGCTAAGAAACAGCTTATATTTATCCGAGTTGTATGAACATAAAAACAGAGAGCCAATTACCAGTCTTAATTCTAGTGATTATGAACTCCTCCGTAACCACTCGCGCAATCTTGACCAAATTTACCACGGTGATAGTGTGGACACTGAGGAGTGTTTTGAAGCGAGGTGGTTCATGTCCGATGTACCATTGAGGAATAATCAACGAAAAACAGTTTCACGGCGCGCGGCCTTAGCTAAGCGCGCGACCGTAGTAAGATGTCTTATTTTCAAGTAAGAGTCCTGCTCGCTCAGCTCAATTTATTTCAGTCGCACCCTGCACTGAATTCCTACTTTATTGTGATCGAAAACATGTTTATAAGAATGAAAGAGAGATATAAGTATTTTGAGTTAAACGGCTTCACAACAAAAACACTGGAACTTATTCTGTGAAATTACCGGAGTAAGGCTATACACACACTGCCATATTGTTACATATAATAAAATCGTAACGAGGTGAAAACTGTTCATTGAAAATTTTATCCAAACAAATTATTGATGTCTGTTCTAGGGGTGCTTCGGGGACCACCTGCATCGGATCAGGAAGGAGCCAACGCCTGAGTGTCACCACTGCGACGCGAGCGAGGACTCAGGGCTGCACACGCTGGCGGACTGCCCGGCGTGGGAGGCGCCGAGGCGTGACCTCGTGGCAGCCATCGGGGTGGGAGTCCTCTCGCTCGGCAGCATGATTGCGGCAATGGTGCGGAGCGCGAGCGCGTGGGCCGCCGCCGCCTCCTTCTGCGAGCATGTAATGCTCGCGAAGGAGGTGGCGGAGCGCGCCCGGGAGAGACTTAGAACTCTCCCGGTCGCTTAACGACCTCCGTCCTCCATGAGCGCAGGCCTGGGGGTGGCGGGTGAGGCCACCTGTCACCCCAGCAGAAGCAGGCCGGGACGGTGGGGCGACTAGCGCCCCTCCCCCAAACCGGGGCAAGACGGGGACACCGTGGTTCCCAAACCCGAGGGGGCCATCTCGAAACCGGAGATGGCCCAGGGTCAGTCGGGGTGCGAGGGATATGCTCTATGGGCAACCTTACACCCCGGCGTCTGTAGACCCGAGACGGCGTGCGGTTTTAGTCGGTTCAAGCCCGACATAACCGCCCCCGCTGGCACGCGGGGGGGTATCCGAAGGGATTTCCGCACGATAAAAAAAAAAAAAGGTACGATACAGAGGTCGATTTTTTTTTAATTTTTGTCTGTTTATTATTATCGATGTCCGAGCATCACTTGAATACCGCTGAACAAATTTGCCTGAAATTCTGCATGAACATTTTTCTAGGGCATGGTCATAAACTGCATTATATATCATCACGCTATTATAGGTATGATAGGAGCAGTAGAGCAAAATCGGTCTAAACTATTATTGATGACAACTTTAAGGCACCTACATCTTTACGAAATTTTGTACTTCAGCAGAACTCAGACATGGTCAAAATGCGGACTGTAAGTCATCACGATCCACAGAGTTACACACGTATAAAAGAAAGTTGATTAATAAATTATACATTAACATCATATTTTTATAACGTCTCGGGACTTATCGCGATAAATATGGAACTTACTTTTACCGACGTTTCGGATGCGTTGCAGAATTTCAATAGGGAAGATGGATTCAAACTATCCGGGACGTGGAATCCAGTGATTAAAATACTTAAACCCATAAACAAAGTGCCGTTAAGAACTGATACAGTGAGTGTGGTGTGTCGCCAGCCTTACCATACATTAGAACAGTAATGGAGGGTAGGCGCACAAAAATGTTTGCCCGCACACCTCTCGACGCTCGCCGGCCAGTCAAGCCGTGACCACGGGTGCTGCAACGCATCCGAAACGTCGGTAAAAGTAAGTTCCATATTTATCGCGATGAGTCCCGAGACGTTATAAAAAATATGAATTTACACCGCGATAGTTTAAAAATAACATTATACATAAACATTACATAATGAATATCATCACGCTATTATATCAAGAAGGGGCAGAATTTATTTCGATGTTACATATTTCTCTATGTGTCAATGTCATACGAGTGTACGACATCACCTCATCCGGCCCGTTAAATCAAATAAGTGTCTAAATCTATAGAAAAAGTTAGCATACAAAATGCTTAAAAAATTTTTTTTTTTTATTTTTTTTTAATATTTAGGACACGTCTTCACGACTTCACCTCGCCTGATGGTAAGGTGAATAAAATAAGTGTGTTAGTAATTAAATAAATAAATTACATGTTAGTATCGAGACTGCAGAAATAAACGTACCCTTTTTTTTTTTTTTTTTTTTCGTGCGGAAATCCCTTCGGATACCCCCCCGCCGGCCAGTGGGGGCGGTTATGTCTGGCTTGAACCGACTAAAACCGCACGCCGTCTCGGGTCTTCAGACGCCGGGGTGTAAGGTTACCCATAGAGCATATCCCTCGCACCCCGACTGACCCTGGGCCATCTCACCACTAACAGCATCGCTCATCCTGTCTCCTCTGAAAGCAGAGGAGTACGGAGAGCGATGTGTTCCCGCCACGTTGGGTATTGGCCGACGATCAATGCCAACCCTATGAAGGGGAAGCCATTGACCGCCGCCCAGGGTGTACCGGCCGCTCCGATTCCGTTCCCCCCGGACTGCAGCAGGATCGGAATCGGAGCGACACTCGAGGAGGTTACCCAACACACACCCCAACGTACCTTGATCTATTCAGAACTTAATGCATACGAAGTCACGGGCAATAGCTAGTAATATTGTAAAGCTGAAGAGTTTGTTTGTGTCTTATATATATCACAAAGGATTATGCAGCGTTTTCGTTGAAAGCTTCAAGACGGCCAATTTCTTTCCGACACCTCCAACAATAATATCATTATATTTTATCCAATGTATACAAAAACTTGACAAATAATATACCAAAACCTTCCTCGAGAACCATTCTATCCATTGGTGAAAACGGTATGAAAATAGTGGAGTAGTTTTTGAGTTTATCACGAAAAGACAGACAGACGCGGCGGAGGACTTTGTTTTATAATTTAGTGATATTCTAATAATAATGAAAATAATACCCAGGCGATAGCCCAGTGGCGTACGTAACGGACTGCCGAGACGAGGTCTCGAGTTCGATCCCCAGTAGCCTCGGGCACACACCTCTTAATTGTTCGTAGTTATGTGTGTATTAATAAAAGTTAATTATCGCTGGCTTAGTCATGTACCCGGTAGATGGCAATATGCTTGCCCCCTATTACATTGGGACCTAAACATAACTGGCCTCTTCGGGGATACAGGCGTGAAGTTATGTTCTGTATGTTATGTTATAAATAAATTAATATTCTACGACATTCTACACAGCGCTTTCTAGACCCAAAGTAAGCATACTTTGACTAGCTTGTGTTATGGGTACCAGAATGCGGATAAACATACTTATATACTTTTTTTTTCTAAATATATACATATTATACATAGAAACACCCAGACCAATGCAAATAGACATATTCATGCATACAAATATTTGTACTGAGCGGGAATCGAACCCGCGCCCCGTCGTTGCAGTCGAATGCACTACCGCTACGCCACAGAGGCCGTCATGATAATTTATTTCACATGTACTCTGTGGGTGCTTATGTATTGCTATACATACTAAATAGTGACCTCACAAAAGAATACAAAATAAAAATCCGGCCAAGTGCGAGTCGGACTCGCCCATGAAAGGTTCCGTAGCAGCAAGTAAAATTCTTATATTTGAGTTGATTGAATGAAAGGTAAATTGCGGTTTACGATTTATGACGTATTAAAAAAAAACTACTTACTAGATCTCGTTCAAACCAATTTTCGGTGGAAGTTTACATGTTTAATGTACGTCATATATTTTTTTAGTTTTATCATTCTCTTATTATAGAAGTTACAGGGGGGGGGGGGGGCACACATTTTACCACTTTGAAAGTGTCTCTCGCGCAAATTATTCAGTTTAGAAAAAAATGATATTAGAAACCTCAATATCTTTTTTGAAGACCTATCCATAGATACCCCACAGGTATGGGTTTGATGAAAAAAAATTGTAGAGTTTCATTTGTAAGTATGGGGAATCCCCAAAATTTATCGATTTTTGCACTCAGCTTGACGGCCTCATCAGAAGAGGATTGTCGTCGCAGCACCGCGTGACACCCACCGGTCCCACTAGTGCTGCGACCACAATCCCCCTGCCCGGCTATGCACTTGCTGACCCCTGAACGCAATCAAACCGAAATTGGATTACTATGTAGGGTTTTTCGCAATCGTGCACGGTGGTACCTCGGCCGAATTTTGTGACAAATTTGTGTCATCAAATTTCTACCACCAGTGGAATTTATATTCTTACTTGGCGTCGATATTCTGTGAGAGGGTGGTGCTTCCCCGGTCGAGTCGGCCCATTCATGCAACGGCCAAAATGACTGTTGCTTGACTCTACCACTACAAAAAGTTTAATGGCACTGTGTGAAATGTACTAGAATAATTATTCATTTGTTATTAGAATGTCTATCTCCAATGTTAATTAGGCCATTTTATCAGAAACACAATTTAAGACCGGATGCTTCAACATAATTAATTTGATATTCCATTGGTACCTAATCAGTTTTATACAAGAAATAGAAAAATAAAATTAGTGCTGAACAATAGGAACTAATATTGTTCTTACGATCCGGTTTTTAGGGTTCCGTTGCCAAATGGCAAAAAACGGAACCCTTATAAGAGAATGATAAAACTAAAAAAAATATGTTATGTACATTACCATGTAAACTTCCACTGAAAATTGGTTTGAACGAGATCTAGTAAGTAGTTTTTTTACGTCATAAATCGTAAACCGCAATTAACCTTTCATTCAATCAACTCAAATATAAAAATAAAATAAAAAACATTATTATGTTACTTGCTACTACAGAACCCTTCATGGGCGAGTCCTACTCGCACTTGGCCGCTTTTTATCCCTGGAATAGGTTCCCATGGGAAGCGGGAACGGGATCAGAATACGCGTAGGCGTATATTCTTTTGTGAATAGCTAGTGAGTGGTAGAGTCAAGCAACAGTCATTTTGGCCGTTGCATGAATGGGCCGACTCGACCGGGGAAGCACCACCCTCTCACAGAATATCGACGCCAAGTAACAGTATTTGAACTGTTGCGTTCCATTTGGTGAGTGAGCGTGCCGGAGCCCAAACTCCTTTCCTATCCCCTCCCAAACTCCTTTCCCATCCCCTCCCAAACTCCTTTCCCATCCCATTTCCTTTACAGGGTCGGCAGCGCGAGTGTGACGCCACTGGTGTTGCACACGTCCATAGGCCGCGGTAACCGCTTCCCATCAGGTGGGCCGTGTGCTTGTCTGCCACCTTAGTGGTATAAAAAAAAATTAGTAATAATAATTGCCAAGAAGTTCAATAATAGGTGACTTATGACTAATTTACCAAGCGCTTCGCGTGTGTCTCGTGTGTGTGTACTACCTTTATGCGTTGCAGAGACAACCTTGTAGTACCCGTTTTGACCTTGAATCTGGCAGGAGGTCTAAACTCACCAAGGCCATAGAAACGGCTTTTTATTTGATTCCCGAAGCGAGCTGTACATTTTGAATTAGTATCGAGGCTATCAAATGGTTATTTGAATTCATGTAAGGTATCACAACACGTCGGGGTCGCTTATATTGGTTTGCCCACGCAAGTCCTGGGGCTATTTTTAGGGATTTTCTTTAGAAAAGCCCTATTGCTAAGGAGTTGTCGTCGACGTTGTCGTCGTCGACGTCGTCGTCGTTGCCAATTTTCTGTCACGGTTTTGGGTATGAAGGAGATGAGCTATTCAGTTGCTGTTTTCGGTAATACATTCGTGCTGGGGTGAACCATTGCAAGATAAAAAAAACGCCACACAGGCCGGAGTGACGAAACACAGTGCAGATTTAGTCATTTTGAGTCCCTGTTTTATTTTTATTTTTTCGTGCGGAAATCCCCTCGGATACCCCCCCGCCGGCCAGCGGGGGCGGTTATGTCGGGCTTGAACCGACTAAAACCGCACGCCGTCTCGGGTCTGCAGACGCCGGGGTGTAAGGTTGTCCATAGAGCATATCCCTCGCACCCCGACTGACCCTGGGCCATCTCCGGTTTCGAGATGGCCCCCTCGGGTTTAGGAACCACGGTGTCCCCGTCTTGCCCCGGTTTGGGGGAGGGGCGCTAGTCGCCCCACCGTCCCGGCCTGCTTCTGCTGGGGTGACAGGCGGCCTCACCTGCCACCCCCAGGCCTGCGCTCATGGAGGACGGAGATCGTTAAGCGACCTCCGGCGCCTGAGTCGCCTGCGACGCGAGGCGAGCATGTTGTGGGCTCGGCGGGCCGGGAGGGTTCTGAACCTCTCCCGGGCGCGCTCCGCCATCTCCTTCGTGAGCATCACATGCTCGCAGAAGGAGGTGGCGGCGGCCCACGCGCTCGCGCTCCGCACCATTGCCGCAATCATGCTGCCGAGCGAGAGGACTCCCACCCCGATGGCTGCCACGAGGTCACGCCTCGGCACCTCCCACGCCGGGCAGTCCGCCAGCGTGTGCAGCCCTGAGTCCTCGCTCGCGTCACAGTGATGACACTCAGGCGTTGGCTCCTTCCTGAAGTCATTTTGAGTCCCATACTCAATTTATCGTTAGCTTCGGTAAGGTGAAGCCCGAGGTGGTATGCGCATGCGAAAGAAAAAAAACTGGGCAATTACGAGTCGGACTCGCCCTTGAAGGGTTCCGTAGCAGCAAATAAAATGTTTATATTTGAGTTGATTGAATGAAAGGTAAATTGCGGTTTACGATTTATGACGTATTAAAAAAACTGCTTACTAGATCTCGTTCAAACCAATTTTCGGTGGAAGTTTACATGATAATATAGGTACATTATGTATTTTTTTAGTATTATCATTCCCTTCTTTAATTTAGAAGTTACAGGGGCAGGGGTCACATTTTACCACTTTGGAAGTGTCTATCATGTAAATTATTCAGTTTAGATAAAAATCATTTTAGAAATTCCAAATCCCATACGTGGGTTTTGGAATTAGGATATACGTATGGGTTTAATGAAAAACAAATTTTTGACTTTCAGTTCTAAGTATGGGGAACCCCCAAAATTCATTGTTTTTTTTCTATTTTTATATGAAAATCTTAATGAGGTTTACAGAATACATATACTTACCAAGTGACGTGAACCCACTCCTAACACAAGCAATTTAGCTTAGCTGGAGGGGTTAGGGGGAATATTAGTAATTTCGGTTATTAATATTCTTTAAAAAAAAAAAAAAAGTTGCCACAGCATAGTTCTTATAGCTTCGGAAAAAAGTGGATGTGACATACGGACGGACAGACAGACAGACATGACGAATCTATAAGGGTTCCGTTTTTAGCCATTTGACTACGGAACCCTAAAAAGGCACGTGCAGGCACACCGAGGTCGACCTCACAGAACATTGATCAAATAAAAAATAACCAAATCGGTACATTGCTGTTCTTAAGTGATGCTACGCGATGTGAACAGGAAACTATCAATTGACTGTCGTCGTGGTTATGACGAATGGATTGAGTTCAACAGCCGCAACGATTGACTATTATTATCTGGCAGAGAATGCATAAAAGGTATATTTTGTTCCACTTGCACAATACGCATACGAGTATTTTGTCCAACACAATTGATGTGCCAGGTTTGCAGTTCGCGGCGGTATGAACATCAGTCACAGGTCGCGCTGTCCCAAGGTGTTTTTGATACAAATTCACAAAAATAACACCTCTTTCTGTAACCCTATAATACTGTAGCGTCCGACCTCGTTCGAGCACTACAGATTGTTACCTGGCCATCATGCGTCAGAGATTAAAAATAAATTGGTTTTAAAATATAAAATGTAGAATAGGAAAACAATTGGCTTGGCGGACAAGTTGGTGACAGCGGGTGACCGGGGGCTCCAGCCTCGACCCGCCGTATGAAGAGAGTTCCAAGCAAAGTGATCGTAGGCTCCTTGAGCAGAATACGCGGCCCTCTTCAGTTCGCTTAAAGTCTAATAAACTCGCGTTAAATCCCCTAAAACTCGATATAGAAGTTTTATGTGAAAAATAAATGCCATTTAAAATATAAATACTTGTGTTTGTCATTTCATTAACACGAGGAATTGTGACGCCAGACCCCAGACGTCACAATACCTACGAAATGAATCGAGTTGAAGACGTGGATGTATTTAATGGTATATTCTACACGTGCAAGGGAATCATAACACATACTAAATGCACAATGTTCGTAGTGTTGGTTTTTTCTTATTCCTTTTACTTCGGGCCACCAACAGGTGGACACCGAAGTCTTAAAATCACGCAAAAAAAATCAAAATCTTACACCCACTTTTTATCACTTTTCTCGACGTTTCACATGATTCTAAGTCTAATTAAGCAAAAAAAAATGTTGTGTCGGTCTGTCTGTTGGTCTGGATGTCTGGATGTCTGTTTACGCAATAACTCAAGAACCACTTATCCGGTTTCAATACTCAATACATTTATTGCGTTCCATAATGTGATACAGATGTCATGTTATTATTAATTAGTTACAATTATGGACCCTGTCGGGCACAGCACAATGTTTGGAGAGAGGGAGAATTTTCTGTTGTACACAGTTTCGCATCCATAATTTAATTTTGGATATTATTATTATTTATCTATTTGTTTTCATTAATTAATTGTAACAATCTTAATTTTATTCCTATATATTATATCCTGTATGATGTGATGATGTGAGTAGATGATTTAGTGTTTTATAAAATATTATTTGACAATAGTATTCAAATAAACGAAATATTAATAACAAATTATTGTTCTATGTCCATTTATATCATTCATGCAGATACATATTTGTTATACATAGTCATTAACGAATACATAGTTTTTTATTACATTTTAGTTCCCATTTTTTATTAATATTTTTAACAAAGACAAAAAATATACAAAATGTCAATACTATTATAGATGTCGATACAGAATACAAAAATGTCAATATTAGATGTCAATACGAAAACAAAAATCTCAACATTAGATGTCAAATACAAAACACTAAAATGTCATTATTAGATGTGAACGTTTAATCCATTACATACTCCGTTTTTAGTAGGTATATAGACATGAATTGTCTCCATCCAATGTCAATGGTTTATCAATCATTAATAATTCTATGTCCTAGTAATAATAAATTGGCGTCCATGTAAGTTATTTAATGTCATTATGAATTGATTATATTATTCATTTTATTTATTAGGTGTATTTTGTGTAGATATTATTTCAGATGTCTTATTAAACATTCAATAATTTTATATAATTTTATGTAAATTAATTTCAACTTTTATCATCAAAGTATTCTTGTATACTGTAATAGCTTTTAATTAGTAGAAAGTTTTTTAATTTGTTAACAAAACTGCAAAACTTTTCTTCATTTTTTATGGGCTCGGGTAACTTATTATAAATTTTTATTGACATGACCAAAGGACCAGAAGAATGCATTTCGAGTTTGGAGGTAGGTAGGTTTAGTCTATTTTTGTGTCTCAGTGTATACCTAGTTTGTATGTTTTCGCGTGTAGTGTAGTGTTCTGGGTATTTACGGACAAATTTACATACTTCCAAAATATAAATGCATGGCAATGTTAATATTTTTAGTTTCTGGAAATGGGGTTTGCAAGTGTCTGTTTGTTCTATATTTACTAATATTCTTATGAGTTTTTTTTGTTGAGTAAATATAGTAGGCGCATCTTTACTGTTTCCCCACAAAATGATACCATAGGTCAGCCAAGAGTATGCATAGGCATAGTAGGTAACCAAAGCAGTCGCCAAGTCAGTTGTCTTTTTGACTTCCCGTAGGGCATAAGAAAACCTTGCTATTTTGGCTCTCACCTTTTTGACATGCGGCTTCCAAGTTATATGAGTATCTATGGTTAAACCAAGCAAGTTGAATTCCCTAACAGCTTCTAATTTTATGTTCTCATAATTGAAATTTATATCTATTGGTGGCTTTTGGTGAGGGTGGAAGGTTATTATTTTTGTCTTTGTATAGTTAATCTCTAAATTATGCTCAGCCATCCAAGATGATGTTTTCTTCAAAATAGCATTTAATTTCTCTTTTAGGTTTAAGTTACTTTCACATGTGATAAGCAAAGAAATGTCATCCGCAAACAGTACACATGGTCCCTCAATAGCTTTAGGCAAATCGTTGATGTAGATGAGGAATAGTAAGCACCCTATCACGCTACCCTGCGGTATTGAGGCCTTTACTTCTAGTTCGCTGGAACAATTTTTTTCTATTTGGTTAGTATTCTCGTTAAAGGATTCAATCTCTACCAGTTGTTTCCTGTCTGTTAGATATGATGTGAGCCACTTGTGAGCTTGTCCCCTTATACCTATTCCGTATAGTTTACCCAGTAGAATATTAAACTGTACTTTGTCGTAGGCCTTAGTCATATCAAGTAGTACTCCTACTGCATATTTTTTGTTATTTATAATATTTAGAGCCTCCTGTATGTACTTATAGACAGCTAAGGTTGTTGATCTATTTTTACGGAAGCCGTTTTGGCTTTCGTCGAATATCTGGAATTTCTCACAGAAGGAATATATCCTATTACACATCGCCTTTTCGAAGATCTTCGAGGCAGTTGGCAGTAGAGCAATCGGTCGATAATTGCTAGGCTGGGTTTTCGAGTCTTTTTTGTGAACCGGTTTTATGACAGCGAGTTTTAGTTGGTCAGGAACAGTGCCCTCTTCAAACGACTGGTTCACCAATATGTAGAATGGCAATGTTAGCTCTTTAGCACAGAATCTATAGAGGCTGGGTGGAAACTCGTCGAAGCCATGGCTCATCTTATTACTTAAGTTTCTCAGAATTGTAATGATTTCGTAAGGCTCTACAGGACTGAGAAACATAGTGTTTTCAGTGGAGTAAAGTACTGATGTTCTATTTGACTCTCTACCTGATCTAAGGGTGGCTGTATTCCCAATTGACGCAAAAAAAATAATTAAAGTACTCAGCTATCTGTTTGGGCTCACATGTAAGGCTATTGTGAATTTTTAATTGTATATTCTGATTTTGTTTTTTTGTTTTTTTGTTGGTTCGCTCATTTATCATACTCCACATTGCTTTAGTTTTATTATTAGATTTTATTATTTTATTTTTATAGTGAAGTTTTTTCGATGTTATGACTACTTTTTTTAATATTTTTTCATAGTTTTTATAATAAGATTTTAGTATTGGATTATTTGTTTGTTGTGTGAGCAATTTGAGGAGTCGTTTATTTCTACAAGAAAGCCTAATACCCACTGTTAGCCAATATTTTCTAAATCGTTTTTTTAGCTTCATTTTTTGTACTGGCATACATATGTTAAGTATACTTGTTAGCGTGTCTTTGAATGCATTATAGTTCTCATTAATATCTCTGTTATTTGACAAAATGCTGTGCCAGTTTTGCTCATTAAGTTTATTTTTGAATTTTTCCATATTTGCCTCACTAAATATTCTCATTTTTGTATACCATCTAATTTGTTTTGTTTGCTGTTTAAAAAATTCTTTCGCCAATCATCTTGTTTGGTTAATGGGAAGAACTGATTAGATTTTGGGGTTTGTACGTTCAAGGTTTCGGGTACCTACCATACAAATTGTCCCTAAAAAATATGTAAATTTGGCCCGAAGTTTGACAATCACTGTGTGATTTCCGCCCCACTAGTTTTTCTTTTAATACAAACTAGCTGTCGCCCGCGATTTCGTACGCGTTAAGTTCTGAATAGATAATTTCTGCAGTCTCGATACTACTAACGCGTAAGAATGAGATGATGTGTTGCACTCGTTTTATACTGACAATTCGTTTGAAATAGATAGAGAAATATGCAACATCGAAATTAATTATATCCAATTCCGTGATGATATTAATTATGAAATGTTTATGCGTCTCTTATCAATTATCTTTTATACGTGGATAACTGTGGAGTTTCGAGATTTTACATTTTACTGCTCATTACCTATAAGGTGATGAATTATATCACGAATTTTGACCATGTAAGAGTTCTCAAGGTGGGGAGAATCCACCATCGCGGCGGTGAGGCCCGTCATGGAGGAGTGGTGGAAGAGGCACCACTGTGACCTCTTCTACCGGATGTCCCAGATGGATAACGGACACGGGTGCTTCGGTAAGTATCTGTGGCGCATCCACCGGGAGCCAACGCCGCAGTGCCAGCACTGCCAGGATCCCGACTAAGACACGGCACTCCAGACATTGGTGGAGTGCCCAGCGTGGGTGTGTCAACGCCGGGATCTCATTGCGGTCCTGGGCGTGGACGTTCTCTCGCCGGAGACCATGGTGAGAGCCGTGGTCTCCGATGAGAACAAGTGGCACGCCGCCACCTCTTTCTGCGAGCAGGTAATGAGCTAGAAAGAAGCGGTGGAGAGGGAGCGGGAAAGAACCCTGCCCCCTGAGTTCTGCAGTCTCCGGCGAGGACGGCACAGACTTGTCTACGCTCGGGACTGCCGACCTCCATGATCGGAGCCTGAGGACGGCAGTTGGCCGGCACGCCGTCCTTACAGAAGCAGGCCGTGTGTCCTACACACGCCTGCCAACTCACCGTTGCGGGATCAAACCCGACCCCTTGGGCGAGGTCGCGATGGCGGCCAAAGTCCGCCGGTAACCCTAGGGTTAACCTTTCCAGTTCCAGAAAACTGTTCAGCGGTTTTCAAGTGATGCTCGGACATCGATAATAATAAGCAAACAAACAAAAATTTAAAAAGTCACGTTTTCGGCATCACCGTCGTTCCTAGAACTCACATCAATCTTTTTTTTTAATATTCAATGTAAAGTTTTCACCGCGTTACGATTTTATTATATGTATAGATATTCTTTTTGTCATATATTTATGTTTTGGAGTAGCGTTTTAGATATTTAAGTGTGGCAAACAGATGTATTTTGCGATTTATGTGTCATATATTTTACCTATATCACGTCGTGTATGATATATTTGGATTACTGTCTAGACTTACTAAGTAACTGTTTCTTAATGTTTCCTGTCATACAATGGTAGTAATCTGTAAGCGTACCTTTGGAAAATAAATAAAAAACTAGTATAGGCACATAAAGCGTCGGTAGCTTAGTGGTTAAGGAGGCAACCTTACGATCGAGAGGTCCCGGGGTAGAATCCTGGCCATTACACTACCGACGTGAACCCACTCCTAACACAAGCAATTTAACTTAGCTTGAGGGGTTAGGGGGGATATTAGTAATTTCGGTTACTAATATTCTCTAAAAAAAAAAAAACACAACTCAGGAATCAGCGGGGTCGATAGTGGTCTCTGGGATGTCCTTTCTAGGGTACACCAGGTTCCCCGTACCACATTGCAGACGCGAGAGATGGTTTCAGTCGTTTGGAGGCATACCCACCTCACCGTTAGCTCCAGTTAAGACGAGGAGTTTTACGCCCGTAAAAAAGGGGGCCGTTACACTAACAGAAAGTTGCAATATGATGGAAGACGACATTCTAATAGGGTACGACCCATCAAAATCTACCATAGTATCAACCTACCTTTTTTTTTTCGTGCGAAAATCCCTTCGGATACCCCCCCCCCCCGCCGGCCAGCGGGGGCGGTTATGTCGGGCTTGAACCGACTAAAACCGCACGCCGTCTTGGGTCTTAACACGTCGGGGTGTAAGGTTGCCCATAGAGCATATCCCTCGCACCCTGACTGACCCTGGGCCATCTCCGGTTTCGAGATTGCCCCCTCGGGTTTGGGAACCACGGTGACCCCGTCTTGCCCCGGTTTGGAGGAGGGGCGCTAGTCGCCCCACCGTCCCGGCCTGCTTCTACTGGGGTGACAGGCGGCCTCACCTGCCACCCCCAGGCCTGTGCTCATGGAGGACGGAGGTCGTTAAGCGACCTCCGGCGCCTGAGTCGCCTGCGACGCGCGACGAGCATGTTGCGGGCTCGGCGGGCCGGGGTATCAACCTACCTATGGTAAATTTAATGCATATAAATTTATGTGACGTATCGAGATGCTACTAAGAATTGGGTATTGCCCCATTTCACTTATGCTCAACGAATGATCAGCAAATGTAAAATACACATACAGAGAGAGATACAGTAATAATCAAATGTAAAATAGAAAAATGAAAAAATAAAAAATTCAAAATATATTTTATTTAAATAAATAAAATATTCTAGGACATATTACACAGCGCCATCTAGACCGAAACTAAGCTAACCTAGCTACTTTTTTTGTAAATAAATTAATATTATACATAGAAACACCCAGACCAATGCAAATATGCATATTTGCAATGAGCAGTAATCGAACCCGCGACCTATGACTTAGCAGTCGAATGCCCTACCTAGTGATGTAAGTCGGGTATTATACCGTTTGTATTGTATTGTATGAAAGGTAAAATACGGTATCATTTGGTATTATACCATTTAATACGGTATTTTTTGTATAAAATAACCGTATTATTTGTCTACATATTTCATGCTACAAATAATGAATACGATGGATTCCCATCGTGTGCGCTGGGTAATAAAACACAAAATTATATTTTAAACTCGTATCTTATTTATTTTAATTATAATCTAATACAAAAACGGTTAAAAAATCTTTCCATTATTTAGATACTAAGAGGATCTTCTACGTCCATGTCTAAATCATTTTGGGCTACGTTTTCGGTAGTAGAAACCTCAATTATATCTACTGTACTTTCAGCGGAATCAACTTCATCGTCGCTTTGTTCTGCTTCTGTTGTACTACCGTCTCGAAGACGTAGATTCGAATAAATTGAAACTAATTTAGAGACGCGTGTTTTATCTAAACGATTTCGTGATTTTGTATGAATTTTTCCAAAGGTACTCCAATTTCTTTCACTTGCTGCAGATGACGATGGGACACTTAGAATACTGATTGCTATAGCGCTCAGAATTTGGCCAGAGGCAAAGGTTTCCCACCAAATTCTTGGCTCTACGGTATTAGCTGCCATCCAAATAGTGTCAGACTTTCCGAAATGACCGGTTTTTGTTTTAAATTCACAAACATTTCTCAAAACAGAACTGACGTTTAGTTTTAAATAACTTGCCCATTGACGTATAAAATCCGATCCATTAATTACTTCTTCATCCGTTAATTCTACTCCGCGATATCTAGGGTCCAGCATATTGCATGCGAAGTGAATGGGCTGCAAGCAATAGCTACGCCTTTTTGAAATTGAAGTTAATATCAGATGCTTATCATTCGTACTGAGAGATGTATTAATTTCTATTTCGGTTGCAACTTCATGTTTTAACGTATGAAATAAAGGTGGTATCTGTGACAAAAAACATTTATCTGATTCAGATTTTAGTATTGTGTCAGCAATTGGATTTAATGCCTTTAAATTCTCATCAATTTTCATTCCCAACAACTTTTATATTACCTATAGGTACAATATTTATCATATTTTTTCCGGTTTATTACACTATTGGAAAAAAATAAAAATCAGGAATAAAATACATAACATACCAAAAATACCGTAAGTTATGGTATAATACCTGTTTAATACATACTTGATTGGTATAATACGGTATTTTTACATTACTAGCCCTACCGATACTCCACAGAGGTCGTCCTATATTTCCAAATAACAGAATAATTGCTTACTATATTCACTAAAGAAATTAGGAAGTAATCAAGAAACTAAATTATATAATATACTTATAAATACTGATACTATCTAGGTACGGTATAAAGTAATAAATGATAAAAAATATAATAAACCAACGATGATAATATACAAACGCACATAGCCATTATAAAGTGACAAATACTTTAAATCCCTATAATTATATAACTCATAAATGATAATTATGAGATAAGATCTGCGTGTGATCTTGTCTCGTTGTTATCATTAATGGGTTAATAATCAACGCAAACTGTTTTTTAGGGATTTTCTTTAGAAAAGCCCTATTGCTATCGAGTTGTCGTCGACGTCGTCGTCGTCGACGTCGTCGTCGTTGCCAATTTTCTGTCACGGTTTTGGGTATGAAGGAGATGAGCTATCGAGTTGCTGTTTTCGGTAATAGATTCGTGCTGGGGTGAACCATTGCAAGATAAAGTAAAAATAGCAAAAAATCGCAAAAAAAAAAAATAATAATCGCAGAATCGAAAATCCCGTGTATTCGGCTGAGCTCGTCTCAGGAATTCAACTTGTTTTTTATTTTTATGTGGCGCATATTTTTTTGGTTTTATGAGACTTTACTAATTATCATTTTAATTATCATAATAAACTATAACATATTTTCTGAATTGGCCAATAATCGCAAACAATAGTTACAGAGATATTAATAGTTGAAGACATGGTCTATGGTACAGTGAGATATTCTCTTCGAATAACCACAGAATGGCCACTTTGCTAATGATGTATCTCACAGTGAGTAGGAAATCAATCTGAGGAGCGCGCCCTGCTTGTCTGTACGTGACAAAATATTCGGGTTTCTTTTTGAAATACGTGTTCACGATAGCTAGATCAGCAGCCGCACACGTTCTGAGGATATATTTACCCTACCCGTTGTAACTACTGTACCCAAAACCACCATGAACACGCTTAAAATCCTCATACCCATCACCTTCTTGACTGTTGTGTGACCCAGAATCAACGGAATATCACGAAGCACTCCCCAAGTACGTAGGGCCTGTGACACATTACCACTTATCAGATGGCTAACAATTCCATAGAAAAGCACCCGCAAGCCGGTCACCAGCGTTTCACCTCCTAGATGTCACTCTGAAGCTACCGGAATAGATTTAAGTTTTTTTTTTGTATAACATAATTTTACTGTTACAGCCGACATAAACAAACTACTTACTAACGTATTTATACTTAAGTAACTAACGTAATTTTTAAATTATTTTTATAAGTTCTTAGCCATTTTCTAAATATGTATTGCAAACATTTTGTCCACAATAATTTATAAGAAAAGGGAATAATTTCCAATATTCGCCACCAACGCTACCAAAACTAATAGGTACCAATACTGAGAAGTTATAGAAAACGTCTACCGAAGTTTAATGAATTGATTAAATCTTATTGACAATCCTAGATAAACAACAGAAAATATACCTGTTTAAGGGTAAATGTAAACCTAAAAAAAAACGACAAATTCGATACTATTGACCCTGAGAAACGACCAAAACTTAAAATAGTTGAACAAAACGCCACCCAATGTGTTAACTTACATTTTGGTGGGAAATGCTGCACAAAATCACACCCGCAGACTACGCAAGCACTAGCGCGCGACTAAACTAAGTGCTAGGTCATTGAGTATTCAAAGTGCTAGGTAAAGCAAAGCGACACGTCTCACGGTAATCAGTGACGAGTTACAACATTTTAAAATTTGACCGCCAAACTTACTTTTTCTCTCGGACAAAATGTAGCTTAAAAATTTTCATGTTCAAATGAATCAATTCATAAATTTTCTACACACTAAGAAGCTCTAACTTTTTAAGCTTTTAATGTATTAACTCTTATGTATAGACTTTTATAACTTAGCTTCTGACTGTGCCAGTTTTTATATTTCTATGAATAAATTCGTAAAACTTTCGGCGACTTAAGAAAAACTAAAACTAATGAACGAAAACTAAAACAAAAATAACTTTATAATCAAGTTTATGAGCAAATATTAATAGGTGTTCCACAAGGTAGCATTATGGTTCCATTTTTATTTTAAATCTATGTAATGTACTCAAAACATTTGGTAACAACTAAAATAGAGAAATTATAATCTTTTAACGAGAAGTAATCAAATTGGTTAATGGTTATTCTTTTAAAAAACATAAGATGGCAGAATGTTCCTGAATATTTCGAGACCTTCTGACTGCGTTTGTTTTATTGTGCGTTTGTTTAATTGTTCTTATATATGTAACTTGGAATCATTTGTACTCGTGTAAGGAATTGTAACTCGTTGGAAGGGTAAGAGAGTAGAGTAATATTACAATGTCAGTCCTGAATACTGAAGCAAACACAAATTGTAGACGTCACTTGAAGTGTTTAAAGTTGTATAGATGTTTTTTTTTAATTGATATATATCAAGTCGTGTAGATTAAGCTTCTGTTAAATATATGCATGCACTATCTATACTAAGCAGAATTTAGGAATACGTTATTCATTAGTAAGTAAGTAAGTAAGCAGCACCACGATTATATCACAATTAATTGTAAACACGAAATATAAATTAAATTACGTTGGTTGCATTGCTATAGGCTCGTAGCCCCTTGCTACGGGTCTATACATATTGTCAAGGTAGAAAACTGGTAAAATAGAAATGATAGAATTTCTGAAAAGTTCCCACTTCATTAAACTACCTAGCAAAATTTTCAAATGACCTTGTAAAAGTTCAGTGAAATTTTTTATACTTCTATGAAGTTTAGAACCATCAATTAATCCGTTGATTTAGATAGAGGTTTGATAGTTTATTGAGATATTAGCCTTAAGATATGCTGAAGTTGGATTATCATTATACACTATGCAATATTAAAAATGTCATTCACATTTTAGATACATTAAACATTCATACACGCTAGGTAGCTGTACCCAAAGGTGTAAGAAGTAAAACCACTTCATTAAAAATTCACTATGAAACAAAAAATCTGGATTAATTTGATACTACGTCCAAATAATATTTGCTTTCTGTCCTCTACATTGTGTATTATCTATATTCTATCTATTATTATCTATATCTAAGCAATAACAGTTATATGTATCCTCTGTCAACACAGTGTTTCACGTTGTTCGCCTCTCTGAGTCTGCCCTCCTTGGTCTTGAAATTGCCGACTCGCCACACGTCATTAATGTTCACCTTTTCATCACCCTGAAAATATAATAAACACATACTTGCTACTAATAAGTTTTCGGTGTGAGTCTGATAGAAGAAAGCATCATGTATAACATACCCTACATCCTTCTTCCTGCTAATACTAGGTCTCCAAGGCGAATCGCTGCTTGCAATGTTGAGCTGAGTGAGACATCGTGAATCAGATTTTGAAAATTTTGAACAGTGATCATTCCTCCGTGGCAAGTTCGATTTTGAAAATTCTTTTTGAAAGTCACAACTCTGGACATGCTTTCTGAGCGTGTAAAGTTTGGTCACAGTGTCTCGAGCGGTTATTATGTAATTCCATCTGGAATTTTTTTAACGGTGATCATTCCTCTGTGGTAGCATTAATTTTTTCAAAATATATCCATAAACCTTCCTCTGATTGACCTCTTTAATCATGCCAAATTTAGTTCTGATTGGATTAGTAGTTTAGGAGGAGACCTGTGACAAAGAAAATCCCGAAATCTGGTATGATGAGCTTTCGCTCGACTTCGTCTCACTCAGCTCAATTATAAATGCGAAAGTTTGTAAGTATGGACGTTTGTTACTCTTTCACGCAATAACGACTGAACGGATTTGGCTAAAGTTTGGTACAGCAATAGATTATAGTCTGAAATGACACATAGGCTACTCTTTATCCCTGGAATAGGTTCTCATGGGAAGCGGGAACGAGATCAGAAATCCCCGCGGGTGGAGCCGTAGGCCTGTTGAACGCCCGCTAGTAACAATACAATGTTCAAATCAAAGAGATACAAACGCAACAACCTATCGCAATTGTTTATTTATAGGTTTCTATACAAATAAATGAAGTTATGAAGACATTGCTAGGTACTAAAAGCGAGGGATCTGGTGCTGTGGCACGGATTGCTAGAGGCTTATGTTCACTAGAGGACTGCAATAGGCTAATTGATTGATAGATCGCCATAGAATTAAGCAATTTAAAGTTTGCCAATACCTTTTTTTTTTAGCAATACCTAATAAAACACATCGAATGTTTAAATAAATAAATAAATATTTTATGACACACGATTCTACGACAGCGCTTTCTAGACCCAAAGTAAGCATAGTTTAACTTGCTTGTGTTATGGGTTCCAGAATGCGGATAAACATACTTATATACATTTTTTTTGTAAATACATACATATTATACATAGAAAAACCCAGACCAATGCAAATAGACATATTCATGCATACAAATATTTGCAGTAGGCGGTAATCGAACCTGCGCCCCCTGTCGTAGCAGTTGAATGCACGACCGCTACGCCGCAGTCATTTAATTTCGAAATTGACAAGATTATCAGCAATATGTTGTTACAATTGGGTCCTAACCTTTTGGGCGGCGAAGCAGAGGGAAAGGAATGGAGCTATATACGGTGTATAGCCTCATCTCTCTCCTTTAGCACCGCTGAATTGAAATGCGCTGCTATAAGTGCATCGTGGTTAGCCCGCTGATATAGTTAATGAGCAATTTCCAATCATGAACCTGCTATTCGTCATTTCAGCTCATTCCCCCATTCGGTAACAATGTCGGTATTATTTTACAACGCTTTATTTATTTGAACACGTAATATTAAATATGACGCGCCGGTTTATATCATAGTGCGATAAAACTTATTCCAGTTATTAAGTGCAACTATAAAATGTTACTACTATGTTGCTTAAATTACTTGTGTAATAACAACTATAGGCCATCATATCTAAAAACAAATTCAGTAATCCTACTACTATATAACAGGTCTTATGAGACAAATAGGTACAAATTCATGAGTTCGTTATTCCTGTAATTTAATAGCTATTTCCATTATTTATATACTTATATACTCTGTATAAAATTTTATTTCATTGGCCGCTTAATAAATTAATTCGATCATCAAAAACAGTACTTCCTAAATGCTATCCATTTTGTTGATAAATTTCGTATTACTTAATAGCTGTCACTTTTCAAAAATGTAATAAAAGTTGCTGTTTGTTAGCTTAATGTTGTCTCATTCATACACAGAAAAAATCATTAAATTTGATTTGTCATTCCTAAAAAAATGCAAAAATGTTAGTACTGAAAATTGGGTTTCCTCCAATTTCTTCAAGAAAAACGGCAATTTCATATGTAACGACCTAATATATATAAAACAAAATCATGTTTAGTGATAACCGGGATATACTCAAGAAAGGGGGGACCGATTTTTTATGATCTCAGATTTTTTGGGATTTTCTTTAGAAAAGCCCTATTGCTATCGACGTCGTCGTTGCCAATTTTCTGTCACGGTTTTGGGTATGAAGGAGATGAGCTATTGAGTTGCTGTTTTCGGTAATAGATTCGTGCTGGGGTGAACCATTGCAAGATTAAAAAAAAAAAAAAAAAACCCTTGTATTCGGCTGAGCTCATCTCAGAAATTCAACTTGTTTTATTTGCCTCCACCTATACTGTACCTTTTTGTGATTTCTTTTTTTGCGGAAGTCGTCAAGTTGCCCCTTGGCCAACCAGTAGGGGTTATTATGTTGGACTCGAACCGACCAAAACCTCACGCTACGCCGGCTCGGGTCTTTAATGCGGGGGTGCAAGGAGACATTCACGAAATAAATTCAGCTGATAACGTAATCAACATAACATGATTCTAAGGCACAGCGAAGTTTGCCGGATCTGCTAGTAATATTATAAATGTGACAGTTTGTGAAGATGATTGTATGTTACGATGTTTGTTACTCAATTACGCTCTAACGGCTGAACGGATCTGGATGAAAGGTACAGGGACATATAATAGTTTAGAATAACATATAGGCTACTATTAATCGCAGGGGTGCTTGGTTGGGGACCTATGGGTGCTTGGTTGGGGATCTGGGGTGCTTGGTTGGGGACCTCCACGCGGTGCACCCTGGGCAACGGAGACAGCAGCGCCTCTCTCCTAGGGCGGGAAAGACGCTGCCACCTACGGCCTACTCCGACCGAGGCGAGGACGGCCTTGTTGAGGGCTGTTCGGAAGCTTTCCACGTGTCCCTCTGATTAGCAGATGGCACAGTGGAGAGCAAGTAAGGGTGGCCCCCTTACTTGCTAGGGATATGCTCTATGGGTAACCTTTCGCGTCACAGCGATGACACTCAGGCGTTGGCTTCTTCCTGATCCGATGCAGGTGGTCCCCGAAGCACCCCTTCCCGGAGATCACCTGCGTCAGTCGGTACGAGAGGCTTCCGTGTCGCCTCTCTAGCCAATCCTCCATGATGGGCCTTACCGCCGCTATTGCGGCGTGCCCGGCTCTATGGGTAACCTTACACCCCGGCGTCTTAAGACCCGAGACGGCGTGCGGTTTTAATCGGTTCAAGCCCGACATAACCGCCCCCGCTGGCCGAAGGGATTTCTGCACGAAAAAAAAAAAAGAGGCTACTATTAATCGCAGGAAAAGGTTGCCATGGGAAGCGGGCATGGAAACATAATTCCATGCGCGGCACGACATTTTTTTTGACGAAATATAGCGTGGAAGACTTACGTATTTTTCAGATTATGATAAGATATTCAGATCCAGCGGAATAAGCCGCGGGACCGGAATATCTACCGCTGCCTGAATTACTTCGTCTTGAGGATGCCCCAAGTAGAGATAAAACACGAGACTTCTATCCAACACATTATAAATTAGACATTCGGAGACAAAGATAACAGTACTGTTAATATTTTACAAATAACGAACGAGTTTGGCTTTATTCCCACAGCAATCATTGGAGAAGTGGGTGATGAAATAGCGAATTGCCCACGCCCGCTTTTGTGTTTATTTATAATACTAACCTCCATGTCCATATTAATTGCATCTTCAGGAGCCAATACAATAAAGGGGGTCGTCTCAAAACTAAAAGCCAGGCCAAAATAAGAATACTTCTTGATTTCCTCCATGAACAACTCCCAAGGATACAACTTAGACGGATCACTTCCCAAGTCACTGATCTGGTTTGAAAGTATGTCATAGTAATATTTCAGCAATTCGTCATAATGCTGTTCTCTTAAATCTTGAGAAGTACAAGCGTAGATCATAAAGGAGATATCTAGAACAGGAGTTGCGCATCTCGTTATTTGGAAATCTATCAGTTTTACATCGACAGCACGTCCATCTTCATATTTATACAGGAAATTGTTTGTCCAAGCATCACCATGAGATATTACACCAGTTTCGATAGTATTCGTAGCTGCATCTACCATATCTTTGTATGTTTCTGGTACAGCAAACTGCTTTATTTTCTTCTCGTAGATAGAATTTGGGTATTCTACTTCGACAGCGTCGATGGCAATACCTGAAAGTCTTTTCCAAAATTCAGTATACCATCCCCAAAGACGGTCATGGAAGTATGTTTCGAAAAGAGCATTTCGTAATACCTCAAATTTCTTAGGCTTCTGATCTTTCATTGCGAAGGATATCGCATGAAACTTAGCAAATACTTTTAAAGTTAATTTGATGCGTTCTAAATCTATGCCTTCTTGACGAACAGCTACTGGACTAAAACTGTGTACATTAGCATCTTCAAGACAGATGACGTCATTAGTACCATCATCGGAATAAGCAAAAACTAATTTTGGGTAGTTAAGAAAAGGGTCCTTAAGCTTTTTCGCGGATTGAAACTTTAATAATCCTGGAAGAACTATCTCGTAGAAGTTGATTTCGTTCTTGAAGAGTTCATGAGACCGGAATGTCAGTTTTCTAGACATGTTGGAAGGCATGTACTTAAGAATAACTTGGATGAAATTTTGATCCCCGCTGCTACTGACTCCATGTAATTTGATACGAATAATTTCGCTTAGGTACGAGTCGCCTTTGCCCGTATCACCTTCATACTGAAACAAAAAAGGAGGTCATTTTAAGGTTCCGTTGCCAAATGGCAAAAAACGGAACCCTTATAGATGCGTCATGTCTGTCTGTCTGTCCGAAACTCAAAAGTTTATTTTTCATGAAACCCATTGGTGTGTGGTATCTATGGATAGGTCTTCAAAAATGAAATTGAGGTTTCTAATATAATTTTTTTCTAAACTGAATAGTCAGCGCGAGAGACACCTCCAAAGTGGTAAAATGTGCCCCCCCCCCCCCCCTGTAACTTCTAAAATGAGAGAATGATAAAACTAAAAAAACTATATGATGTACATTACCATGTAAACTTCCACCGAAATTGGGTTTGAACGAGATTTATTAAGTAGTTTTTTTTAATACGTCATAAATCGAAAACCGCCATTTACCTTTCATTCAATCAACTAAAATATAAAAATTATAAAAAGAACATTATTATGTTACTTGCTGCTACGGAACCCTTACTGGGCGAGTCCGACTCACTTTAAACAAACAGTGATAAATTTCAGTAGGGTTGGTTAACTTAGATAAAGTTAGAATTAAATTTACCACCAACGCCTTTATAAATCTTATGGCTTTCACGGCCGGCGTTGCATGTAGAATATGCCCGATATGTACGGATACGTGTCTAGATATGTACGGCCAAACTGCCCGGATGCAGTTCCGGGCTGTTTGGCCGCGGTCCATAGGAAACTTGTGTTCCAAACGTTTCGTCTATCACTGCGGTCGAAATCTTCAGTGGATCATCTTCTCGAAGTAGCAGTGGATAGAAATGTGAAGTGGTGGCTAGAACCTTCGTGTTCTGAAATTTGATGATATGATTCCCATCCTCCTGGGTGTGTTCTGCAACCATTGACTTGTCGAAGTGGCTGAGGCGACAATTTCGTTCATGTTCCGAAAGGCGGGTCTTGATGCTTCTTTGAGTAGTGCCCACGTATACAGAAGCACATGAGCAGGGGATTCGGTAAACTCCAGTTGAAGATAGTGAGTCACGAGGGTCCTTGACCGAACGGTGAAGATTACGTAATTTTACCCACATTTCGGAATATGAACGAAATTGTCGCCTCAGCCACTTCGACAAGTCAGCGGTTGCAGAACACACCCAAGAGGATGGGAATCATATTGTTACGTGCGCGGGGTACAAATTAAATGCCGTTTACACAACAAAGAGGTTTATTCGCTCACCACAAACTAGACAACTAAATAACTAGCACACACAGTACTCTTCAACAGTTCCAGTCGCTCAGCAGTTCACAGTAGTCCACAATCGTTGCTTAAGTCGCAGGTATAACTCTCTTGGTTCACTTCGGTAAGATGTGTTCACTTTCGCTTTCGAAAATTAACTGATTCGTGTCGATAGCCGGGCGTCCTTTTATAGCTCTTAATAAGCGGGGTAGAATATACTAGAGCGTTCGAGAATAGTAGGTATTTACTGGGGCGTTCGAGAAAATAAGTACCTACACAGTCGTGCCGACGATAGAGGTGAATGCCCTTTTTATCGCGATTTGTAGGTAAAGTTGGTATAGGTAGACAAAAGGGCGTGTGATTTTGTATTGACTTTTCTGGATTTTTCTAAACGGATCGATAGAGTACTTCGACATTAACAATGCGTTTTAATTTCTAGAAGATTCGATCAGTAGTTTCCGAGATATCGACGATCGTTGTAACATTACCCCCCTCTTAATCATGCTCGTCCCGAGCATCATTTGTTCCATGATATCGCGTCAACCTATCCACATGGACTACCTTTGGTTTTCCCCTAAGGCCCTTCTTAATGCGGTAGGTGATGTCATTGATTCTTGTGACAACCGTATAGGGTCCTTCCCAGCGAGCTTGAAGTTTTGGAGATTTCCCTTTTCTGCGTAGCGGGTTGTGAAACCATACCAGTGTTCCTTCTTCAAAACCGTTGGTGTTTGCATTTCTATCGTACCGGGTTTTCATCCTTATACCTGTCTTCAAATTGTTTTCCCGTACCATTCTGTGCACCTCGTCCAGCCGGTTTTGAAGTTCACTCACGTAGTCCGTTACGGGCTTAGGACTTTCGGGTGGCGTGCCGGTTATTGCATCCACTGGTAGCCTTATCTCTCGACCAAAATTTACTTTAGCTGGAGTGTGTCCCGTACTGTCATGCACCGCAGATCGATAGGACATCAGGAACAGTGGGATGTACTGGTCCCAATCTTTTTGGTGTTCGTCGACAACTTTAGCCAAGTGATTTTCCAACGTCTGGTTAAACCTCTCGACCATTCCGTCTGACTGTGGGTGCGCTGGAGTCGTACGGGTCTTGTTTATACCGAGGAGTTTGCACATTTCTTGAAACAGAGCAGACTCGAAGTTCCGTCCTTGGTCGGAGTGGATCTCCATAGGTGCGCCATATCGACTGACCACTTCCTGAACTAGTTTCTTGGCTACAGTGACTGCTCCCTGGTTGGGTGTCGCAAATACTTCCGGCCACTTAGTGAAGTAGTCTTGCACTACTATGATGTATTTGTTACCCTCATCAGTCGTTGGAAAAGGTCCAGCAACATCAATGGCGATACGTTCCCACGGTGCTCCAACGTTGTACAGCTTCAATTTTCCTTTGCTTCTTGTCGGCGGTCCTTTAACCGAAGCACATGCAGTGCATTTACGGCACCAATCCTCGACATCTTCCCGACAACGAAGCCAGTAAAACCGCTGTCGCACTTTAACCAGGGTTTTCTTGACTCCGAGATGCCCGCCAGAAACACCATCGTGGATGTGCCGTAAGAGTGGGGCCACCTTGCTTCGTGGTACCACTACTTGCATGGTTACTTCCTTACCATCGTTAGACTCCCATTTCCTATACAGGACATCTTCTACCAGAACTAAGCTGTCCCACTGGGCCCAATAGCTTTTGGTAGTTGAACTGTAAGCAGATACATCACTCCATCGGGGTTTGCTTCCAAGTTGTTTCCAGTGCAGTATAGGTTGTAGATCATCATCATCTTCTTGCGCCTTCTTCATACTGCTTCCACTCCATTCGTCGTCAAGTCCATTCACCTTTATGACTTTAATCTCTTCTCGGGCTTCGTTCTTCTGACAATGCTTGCAATCTTCGACACACGGCCTTCGTGACAAAGCATCAGCATTGCCGTGCCCTTTTCCACTCCGGTGTTCTATCACAAAGGGAAATTCCTGTAGTTGCTCGATCCATCTTGCTACTTGGCCTTCCGGATTCTTGAATTGCAGCAACCACTGTAGCGCAGCATGATCTGTCCTTAGTGTAAACTCTCGTCCTATAAGGTACTTATTAAAATGCTGTAAAGACTTCACCACAGCGAGAAGTTCACGACGAGTTACACAGTAATTCCTTTCCGGTTTAGATAGCGATTTACTGAAGTACGCTATTACAACATGGCGATCTCCCTGCACTTGTGACAACACTCCACCTATTCCGGTGTTACTGGCGTCCGTGTCCACAATGAATCTACCTTCCCTAGTAGGATAACCCAATATAGGGGATTCGCACAATCGTTGTTTAAGCCTACTAAAAGCTTGCTCGCAATCCAGGTCCCAAACGAAGTCTCGTTTATCTTCCGTCAGTCGGTGTAGTGGTTTAGCAATATCCGAGAAATGCTTAATGAAGCGTCTGTAATACGCGCATAGTCCCAGAAACGCGCGAACCTCCGTTTGTTTCTCTGGAACAGGCCATTCTTGAACGGCTTTTATCTTCTCGGGGTCGGTTTTGACACCTTCCGTTGAGATCACATGTCCAAGATAGCTGACCTCCTTTTTAAATAGAGCACACTTCTTTGGACTCAGTTTAAGGTTAGCCTCACGAATCCGAGTAAAAACTTTTTCCAGGTTCTTCAGGTTTTCTTTGAAGCTACGTCCCATAACTATAACATCGTCCAGGTAAACCAGACAGACGTCTCCAAGTAGACCCACCATTACTCTTTCCATGAGGCGTTCAAACGTGGCCGGTGCATTACATAAACCAAATGGCATGACATTAAAATGCCATAAACCGTTTCCAATTCCAGTACTAAAGGCTGTCTTCTCTTTATCGTCCGGACTGATCTCCACCTGCCAGTAGCCGCTTTTTAAATCGATGGTTGAAAACCATTTCATACCACTTAGCATGTCCAGGGTATCATCGATTCTAGGCAAAGGATAACTGTCTTTCTTTGTGATATTATTCAACATTCGGTAATCCACACAAAACCTTGTACTGCCATCCTTCTTTTTTACTAGTACCACAGGTGATGACCACGGACTCGTAGAAGGTTCAATCACCTTGTTATCGGCCATGTCTTTAATCATAACTGCTACCTCCTCTTCTCTTGCCCATGGTAAACGTCGAGGTCTTTGTTTTATAGGCCTGGAGTCACCTGTGTCAATCCGATGTTTCACGAGCCCAGTCCTTCCACAGTCATTTCCGGTTGCAAAGATGTCTCTGAATTGTAGCAAGAGGTCTCCGGCTTGACGCAATTCTGATGCCGATAAGTTTTCCTTTGAATTCTCGAGAAGTTGCTGGATGTGATCTTCGGAGATTTGTGTACCGCCTTGTTTAGTCGTAGTGTTGTTCAGCCGCCTCAGGTACTTTACTTCTTCACATTTTCCAACCACACTATTCTTCTTCAGGAGAACTATTTCGTCACTGAGGTTGAGGATTCTCACCCTAGCGATTCCGTTCGGCATCAGTAAGGTTCTCGCTGTTATTAAGTTTTCATGACTGCCGGTATCTTCCACAATAAGACATCTTCTTTGTTCAGTTTTCGCAGGAAACCTCACTCTGACTAACGTTTCCGATTTAGGAGCTAACGTCGTATCCGTTAAACAGTAAAGAGTGCACGGGTGCGATCCTTGTAAACAAACTTCCTGATCAGGAAATCTCAGCACTCCTCTAGGTATATCCAAGACACATCGGTGATTCCTCAAGAAATCCAGTCCCAAAATGCAATCATCAGTAATATTAGCAATTAATACTGACTGGTGGTATATTTGGTCGCCAATTCTTACCTCCACATCTGTTTCACCGAGGACGGTCACTGGCTGGCCAGTAGCTGTCTGAAGCTGGCACCTCGGAGATCGTTTTTCCCACCTTATGGTGCGTTTCAGCAATTCCGGCCTTACAACTGTACGTGAAGCTCCAGTATCCACTGTTAAACTGCAAGGTTGATTGTCTAAGATGGCCTCGATGATCAGATTATTTCCATTGACAACTTGAGTTATTGTGATGGTTGGGGCTTCATATCGACCAGCCAGCGCCCGCCCCGCGGCCCTGGCGACATTTAGTTTAACGGAACATCTTGATCGACTTGGGTCCCGGAGTCCGTGACCCTCCTCCGTTTCCTCGAAGGACACTCTGACTGGATATGGCCCCTTCCTCTACAGGAATAACACGTTGGGACATACCGTGGCTTCCTCTCCTCCTCAACTACCTCCTTGATCTCCCTGACCTTACTTATCCCGGCATTCTGCCGTACGGTTTCCACCTCAAGGGCATAAGCCAGTGCTTCTTTTAAGGTCTGGTGGTGACGCAACTGTACACTAGTTTTCACTTCTGCGTCCCGTATACCGTTTAGGAAGGCCTCCAGTAGAGTGGTCTCGATCATCACGGGTGTCGATGAGTAGGCCCGACGAACGAGCCTTTCAACCTCTACAGCCCATTCCTGGAGGCTTTCACCAGCTTTTTGTTTCCTCTCGCGTAGCTGTGCTCGGTAGACATTCTCCAGGTGCTTGTCACCGTAGCGTGTGTCTAATGCTTCCATCAGGGACTCCAGTGTCCTTCCTTCAGGTGGCAGGTTTTCCAGTATTACTAAGGCATCTCCTCGTAATGCAAGTGTCAAGGCCATAAAAGACTCCTCGTTGCTCCAGCCTTTAGTTTTTACCAATATCTCAAATTGATACTTGAAGGCTGTCCACGAGGAGGTTCCATCGAAGTGTGGTAGGTCGAACTTCGCTGATGATGGTGAGGTCGCGACAACAGGTCCGCAGGTTTTTAGCCTGACAATCTCTCTTTCGAGCTCTTGTAAGCGGCCGTCCATGGTCCCAGTCTTCAAAGCCACTTCCTTACTGAGCATTTGCAAGCAGTCGTCAATGGTCCCAGTCTTCGAAGCCACTTCCTTACTCAGCATTTGCAAGCCGTCTTCGAGGTTCTTCACTTTATCTCCCAGTGCATGGATGCCTGCATCGATTTTACCCTTGACAGCTTCCTGGTTGGCCTGTATCATCTCTTGCATGGAGGCCTGCATCGTCTGTCGACTAGCATCTTGGTTGGCCTGCATTTCTTGCAAGGAGGCTTGCATCGTCTGTCGACTAGCATCTTGGTTGGCCTGCATTTCTTGCAAGGAGGCTTGCATCGTCTGTCGACTAGCCTCTTGGTTGGCCTGCATCATCTGCTGTATAGAAGCCAATAGCGTCATCATGTTGATATCGGACGAGGTTCCATCTGGTGCTGCCGTAGTTACCGCTGAGATAGCAGGATCGGCCTGACGCCCTTCCTCTTCAAGGCTCCGTTGACGTGCAGCATCCATTTCCACTTGACGTCTGGTCCGTGGAGTACGCCCTTCGTCTTCACGTGGTAATAACGGCATCGCACTTCTGACACCAGTTGTTACGTGCGCGGGGTACAAATTAAATGCCGTTTACACAACAAAGAGGTTTATTCGCTCACCACAAACTAGACAACTAAATAACTAGCACACACAGTACTCTTCAACAGTTCCAGTCGCTCAGCAGTTCACAGTAGTCCACAATCGTTGCTTAAGTCGCAGGTATAACTCTCTTGGTTCACTTCGGTAAGATGTGTTCACTTTCGCTTTCGAAAATTAACTGATTCGTGTCGATAGCCGGGCGTCCTTTTATAGCTCTTAATAAGCGGGGTAGAATATACTAGAGCGTTCGAGAATAGTAGGTATTTACTGGGGCGTTCGAGAAAATAAGTACCTACACAGTCGTGCCGACGATAGAGGTGAATGCCCTTTTTATCGCGATTTGTAGGTAAAGTTGGTATAGGTAGACAAAAGGGCGTGTGATTTTGTATTGACTTTTCTGGATTTTTCTAAACGGATCGATAGAGTACTTCGACATTAACAATGCGTTTTAATTTCTAGAAGATTCGATCAGTAGTTTCCGAGATATCGACGATCGTTGTAACAATATCATCAAAGAAAACTATCTGTATTGCATACATTTTAGAAATTTCCTTTGAATTCTATCAAGAGCTTTTTTTTGTTGTGGAAACCCTCACGAGTGCCAGCGATGAGGTGGGCATATCGGAATCGAACTGACTAAAACCACACGGTGTCCTTCCCAAGCGTCCATTACCGGGCACCCCGGGTACGCCCTCCAAAGGATAACCCCTGGGTTCCCGGCGGACTTCGGCCAACGCGGCCTCGCGTTTGAAGGTTGGGTTTGATCCCGCATCGGTGAGTTGGCAGGCGTGGGTAGCGAGATCCCGGCGTTGACTCGCCCACGCTGGGCACTCCACCAGCTGGACTTCGTTATTAGGGTTCCGTTGCCAAATAGCAAAAAAACGGATCCCTTATATTTTCGTCATATCTGTCTGTCTGTCCGTCCATATGTCACAGCCACTTTTTTCCTAAACTATAAGATCTGTGCTGTTAAAACTTGGTAAGTAGATGTATTCTGTGAACCCCGTTAAGATTTACATACAAAAATAGAAAATAGTTTAGTTATTCAACCTATTATTCGGCAATTAAATTCTAAATTCAATGTATGGTATCTAGACGATGGGACCTTAGGAGGAGATATAGATACTGTTTTACAAGATTTGGCCTTTATTAAAAATGAATTTAAATTAATAGGTTTAGAACTCAATGCAAATAAATGTGAACTTTTTTTAAATGATGATTTGGACAATTTCAACAATTTCAAAATTTAATTCATTAGCACCGAATATTAAAATTATTGAAAAAGATGCGCTACGCCTCCTTGGGTCCCCAATTTTAGAAGATGCCTATAACTCCTTTATAGAGGAGAAAATTCAAAAATTTTGTGATATTTCAGATCGCCTACTCAAAATTAATATCCATTCCGATTTTACTATTCTTCGGTATTGCCTTTTTGTTCCAAAATTCACCCATGCCCTCAAATCTTCCCATTTTTTCAAACATTTACCACTTTTAGAAAAAATGGACAAAATTATACAAAGCACCCTGACAAAAATCTTGAATGTGGCCTTGAATGACCGAGCTTCACTACAAGTGTCTCTACCGATTAGCTTGGGTGGGCTCGGTGTTCGCAAAATTTCGGATATAAGCTTACCAGCGTTCCTGTCCTCGGTCCACAGTACGGAAGAATTAACCAGGAAAATCCTTGCACCTACACTGGTTAACTCTGAAGTATTGTGTAAAACTGATGCAGTAAATGCTTGGAAAATTGCTTGCCCGAACACCGATTTCCCAAAGAACCTTTTCTCTCAGCGACAGTGGGACGCGCCGCTTTGCAGCTTAGTAAGACAACACTTAATAAATACATGTTCTAATGCTGCAGAGCGTGCCCGTTTGCTGGCGGTAGGAGTGTGGGAGTCGGGTCTTTGGTTACAAGCTCTTCCGTCATCTAACGTAGGAACTATGTTAGATGACACTACCTTCCGCATTGCAACATGCCTACGTTTAGGTGCCCCATGTGTTTCTCCGCATCGATGTCGCTGTGGAGAAGCCGTCGACATGTTCGGACACCATGGCTTATCGTGCTGCAGGAGCGCTGGGCGAATACCACGGCACGCCAGCCTCAATGACATAATCCGACGTGCTCTTGCTGTACTTGAACCAAATGGTTTGGCACGCGACGATGGCAAGAGACCGGACGGTATGTCATTAATGCCATGGAAAATGGGTAGGAGTCTGGTTTGGGACGCAACATGCGTCGACACCATTGCTCCTACCCATATAGCCAGCACGGCTGGCTGTGCCGGTGCTGCTGCTGCTTCTGCGGAGACTCTCAAACGGCGCAAATACTCAAACTTAATTGGAGATTATGAATTTGTGCCGTTTGGAGTCGAAACGTTAGGGGCATGGGGTCCGAGTGCTCGCAGTCTCTTCAGGGAGATTGCAACACGCATGATCGACGCTTCTCGTGACCAGAAGGCTGGCTTATTTTTAGCACAGAGAATAAGTATTGCCATACAACGTGGCAATGCTGCCAGTCTTCTGGGCACGTTACCACAGGAGGCATGCGATGCGGAGGAATTCCACGATGCATTTTAGGTTTAAGTTTCTTTTAATTATTTATTTTATTTTAGTTTTATTTAGTTTAGTTAGATATAAAATTTGTAACCACATTTGTACATTTACCTTCATATATAATTAAAAATATATTTCCTAAATCAAAAAAAAAAAAAAGTTGAAAGAGAAACAATAAATTTTGGGGGTCCCCATACTTAGAACTGAAACTCAAAAATTTTTGTTTTTTCTTTCGTCGTGTGTAGTATCTAGGTCTTCAAAAATGATATTGAGGTTTCTAAGATAATTTTTTTCTAAACTGATTAGTTTGCGCGAGACACTTCCAAAGTGGTAAAATGTGCCCCCCCCCCCCTCCTGTAACTTCTAAAATAAGAGAATGATAAAACTAAAAAAAATATATGATGTACATTACCATGTTAACTTCCACCGAAAATTGGTTTGAAGAAGATCTAGTAAGTAGTTTTTTTTAATACGTCATAAATCGTAAAACGCAATTTACCTTTCGTTCAGTCAACTCAAATATAAAATTTAAAAAAAAGCATTATTATGTTTCTTACTGCTACGGAACCCTTCATGGGCGAGTCCGACTCGCACTTGGCCGCTTTTATTTTTCATAACAGTCTTCATATTCCTTCATTCATTCCGTCATTCATAACATAATATTCCAGATGCATATACCGTATTCAAGTTGAGAATGTTCGAGAGTTTTATGTAGGTAAAGGTATGTGGAAGTTTGTGTGAAGTTGGCACTTGTACGCATTACGTAACCGTACATTTTGAACGACTTATTTATCATGTTATCTATGTGCAGATTAATGTCTAGTTTACTGTCTAGATCTCTGATAAAATTCACTATTTTCAGTTGTTCGCCACCCAATTTATAATTTCAGGTTATAGGATGTTTCTTCTTTGTGAAGGTTATAACTATTGCATTTGTTGATACTAAGGTCTAGCCTATTGTGAGTGCAGTACATCGAGAAGTGATCAGGGTCAGATTGCAATGCAGTTCGCTCATCATAATTTTCAATTATACAGTAACACTTACACTTAGCATTTACGCTTATTAAGATGAATGTATTGTATAGTAACACTTTGTTTTGTATTCAACTTTAGAGAAACAGACAACAGTCCATACACATAATAGTCTTCATTGCACATTATAAATCAAAACCAGACAACCTTGGGATGGTAATTACGTGAAGATTACATTTCTAAATGTAATCGTCACGTAATTACCATCCCATAAATCGTAGTTGATGGGGAGTTATACTAAAATCCATTTACCTATATTGTACAGTTGTGTGCCTATAATCAGAAACAAATACTTTGTTAGCTAGTACAAGCACGAGGTTTTGATTCCCGAGTCGGATAATAATCTTTACTGGGATTTTCTGTGAAGAAATTCTCAGAAGCTACCTCACCTCCGAGCTACAAGTAAGATATTTGACCAAAATGCATGATTTAGTCAAATATCTTTTAAACCTATTTGTAAGTGCCGTTAATATTAACTAATACAGAACAAACTGTTTTTAATTTGACTTTGTCTTCTCCAGAATCAGGTCTAAACCTAGCAAACTTTATTTTTTTCTTCTCCCTATTTGCACATGTCAAATACTACTTTGAATTATATGTGAGTCGGTAGCTTAGTGGTTAAGAAGTCGACCCTATGATCCAGAGCTCCCGGGTTCGAATCCTGGCCATTACACTACCGACATGAAACCACTCCTAACACAAGTGATTAAGCTTAGCTGGAGGGGTTAGGGAGAATATTAGCAAATTCGGTTACTAATATTCTTAAAAAAAAATCGTCTCTTACCTCCCAATGAGTAAAGGTGTACTCCTCCTTAAACCAGTTTGTCAGGGCTTTGTTCAGTCGTTCGTTCGTCACTAAGGGACTCACATGAGTAAGGGAAGTAAAGTTCTCCGACATGGCTATTAATTCTGCAAGGAGAAAATAATTACACATAAAAAGCCATTATACTATGAGGTGTCACTATAGGAACAGCTATAAGTTCCTTCTGCTCTACCCGCACACGTGTATCCAGGGGCAAGTGTGAAAAAGCATATGTCAAAACATTCTAAGTAGAGACCATCGTTTTAAAATCGACAGTATTTGTAAAACAAGTTGAATTCCTGAGACGAGCTCAGCGGAATACAAGGGATTTTCGATTTCGCGTTTTTTTTTTTTTGCGAAGTTTTCTTTATCTTGCAATGGTTCACCCCAGCACGAATCTATTACCGAAAACAGCAAATCGATAGCTTATCTCCTTCATACCCAAAACCATGACAGAAAATTGGCAACGACGACGTCGACGACAACTCGATAGCAATAGGGCTTTTCTATAGAAAATCCCTAAAAAATTGACTTCACCTTGCTTACAATCAAGCGAGGTGCAAACAAATGACGAACTTAAAATCAAAAACCGGAGAGGTGCGAGTTGGACTCGCGCACTGAGGGTTCTGTACAAAACTGGATTGAGGAGTGAACTTAACTTTATTATAGAGCTTCTGGTCTTGATAGACAGACATATAGTTTTTTTTTTATATTTAGGACATGTCAATTTGACTTCACCTCGCCTGATGGTAAGCTGAAGGTAAAGTCTCAGGAAAGAGGGTCACCATTACATACACGTACCATGTTAACAATGGTGGCACTCAGCTTGACGGCCTCATCAGAAGAGGATTGTTATCGCAGCACCGCGTGACACCCACCGGTGCCACTAGTGCTGCGACCACTATCCCCCTGTCCGGCTATGCTTTTGTTTGTGATGTGGGTAACTACATATTTACAGTTTTCGGACTTTTCCCTTTTCTTGTGCTACAAGACTTTACTTTCTGTAAAATCTCATGAGTCTAGCTCTATAGGAAGTACACAGTAAGTTTTGATTCCGTTGCGATTGTCTAAACATGGTTCATAAACGGCATCATCTTTTGATTGATTCAAGACGTTAAAGAGCCCAGTCATCATCATGCGCATCAGGAGCAACTGGCGTCATGGTCTGACATACTAACACTATGATTATTTGTGTGCAATATTTATAATTTCACGATAGATCCTGCAATTATGTTCAGAATTTCAATTCTCTGGCTCCTCAGGAAGTTACTGAATATGAACAGCAAAGCAGTCCATGAACAGACATGCAAGAAAGCGAGTGAATCGTAAAATGTGGTACTAACAATGGCTAGTCATTTAATTTTCTGAGAAGACTCGGATGAGAAACTCAGATGGCTTCTTTTCTAGTTGAATAATAGTATAGATTTAGATCGGAAAAAGAGAACATCTAGGACGGGACCTGAACCCGCGACCAGTCTTTTACAGGGGGAATGCTCTGACCAACTGAGCCACCTAGACACGTCCCAGATATTCGAAATTCTCCGATATATTTTATATACGTCTCAAGGCGACGCGACGTGAATAATAGAAATACATACTTAAGTGATATTGTCGGAAGTTTACGCGAATGTCACACATTGAAATAAAATTATTTTTAACGGATTCTATCGCGATTTATTTGATGTTGCTTTTCAGCAGCCATGGTCACGGAGAATCTCCCCGTGACCATGGCTGCTGAAAAGCAACCGAAACATCGGGATCAATGTAAAAAATAGTTTTATTTCAATACATAGGCGTCTGTAGACCCGAGACGGCGTACGGTTTTAGTCGGTTCAAGCCTGACATAACCGCCCCCGCTGGCCAGCGGGGGGGGGTAACCGAAGGGATTTCCGCACGAAAAAGAAAAAAAAAAGGTACGGTCTTTATACTATTCTCATTTTTCTCATGCAATTATATTTAAATACGGATTATTCTTTGAGATTTTACATGAAATGCAAATTAAATGTATAATATGTATGTATTTATTTTAAAAAGTTTATCTTACTATGTTTATCCGCATTCTAGAACCCATAACACAAGCAAGTTAAGCTATGCTTACTTTGCGTAGATAGCTAGTTTTTAAAAAGTTTTTTATAAATTATTTTATTTTCGATGTTTTATTTTAGTGATGCCATGTAGCACCAGAGTGCTTGGCGAGAACATCCAAAGAATCTCAACACAGAGTCTATCTTGTTTGGTTCCAAACCACCTACCTCCATCTTCAGACCTTGTGTCATCTACATGATGACGCGTATAGTATCATGTTGCATTAGAGTGTTTACCAAGACAAAACAAATGAGCCGAAACTCCATAGGTTTGTCTTATTTAGTTTACGAGGTCCTATGGCCACCTTTCTACTCTATCATCAGACCCTGAACACCATGTAACACCAGAGAGTATGTTAAGATAAAACCAATGAACCCAATCTTAGAAATAAAGAAGAAAGAAAAGTGTTTTATTGCGGATTAGGTACAAATACAAAAGACAAAATAGCAAAATAAAAATAAAAACAGAGCTACTCTGGCGGCGAATGCTCGTACAACCTTGACCAAGAGGCGCTATAAATATATTATTTATCTGTGGTAGCCGCCACCTGAGCATACGTATGACATTTTACGTATGACAAAATTGTCAAGCATGGCAGCATTGACAACTCGACAACGTGTCCTATTACGTGGCAATTTATAACACGTGTTAAATGGATATTAAATCAATCAATATTAAAATAGAAACAGTATTAACATTATGTAAGCCATGTCCGCAATAAGGGATTGACACTCTTGATAAGTTTAACCGTTCCTATAACTAGGTGGCAGGTGGAAGGTTCCTTCTCTATCATCAGACCATAACTAAATATGCATGCAAAATTTCATCTCAAGCGGTTGATGATAACTGTCTCACAATTCAGCTGCAAAATTTGACCCGAACTAATATACAGAGGAGGGAGAAAGATTGAGCTATTCACTGTGTATAGCTCCACTGAGCTGCCCGAAATTAATTGTTTTTAATCTTGGTAAGGTCACAGGGCAAGTTTACTTACTAAAAGTTTGTAAAAAAAAACGAAATCTCTACTAATTAAAATGAGGACAATAATAATGTACTCACAATTTCACTATCACACAATGTAGTTCATTGATAATTCGTTTTGTACTCAAGCGAGCTATTCCAACACCGTAGCGCTGTATGTTCTGTAGATTTGTCTCCTCCAAACTGCATCACTGCACCGGCACCGGGTACATATCCACAGCGATTACGATAACACAGTAGACTAAACATACAGAACTTAAGGCGAGGGTATTTGATGACTTTAGGTATACAATATACAGAAAAACAAAGAAGGAAGGAACTTAAAGTTTTGTTGAGGTATCAACACAAGTAGGGGGTGGCGGGTGAGGCCGCCTGTCACCCCAGCAGAAGCTGGCCGGGACTGTGGGGCGACTAGCGCCCCTCCCCCAAACCGGGGCAAGACCGGGACACCGTGGTTCCCAAACCCGAGGGGGCCATCTCAAAACCGGAGATGGCCCAGGGTCAGTCGGGGAGCGAGGGATATGCTCTATGGGCAACCTTACACCCCGTCTTCTGTAGGCCTGAGACGGCGTGCGGTTTTAGTCGGTTCAAGCCCGACATAACCGCCCCCGCCGGCCGGCGGGGGGGTATCCGCAGGGATTTCCGCACGAAAAAAAAAGAAGGTATCAACACAAGTAATGACGCAACTGTTATTTACATAGAAGATCTTCTAGACGCACTTTAGATAAAGGGAATAAAACTTATAATTATCAAAATATTGTTATATAGCTATCAGAAAGTCGCTCACGTAAAAGCTTATATGAACCAAACTATGAAAAAGAGCAATAGGGGAGTGGACCCCGAGCGTCAAGCTGCAGGATTTTTATGGAGCCTCATTAACGGCCTTTGTGGTGTAGTATTTTTTTTATTTCTAGCATCTCTGGCATGGCTTAAGCCTATTCTCTTAATTAAAAATATTAGCTATTCTGCTAGTGCTTTCGGTTAAAACCCACTCAGGGTTTGCTTCTTATCTATCTACTCTTACTTTTCTATATGTAGTCAAGCTTGCATTCTTGTCCTCTAGTACCATACAAGTTCTCGCTTTTATTCTTCTTTACCTCCCTACTTCCTACCCTATATCACAATAGTATGAAAGGAATAGAATGAAAGCTATTCCTTTCATACTATTGTGATATAGGGCCTACCCTATATCACAATAGTATGAAGGAACCCTAGTAAGGGGCTATATTTTTGTATGTTTCTTTATTTTCATTACTTTTCTTACTTACTATTTTATTTCTTTATTGCTATTTATTGCTACCATCTTATTTACTATACAATCTTTTACATTTTACTTTTATTACCGCTGATTTACATTAGTTTAACTTGTTGCCATTTACAAAATGTTTGCTTATTCTAATAATATATACACAGTTTCATTTCTTTTGTTTATAGACAAAAAGTTTAACCTTCTTACCAGGCATACAATTATGCCTGCAAGAGGTTACTAAGTACTATTTTTATTATTAACTTTCTTCACAATATTCTTGCTGACGGTTCTGTATGCCGCCACCGCGCATGGGAAGAAGAGCCTGGTGCCAGAAGCTGTCACCCATCCTGTACCTTTCGTTCCATTCGTCAAGCGTGATCGGCCGCAGGCCACGCTTGACGAATGAAACTGGGCACAGGCTGTAGTGTGGAGCCCTCTTCGACCTCAGAGCTGCCTCCTTAGCCAGCTGATCGGCTCGTTCATTGCCCTCCAACCCTGCATGGGCCTTGACCCAGAATAAGGAAATTTCCTTGCCCTGGGTCAAGCCCCGTTTGATATTACACCTGGCTTTAACGGCCAGAGGGTAGAGGGCGTGACGGTTTATGACCGTCAGGAGAGCGGCTCTACTGTCGCTGAGGATGCCGAACGTGGGCGCAACTCGCCTGAGGACCTCACTGGTCGCTTTGCATATGGCCAGAAGCTCGGCCTGGTAGACGGTACAGTGCAGCGAGAGAGCGAGTTTGAGGGTCCCGGTTTCGGCCCCGTTATTCCAAATGGATAACGCGGTGCCGACGCGACCCTCAATCTTGCTCCCGTCCGTAAATATACGCATTTCGATATTACTTGTACGCTGGTATTGATCCTCGTCTACCAGACTTGAGAACTCCAGGTTCATATGCTCCGCGGGGCGAGGCTCCTCTATAGCTGGAGCCATCCGTTCAGTCTCCTTGTCTCCCAACCATGACTGGAACACTCCCCTCTTCTCGCGAACTCTGACGACCAGAGGGAGCATGCCAGCCAGGATCAGTCCTGAGTGCAGGGAGACTCTCCGGTAGCTCTTGGCTAGCTTTTGGGCGAATCCGCGCTGCACCACGTTCAGCTGCTTTCTGACACCAAGCTTGTCCACCGCCGCGCACCAACTGCTAGTTGCATACAGAATCGTCAGCTCTACAGTGTAGCGTAGATTCGATTGCTACAACAGGAAGCAAGGGACCGATTCCTGCTCAGTGCAAATATTTGCATGCATGAATATGTCTATTTGCAAACAAAAAAAACGATGTTTAAAAATGACTGTAAAGTTATTCATTGTTTCCGTAGTTCGCAAGAATTACGGTAGATGGCTCCAACGTCGCCTTAAGACGTATTAATGTATATAGAGCATTCCCCCTGTAAGGGACTGGTCGCGGGTTCACGACCCGTCATAGATGTTCTCTTTATCCGATCTAAATCTTTAGATAAAAGTAAGCATACAAAATGCTTAAAAATATAATTGAATTAATTGAAATATGTCTATTTGCATTAGTCTGGGTGTTTCTATGAATAATATGTATTTATTTATAAAAAATATAGTAACGTTGATAGTAACGTTGTGGATTTTTTATAAATCAATTAAAATTATATCAATAAAATTAATCGATATTTTAGTATGTTCTATAACTTATTACTAAATATCTATGGTTGTGCAAGCGAGATTGGACAACACTAGCCCAGTTATCAACTGACGGCTCTTATATCGTTCCTTTCCTTGGCAACCTTCGCCGAGGAAGGTCACTTTGACCCCGTGGCCAACTGCTGTCGGCTCCGAGTAAGTTTTGAGATCAACATTTCCTACTTCTTTGTACAGGTGAAGACTTTCCAGCGGTGCAGCTTATTGCCTGCTTAAATGCATGGCTTGATATATTTTGTTTTATTATGTGTGCTATTTCAGCCTACCTAATTAGTGCCACGAGGCCGATGACCCCTACGGTCAGAGGTCGCGGCACCAGCTTGTGCTGCCTATTCATATTCTTTTTATTATAGCTTCTAGCTACGCTGCATTGCCGCTGGGAGATTCTCTTCACCTGCTATTTTAGCGGGTCACTTGGACGTAATTACCTAGTGACAAACTGACCCGCACTTTTTCTATTTCCAGGGTCTTCGCACCGGGCTTCGCACCATAATGGCGGTAGCGAGGCACACCAGCGGAGACCCTGGCACGCCGGCAACATCTAGCCCGTGTCCACTAGCTAAGTGCATACTACCATCTTTGCACAACGGACCGAACAACGCCACGGCAGAATATTTATTACGAATCCATTCCCTGAGATTCATTATTTCCAATACCTCATATAAATGTATGTAACGATCTCTTACACCGATTATAATCTAATATATTGTAATCGACCCTTTTATTTATCTCTGCTCGCCCTAGCCGGTAGTTACTCTCAGTTAGCATCAATTACTTTAGTAAATCTTACAGTGCATAAGTCACCTTAACTTCATGCAACTTCATCAAAAACCCCTATAACAACCCTATAAAAAAATTAACCGTTACAATATAAGTATGTTTACCCACATTATGGAACCCATAACACAAGCTAGTCAAACTATACTTACTTTGGGTTTAGAAAGACCTGTGTAGAATATCGTAGAATATTTATTATTATTATTATATTATATACCCATAGGGCCCCCCAAACCCATGGGGGACTATGGTCCCCCATGGGTTTGGGGCCCGTACACCCAAAGCGCCCCATATTCGTATACATATACGTTAAGGGGCCGATATACCCATGGGTCACACACACCTATGGGGTCCCATAAACTTATGAGTTATTAAAATTACCATCAAGATCCGTAGAGCATCTGGGTCCAAGCAAGATGTGAGACGGCAGTAGCTCCCTTAAAAGTCACTGTGAACCAGGTTAGGAAAGGAGAAGTATAACAGCGTACCCTGGGCTCCGAGCTGTAAGCTTTAATTGCAACCCGGATTGGAGCTCGGATCCATGAAGTTAAGCCATGAAAGCATTATATAGATATTTAGAGGCAGGCAGCAGTAGTATTTGGTAGTGTTGAAGGTTCATGTCGGTTTAAATTATGTCGCTGGTAGGTACTGTTCCCAGGGGGTGGCGGGTGAGGCCGCCTGTCACCCCAGCAGAAGGGACGGTGGGTCGACAAGCGCCCCTCCCCCAAACCGGGGGCAAGGCAAGACGGGGACACCGTGGTTGACCCTCGTTGACATCTCGAAACCGGAGATGGCCCAGGGTCAGTCGAGGAGCGAGGGCAATCTTACACCACGGCGTCTTTAGACCCGAGACGGCGTGCGGTTTTAGTCGGTTCAAGCCCGACATAACTGCCCCCGCTGGCCGGCGGGGGGGTATCCGAAGGGATTTCCGCACGAAAAAAAAAAAGGTACTGTTCCCAATATTTAGTACTACCATTCGATATACGTCTATAGTACCAATATCAATCAATACAAATTCTTTTAATGAATCAACTAATGTCATATCATAAGATATTTAATGCCGATACATGACTTAGTTTTAATATTTGTACAATGAGTAACTACTTACTTATTTACACAACTTATACTTTACAGAAAATACGGTACTAATAATAGCATTGTATTCGTACGCTAAGTACATTCATTTAAAAATCATACGATTTCGCTGTGCATTGACACACGTCCTGCCTCTATCACATTCCGCTCGGGACTGATCATAGACTATGGGACTGATTGACTCTTCGAACGCGTCATATAGGTAGAAACATAGGTATTTTGAATTTTCATGGTATAATTCAGAATTTATGTAAATTTTGATAACCGTTTTTCATTCTCCTATTAATAACCTTTATATGGTTATAATTATTACTTGTCTAAACTGAACACAACTCAAATAAAACTGGAATCCGTTTTGGTTTCGACCAATCTTTGAGACCAATTCTATCGAGGAAAGTAAAAGTCATCGTGTTTCGGATAACTTAAAATACTAGTAGTAGAATACAGGGACTTCTCATATTTGAAAAATCCTTGTCTAAAAACACCCTTCCTCAGGGACCCTCACCTTAAGAATAATTGACTACTATATTTACTAAAGAAATTAAGAAGTAATCAAGAAACTAAATTGTATAATATACCTATAAATACTGATACTATCTAGGTATGGCATAAAGTATTACATGATAAATATAACTAGGATGGTTACCAGCTTCGCAATCAACCCAAACTTAAGCGTAGCGAGATTTGCCTATCCGGTCGACTTTTTCCATTGATTTAATTTTTCGGTGATGATTCCTCGATGGTAAGACCGATCTGGACATTCGACCCCTTACGACACTCAGTAATGTCTACTTGATCACCGTGTCAAATTTGGTCGAGATCGGTCAAACGGTCTCGGAGGAGTATCATTTGTTTAAAATGCAACTTTGAAACCAAAGACGCTTCGCTCGCCTCCGGCTCGCTACGCTTAATAAAATAATAATAATAATACAATCGCATCATAGCCATTATAAAGTGGCAAAAACTTTAACCCCTTTAATTATATAACTCGTAAGTGATACGGCCTATGTGGCGTAGCGGTAGTGCATTTGACTGCTACGACAGGAGGCGCGGGTTCGATTCCCGCTCAATGCAAATATTTATATGCATGAATGTCATTTGCATTGGTCTGGGTGTTTCTATATAATATAATATGTATGTATTTACAAAAAAAAAATTATCCGCATTCTGGAACCCATAACACAAGCTAGTTAAACTATGCTTACTTTGGGTCTAGAAAGCGCTGTGTAGAATGTCATAGAATATTTATTTATTTATTTAATAAATTATGAGATAAGATCTATGTGTGACCTTGTCTAGTTGTTATCATTAAGGGTGAATAATAAACACGAACCATCTTTTGAAGTTTTAGGTGGCGCATTTTTATTTTATTATAAGGGCCATTACAAACTAACATTTTAATTACCATAATAAACTATAACATATTTTCATTTGACAAAAATCGCAACAATAGTTACAGAGATATTAATAATTGAAGTTTTCTGTCACCAAAACTGGAAAACACACCACTAAAACCTAATCCTGTCCACACTTAAGCTGAAAAATTATAATTTATCATAATCACATGGCAACCACGGACAGAATATTTAATATCACGCTAAACAGAAAAGGACTAAGCAACACCCTTTCTTTTTAATGTGTCGTTTTTAGTGTGTGGGCTTCACCCCATCGGTGCCAACGATGGGGTGGGCGTGTCGGAATCAGACCGACCAAAACCACATGGTGTCCTCCCCAAGAGTCCATTGCCGGACACCCCAGGTAAGACCTCGGAAGCATAACCCCAGGGTTACCGGTGGACTTTGGCCGCCACCGCGGCCTCGCCTGGTGGGGAAGCACTACCCTTGCCTAAAATTATTATTTTCGTTTTGGTACAATTTTTTCATAAAAGTTGGTTTTTAAAAACTTTTTTTTTGTTATTTTCTTTTTAACTTTTTAGTTTTAGCAGAGTTGCAGCAGAGTGCTAGCCAAGACCAGCCAAAGGAGCTCAACACAACAAGTCTATCTTGTTGAGCTGAGCGAAGCGAAGCTCTTATACGTGGCTAAGCCGTTTGGTCGAGACTGTACTCCTCCGGAACCTCAATACCGATCTTGACCAAATTGGCCATGGTGATAGTGTAGACACCGCTGAGTGTTTAGAGGGGTCAACTGTTCAAATACAATGTACCATTGAGGAATAATCATCGAAAAACAGTTTCACGAGCGCGCGGCCTTAGCTATACGCGCGACCGTAGTAAGATGCCTTATTTTCTCGCTCAGCTCAATTTATTTCAGTCGCACCCTGCAATGAATTCCTAGTTTAGTAGTATTTAGTATACAGACCACCTACAGTCTCCATCTTCAGACCTTGGATATCACATCGCAACTAAGTGTTTACCAAGATTAAACCCATGAGCCCAAAATCGATAGGTTCATCTTGTTTAGCTTAGGAGTTCCTATGATCACCTTCCTACTCCATCATCAGACCCTGAATACCATGCATGTAACACCAGAGAATTTGTCAAATCAAAACAAATGAGCCCAAACTCGATAGTTTTACATGATATTGTCGGAAGCTAACGCGAATGTCACACATTGAAATAAAACTAGTATAAACGGATTCTATCGCGATTTATTTGATGTTATTTTATATTTTACATTATTTTATATTTTACCTTGTTTTGCTTAGGAGATCCTATGTCCACCTTGCTGCTTGCTTTTGAGCAAATATTAATTGGTGTTCCACAAGGTAGCAAGCTAGTCCCATTGTAATTTACTCAAAAAATTTGGTAACAAGAACTAAAATAGAGCAATTATAACCTTGACGATAAATTTTCAATTCGGTTTTATAGTTTTAAAAATCATAAGATGGCAAAATGTTCCTGAATATTAGGTAAGCCTCTGACTGATTGATCTTATAAATGTAATTGGGAATTAAAAAATATTATGATTTAAATATTTTATTAATTTTAAAATAATAGTTTTCATATACATACATCAAGTCTTGTAGAGCAAGCTTCTGTTAAATAAATACATGCATGCACAATCTATATTAAGCAGAATTTAGGAATACTTTTCTCATTAAATTGATCTAACTCAGTTGCATAAGATAAACAAAACTAAATTAATAAATAAAAATATTTACAAGATTAAAAAAAAGGAAGGGAAAGGAAAAAGGGGTCAGGTGTCGAAGAATTCCTCCCCATCGATGTCGACTGGCAACGTACCCAAAAGGCTGGCGGCATTACCCCGTTGGATGGCAATGCCAATCCTTTGGGCAAAATACAGGCCAGCCCTTTGGTCACGCGAAGCATCGACCAGTCGCTTTGCAATTTCCGTGTAAAGCGACCGTGCGCTCGGACCCCACGAACCCAACGTTTCGACCCCAAACGGCTCAAATATATAATTGTTGGTTATATTATCATATTTGCGCCGTTTGAGGGTCTCCGCAGATGCCGCAGCAGCACAGGCGCAGCCCGTCGTACTTGGAAGATGGGAAGGCGCAAGGGTGTCGACGCATGTTGCGTCCCACACCAAAGGCCCATCTTCCAAGGCACCAAAGACATACCATCCGGTCTCTTGCCATCATCGCGCACCAAACCAACTGGTTCAAGGATGGCTGGGACGCCGACGGTGACAAGAGCCCGGCGGATTAAATCATTTAAATGTGCATGACGTGACATGCGTCCTGCGCTCTTGCTGCATGATAGGCCGTGGTGCCCGAGACTGTCGACTGCTTCTCCGCAGTGACAACGATGAGGAGCAACACAGGGAGCACCTAGTCGACATCGATGGGGAGGAATTCTTCGACACCTGACCCCTTTTTCCTTTCCCTTCCTTTTTTTTAATCTTGTAAATATTTTTATTTATTAATTTAGTTTTGTTTATCTTTAATAAATTTTGTAATAACTAGAATAGTGTTAAAAATTTCTATTATGACTAATTTTAATAAAAAAATTATTTGAAAACAAAAAAAAAAAAAAAAAAAGTTGCATAAGTGTGAAGTACTACGATTATATAACAATTTATTTGTAGACACAAAATATAAATTGAACTATGTTGGTTTATACAGCAGCTATAGCTCCGTAGCAAGGGCACATATTACCAATTTAGAAAACTGGTGTAATAGGAATGGTAGATTTTCTGAAATGTTCCCTCTTAATTAACCTACCTAGTAAAAATTTCGGATGACCTTGTAAAAGTTTTGTCAATATTTTTATACTTCTTTGCAGTTTAGAACTATCAATTAATCTGTGGTTTAGATCCAGGAGGTTTGATAGCTAGTTGACAAATTAGTCTAAAGATATGCTGAAGTTTGATTATCAAACACTATGCAATATTATAAATACGATTCATATTTTAGATAAATTGACCATTCATACACGCTAGGAGCTACCTAGCGTGTATGAATGTTAGATACCCAAAGGTGTAAGAAGTTAAACTTTGTTAAAAAAAATTCATTAAAAATTCACTATGTAACACAAAAGCTGGATTAATTTCATACTCCGTGCAAGTAATATTTACTCTCTGTCCTCTACGTTGTGTATTATCTATATTATAACTATTATTATCTATATCTAAGCAATAAAAGTTATATGTATCCTCTGTCAACACAGTGTTTCACGTTGTTCGCCTCTCTGAGTCTGCCCTCCTTGGTCTTGAAGTTGCCGACTCGCCACACGTCATTAATATTCACCTTTTCATCACCCTGAAAATAAAATAAACACATAATGGCTACGAATAAGTTTTCGGAGGGAGTCCGATAGAAGAAAGCACCATGTATGCCATACCCTACATCCTACTTTCTGCTAATTTTAAGACGCGAAAGTTTTAAAGTATGGATGTTTGTTACATTTTCACGCAAAAACGGCTGAACGGATCAGGCTGAATCAGCTACCAAAATACAGAGATAGATGATAGTCTTGCAGAACACATAGGCTACTTTTCATTCCTGGAATAAGTTCCCATGGAACGGGATCAGAATTCCACGCTGGCGAAGCCGTGGACCTGTCACCCGCGGCTCCACCCGCGCTCGCTTGTAACAATATAATTATCACATCAAAAAGATCCAACCGCAACAACCTATAGCAATTATTAATAGTTTTTAATTCATAATAGGTTTGATACAAAGGAATTTAATTAAGTTTTGAAGATATTGGTAGGTGTTAAAAGCGGTGGATCGGGTGCTCTGGCGGATATTGATTTGATAAAGGCTTATGATTTATATTGATTGATTGATCGAAATGGAAATAAGCAATTTAATGTTTGGCAATACATAAACAAAAGATATCGAATGTTCGATATCGAAATCGACGAGATTTTTAGCAATGTGTTGTTACAACTGGGTTCTAACGACGACGCGCTATTATCAATTCAATTTTGGACGGTGAAGCGAAGGGAGAGATGTGAAGCTGTACACGGTGGATAACTCCATCTCTCCCCTTTAGCGCCACTGAATTACTACCTACATTGCTTTTATATAAGCGCTTCGTGGTCAGGCCGCTGATCAATTCCCTTCCTAAGAGAATTTTTCCAATCATGAACCTGCTATTCATAATTTCAACTCATTCCACTATTCGGCAACATCTAGTGTGAAATATAGGTTAGATATCCCAGCAGAATAAGCGGGATCCGAATATCTGCTACTGCCTGAATTACTTAGTTTTAAGGATGCCCCAAGTAGAGATAAAACACGACACTTCTTTCCAACGCATTATAAATTATACATTTGGAGATAAAAATAACATTCACAGTAAATATTTTTTTACAAATTACGAATGAGTTTGGTTAATCTCTGGTCGTAGTTTTTGTATTTATTTATAATACTGACCTCCATTTCCATATTCACTGCATCTTCAGGAGCTAATACAATAAAGGGGGTCGACTCAAAACTAAAAGCCAGGCCAAAATAAGAATACTTTTTGATTTCCTCCATGAACAACTCCCAAGGATACAACTTAGACGGATCACTTCCCAAGTCACTGATCTGGTTTGAAAGTATGTCATAGTAATATTTCAGCAATTCGTCATAATGCTGTTCTCTTAGATCTTGAGAAGTACAAGCGTAGATCATAAAAGAGATATCCAGAGCAGGAGTTGCGCATCTCGCTAGTTGGAAATCTATAAGTTTTACATCCACAGGACTTCCATCTTTATATTTATACAGGAAATTGTTTGTCCAAGCATCACCATGAGATATCACACCAGTTTCGATAGTATTCGTAGCTGCATCTACCATATCTTTATATGTTTCTGGTACAGCAAACTGCTTTATTTTCTTCTCGTAGATAGAATTTGGGTATTCTACTTCGACAGCGTCGATGGCAATACCTGAAAGTCTTTTCCAAAATTCAGTATACCATCCCCAAAGACGGTCATGGAAGTATAATTCGAAAAGAGCATTTCGTAATATCTCAAACTTCTCAGGCTTCTGATCTTTCATTGCGAAGGATATCGCATTAAACTTAGCAAATACTTTCAAGGTTAACTTGATGCGTTCTAAATCTATGCCTTCTTGACGAACAACTACTGGACTAAAACTGTGTACATTAGCATCTTCAAGACAGATGACGTCATTAATACCATCGGAATAAGCAAAAACTAATTTTGCGTAGTTAATAAAAGGGTCCTTAACCTTTTTCGTGGCTTGAAACTTTAACAATCCTGGAAGAACTTTCTCGTAGAAGTTGATTTCGTTCTTGAAGAATTCATGAGACCGGAAAGTCAGTTTTCTGGAGGTGCTGTGCGGAATGTACTTCAGAATAACTTGGACGAAACTTTGATCACCGCCGCTACCGACTCCATGTAATTTGATACGAATAATTTCGCTTAGGTACGAGTCGCCTTTTCCCGTATCACCTACATACTGGAACGAAAAAAGGAGGTTAACGCTAGTAACGCACAAAATATTGTCTTCAACTTTAGACAAACATAATATACAGAAAATTCTTCATTGTACCCCAAAAATATTGTACCTACATAACAATAGAGATTTAAACTAAGCATACTCGTATGTAATAGGTGGTCTTACCGTTAATAGCGATCCCGAAAAAATTGGGATGGTAATTACGTGAAGAATACATTTATAAATGTAATCTTCACGTAATTACCATCCAATAAATAGTAGTTGATGAGGTGTTCGAGATACAAGCAAGATATTTGACCAAAATGCATAATTTCATCAAATATCTTTTAAACCTATTTGTAAGACCGGGACTCCACCAAAGCGGAGACGAGACGAGCGGAGAGGAGATGTTTTTTAAACAACCAATAGAAATGCGTTATTGATACGTCTCCTCTCCGCTTAGCTTCAATGGAGATCGCTATGCGGAGATGTGGAATATTTGTATGGCGCGATGGAAGCGGAGATGTGAGCTGCGCGCGGACGACGCGCAGCGCAGACGAGAGATGTGAGCGGTGTGCTGTGAGCGATGTAAATTATGTAGTTCGTAGAATATATTCCTCGGTATTCTGTAGGACTTGGTAAAACTTTCATCATCTAACTCATTAAACAGAGTTAAAAAATCTCCATGACTGGTATGGTAATTCAAGTGACTTCTTCTCCAACACCGATGTTTTTTATAAAGCTATCAATTCTGCTTCTTTTCTTCTTCAAAGTAAAAGAAGATACTTTTTTTGTAATAATAGCGACATCGTCTACCTTTCGTGTCAGAATGCGTACCTACTGAGCACTCAACACACCGCACATCTCTTCTCGCATAGCACACAGCACGCCGCCCACCTCTCCGCTTTGGTGGAGTCCCCCGAGCTGAAAAATATCTCTTCTCGCATAGCACGCAGCACACTGCACACATCTCCGCTTTGGTGGAGTCCCGGCTTTAGTGCCGTTAATATTATCTAATACAGAACAAACTGTTTCGAATTTGACTTTGTCTTCTCCAGAATCAGCTCTAAACCCAGCACCCTTTATTTGTTCTTCTCCCTAACTGCACATGCCAAATACTGCTTTGAATTCGTCTTTTACCTGCCAATGAGTAAAGGTGTATTCCTCCTTAAACCAGTCTGTCAGAGCTTTGTTCATTCGTTCGTTCGTCACTAAGGGACTCACATGAGTAAGGGAAGTAAAGTTCTCCGACATGGTGTTAATTCTGCAAGGACAAAATAATTACACATAAATAGTCATCATACTATGAGGTTGTTTTGTCACTATAAGCACAGCTATTACTTTTTTTCGCTCTACCCGCACACGTGTTTCCAGAGGTAAGTTCTAAGTAGATACCATCGTTTCAAAATATAATTCATGTGAAATAAAATAATTAATAAAAAAAGGCAGTGGCTTTCCGGGAGTCCCGAAAGACGTGACAAATTTAACAATTACGTATGTATTTTTTTGAATCTTCATCATCCCTCCCTCTCTCCGGGCTCCACCCATCGGCGCCATCGATTAGATGGGTGTGTCGGAATCGAACCGACTAAAACCTAACGGTGTCCTCCCTAAGCGTACATTGCCGAGCACCTCGTGTGTGCCCTCGAAAGGATAACCCCAGGGTTACCAACAGACTTCGGCCGCGATGGCGGTGTCGGGCTTGATCCAACTTCAGTGCGGCCCCAATCATGGTGGTTGACAGTCCTGGGTATAGACAAGCCTGTTCCCAGTTCCCAGTTCCTGCAGAACTTGGGGGGCAGGATTCTCACACGACGGTAATGTATCGTGTGAACATCCCGCTGTTTATTCGCAAATCGAATACTATAAAGATCGTGCAATACAATGCCGTGTGAAAACAACAACTTGAAAAATAATTTAGAAAAAAAACCTTTATTTTAAAAGCTTGTTTGCAAGCTTGTATTAATAAAAACAGTTGTACTTAAACGAAAATAATAATTTTATGCAAGGAGTGTGCTGATTTCAAAGCTTGTATCGCGCATGTTTTTTCTATGTGTTCTAATTACGCTTCAAGTTTTTGAAATCACCACAACCCTTGCATAAAATTTATTTTCGGTTTAGTCCAACAGATTTTTTTGGGACAAAATTATTGGGTGCGGGACAAATTTGCACCTGAATTTTCAAGAGTGTTCCTCAAACGATTGATATTAAATTTTACATAATAAGTTTGGATGTCAATACATTAATATGGTACCATATTATAGAGCTGGTTCTGATGAAGGCATAGGAAGATGGCCATAGGAGCTCCTAAATTAAACAAGATAACCCTATCGAGTTTAGGCTCATTTGTTTTGTCTTGTAAAACTCTCTCATGCGATATGGTGTTCAGGGTCTGATGATTGAGTAGGAAGGAAGCTGGCCATAGAAACTATTAAACTAAACGAGACAAACCTATCTTTTTTTTTTACGTGCGGAAATCCCTTCGGATACCCCCCCCCCCCCGCCGGCCAGCGCGGGTGGTTATGTCGTGTATCGACTAAAACCGCACAATGTCCTCCCCAAGTGTCCGTTGCCGGGCACCCCGGGTAAGCCCTCGAAAGGATAACCCCAGGGTTGCCGGCGGACTTTGGCCGCCACCGCGGCCTCGCCTGGTGGGGTCGGGTTTTATCCCGCTTCGGTGAGTTGGCAGGCGTGTGTAGGGCACACACGACACGCCTCCGCAACGGCCTGCTTCTGTAAGGACGGCGAGTCGGCCAACTGTCGTCCTCAGGCCCCGATCATGGAGGTCGGTAGTCGCGGGCGTAGATGAGTCTGCGGTGTCCTCGCCGGAGACTGCGAAACTCGAGGGGCAGGGATCTCTCCCGCTCCCTCTCCGCCGTCTCTTTCGCGTGCATTACCGGCTCGCAGAAAGAGGCGGCGGCGGGCCACTTGCTCCCGTCGGAGACCACGGCCCTCACCATGGTCTCTAACGAGAGAACGTCCACGCCCAGGACCGCTACGAGATCCCGGCGTTGACTCGCCCACGTAGGACACTCCACCAACGTGTGCAGCGCCGTGTCTTCGCCAGGATCCTCGCAGTGCTGGCACTGCGGCGTTGTCTCCCGGTGGATGCGCCATAGATACTTACCGAAACACCCGTGTCCGGTAAATATCTGGCACATCCGGTAGGAGAGGTCCCCATGGTCCCTCTCCAATCACTCCTTCATAATCGGTCTCACCGCCGCAATGTTGGATTCCCCCCACCTTGGAGACAAACCTCTCTAGCTTGAGTTAAATTGTTTTGTCTTGACAAACTATCTGATGACATGGTATTCAGGCTCTGATGATGGAGTAAGAAGGTGGCCCTAGGAACTTCTAGCTAGCTACAAGATAAACCTATCGAGTTTGGGCTCGTTTGTTCTATCTCTACAAACTCTTCAGATGGTATTCAGGGTCTGATGGTGGAGCAGGAAGGTGGTTAGAAGAATTCCTAAATTAAACAAGATAAACCTATCAAGTTTGGACTCTTTTTTTTTGTCCTGACAAACTCTCTTGTACTAAATGGTATTCAGGGTCTGATGATGGAGTAGGAATGTGGCCATAGAAACTCCTAAACAAAACAAATTAAACCTATCGAGTTTGGGCTATGCTAGCGGACCCGGTAGACGTCGTCCTGCCCGGAAAATCAGCACCACATTAATCAAATTTGTTGACATATCGACAGCAGTGCCACCTACCGAGTCCAATTGTGTTTTCAAACCATCCAGGCACACATTGAAATATACACACAAAATTTCATCCAAACCAGTCCAATCTTTTAGGAGGAGTTAGGTGACAAACACACGTACAAATGTACCACGGCTCCGACCGGGCGGATCAGATCGGTTATTGATTTTTGGTCTTATCTCTGGTTCTACTTAACCAATTGCAATCAAATATATGGCAGATTTTAAGTCTGAGCAAGACATTTCTAATAGAAAAAATCGCATCAAAATCCGTTCTGCAGTTTTTGCGTCCATCGCGAACAAACAAACAAGAATTCCAAAAAATATTTTTTTGTATCTCCAGATTGCTATGCGTGATCCATATCGCGTGGTATATAATAATATATAATAATAATATGTAGATATTTACATAAATTAAACTACCCATGCAAGCAACCCTGGGGTTATCCTTTCGAGGGCTTACCCGGGGTGCCCGGCAACGGACACTTGGGGAGGACACCGTGCGGTTTTAGTCGAGACACGACATAACCACCCCCGCTGGCCAGCGGGGGGGTATCCGAAGGGATTTCCGCACGTAAAAAAAAAAAAAAAAAAAAAAAAAAAAAAAAACCCATGCAAGCAAATAATATATTTATTTGCATTCTAGAATCCACCGAACCGACTTCCAAAAAGGAGTGGAAGGTACGTTCACCGATTACTCGGAGACACCTGAACCGATTTGGAGAAATTTTGAAACATTATCTAACATAAAATATCATAATTTCGAGCCTGTATCCCCAAAGTGGTAGGCAGAGGTGTATTACACACCCACGATTCGCCAGTTATGTTAAGGTCCCAATGTAATAGGGGGCGAGCCTATTGCCATCTACCGGGATAATTAACATTCATGAATGCACACATAACTACGAAAAGTCAGAGGTGTGTGCCCCGGGCCACTGGGAATCAAACTCGTCTCAGCAGTCCGTTACGTATGCCACTGGGCTATCGCCGCTTATCACATTATCTAAATAAAATACTAAATCTTCACTATTGAAATAAACTAGGCAATACTCACATTCAACAGACTATTTCTGTAATTATTACACTCACTTTCATTCAAAAGCTTTATTTTCAATAGACTTTTTTTTATCGAAGTTCCTACTTTCATACAGTTACGAGCTGGTGGAATATAGTCGACCAACTAGTAGGAATAATGAGATTGAGACAATGTATTTAGCGCGGAAGCAGGTAATACAGTGCGTGTTTGAATTTATATTATACGTTTTTAATAGATACGAAAAATAAACTATTATAGCAATAAAATATAATAGCCCGAATTACGCTTATCAGATTAATAACATTATCAGTGTGACCAAGTAATTTTTTTTTTTTTATATTTAGGACACGTCAATTTGACTTCACCTCGCCTGATGGTAAGCTGAAGGTAAAGTCTCAGGAAAGAGGGTCACTATTACATACACGTACCATGTTAAGAATGGTGGTACTCAGCTTGACGGCCTCATCAGAAGAGGATTGTCGTCGCAGCACCGCGTGACACCCACCGGTCCCACTAGTGCTGCGACCACAATCCCCCTGCCCGGCTATGCACTTGCTGACCCCTGAACGCTATCAAACCGAAATTGGATTACTATGGAGGGTTTTTCGCAATCGTGCACGGTGGTACCTACCCGCCCGAATTTTGTGACAAATTTGTGTCATCAAATTTCTACCACCAGTAAGTCTAAATTATAAATACTGTGTGGCGATACCACAGGAACCAATCGCCATCTAGCTAACAGTAAACTGAACTATACGATTCTTACTACATCACAATCCTACATCGCGAAAATGAAGTTCACGCGCTAAGAAGTATACCTATATATACCTATTACAGAATCATTACTTCAACAATTTGGGCCAAGGTCGGAAGATTCTCCCTTTGTGTTTAAGGAGCCTCACACCTCGTTCCTCCATAAGGTCTCATCATCATCAACCTATTCTAGTCCACTGCTGGACATAGGTCTCCCCTAATGAGCGCCATAGCCTGCGCCCTGTCTTGTTTGCCCAAAATACCAAATTGTCTGTTTTTGATCATATCTCCGGTTGTACTAAACCAATTGCAATCAAACATACGGCAGATTTTAAGTCTGACCAAGACCTTTCTAATAGAAAAAAAACTACGTCCAAATCCAGTCAGTAGTTTTTGCGTCCATCGCGAACAAACAGATAAACAGGCAAGAAATCCAAAAAAAGTTTTATGTGCTCAGAATCGTTCATATAACATAACCCAAGTGTTTTTGAAGTGAAAACTTCTTTAGGCGCATTCAGCACTTTCCATATGAACGCTTTTTTGGGTGAAGAAAAATTATGGAACTCTCGTCATCGACACGTCCCTTCCCGTCCTTGCACGCTTTCCATATTCATAAATGGATGGATGGATGGATCGATAGACGGATGGATGGAGGGTGAGAGTAGGGAGGGAGGAATGTAGGTAGGAAGGAACAGAGGAGGGAAAGAGGGAGGGAGGGCGAGAGGTCGGGAGAGACTAGGGAGATAGTTAGTAATAAGAAATGTTATTTGTAGGTTATTGTATGACAAAAGTAAGCAAGTAAGTAATTTAGGATTATGGCAGCCTAGATGCGTATAGATCAGAAATATATTTTTAGGTAGATTTCGATGAAATCGATCTACCTATTGGTTTCTTGACTACTGTCGAAATTTAAAAAAAAATCTTCATAGGAGGTCTAGTTATGACCCCCTGAGTCCGAAATGACCACTGGTCAAAAAGTTTATATATATATATATACATATATGTATGTATGGTTCCACCTCCCAAAATTTGCGGCACTCTCACGCTCGCATTTTTGCCCCGATCGCTTTCAAACTGCGGTCAAAAATTGCTTGAGTGTAAACTTAGTTTAAGTTCGTGAACGGGTGGAATCCGGCCTAAGGGGACGGTAGGGCCTCACTTTTGTGAAATCAGTTTTTCCTCAAAATTTCACGTTCCATGAAAGATATTCGAACCGTTCTAATTTTATCCCATAGTATACATGGATACCAACAACTTTTAATTATAAACCTTTAAGATTAAAACTATAACTAAAAGTGGAGGGGGGAAAAACCAAAATTTTACGGGAAAAAAATCATAACTTCTAACCGGTGAACATTCTTGCCGTCGAAAACATTTTTAATCGATAGGCCATTTTTAAGTGTAATATAAATGTCTGAAAAGTTTTTCGCTAAAAGTTACCGTTTTCGAGAAAAAAAAATTAAACATGTTAAAAATGCGCTCGGCGTGGGTCATAGAAGAAGCATAGATAGGTCATAGAGGGCCAAACGTGGGTCATAGAAGAAGCATAGGTCATAGAGGGGCAAAAAAAAATGAATATTAATTGCTTCACGAAATCTACCTGTGCGTTCCCCCTGCGGGAACGGATTTTTTTAAATAAATACTGTAAGATCCTCGAAACATTTTCGTAATTCTTATAATAATAAATATCCATGGTATTCTTCATTCATTCATGGTATCTTGCAAGTAGATTAAACTTTTTTATTTACAACGTTTATAGATTCTATTTCGTAGGTTTAATAAATAAAGAAGCTATCTTATCACCTACAATGTTATTTACCAACGTAATAGTTTCGCACAAAATAGGTTAGGAGGTCTATTCAAAGGGCTTAGCTCGTTAAATGCGATTTCAGTGTAGGTTCACTATCTTTAGTAGTAACTGGCCGTTGCCCGCGGGTCCGCCCGCGTGAAATAGGTACTGATCTCGTTCTAGCGACGTACAGGAACTTATTTTAGAGGTCCAAAACATCTAGTATAGATTGATCCACACAACTTATTTTGTAGCAAAAAAAATCCTATCAGTATGAGCTCCATCAACAGGCTTTTCAAAAGCCACTATTGTCATACAATGTAAGACATTCTTCTATACTACAACATCAATGCTTATTACGTGTATAACCGCCCCCGCTGGCACGCGGGGGGGTATCCGAAGGGATTTCCGCACGAAAAAAAAAAAAAAAAAAAAAAAAAAAGGTATAGTGAAGTAGGTACCTTTTTTTTTTTTCGTGCGGAAATCCCTTCGGATACCCCCCCCAGCGTGCCAGCGGGGGTGGTTATGTCGGGCTTGAACCGACTAAAACCGCACGCCGTCTCGGGTCTACAGACGCCGTGGTGTAAGGTTGCCCATAGAGCATATCCCTCGCACCCCGACTGACCCTGGGCCATCTCCGGTTTCGAGATGGCCCCCTCGGGTTTGGGAACCACGGTGTCCCCGTATTGCCCCGGTTTGGGGGAGGGGCGCTAGTCGCCCAACCGTCCCGGCCTGCTTCTGCTGGGGTGACAGGTGGCCTCACCCGCCACCCCCAGGCCTGCGCTCATGGAGGACGGAGGTCGTTAAGCGTCCTCCGGCGCCGGAGTCGCCTGCGACGCGCGGCGAGCAAGTTGCGGGCTCGGCGGTCCGGGAGAGTTCTAAATCTCTCCCGGGCGCGCTCCGCCATCTCCTTCGCGAGCATTACATGCTCGCAGAAGGAGGTGGCGGCGGCCCACGCGCTCGCGCTCCGCACCATTGCCGCAATCATGCTGCCGAGCGAGAGGACTCCCACCCCGATGGCTGCCACCAGGTCACGCCTCGGCGCCTCCCACGCCGGGCAATCCGCAGTGAAGTAGGTACCTAGTAAAAGTCGGAACATCGACCAGCTTCCATTTTGAAAATTTTCACCTTTCGCCACTGGTAGCTAGGTAGGTAGGGTGGGAAGGCGGGAGGGAGGGAGAGATGGGAAGGGTAGGTAGGGAGCGGGGAAATTAGGGAGGGAGGGAAGGTAGATGATGATTAAAAAATACACACGTAATTGCTCAATTTTTCACTTCTGTCGGCACTCCCGGAGAGCCACACACATTTTTAGGGTTCCGTACCTCAGAAGGAAAAAACGGAACCCTTATAGGATCACTTCGTTGTCCCTCCGTCCGTCTGTCAAGACCGTTTTTCTCAGGAACGCGTGGAGGTATCAAACTGAGATTTATATCTAATACTGAGGTCTACTGTCCCTTGGAGCTGTGAAAAGAATAAACTTCTAAGCCAAAGCAATCAAAAGATACAGCCGCGTATGCCGCAAATTTCCGCAAATTTTCGAAACTTGCACGGGAATCAAAACCTACAGGGTACTTCCCGGGGAAGCGAGAGCCCTTTCGCAACTGTACCAGTGGCGAAAGGAGGCGCGGGAGCAGGGATGGAACCCCGAGCCTCGAGAAATCGAGGCCGTGCAGTCCCAGCTCCGCCAGGCGATCGTGGTGGAGTGGAAGGAACGACTTGGGCAACCAAGCGCAAGGCACGCCGCAATAGCGGCGGTAAGGCCCATCATGGAGGATTGGCTGGAGAGGCGACACGGAAGCCTCTCCTACCGACTGACGCAGGTGATCTCAGGGAAGGGGTGCTTCGGGGACCACCTGCATCGGATCAGGAAGGAGCCAACGCCTGAGTGTCATCACTGCGACGCGAGCGAGGACTCAGGGCTGCACACGCTGGCGGACTGCCCGGCGTGGGAGGCGCCGAGGCGTGACCTCGTGGCAGCCATCGGGGTGGGAGTCCTCTCGCTCGGCAGCATGATTGCGGCAATGGTGCGGAGCGCGAGCGCGTGGGCCGCCGCCGCCTCCTTCTGCGAGCATGTAATGCTCGCGAAGGAGGTGGCGGAGCGCGCCCGGGAGAGACTTAGAACTCTCCCGGTCCGCCGAGCCCGCAACTTGCTCGCCGCGCGTCGCAGGCAACTCAGGCGCCGGAGGTCGCTTAACGACCTCCGTCCTCCATGAGCGCAGGCCTGGGGGTGGCGGGTGAGGCCACCTGTCACCCCAGCAGAAGCAGGCCGGGACGGTGGGGCGACTAGCGCCCCTCCCCCAAACCGGGGCAAGACGGGGACACCGTGGTTCCCAAACCCGAGGGGGCCATCTCGAAACCGGAGATGGCCCAGGGTCAGTCGGGGTGCGAGGGATATGCTCTATGGGCAACCTTACACCCCGGCGTCTGTAGACCCGAGACGGCGTGCGGTTTTAGTCGGTTCAAGCCCGACATAACCGCCCCCGCTGGCACGCGGGGGAGTATCCGAAGGGATTTCCGCACGATAAAAAAAAAAAAAAAAAAAAGGGTACTTCCCGGGGAGTTAGAATCTTGAAATTTGGTACGAAGTAACGTCGAGTACAGATAAAGGAAAAATTGCGAAAATCGTAAATTTTTAGTTACATTATATAATAAAAAATATTTTTGAAAATTTTAAAGTTACTACTTCTTTTCTCATGAACGGTTTGTACGGAACCCTCGGAACCTATTTAAATATCTCCAATGTGACACAGACGCAACTAAACTAGCGGCACTCTATGACGGCCGTTTTGATGGCATTTATGTTTTTAAAATTAGAAATTTAAAAAATGAATTAAATATCCAAAAACTATGGATGTGACTCGCATTTGGTTTGATTTTTTTCCATTATAAATAGTGGGATGGTCTTAAATGGTGTTAGAAATTTGGTGACACAAATTTGTCACAAAATTCGGCCGGGTAGGTACCACCGTGCACGATTGCGAAAAACCCTCCATAGTAATCCAATTTCGGTTTGATTGCGTTTAGGGGTCAGCAAGTGCATAGCTGGGATTGTGGTCGCAGCACTAGTGGGACGTGTCACGCGGTGCTGGGACGACAATCCTCTTTTGATGAGGCCGTCAAGCTAAGTGCCACCATTGTTAACATGGTACGTGTATGTAATGGTGACCCTCCTTCCTGAGACTTTACCTTCAGCTTACCATCAGGCGAGGTGAAGTCAAATTGACGTGTCCATTTAGGACATTAGTCAATTTGACTAAACGGCCATCATAGCATGCTGCTAGTATAATTTTTAATTTTATAATACTATAAAGATAGATTCATCCGATCGCCAAATCCCGATTGATACATAATACCTACAATTTCTGAAAAATGTTGCCATAGTGAGCAATGATTTAAATATGTAATATTTCGTGTAAAAGTTCAATTGCATTTAGAAAAAAAACGAGACATTGTGATATTTCCCGTTCCGTAACTTTCATTTTTAACTATTTTGTATAACTTAAATGTACGTATAGTAGAACAGGACGCGTAAGTATTTAATGGCTCAATATTGCATACACGGACTTTGTACAAAAGTTGTTTGATGTACTCATGTACCAGCTTTTTACAATTTCGACGCAATGGCAACACTCAACACTGGTCATTGACATTTCATTAGCAAAACAACACCAACAACAAATGTATTAAATTTACATACACTACATACAACTCGAGTCGAATAAACCATAGTACTCTGTGTTGACAGTGCCCGTGCTATTTACTTTTTTTTTTTAATAAAGTTTAACGACAGTGTACGTAATCATTACAGTGATAGCATTAGGCTATTAAAAATGTAAGTATTATACAGAATTTTAATTTATCAGTTCTACTTTGTTAACGTTTCAAATAAACAGTTAGATACACGTAGATAGATTTTGTGTAAAACAGTTCATTTTTACATTTCGTCTAAAATTTAATACACCATTTTTATGAGAAAATATCGTACACGTGTACTTTTTTCATCATTATTAGATTAACTGTACTTCCGTAGCAATACGTACTTCGGCATTCGGCATTATAGCATTATCCTCAATATAATATGTCAATGGTACCTAAGTCGCCAAATCAAAAACACTAAATTCTGTTTCTTTTTACTACCAAGGTACAAGACCTTTAGCAAGTAAGTGATGAAAGCCAAGCCAAGGCTTATGATTTCTTTCAGTACTAAAAGTGTAATTTAAGTTTGGTGTAAATGAAATTGAAAAGGTAGAATATTTTTTTATTTGGCGTTGGGGTGTATGGGGCCCCACCGAGACCCTTCAGCCCAGGCCAACCTGACCTGCAAGCTGGTACACCTGCTGATTTAAGGATGAGGCTCAGTGATAAAAGCCATATATAAAGGAGGTGAAGGAGTAAACAAACCCTAGTCCCCATAGTCGAAATCTCAGATGCACCAGGAAGCTTGCATTGACAGCTTTGCGCCTCTACGCTGGAGCAGTTGTGTTCAATTACAAACTGACAGCATTCTGTACATATTAGCAGACTGTTATTTATCTGTAACTAACAGACAATATGAAATAAACCACTCAATTTTTTAAATGTGTAACTGACCTCCAGTATCTTGTTCCAGAATTAACCATAACCATGTCAGTGGACTTCACCTCCCTTACTCATATGTCACCATTAGTGACGAAAGAACGACTGAACAAGGCTCTGTCAAACTGGTTTAACGAGGAATACACCTTCAGTCATTGGGAGGTAAGGACCGTTGTTTAATGCTGCTATTGATGATACTTGTTCTGCACCTATATCTGATTATTGAATATCACTCACAGTTAAGGGTATATTCGAAGTCTTAAAAGAACCTGATTTGACGATTTATATATTAGTTTAATGTGCTATGCGGCAGATAAAATAAGTTATGTTTATCTGCAATCTAGAACCCATATTACAAGTTATGCTTAGCTTGGGTCTAGACAGTACTGTGTAATGACCCTTTTTTTTTTTTTTTTTTATCGTGCGGAAATCCCTTCGGATACCCCCCCGCCGGCCAGAGGGGGCGGTTATGTCGGGCTTGCACCGACTAAAACCGCACGCCGTCTTGGGTCTTCAGACGCCGGGGTGTAAGGTTACCCATACAGCATATCCCTCGCACCCCGGCTGACCCTGGGCCATCTCACCACTAACAGCATCGCTCATCCTGTCTCCTCTGAAAGCAGAGGAGTATGGAGAGCGATGTGTTCCCGCCACGTTGGGTATTGGCCGACGATCAATGCCAACCCTATGAAGGGGTGAAGGGGAAGCCATTGACCGCCGCCCAGGGTGTACCGGCCGCTCCGATTCCGTTCCCCCCGGACTGCAGCGGGATCGGAATCGGAGCGACACTCGAGGAGGTTACCCAACACACACCCCTGTGTAATGACCCTAGAACAGAATTGTTATTCTTTCTTTTTTTAAGATTAGATTTTTGTACATTGTAAGACTGATTCTTTAAAATTATACCTACTGCCATCCTCAAGCTAAAAGACAGCATAGTGACATCTGGACAATTTTAAATGTCAATTTTTATTTTTTTTTATATTTAGGACACGTCAATTTGACTTCACTTCGCCTGATGGTAAGCTGAAGGTAAAGTCCAAGAAAGAGGGTCACCATTACATACACATACCATGTTAATTTTAAACAAATATGAATTTCTTGAATGCTCAAAAAAACATCCACTTTCAGATATATGACAATATAATGTTTATAGATTATACAGTATATAATCTATGCGGTTTAAAATAAATTCCTTAATTTTTAAGCTCTTGCTTAAAAATTTAGTTTTTCATACCCTTTTTATTTTTTTTCCTGCGGAAATCCCTTCGGATACCCCCCCCCCCCAGCGTGCCAGCGGGGGCGGTTATTTCGGGCTTGAACCGACTAAAACCGCACGCCGTCTTGGGTCTACAGACGCCGGGGTGTAAGGTTGCCCATAGAGCATATCCCTCGCACCCCGACTGACTCTGGGCCATCTCCGGTTTCGAGATGGCCCCCTCGGGTTTGGGAACCACGGTGTCCCCGTCTTGCCCCGGTTTGGGGGAGGGGCGCTAGTCGCCCCACCGTCCCGGCCTGCTTCTGCTGGGGTGACAGGTGGCCTCACCCGTCACCCCCAGGCCTGCGCTCATGGAGGACGGAGGTCGTTAAGCGACCTCCGGCGCCTGAGTCGCCTGCGACGCGCGGCGAGCAAGTTGCGGGCTCGGCGGTCCGGGAGAGTTCTAAATCTCTCCCGGGCGCGCTCCGCCATCTCCTTCGCGATCATTACATGCTCGCAGAAGGAGGTGGCGGCGGCCCACGCGCTCACAAAATTGTTTTTCACACCTAGTCACTTTTTAGCTTTAGATCAGCCATATCATTTACGTGGTTCACTTTTAAAATGAAATTATCATGACACACACTCAATATTGATTCCTTCATGAACAGACATAGAAATTCAAAGAATTATCTATCTTTATGTATCATGTTAATGGCCACTTGAGTGCAATGTAAACCGTCCATTTGAAATACACAATTAGGTCATTTGATATTATTTGCGATAAGTTTGCAAATCTCTCAATGTGTACAACATTTACAGCGTATTTACACTGATAATGCAGAATATTACCCATGCCGTGCCTTTTACATTACATTATCGCACTAGTGCCTTTTCATTACATATCTTTTTAAATATTAGCAAGAAGTATTAATGTTTCGAAAACAGCTAAGTAGTTATTTGCGTAAATATAAAATTCAATTCAAAATGTGATAAATACTTAAAGAATTTCATGAAACTGCTTGTTAGCTTGTTGGTATTCATATCTTGACGGTGTATTTTTACCTATAAATACCCAATTTCAAAATTTATAAATATGTGGCTGATTAGCTACTTTGCCGGTGCCCTTATCTCAGACTTGCGCGCGCATGCAGCGCTGAGCGCGCGGAAAAATAAAATCACGGCCGCCATCTTTTAATTTAAATAAATGTGAACTTTTATTTACTTTTCCTCGCAAGTGTGTTGAAAAACGTCGTATGAAACACGTGAGCATTGGTCATTACACTTCTCGTCTCCATTAAGCCTTCGCCTTCGGCTCAGGCTTAAAAACCGACTCGAGTGTAATGACCAACTTAGCACACTTGTATCATAATGTACTATTATTTCTTAGTAATTTTATTGTTTGCCACAGTCATTATATGTAGAATATACTACTTCCGGGCTGTTTGGAAGTGGTCCATAGCAAACTTGTGTTCCAAACGTTTTCAGATGTCGACCGCAGTGATTGACGAAACGTTTGGAACACAAGTTTCCTATGGACCACGGCCAAACAGCCCGTAAGCAGTATATTCTACATGCAACGCCGGCCGTGAAAGCCTAAAGATTAACAGTCATTATAATTCAAATTATATATATACGGAACTTACAAAACGTCAGAAATAAATTTGGACTAATGTTTAGCAAATGGACCACCGATTCGAAACATGGCCCTGTCCTGAGATCCCTCCAAGAGTTTCTGGGTCCAAGGCAACCTCACCTCACCAAGCCGGTGTAAATGCTCATTGACGGACGAGGCTCTGGCGCCGGATTTCCTCTCGGAGTTGGGATGTTAGACAGCAGTCGCTTCCATAAAAGCTATATTAGCCAAACCCCTGGCTCCGAGGTATAATTCTCGGATGCAACTGGGAGCTACGCTACGTTGATGATGATATTCGTACCTTGTTGACTAAAGTGTGCGTCAAATAAGGTGTAGGTGTTGTTTTTTTTCTTGTGCGGAAGGCCAGCGGGGGCAGTTATATCGGGCTTGAACCGACTAAAACCGCACGCCGCCTCGGGTCTTCAGACGCCGGGGTGTAAGGTTGCATAAAGCATTTCCCTCGCACTCCGAAAGGTAGTACCTAGTAGGTACCTAGTTCTAATTTTCGCAACTGCTCAAAACCAGAGAACAGTTCCAATTATTTGTCCAACAGCGAATTCTCCGAAGTCCAATGAACTGGACAGAGTAGGCACCTATTGTTTGAAAGCATGATAAGGCTATCGGAACCACATACGTGTCGTATGTCGGTTGTAAACTCACTAGTAGGTAAATTATGAATTGCTAAATTATTTTAGTCGGAAGTTTACACGAATATCACACATTGAAATAAAACTATTTTTAGCGGTTAACGCCGCGATATAAATTCATTAAAAATAGTTTCATTTTAAATTATTATTTTTTTGTTTGAAAGGTGAATTAGTTGGTTGTGTTCTTAGGTACATCGGGTTGGGGTGTGTGTTGGGTAACCTCCTCGAGTATCGCTCCGATTCCGATCCCGCTGCAGTCCGGGGGGAACGGAATCGGAGCGGCCGGTACACCCTGGGCGGCGGTCAATGGCTTCCCCTTCACCCCTTCATAGGGTTGGCATTGATCGTCGGCCAATACCCAACGTGGCGGGAACACATCGCTCTCCGTACTCCTCTGCTTTCAGAGGAGACAGGATGAGCGATGCTGTTAGTGGTGAGATGGCCCAGGGTCAGCCGGGGTGCGAGGGATATGCTCTATGGGTAACCTTACACCCCGGCGTCTGAAGACCCGATACGGCGTGCGGTTTTAGTCGGTGCAAGCCCGACATAACCGCCCCCGCTGGCCGGCGGGGGTATCCGAAGGGATTTCCGCACGACAAAAAAAAAAAAAGGTACATCGGGTTTTTTTTTAATTTTTGGGATATTGAATTGTTGACGCTTTTCCTTGCTAATATTTAAATTCTTGACGAGTTGTGGTCGGTGAAGATAATGAATTCTCGATCCTCAAACACTGTTCCAAAATACTACAATGACAAATAATTATCTCGAATCAAATCTATTGGATTTTTATTTATGACTTGTCCAAAGGCAACCCTTAGGAACGTCAAGGTAATCTTGACATTTACTGCTTGTACATTCACAGCCAGATTCGCAAGGCACTATGTAAAGCCAGTGAAAGAATCTGTCAATAAAAACTTTAACGTCCTCCGTCCTCCATGAGCGCGGGCCTGGGGGTGGCAGGTGAGGCCGCCTGTCACCCCAGCAGAAGCAGGCCAGGACGGTGGGGCGACCAGCGCCCCTTCCCCAAACCGGGGCAAGACGGGGACACCGTGGTTCCCAAACCCGAGGGGGCAGTCTCGAAACCGGAGATGGCCCAGAGTCAGTCGGGGTGCGAGGGATATGCTCTATAGGCAACCTTACACCCGCGGCACCCCGGCGTATTAAGATCCGAAACGGCGTGCGGTTTTAGTCGGTTCAAGCCCGACATAACCGCCCCCGCTAGCCGGTGGGGTGGTATCCGAAGGGATGACCGCATGAAAAAAAAAGGTAACATTGACCTATCATGACACTGTGAGCTCATTCTGCGTAAATATTAACATCAACAATTCAACATAGTCCGGGTATTTTGAGATAACTTAAACTTCAAACTACAAGACAACAACCATCTTTAGTCTCCCCGTGACCATAGCTGCTGAAAAGCAACCGAAACGTCGGGATCAATGTAAAATATAAAATAACATCAAATAAATCGCGATAGAATCCGTTAAAAATAGTTTTATTTCAATGTGTGACATTCGCGTAAACTTCCGACAATATCATGTAGGTATCGTTGTTTATTTATTGGGTGTCTATTAAAATTCTTGAAAATAAGCCAGTGGTATGCAGTTGTCGTTACTTGCTGCTGCAAGACTGCGCCTACGCAATCATCCCTCAAAGACAATAGGCTATTTGAAATAGCCCATTCATATGTATTAATTAGGTTGTGCAACTAGAGAGATTGGTGTTGTAATTTCACTATGAAAGAACGTGTGACACTTTGCGGGAGCGAGAGTGTGGTGAAGAGGGTTTATTTTCCATCTACTGATCAATAGCAAAAATACTCACATCATTCTATATCCATGTTACTAGGTAGTATAACTATCTCACACTAGATGTCACTAAATGTATACTCAGATAGAGGAGATCTCACATGGAAGCACGAAAGCTAATGTAATACTAGGATGACTACATTGACTAAGGCCAAGCCTAATGTGATGACGTCCAGGCTAGGCCCTGCCTCATCGAGGATCACAGTGCACAGTTACTTAGGCCGCCTCCTCTTTCTATTCGCTCTGTGGGCCCAAGACTCAAAAAAGATCCTCATTTTTCTACTGTTCAGTTGTTATTATTATTTAATCATTCCGTCTACAGCTCACTTATTATTTCTTTAAACGTGTTACATTTGAAAGTGAAAAAAAATAGTTCTATAGTGGCATTCTACAGTGTTTATCGCACATATACCTACCGAAACAGCGAGCCGTGCGAAGAACAGGAAAGTTACTTTACAACACAACAATAAATAAGTATCTGGGGTTCAGCCAAGAAAATAGTGTGAGATCTTTAAATTGATTTATTAATCTTTTTTTTTTGTAGTCTTTATACATACAAACTTACACTCGTAGTTACGCCTTTTTCTCATTGATCTCTGCACGGGTAACATCTTTCCACTTGCCACGAACCTGGCACACGCTTTTCACTTATTCTACTTTCATAAGTTCCTCAGATTTTTGTTGTAACAAATATTTTCTACTTAAATAATAATAAACCTAATAAGCCTCGATCAACACCTTATGAGGCTCTCGTTAGGCAGCTGGCTCAAAGGCTTAAGGCAGAAGGCCGTTCTGCTAGGCACGGCACGCATAGTGAGGAAGTTCCTCTCCCTGGAGCCGTAACCACCGGCAGCTTGGTCCCTGTACCCGATGCCGGTGGAGCACTGTTTTTATATTTTTAAATATATTTGTATTTTTATATATATATTTAAAAATGTAATTATATGTATAGAAATTAAATAAAGGAAATAATAATAAAGTCTCTTCATTCTATATTTGTAAGATACATTTCAAATCTTAGTTAAAATATTAGTAGCTTAGGGTTAGTTTATTTTATTAGTTTTTATTAAGTGAAATATGGATCCCTTTTTGGGTATAGGCCTCCTCCAGCCTTTTCCATGAACCCCTGTCCAGTCCGGTCAGTTGCCCACCTTAATCCAGTCGCTTCCAGCTGTCTCTGCTATGTCATCAGCCCACCGTTTTATAGGTCTACCATCCTTTCCTTTACCATCTGGTCCTTTCCAACGTGTAGTTTCTATAGTCCACCTTTTGTCCGTATAACGTGAAATGTGTCCAGCCTATTTCCATTTCAACGTGACTGCATGTGTAAATGCATCTGTCTACTAAGGTATCAACTGTAAAAATGGCTTTTTTCATTTGAGGATTATCTATACATGTATCGTAGTATTTAATTCAGTAGTTATGTTAAGAGTTAGATATCATCTCATTGCTGTGTGCACAGTAGGTAGTTTTGTCTTTATTTTTTACATCTGGTAAATCTTCTTGTAGTATAAAAAAATCTCGCTTCCCGCTGTGTATACGCTTAGATCTTAAAAACGCAACGTTTTTTGATGGTATATTCACCATCATTTAGATAATTCCATTCGAATGGTTAATATATGCATGAATTTTGAATGCTATAATTTACTGAAAATATAGAGAAAGCAATATTTTGTAAAGAGCGCTTTCATTGCTAACGCTGACTAAACTTTACGAGATATGCTATAACTTTTAATATTTTTTATCTAATACTTTTAAACTATAAACTCTTGTAAATATACAATTACACATCAGTATCTTGAGAACCGCTTTGAATGAAAATAGGGTTTTGCTTTTTTAGTTTAATCTTTTTTTCTTATGAATACTTTTCATTTAATTTAATTTATTATTAAGCAAAGGACTTATATTTGTTAGTACAATGTATGTTTTACATTTGGATCTACGCTTTAAAAGTGTATTCATGTAAATTACATAAAATGAACCACGAATTCATTAAACAACGGAAATGATTGGTTACAACGCTTTTTTATTATATAACGCCATCTATTAAAATTTTGAGGTACCTGCTTTGTTGGTATTGATGGTAGCATACTGGTGCCTCAAAACTCTACGAGATGGCGTTAAAAACAATGAAACCATGAGCTAAGCTCATTGACCCAGTTACTGTAAACATACTAGACGCCTACGCCACTTAAGAACTGCTTTCGTAATACAATAAAACATAGATAATAATAAGGATAATGTTACTGATCGTTCCAGCTTTGGCTACATTTAAGTTTAGATCCTCCATTTTCTTACCTTGGTTTTAATTCATATTTAAAGTATTTGTTTCTGGAAGGTACGCTTGCAGATTACTGCCATTGCACGTCAGGAAATAATTAAAAACAGTTACTTAAAGTGTAGTTCTAGTATATCCAAAATATAGCATACAGTCTTGCAGACTTGACCCATTTGCATAACCAGCAGCAGCATGTTTTCACGTTTATTTCACAATTCTTTTTAGTTTTTGCACTTTAGAGCTTGCATTAATATGTTTATATTGTAAATATACAGCAACGAACTTATAAAAATACTAGGTGCAATTAAATCACAGCTTTCTCTATCTACCTCCTTCTTTAGCTAAAACTGTGCACAGCTTAGCGTAGAACAGCTAGTCATTTTTTGGATCAGAATTTAGCAGTAATTTCCTTAAATGCTCAAATTAACTTCAGGGTCAATTGGAGTACCTGCCCAGGAGCCCCGACAAGCAGTATGCCGAACGTGAGCAATTTGACAGCATCTACTACATGCGGCTTGCAACTTGCGTTGCAGGTAAGCTGAAGAACAAAAGAGTAATTTACCTAATTTTGAAGGCGGTTATCGGAACTAGTGCAAAAACAAATTTCATTATACTAGCACTCTGCACGACAGTGCAGCATTTGTCATGAATAGTTTAGGTTTAATTGAAGATAATCACGAAAGTGCATGGTAATTATGAGTGAGATTCGACAATACACAGTCGATAGTAAACTATTAATTAATATATAAAATAAAATATTCAGGTATTATACAATTTCCGAACAGAACAGAAACCACAGAAGTTTGCGCACATTCGCGATATGACGAATTTGCGCTCAGTGGCAACACTGGACAGTACGATACGGGCTATTGTGTCTAAATTAGACTCAGTTACTAGCAGGAAAACTATGGCTGACCTTACCTCCCTAGATGTATATGAGTGCTAAATGACTAAATCGAATGATCTCATCCCATACTCAAAAAAACACACTCACTTTTGAAATTCGATTTAATGTTTTATGCCCTCTGCACAAATAAAATCACTACAATTAAACCTCTTTATCATGTCTATTATAGGCTTCTTTTAAAATATTTGCATCTGTCGCTTAAGATATCTGAAATGAATAATAATTATCTTATAAAGTACAGTTAACTTGGTCAGGTACTCAATACTTGTAATCATCTCATCATGTTATATTTATTCACAGGGTAAGAACCAGGACGCTGCATAATGCCAGACTACATACTTGAATGGCAAATCATATTACAAAGGACTACGTGGTCTACGAATCACTGCAAGCTCCACCCATTGTACTTACATAATCATGCTAAATTTAAGTTAATATTATAGATACTCGCAAAGTATTTTATTCGTATAGTTACAAAATAAACAATATGACATCTATCTATTTTCATATTAATAAAATCTTTGTTATAGGATTATTATAGCTTTTAGCTAAAAGTTTTATACAAAATAAGTTACATGATACATTCAGCTCTAATAGATCTCAATTTCTCGTTTCAGTATGTAGGTGATACGGGAAAAGGCGACGCGTACCAAAGCGATCTCATGCGTATCAAACTACACGGTGTCAGTAATAGTGGCAATGAGAATTTTGTCCAAGTTATTCTCAAGCGTATGCCTCCTAGCGTCTCTAGAAAACTGACTTTTCGATTACACGATTTCTTCAAAAACGAAATCAACTTCTACGAGATAGTTCTACCAGGATTATTAAAATTTCAATCCACGAAAAATGTTAAGGATCCTTTTCTTAACTACGCAAAGTTAGTTTTTTCTTGCTCCGACGGGAGTAACGACGTCATCTGTCTTGAAGATGCTAATGTAGAGGGTTTTAATCCAATAGCTGTTCGTCAAGAAGGCATAGATTTAGAACACTGCAAAGTAACTTTGAAAGTATTCGCTAAATATCATGCCTTATCTATTGCAATGAAAGACCAGGAGCCCGAGAAGTTTGAGATATTACGTAACGCTATTTTCGAAACCCACTATGCTGACAGTAATTGGGAATGGTATGCTGAATTTTGGAAAAGACTAACTGGTATTGCTATCGACGCGGTCGAAAAAGAATATCCAAATTCTATTTACGAGAAAAAAGTAAAGCAGTTTGCTGTACCAGAAAGATACCAAGACATGATAGATGCAGCTACGAAAACTATCGAGACTGGAGTTATATCTCATGGTGATTCTTGGACAAACAATTTTTTGTATAAATATGAAGATGGATGTGCTGTCGATGCTAAAGTTGTAGATTTCCAACTAGCAAGATGTGCAACTCCTGTTCTTGATATTTCCTTCATAATATATGCTTGTACTTCTCAAGATTTGAGAGAACAGTACTATGACGAGTTACTGCAATTTTACTATGATACACTTTCGAACCAAGTCAGGGACTTGGGAAGTGATCCATCTAAATTGTATTCTTGGGAGTTGTTCATGTCAGAGATTAAGAAGTATACTTATTTTGGCCTGGCTTTTAGTTTTGAGTCGACACCATTCATCGTATTGGCTCCTGAGGATGCCGTTAATATGGAAATGGAGGTATGTAAACGATTTCATACAAAAAACCGTCATCGTTGTGGCGTGTTTGTAACAGAACGAAAAATACATATAAACTCACGTCTATATCCCCGAAGGGGTAGGCAGAGGTGCTAGCACCCACATTTCGCCAGTTATGTTTAGGTCCCAATGTAATAGGTGGCAAGCCTATTGCCATTAACCGGGCACTTATAAACCTGCGATAAATATACACATAACTTCGAAAAGCATCGAAAAGTCATTGATTTATGACATGGTAAAACCTGGGATCGAACCCGAGACCTCGTCTCAGCAGTCCATTACCCATACCACTAGGCTACCGCGGCTATCCTTCGTAATTTGTCCATTTGTTTGGTAACTTATTCCGTTAGCCCTATAGACGAATTCTTGTTATTTATATAATTGCTCATCCTAAGCGTCTACTAAGTCGATTCATTTTTGTACTTTTATAGTAAGTTTTATAGTATTTTAATACTGTCGTCGCGAACATTGCTTAGTAACTTCACAGCTTTCTTTGTTTCTTTATCGTAGAATCGATCTATATCGTATAAATATTACTAAGAATTCAGTGCAGGGTGCGACTGAAATAAATTGAGCTAAACGAGCAGGACTCTTACTTGAAAATAAGACATCTTACTACGGTCGCGCGCTTAGCTAAGGCCGCGTGCTCGTGAAACTGTTTTTCGGTGATTATTCCTCAATGGTACATCGGACATGAACCATCTCGCTTCAAAACACTCCTCAGTCTCCACACTATCACCGTAGTAAAGTTGGTCAAGATCGCGCGTGTGGTCACCGAGGAGTTCAGCCACCAACAAAAGTCTATGCCGGGTATAAGAACTAGAAGCTAGAAAGTTTAACTAACGTTACTAACATTATTGTAAGAACCGTTTAATGTCTAAGGCACTGAGTCAAATATCATGTAGTTATTAGGTCGTTACATATGAAATTGCCGTTTTTCTTGAAGAAATTGGAGGAAACCCAATTTTCAGTACTAACATTTTAGCTTTTTTTTAGGAATGACAATTCCAAATTTTATGTTTTTTTTTGTGTATGAATGAGACAACATTAAGCTAACAAACAGCAACTTTTATTACATTTTTGAAAAGTGACAGCTGTTAAGTAATACGAAATTTATCATCAAAATGGATAGCATTTAGGAAGTACTGTTTTTGAAGATCGAATTAATTTATCAAGCGGCCAATGAAAACAAAATTTAATACAGAGTTGTAAAATCTTGAAATCAAGTTTGAAACAAAATATAAATAATGGAAATAGCTATTAAATTACAGGAATAACGAACTCATGAATTTGTAAGAAAATTTCGGCAATTTCATAGGTAAAAACCTATTATATAACACTAGCTTTTGCCCGCGGCTCCGCCCGCGTAGATGTCGGTTATCGCGACAAAACATAGCCTATGTCCTTTCCCAAGGTCTAATCTACCCCTGTACCAAATTTCAGCAAAATCGGTTCAGTGGTTTAGGCGTGAAAGAGAAACAGACAGACAGAGTTACTTTCACATTTATAATATTAGTAAGGATTATGAAAAGTTTGTATTTCCACTTAAATAAATACTGTATTATTTTCAGGGCGATGAAGTGGTGAACATTAGTGATGTGTGGCGGGTAGGTAACTTCAAGACCAAAGAGGGTAGGCTGAGAGAGGCAAACAACGTGAAGCACTGTGTTGACAGGGGATACATATAAATCATGTTACCCAGTAAATATAATAAGTATGTATAATATGTATACGATAAAATGGAAAACCACTGAGTCCTTTTACCAACTGTTCAAAATTTTTAAATTAGGTGAAACACCTTTATTGCCCGTTTACCTTTTATTATTATTTATTATTTTATTTTATCTCGTTTATTATTTCCTGTGAGTGAACCCAAGTGAACTACGCCGGTGGACCACGGGCAGTAAATGGCTAAAAACAATAGCATTTCTTCTTTTAGTTTTTTGTTATATTTCGCACATAGAATATATTGACTTTCCTATATTTTGTTCCTAGTTTTATACATTTTAGCCAAATTTTTAGGAATATTTGACGTTCAGATAATTTAAATTTTGGATATGAAAATAAAATATAGGTATTATACGCCATATAAAATGAGTTAAATAAATAACTTATGCGCCATTTCTTTATCAATATCCGCCATGAATATTGTTTTAAAACCCAGACATAAAACAAAAACAAAGCAAGTTTAAAAAGTTTACGATACCTTCATCGTAAACTTTTTAAACTTGCTATAATAAAAAACTATATCTCAAATGATATGGCCATTCGAATGTATTTATCTCATGCCTGTAGGCGGAGTATAGAAGAGCATTTTTTTTTAATTTAACATTTTTATACTTCCTGTGTTTACGAAATAAACTGATTACTGATTACTTTAAAGTAATAAAATTTATAGTTTGGCATTTTCAAAATAGAAATTTCCACTAAACTTAAATAGTAATGTTGAAATTTTCTATTTTGGAAATGGTTTTTGAATAAGTACAATACGCTACGAGTGATACCGAACCCGATTTAATGTCAATAAGTCTAGCTTCTTTTAGCTAGATGGCAAGGATATATATGTGATAAATTACTACAAAGTGTTTTTACTTTTTGGTATACCCAATGTGAATCTCAATTTACGAATGAAATTCGGAATCTAGCATAACACTTTAACAATTTCCATAATGCAATACTGCTAAGGTTCATCATCTTAGTGGTCATAAATCCTTAAAAATATCCATGAATCTCATTATTCTTAGATAGCGCCATAGTAATGTTTGCTGTGATTTTTAACATTACTCGATTCATATGCTTACGGCCGTACTATAGCGTTGTAGTACTGCAATAATTTATGTGTAAAAAAATATTTGTGCCTCGACAATAAAAAATGAGCATATCGTTATGGCATTACTATGATGAAATACGACTCTAAATTTGACAGTTACATAACAACTGACAAGTCACTGTCAAATCTAATTTGGCACAGACTGTTCTTTTTTACGTGTCAGAATAGCATTATTCTTCCTATTTGTCATAGGTCGACGAAAAAAAAGCATTATTATTCTTTTTTATTCAAGTTTATATCTATTTTTCATGTTTAATTATTTGATGTATTCGTAATATTGTAGTGTGTAATGTTTTTATGTCCGAGGTCAGGTCATAGTGGGGACTATTCACTAGAATTTTCTATCAAAATCTGATAGGATAATACTGGGGATAAAATTTTAGGACACAATAATATATTATATAATAATTTATTCATATTGAATCTGAAAATCGTCGTCATACATTCAATGCTACCTTTTTTTTTTTAAAACGTGATAGAAATGCAAAAAAAAACTACGAGTACTTTTTTTTTTGTGCGGGAATCCCTTCGGATACCCCACCGCCAGCCAGCGGGGGTGGTTACGTCGAGCTTGAACCGACTAAAACCGCACGCCGTCTCGGGTCTACAGACGCCGGGGTGTAAGGTTACCCATAGAGCATATCCCTCGCACTCCGACTGACCCTGGGTCATTCGCAGTGTCCACTCTGATAACAGCAGAGGGGTACCTGAAGCGGCCCCCACCCCCGCGGGCCTTGCAGGCCCGCCATGCCCCGACCCCCTCGTGCAATGGGGTCAGCTGGCCCTGAAAACACACACACACACACTTTTTTTCTGAACAGCTTGTCAACTACTTTAAAAGTCATTGGCTGTACCTTCTTTTTTTTCGGGCGGAAGTCCCTTCGGATACTTCCCCGCCGGCCAGCGGGGGTGGTTATGTCGGGCTTGAACCGACTAAAACCGCAAGCCGTTTCGGGTCTTCAGACGCCGGGGTGTAAGGTTGTAAGGTTGCCAGAGCATATCCTTCGCGCCCCGACTGACCTTGGGCCATCTCCGGTTTCGAGGTGGCCCCCTCGGGTTTGTAAACCACGGTGTCTCCGTGTTGCCCCGTTTTCCCGGCATGCTTGCCGCATGGAGTGACAGGCGGCCTCACCTGCCACCCCCAGGCCTGAAGCTGTTACGAAAGCCTATTTCGGTATTTAATCCATTGAAGACTAAAAATTTGATGCTATTTTAACAAATTTACAAAATTCTAGTATATGAATGCTTATGAGGCCTTAGTAATGACTAAAGACTTTTCTGTGAGTTGTAGAATTGACGTAGAAGGTATAAAAAGATAAATTAAAACACTGATGAGACTGACAAAAAAAAAATAGGTACTTTACCTTTCTTTACACGACCTTCCGTTCCATTCTTGTGTATCAGCCAAAAAATATATTTAACTTACTTTTTTGTGAGTCATTCTGTTTTCTACTGACATTCAGGGCCTGTAGACAAATTCACATTCTACTAGTGGAATCGCTTCGAAGCGAACCTTCAAATGTTCAATATGTATTGGAGTGACATTATTTGTTACACGTGACATGTCGACAAATGTTGTCTCTCCCATACATTTCGGTCTTTTGAAGGTTCGCTTCGTTGCGATTCCACTAGTAGAATGTGACTTTGTCTACAGGCCCAGGAGTGACATTGCTATGAAAATCATTATACATTTTGCCAGGTACTGAAGCTCTACCTTGCTCAGTATAAATTCCCTAGTAAAATCGACTTTAAGTATTAGTGCCTTTCGTTAGTTTTGTGAGAATACTGAATCTCCTTTCCATTCCTCTAGCATTTTTAGATAGGATACGGTAACTTTCAGATACGCAGTGTATTACCTGCTACTTTATAAATGTAATTTCATTTCAATTTAAAATCAATTTTATTTTGTAAGATTTTGTCATTGAAGATTTTGTGATTTTGTAAGATTTAAAATTACAGATTTCAGCCAGTTATTTGCATCATTTACTGTATTATTTACGTACATTTTATGAACTGTCTCACTTAAATGACTATTATATTTATAAGTGGATCACTAACTCACTAGTTGTATTTACTTCGTGTAGATTTAAAATAATAGTGGGACCAGGATACTACCTTGTGGAATGCCTGTTAATACTTTCTTGGAACTTGAATGCTCAACTACTATTGTTTAATTGTTTTATTTTATTGTATTTATCATGTGTATTAATAGGTCTAACATGCTATATTTATATCTGTTTTGATGTTAATTATATAATTGAGATGTAGATTTACGCTGGACATAAATTTAAAGCATTGAGATATAGATGAGATGGCTGTAAAGCGTTAGGGTACCTACTTAATGTGCTGAATGAGAGAAAAACCTATCAATATTATACACCTCTCGCTATAATTCCCAGTTTATTTATTTGTAATAAAATAAGGATTTATGTTGTAGTAAGTACCAGCAAGTTCGAGATTGTATAATCTCCTTATAACAACAAAAATTGTGAATAAAAAAAATATATAAAAAAGCGACTGCGTAAAAAGCAAACTGTGAAATGAGATCTCCAGTCTTAATAGTATCAGAAATAATTCACAATCAAACGTCATACTGTAAATATCACACAGTCGTAGAAATATCCTTCGATGTAACGTAATATTTTACAGTAAGGCATTTGATACAGTGTGTATGACCTCTTCATTTTGTTTTCTGTTCCTACCTAAGCTGACAAAAGAACAATGTAACATATTGTTTCTAAGTTTTATCTAAACATTTTTATACGCAGTCGTGTTTTTTTATATTTAAAATTGTTTAATTTATACATATAACGTATAATTATTGTTAATTTTAATCTGTACTCCTCTTTTTATATTTCTTGCCTCTTGGACACAATAAAAATATACTTACTCCAAAACTTTTTTCTTTTTTTTTAATTTATATCCTTGTAACATTCCATATATAGAGACCGATATTCTTAGCAATCCATGGATTCTCCGTGCGGGTGCCGGGTCCATCGCGTTGCTGAGTTGGGAACTCGGGACAGTGCCTGGGACTTGCGACCCAAGTGTAGGTTACACAGCGTAATGTAACATGTTACACAACTAGCATTTGTGCAGTCTGTACACTGAAAAAAGCGAGCGAGTTACTTGTACATGGAGTTATGAAAACGCGTAACGACATGCTGCAAATGTTACATTACGCCCTGTAACACGAGTTAGTACCCAGCGTCAGACTAGAAAGAAACTGCATATATTATAATAATTTGACCGTTCTACTACAGCTTGGCAAATTCATAGGGGTGAAATTATCGCAGTCCCGTTCCTGAACTTGCCGGCCGGAGAACAACTCTGCAGACGCCAAAACGGTGCTTGCTGGTCAGATATTCAAAATCGCCACTAGGCACCACGACTACGGGAAGATTTTTTTTTAAATAAGTTAATAAGCTTTATATTAATATGTATAAAACAAAATCGTACAGCCTGGCGAGAATATTATTTCGAAACGTCATTTGCGGCACGTCACCCATTAAACGTCACTTCGAAGTCAACATAATGCGACCAAATGTAAAAGTACGCATAATTCTATCAAATAGTCTCGATTGAAGGTAACTTTATGTGATAGGATTTTGTTTTTAAACATCTTCAAAGAAACTGCTATATAGGTATGTATTGTATTAAATATTTATCTCTTTGACAAATACAAACTGTGCTACGGCCCTATTTGCTATTGTTATCTCAATATCATTGTATATTGTACAAAGTTCCGGTAGCGCGTAATTCGTATGAAAGTACAATAAGTTTATAAGTTTATGACAATTACAAAAAATTATTGACTGAAAGTGAGAAAAATAATTCCAGTAAAAGCCTATTGAATGTAAGTATTGCCGGTTTTAAGAGTTATTAATTTTATTTTAACTTATTTATTCAACAGTCATCATTTTCAGTTATATCGACTCGTGTTTTAGTCATTATTGTATCAATCACTCTAATAATATCTATGTTAAAAATATTGTATACGAATATAGTCACGTATGCGCTTAAAAATATATTATTTATCAATATGTAAATGAATACTTAGAATATTAGATGGTGGTGTTCTACCTAAATTGCTACTTTACTTTCACATTTGTGTTTTTGTTATAAATTATAGGTATTTAAACTATCATGGTCACTAACATAAGTATTAGAGTTAACGGGATATTTACCATGTGGTTCTAAGAATGTCCGATATTTCGGCACTGTTGCAAGCGCCATGATCACGGATCCGTGGACGTGGACGGGCCGTGATCATGGCGCTTGCAACAGTGCCGAAATATCGGACATTCTTAGAACCACATGGTAAATATCCCGTTAACTCTAATACTTATTGTTATAAATTGCTGATAAGGTAGGTATTCTAATTAGAATTTTCCATTACAACAGGTTAAAAATAATTACAAATTCTAAACAAAAAAGTAATAAAATATTTTGGTATTGACTAATTCTATTCCTTAAAAAAAATGTACAGTAGTGTGAATTCTTCTTTATTAATCACTCCAGTGTTACAAAACAAATTTATTTGTACAACTGTTGCCGTTCTGCCTATATGATACTGATACCTGATAGAATACTGATCCTTCCTGTGGCCCCCAGGAACCTATTTCTGTCCCCGGGCTTTTAAGTACCATTCATCCACCTAATTTCATCCAGTTCCATTCAGCCGTTTTAGTGTGATTGAGTATTTATATTAGTAGTAAATAAGTTTATTGTGGTGTCTCTGTCACAGTAACAATGAGAATGTTTCAAACTTGTGGGAAATTAAATTGATAATTAAATAAACCCCTGACATAGCTAAGAACACTCCCGACTAATTCAATTCTCAAACAAAAAATCTAAATCGGTTCCACAGACAGACACAAACTTATAACACCCCCTAGTTTTTGCATTGGTGGTTAAAAATTATATGGGTCATATTTTTTTCTGAACAGCTTGTCAACTACTTTAAAAGTCATTGGCTGTACCTTCTTTTTTTTCGGGCGGAAGTCCCTTCGGATACTTCCCCGCCGGCCAGCGGGGGTGGTTATGTCGGGCTTGAACCGACTAAAACCGCAAGCCGTTTCGGGTCTTCAGACGCCGGGGTGTAAGGTTGTAAGGTTGCCAGAGCATATCCCTCGCACCCCGACTGACCTTGGGCCATCTCCGGTTTCGAGGTGGCCCCCTCGGGTTTGTAAACCACGGTGTCTCCGTGTTGCCCCGTTTTCCCGGCATGCTTGCCGCATGGAGTGACAGGCGGCCTCACCTGCCACCCCCAGGCCTGAAGCTGTTACGAAAGCCTATTTCGGTATTTAATCCATTGAAGACTAAAAATTTGATGCTATTTTAACAAATTTACAAAATTCTAGTATATGAATGCTTATGAGGCCTTAGTAATGACTAAAGACTTTTCTGTGAGTTGTAGAATTGACGTAGAAGGTATAAAAAGATAAATTAAAACACTGATGAGACTGACAAAAAAAAAATAGGTACTTTACCTTTCTTTACACGACCTTCCGTTCCATTCTTGTGTATCAGCCAAAAAATATATTTAACTTACTTTTTTGTGAGTCATTCTGTTTTCTACTGACATTCAGGGCCTGTAGACAAATTCACATTCTACTAGTGGAATCGCTTCGAAGCGAACCTTCAAATGTTCAATATGTATTGGAGTGACATTATTTGTTACACGTGACATGTCGACAAATGTTGTCTCTCCCATACATTTCGGTCTTTTGAAGGTTCGCTTCGTTGCGATTCCACTAGTAGAATGTGACTTTGTCTACAGGCCCAGGAGTGACATTGCTATGAAAATCATTATACATTTTGCCAGGTACTGAAGCTCTACCTTGCTCAGTATAAATTCCCTAGTAAAATCGACTTTAAGTATTAGTGCCTTTCGTTAGTTTTGTGAGAATACTGAATCTCCTTTCCATTCCTCTAGCATTTTTAGATAGGATACGGTAACTTTCAGATACGCAGTGTATTACCTGCTACTTTATAAATGTAATTTCATTTCAATTTAAAATCAATTTTATTTTGTAAGATTTTGTCATTGAAGATTTTGTGATTTTGTAAGATTTAAAATTACAGATTTCAGCCAGTTATTTGCATCATTTACTGTATTATTTACGTACATTTTATGAACTGTCTCACTTAAATGACTATTATATTTATAAGTGGATCACTAACTCACTAGTTGTATTTACTTCGTGTAGATTTAAAATAATAGTGGGACCAGGATACTACCTTGTGGAATGCCTGTTAATACTTTCTTGGAACTTGAATGCTCAACTACTATTGTTTAATTGTTTTATTTTATTGTATTTATCATGTGTATTAATAGGTCTAACATGCTATATTTATATCTGTTTTGATGTTAATTATATAATTGAGATGTAGATTTACGCTGGACATAAATTTAAAGCATTGAGATATAGATGAGATGGCTGTAAAGCGTTAGGGTACCTACTTAATGTGCTGAATGAGAGAAAAACCTATCAATATTATACACCTCTCGCTATAATTCCCAGTTTATTTATTTGTAATAAAATAAGGATTTATGTTGTAGTAAGTACCAGCAAGTTCGAGATTGTATAATCTCCTTATAACAACAAAAATTGTGAATAAAAAAAATATATAAAAAAGCGACTGCGTAAAAAGCAAACTGTGAAATGAGATCTCCAGTCTTAATAGTATCAGAAATAATTCACAATCAAACGTCATACTGTAAATATCACACAGTCGTAGAAATATCCTTCGATGTAACGTAATATTTTACAGTAAGGCATTTGATACAGTGTGTATGACCTCTTCATTTTGTTTTCTGTTCCTACCTAAGCTGACAAAAGAACAATGTAACATATTGTTTCTAAGTTTTATCTAAACATTTTTATACGCAGTCGTGTTTTTTTATATTTAAAATTGTTTAATTTATACATATAACGTATAATTATTGTTAATTTTAATCTGTACTCCTCTTTTTATATTTCTTGCCTCTTGGACACAATAAAAATATACTTACTCCAAAACATTTTTCTTTTTTTTTAATTTATATCCTTGTAACATTCCATATATAGAGACCGATATTCTTAGCAATCCATGGATTCTCCGTGCGGGTGCCGGGTCCATCGCGTTGCTGAGTTGGGAACTCGGGACAGTGCCTGGGACTTGCGACCCAAGTGTAGGTTACACAGCGTAATGTAACATGTTACACAACTAGCATTTGTGCAGTCTGTACACTGAAAAAAGCGAGCGAGTTACTTGTACATGGAGTTATGAAAACGCGTAACGACATGCTGCAAATGTTACATTACGCCCTGTAACACGAGTTAGTACCCAGCTTCAGACTAGAAAGAAACTGCATATATTATAATAATTTGACCGTTCTACTACAGCTTGGCAAATTCATAGGGGTGAAATTATCGCAGTCCCGTTCCTGAACTTGCCGGCCGGAGAACAACTCTGCAGACGCCAAAACGGTGCTTGCTGGTCAGATATTCAAAATCGCCACTAGGCACCACGACTACGGGAAGATTTTTTTTTAAATAAGTTAATAAGCTTTATATTAATATGTATAAAACAAAATCGTACAGCCTGGCGAGAATATTATTTCGAAACGTCATTTGCGGCACGTCACCCATTAAACGTCACTTCGAAGTCAACATAATGCGACCAAATGTAAAAGTACGCATAATTCTATCAAATAGTCTCGATTGAAGGTAACTTTATGTGATAGGATTTTGTTTTTATAGTAAAAGCCTATTGAATGTAAGTATTGCCGGTTTTAAGAGTTATTAATTTTATTTTAACTTATTTATTCAACAGTCATCATTTTCAGTTATATCGACTCGTGTTTTAGTCATTATTGTATCAATCACTCTAATAATATCTATGTTAAAAATATTGTATACGAATATAGTCACGTATGCGCTTAAAAATATATTATTTATCAATATGTAAATGAATACTTAGAATATTAGATGGTGGTGTTCTACCTAAATTGCTACTTTACTTTCACATTTGTGTTTTTGTTATAAATTATAGGTATTTAAACTATCATGGTCACTAACATAAGTATTAGAGTTAACGGGATATTTACCATGTGGTTCTAAGAATGTCCGATATTTCGGCACTGTTGCAAGCGCCATGATCACGGATCCGTGGACGTGGACGGGCCGTGATCATGGCGCTTGCAACAGTGCCGAAATATCGGACATTCTTAGAACCACATGGTAAATATCCCGTTAACTCTAATACTTATTGTTATAAATTGCTGATAAGGTAGGTATTATAATTAGAATTTTCCATTACAACAGGTTAAAAATAATTACAAATTCTAAACAAAAAAGTAATAAAATATTTTGGTATTGACTAATTCTATTCCTTAAAAAAAATGTACAGTAGTGTGAATTCTTCTTTATTAATCACTCCAGTGTTACAAAACAAATTTATTTGTACAACTGTTGCCGTTCTGCCTATATGATACTGATACCTGATAGAATACTGATCCTTCCTGTGGCCCCCAGGAACCTATTTCTGTCCCCGGGCTTTTAAGTACCATTCATCCACCTAATTTCATCCAGTTCCATTCAGCCGTTTTAGTGTGATTGAGTAACAAACATTCATTAAAATTTTCGCATTTATATTAGTAGTAAATAAGTTTATTGTGGTGTCTCTGTCACAGTAACAATGAGAATGTTTCAAACTTGTGGGAAATTAAATTGATAATTAAATAAACCCCTGACATAGCTAAGAACACTCCCGACTAATTCAATTCTCAAACAAAAAATCTAAATCGGTTCCACAGACAGACACAAACTTATAACACCCCCTAGTTTTTGCATTGGTGGTTAAAAATTATATGGGTCATATTTTTTTTAATCCTTACTAATATATAAATGTGAAAGTAACTCTGTCTGTCAGGCAGCCTCCGTGGCGTGGCGGTATTGAAAGCGGCCGCTACGCAGGAGGCGCGGGTTCGATCCCCGCTCAGTGCAAATATTTGTATGCAGGAATATGAGTATTTGCATTGGTCTGGTCGTGCCTCGGAGAGCACGTTAAGATGTCGGTCCCGGTTGCCATACGAATATGTATGACAGTCGTTATAGGGGAAATGGGTGAAATGGCCCCACATAGAAGGGCTGATCACCCGTCTGGTCAAACGGCGTCCCCACTGGCAGTATATATATGTATAACTCTGTCTGTCTGTCTGTTACGCTTTCACGCCTAAACCACTGAACCGATTTTGCTGAAATTTGGTACAGGGGTAGATTAGACCTATACCATAGGCTATGTTTTGTCGCGATAACCGACAGCTACGCGGGCGGAGCCGCGTGCAAAAGCTAGTACAATATAAAAAACCATACAAAGTACTTTTAACAGAGAAAGACAACGCAACAATAACATAATGTTTTTAACTACAAACAAAAATGAAAATACAGTGTTATAAAAATTAGAAACTTGTTTAGTTTTACGGACTGATAATGTTCTGTATTGTCAATTTCCTGGTATTATTAGTCATGGGTCAAATATATTTTGTTAGAAGTTATTGAGTCATGAGGCAGATAAAATTACACATAGTAGGGTTGAGTGAAGCTGCCTAGATCATGTACACAACAATGCCACTATCAATTTTAGTCATTTGTAAAATATATTTTTTAAGAAATTATTGAGTCATGAGGTAGGTAGAAAACAAATAGTAGTGTTTAGTGAAGCTGCCTTTTTTTTTTTTTTATACCACTAAGGTGGCAGACAAGCACACGGCCCACCTGATGGGAAGCGGTTACCGCGGCCTATGGACGTGTGCAACACCAGTGGCGTCACACTCGCGCTGCCGACCCTGTAATGGAAAGGAGTTTGGGAGGGGATGGGAAAAGAGTTTTGGAGGGGATGAGAAAGGAATTTGGGCTCCGGCACTCTCACTCACCAAACGGAACGCAACAGTTCAAATACTGTTACTTGGCGTCGATATTCTGTGAGAGGGTGGTGCTTCCCCAGTCGAGTCGGCCCATTCATGCAACGGCCAAAATGACTGTTGCTTGACTCTATCACTTCTGCCTCAACCATAATTATACACATAACAAAATACTTCACTTAGACCCTTAGAAATGAAAGGAATTTCAGTATAGTGTAGATCCTAGCACCCCAGTAGTCGACCACACTAGTGACAAACAAGCAGACAAGCTAGCCAACACACATCATGTACAGATGTGTTATATATACATACAAATACTCATGACGATAATCTCTCTCTATATAGGCAGAAGTGTATTTTATACTCAACATTTTCCTAACCATATATTTCGGCGCCACGTAATAGACGTAATTTATTACAATTATTAGGGGACGAGCATAATTTTGCCCGACCGGGAGTCAACCGGGCACATTTCCATAGGTGCTATAAAATGATTATGGAAATAGAAGAAGTAAACGGCGTATGCCAGGATCGTAGCACGTTGAATGATGTTGTCTTTGCCTACCCCAAAGGGAAAAAAAAACAGCTCTACCCCTTATTGGCCTTGTATGAAACCCACGGCAATGATGAAGTGACTTGTAGATAGAAACTTCTTATTGAACCTACATCAAAAAATTAACAGTACAGACATAAATAAGAAATAGCTAAACAAATTAAACCCCTTCGGATACCCCCCCGCCGGCCAGCGGGGGTGGTTATGTCGGGCCTGAACCGACTAAAACCGCACGCCGTCACGGGTTGTACGAGTAAGTACGAGGTAAGAATCGGTTCGATACGAAAGTATAAAAGCCAAACTAGACGCCAGACGAATTCAAGGTCACAGTAATAGAGGACCGCGTCATATCCGCATCATTATAATAAGTAGATACCTACTTGTGAATACTTCAATCCTGATGAATTCAAATATTAAATCAGTATTCATAGGATGAAATAGGATGCTCTGGTCTGTAAGAGGATATAGCAATCTAATCTTCATGGGTGTGAGATTGAAAACCGCCACGAAAAGCCGCGATTTCAGGGAGAAGGAACCTATGACAGAGAAATCCATGTTAATTGAAATTGATCTTAAATGAGATTAAAACTCGGATCAAACAGAGTGTTTCAATTCATCCTGCCTGGTGCATATGTCGACTTCTTCATAGAGCAGAGTGAGCCCTACCTTAAACGAGTTGAACGCTGACTTACGGTCTGATTTCACGGTTTACCGCAGTGAACCGGCGCTGGCATCGTGGATATGGCTGCATAGTACTGGTGGTAGAAATTTGATGACACAACTTTGTCACAAAATTCGGCCGGGTAGGTACCACCGTGCACGATTGCGAAAAACCCTCCATAGGAATCCAATTTCGGTTTGATTGCGTTCAGGGGTCAGCAAGTGCATAGCCGGGCAGGGGGGTTGTGGTCGCAGCACTAGTGGAACGGGCGCGGCGAGTGTCACACGGTGCTACGACGACAATCCTCTTCTGATGAGGCCGTCAAGCTGAGTGCCACCATTGTTAACATGGTACGTGTATGTAATGGTGACCCTCTTTCCTGAGACTTTACCTTCAGCTTACCATCAAGCGAGGTGAAGTCAAATTGACGTGTCCTAAATATAAAAAAAAAAAAAAAAATAGTGTGTACAAGACTGACTAACGGACACGGCTTACCTGGCTTTTCTGTTAAATGCGCCATCAGACGTCTACGAAACCGTAATTTCATAACTGGTTTCAATAGAATTATGCACGTACCTAATTTTGACGAAAGAAGTATTGTCCTTTTACCTTGACATTCGCCGTCGTAGATCCAACGAGCCAGAGAGGCAAACAGCAAAGATTTTAATAGGTTATCTTGTTTGGATGTATGGGGCCCCAGCACGGTTCTCGGGACCAAATCAACCTCACCTGCAACCCAGTGCTTCAACTGATTGAGGAATGAGGCTCTGGTGTAGTCTTCGAAGTTGAAAGATCCGATGTTAGTCGCTCCCATAAAAGGATTAAAAGGAAGAGATTATGAGGATGAGGACGGTTCACGTATTATAAGTACATATAGACTGTCATGCTGAATTTCGAAGTTCAAAATAGCGATGAACTGTAGCCCTAAAGTACCGAAACGCGACTCACGGTAGTGCGAAAGTGCGCCACATCGATACCCATAAGTGCGAATGTTTTCCACCGCGAAGCACGGTAGTGCGAAAGGATTCCACATAGAGTCGCGTTTCGGTTTAGTGCTACAGTTCATCGCTATTATGAACTTCGAAATTCAGTATGACAGTTCGTTCAAAGTCCACAGAACATATTTTTTTGCAAATGTAAAGGGGGTTTTCATTATTTTTTTTATGTTATTTGTGTTATTTCAGTATGACAGTGGTACATATAGGTATAAATTAACAATCTATGTACTATCGCTCGTAATCTTTTGCAGTCAAGTGAAGGGTTCATTATGATATGAAACCTTTTATGTTTAATGATAAGTAAACACTCATTATATAAGCTAATAGTACTTATTACGCTTGTGAAAGGTTTAATGTCAGTCGAGGACGCATAAGGCAGATGGCGGGCTGTTGTCTCTGCCTACCCCGCTGGGAAAACAGGTGTGAGTAGGTATATATAATGTTACTTGATTATGTTACTCAATCAACTCAGTACGGCTGAACGGACCTGAATGAAATTTGGTGCAGTAATAGAATATAGTGCGGAATTGCTTTTATTTTTTAGTCTAAGCGATAGCCTGCTTGGCAGTGGCTTACGTAGCGGACTGCTGAGACGAGGTCTCGAGTTCGATCCCCAGTCACCCCGGGCACACATCTTTTTAGTTTTTTTCGTGCGAAAATCCCTTCGGATACTCCCCCGCCCGCCAGCGAGGGCGGTTATGTCGGGCTTGAACCGACTAAAACCGCACGCCGTCTCGGGTTTTAACACGCCGGGGTGTAAGGTTGCCCATAGAGCATATCCCTCGCACCCCGACTGACCCTGGGCCATCTCCGGTTTCGAGATGGCCCCCTCGGGTATGGGAACCACGGTGTCCCCGTCTTGCCCCGGTTTGGGGGAGGGGCGTTAGTCGCCCCACCGTCCCGGCCTGCATCTGCTGGGGTGACAGGCTGCCTCACCTGCCACTCCCAGGCCTGCGCTCATGGAGGACAGAGGTCGTTAAGCGACGTGGTTAAATACCTTTGGCAAGCCGTGTGTTTGACTTTTTGTTGCTATATAGTATTGCTGTACTATGATGGGATGTTTAATAAATGTAAATAGGGTAATAATTTCTTAATTTTCCAGTTTTCTTCTGTTTTTTTTTTAAAGAATATTAGCAACCGAAATTACTAATATTCCCCCTAACCCCTCCAGCTAAGCTTAATTGCTTGTGTTAGGAATGAGTTCACGTCGGTAGTGTGATGGCCAGGATTCGAACCCGGGACCTCTCGATCATAGGGTCGACTCCTTAACAACTAAGCTACCGACGCTTTAAATAATTAATTTCGATGTCGGTTCCAAGACAGTTTAACTTTTCTGGAAAATCTCCGAGTGTCATTATTTCATGTTTTAGTGGGTAGGCCCATGTAACATTCAGATAACCGGGGCTGTTCTTCACAAATTTTTGTAAAATGGTTATGGTCGAATTTCGACCAAAACGCAAATTTTCCTTGATTCCAGTTTTAATTATGTGCTAGAACAAGTGTCTTTCTATGCTATGCAGCCTAGTGTTTTCTTACGTATAACGTTTGTTCAGAAATTAATGTTGTTTTGTGTTGATCAAATTGCCTGTCTGCAGCGTACGTGGTAAGTGAACTTATATCATCACTATTGTTGATATTAAGATAGGGCAAGAAACTTAAGTACCACTCAAAGTCATACTACATTCAGCGATTTAGCAATCGATGCGCTATTGTTTTTTAGGGATTTTCTTTATAAAAGCCCTATTGCTATCGAGTTGTCGTCGTTGCCAATTTTCTGTCACGGTTTTGGGTATGAAGGAGATGAGCTATCGAGTTGCTGTTTTCGGTAATAGATTCGTGCCGGGGTGAACCATTGCAAGATAAAGAAAAAAATCGCAAAATCGAAAATCCCTTGTATTCGGCTGAGCTCGTGTCAGGAATTCAACTTGTTTAATTATACAATATATACAAGTGTAGTACCAGTAGTATTGTAGTGTAGACTGGTAGATAACACCTTTTGCATTAAGTCCGCCATTTTTTATCCTACTGCGCCAGAAGGAGGGTTAAGTTTTCGAGAGCATGTATGAATGTATAATGGTTTGGTACGGTCTTCAGTCTGAACGGCTCGGTGGATTTTAGCTTTTGAGGTGTCGTTAGATTCGTATTTACTGTAAGAGTGCTATATATATCAAAATAATAAAAAATTGGCGGATTTTTTACGCTAATATGTGTGTTGTTAAAAACATCTTTACACTCAAACTTGTCGATTAGGGTATCAAAATGAAGAGATTTAAAGGGTGATTTCAAATTGATAGCAGGCGGGACCCATTTGCAAATCATAAACCGAAAGAAAATTAATGGGTCACGCCTATTATTTTTTCGTGCGGGAACCCCCTCGTAGTTTCCTTCACCGGAGCTAACGTTGAGGTGGCTTTGTCAGACTTTAACCGACTAAAACCTCACGGTGTCTCTTGCGTCAGCCATGTAGTACGAGAAGACTCTGGTCGCCAGCGCTGACCACTCGGACGCGTTGTTGAGGAATCTAATCCCCCCCTTCCCTAAAGCGTGGCGCGCGCGGAACCACGACGCGCCACCAACCTGGGCCTGCTTCTGCCATGGTTAAGGCTAGCCCAGACCGTCACCCCCAGGCCCGCGCTCATGGAGGACCCGCCCGTGGCACCTCTCCCGTACCTTTTTTTTTTTTTTTTTTTTTCGTGCGGAAATCCCCTCGGATACCCCCCCGCCGGCCAGCGGGGGCGGTTATGTCGGGCTCGAACCGACTAAAACCGCACGCCGTCTTGGGTCTGCAGACGCCGGGGTGTAAGGTTGCCCATAGAGCATATCCCTCGCACCCCGACTGACCCTGGGCCATCTCCGGTTTCGAGATGGCCCCCTCGGGTTTGGGAACCACGGTGTCCCCGTCTTGCCCCGGTTTGGGGGAGGGGCGCTAGTCGCCCCACCGTCCCGGCCTGCTTCTGCTGGGGTGACAGGCGGCCTCACCTGCCACCCCCAGGCCTGCGCTCATGGAGGACGGAGGTCGTTAAACGCCCTCCGGCGCCTGAGTCGCCTGCGACGCGAGGCGAGCGTGTTGCGGGCTCGGCGGGCCGGGAGGGTTCTGAACCTCTCCCGGGCGCGCTCCGCCATCTCCTTCGCGAGCATCACATGCTCGCAGAAGGAGGTGGCGGCGGCCCACGCGCTCGCGCTCCGCACCATTGCCGCAATCATGCTGCCGAGCGAGAGGACTCCCACCCCGATGGCTGCTACGAGGTCACGCCTCGGCACCTCCCACGCCGGGCAGTCCGCCAGCGTGTGCAGCCCTGAGTCCTCGCTCGCGTCACAGTGATGACACTCAGGCGTTGGCTCCTTCCTGATCCGATGCAGGTGGTCCCCGAAGCACCCCTTACCGGAGATCACCTGCGTCAGTCGGTACGAGAGGCTTCCGTGTCGCCTCTCTAGCCAATCCTCCATGATGGGCCTTACCGCCGCTATTGCGGCGTGCCCTGCGCTTGGTCGCCCAAGTCGTTCCTTCCACTCCACCACGATGGCCTGGCGGAGCTGGGACTGCATGGCCTCGATTTCTCGATGCTCGGGGTTCAGTCCCTGCTCCCGCGCCTCCTTTCGCCACTGGTACAGTTGCGAAAGGGCTCTCGCCTCCAGGTCCCATGGCGGAGTTCCGGCAAGGAGACTCGCCGCCTCGAAGGAGATCGTGCGGTACCCGCGGATGACCCTGATGGCCATCACTCGCTGCGGAGCGCGCAGCATCCGCACACTTCCGGCCTTCAGGGCCTCCGCCCATATTGGGCACCCATACAAGGCCATGGACCGCACGATCCCCGCGTAGAGTCTCCTGCAGGAGTCATCGGGCCCCTTCATGTTGGGCAGCAGCCGCGCCAGAGCGAGAGCTGTGCCCTTCAGTTTGGGGGCCAGACTTCGGATGTGCTCTCCGAAGTCCCATCGGCCGTCGAGCACGAGCCCCAAATATTTCATTTGGGGCTTGATGCCGATGCGATTACCTCCCACGATGAGACTGGATCCCTCAGGTGGCTTGCTCCGAGGCCCATGAAAGAACAGGGCCTCGGTTTTATGCAGAGCCACCTCGAGACCCAGCCGCCGGATCCGCTCCACGACTTGGGCAACCGCGGTCGTGGCCTTCAGGGTCGCTTCGCGGTATGTCACTCCGCACGCCGTCACGAGCGTGTCGTCCGCGTAACACGTGACGGCGGCACCGTCTGCGAGCTCACCGCGAAGCACCCAGTCGTATCCGATGTTCCACAGGAGCGGCCCCAGGACCGATCCCTGCGGAACACCGCACGACATCTCACGCCGGCCGAGACCGGTCACGGTTGGGTAGAAGACGGCTCTCTCCGTCAAATACGCCCCGACTATGCGGCGGAGGTAGAGAGGCACTTCGTGATACACGAGCGCCTCCCTAATGCAACTCCAGGGCAAGGTGTTGAACGCGTTAGCGATGTCCAGAGACACCGCCAACATCACCTCACCCCGGGCTACTGCATCCTCCGCCAGAGCCCTCACGCGCATGATGGCATCCACGGTGGAGCGCCTCTGGCGGAAGCCATATTGGCCATCCGCCAGGTCCGGCCCCACTCTTGAGAGGTGCTCGACGAGGCGCTTCGCAATTACTCTTTCAAAGAGCTTGCACACCTCGTCGAGCAACACTATGGGCCGGTAGGCGGACGGTGAGTCCGCCGGGCGCCCCTCCTTTCGGATGAGGACCAGTTTCCCCGTCTTCCACAATTTCGGAAACTGGCCCCGCTCCAAACATGCGCTGAGAAGCCCTCTCAGTCGGGGCTCGAGAGCGTCGTCGACTAGAGCTAGGACCCACGCTCGGCCTGGAATGCCGTCGGGTCCCGGGGCGGTGCGTTTGGCTCTCAGCCTTCTCACCGCCAGCTCTAGTTCTACCCAAGTGACCTCGGGCACGTCGTCGTCAACCACGTCGGGCACCATTGGCAACCGAGGCGGAGTCATCTGCGGTGGAACATGTTCCACCGCCCGCGCTGGGAACAGGGAGCTAACAACTCCTCCGAGCAGCTCCGGCTGGAGACACTGGGTCAACGGCGGGGCCTTGGGGCGCAGTTTTCCCCTTACCATTAGGTAGGGCCGCCCCCAAGGGTCCCGCTCCAGCGTCTCCAGCAGTTCGCAGCGGGCCTCCTTTTTGGCCCGCCTTATCTCTGCTCGGAGGGCACCTCTGGCCTCCCTGTATCCCTGGTACAACTCCGCCTCTCGGGCCTCCGCATCTGCGGGGCGGCGACGCCTCCTACGGAATCGGGCCCACCGGCGGTGCGTGATCACGCAGGCCCGTCTGAGCCTCGCGATCTCCGACGACCACCAGTAGACCTGACCCCTCGGATTATAGGGCGGAGCCCTAGGCATCGCCGCGTCGCAGACACGGGTCATGGCCTCCCGGAACCACTCCGCCTCATCGTCTACGTTGACAGGCCTGTCCGGCGCAGAGGCCCAGGCCTGTACGATGGCGGCTTCCAGGAGGAGCTCCCGATCTAGTCGCTTAAGTGCCCAACGTGGCTCGGGTGGAGCCGGTGTGGCCGGCGCATCGCTCGCGGGGGCGGAGACGTCAAACCGAATATATCGGTGATCCGAACTTGTCTCCTCCCCCAAAACGACACGCCAGCCCTGAACACGTCGCGTCAACGAGGGACTCGCGAACGAGATGTCCACGATTGAACTGGCCCTCGAGGTCACGAACGTGTCCACGGCTCCCCGATTTAGGAGGTCTAGGCCGAGTCCTTCGGCCCAGTCCTCCAGTGCCCTGCCTCTATCCCCCGCCGGGCCCCTATCGTGACGGGAACCCCACGCCAACGACCAGGCGTTGAAGTCCCCGAGCACAAGGACCGGGCGGGGGTGGCAGGCATTGACGACGACTGCCAGCTGACGGAGCCATTGCTCATACGAGTCATCAGCTATGTCTCGGCTCGGCGTGAAGTAAGCAGCCACGACCGCTATGTCGCCAACCGCCGCCGCCACGCAGCCGGGTCCCCTTGCAACGACGGCAAGAGGGGGGCTGCCGGCGGCAGGGTTGTGCACCAGTGCCGCCGACCCATCCAGCGCGGTTTCCCAGGCAGGCCCGAGGAACCGGTAGGTGTATGGGTCGGCGACAGCGGCGACATTTATGGCCCACTGTGCCATGCTCTGGAGCAGAAGGTCCTGAGCATGGGCACCGTGGCCAACATTCACCTGCAGGATGCGGAGTTGAGGATCCATTATGGAACCCCCATCTCCGCATCCCGCTGCGAACTGGAGGCGGAAGGCCGGCCTCCCGGCTTCGGCTCCCCTCCGGCGCAGGCCTTGCTTCCAACCCTGTGGTCGGCCGGCTTGCCTCCCGCTGCACACCTAAAACAGTGCAGCGGGGCGTCGCACGTGCCGGCCTTGTGACCGGGTTGGCCACAGCGGAAGCAACGGTCACCCGCCGTCACTTCCGCCGTGCAGTGCACCCCCACATGGCCAACCGACAGGCACCTAAAGCACCTAGCCGGTCGGGCCTGCAGGAGCCGTACCTGCGCCCTCAGACCTCTCCCGTACCTTCTGTCTGTTTTGCGCGCAACTACCTTTTTTTTTTCGTGCGGATATCCCTTCGGAGACCCCCCCGCCGGCCGACGTTATGTCGGGCTTGAACCGACTAAAACCGCACGCCGTCTCGGGTCTACAGACGCCGGGATGTAAGGTTGCCCATAGAGCATATCCCTCGCACCCCGACTGACCCTGGGCCATCTCCGATTTCGAGATGGCCCCCTCGGGTTTGGGAACCACGGTGTCCCCGTCTTGCCCCGGTTTGGAGGAGGGGCGCTAGTCGCTCTACCGTCCCGGCCTGCTTCTGCTGGGGCGACAGGCGGCCTCACCCGCCACCCCCAGGCCTGCGCTCATGGAGGACGGAGGTCGTTAAGTGACCTCCGGCGCCTGAGTCGCCTGCGACGCGCGGCAAGCATGTTGCGGGCTCGGCGGGCCGGGAAAGTTCTAAATCTCTCCCGGGCGCGCTCCGCCATCTCCTTCGCGAGCATTACATGCTCGCAGAAGGAGGTGGCGGCGGCCCACGCGCTCGTGCGCGCAACTACCTCGCAAAAGAAGGCAGCGGCGTTCCACACACTCTCACTGCAGACCCTTGTCGCTGCGACGAGTGCTTCAAGGACACGGCACCGCTCCATCCACTCTGGGCACTCTGCCAGTGTGTGAAGCGGCGTGTCCACGGAGCAGCCCCTGCAGTGGTTGAACTTAGCCGTCGACCCCCGGCCTATACGATGCAGGAACTCACCGAAACAGCCATATCCGGTGAGCACCTGCGCCAGCCGGTAGGAGAAGCTACCTCTCCAGCCATTCCTCCATGACGAGTCTTACCGCCACAATCGTACTTACCGCCAAAATCGTTGAATTAAGTCCGCCTTTGTAAATTAGTTGTCTGTACATTGGAGATATTAAAAAAACTCAGGTTATGTTAAATGCACGATTCTAAACACAAAACATATTTTTTTAGCATCAACTAGTAAATAAGTAAAATAAATTTAATAAAAATAATGCTTTTTAGGGTTCCGTTGCCAAATGGCAAAAAACGGAACCCTTATAGATTCGTCATGTCTGTCTGTCTGTCCGTCCGTATGTCACAGCCACTTTTTTCCGAAACTATAAGAACTATGCTGTTGAAACTTGGTAAGTAGATGTATTCTGTGAACCGCATTAAGATTTTCACACAGAAATAGAAAAAAAAACAATAAATTTTGGGGGTCCCCATACTTAGAACTGAAACTCGAAATTTTTTTTTTCATCGAAGCCATATGTGTTAGGTATCTATGGATAGCTCTTCAAAAATGATGTTGAGGTTTCTAATATAATTTTAATCTAAACTGAATACTTTGCGCGGGAGACATTCCCAAAGTGGTAAAATGTGTCCCCCCCCCCTGTAACTTCTAAAATAAGAGAATGATAAGACTAAAAGAAATATATAATGTACATTACCATGTAAACTTCCAGCGATAATTGGTTTGAACGAGATCAAGTAAGTAGTTTTTTTTAATACGTCATAAATCGTAAACCGCAATTTACCTTTAATTCAATCAACTCAAATATAAAAATAAAAAAAAACATTATTATGTTACTTGCTGTTACGGAACCCTTAATGGGCGAGTCCGACTCGCACTTTGCCGCTTTTTAATTTCAGTGTAGGATTTAATCACAAGCTTTCAGATGGTTGTTATTTACCATTAGTTAGAGTGAAGTAACTCATGATAGTAATAATAATGTGTGTCTAACTTCTTACCAAATCATAATCCCAGGAATAAATAAATAGCTTATTTATTCAGATAACAAAGATCCATGATTTGTTAGTAGGCAATTGCAAGTTTAAATTATGTTAGTATTCATAAAATTAATTCCCTATATTTAAATTAAATCAAAATCAAATGAATAAAATCATAATGAATTAAATTGTAGACTAATCAATTATAAAATTACAAATTAATCAATTATGTCGAATATTTCTTCGAATATTTGAAGTTTTGTTATTCGGAATTTGAATTGCGAAGATAGCATTGACATGACCTTTGGCTTCTAAAAGGCCTTGAATGCCAACCAGTTAGATCTAGTCAGAATGAAATCATTCACTAAATCATTAGATTAAAAATCATTTACGCGGGAATTCAATGAATGTTGCCGTGTAGGAAATACCTTTTTTTTTTTTTTTTTTTTCGTGCGGAAATCCCCTCGGATACGGCAACATTCATTGAATTCCCGCCTAAGTTGACCACATCGTCCATATCCTTGTTGGGCGGCCCAGCGGTTGATGTTAGGATTTTGTATCTATCTATCTAACACCTGTTAACACCAACAAGCAATTCTTCTCACACACATGTTCATGTGTGTGTGCACATGTGTGTAAATCGATCTAACCAGGTTTCACTTTTATAAAAGTCGAAGAAAAAATATATTATTATTCGGTCTTAGGCGAACACTAGTATAATTAACCGCTGGAGAATTTTTATTGCACGAGGCAAGATCAGTTCTAATCAGTAGTTCCGAAGTAATTCGGCTTGACTTCGTTAGATGGCGCTGAGTATATTATATATCACATGATATTCATCGTGGTTTGTTTCATTTCCTCTTTTCACTAACACTATTGCATGGTGACTATTAGACTTATAGTGTGTTACAGTCCCAAAAGGAAACCAAAACATTTTACTGCCTGACTATTCAGTGTGTAGCTGACCTTTAGTATTTTCTCCTTGCAGAATCAACAACCATGTCAGAGGACTTCAGTACCCTTAGTCACATGTGTTCGTTGGTGACAAACGAACGAATGGACAAGGCCCTGACGAACTGGTTCAATGAGGAATACACCTTCACTCATTGGGAGGTAAGGAACAAATTAAAATTTGCATGTAGTCCTAATGCTAATGATTCATCATGTTCACGCTAGCTGTCCCGCGTTGCGGCCGCGCGAAATACAGATCCTGTTCTCGTGACCCACAGGAACTGATTTGTGCTATTCTAGATTATAATCTATCATCATCCTCACCAGATTAGCTTATATTTTTGACGTGACAACGTCTTATAATTCGATGGAGCCGGCTGCACACACGAAAAAACATGGCGTATGCGGCGTTACCTCATATGCGGCGGTACCTAGTATGTGGCGTTACCTCGCTCTGGGCTTGAAGTGCAAGCGAGAGCGCGGAACGAGCGACAAAGAGGCACAATCTGCCTCCGCGTTCGACATCTGTCTCTCCCCTACTTGAGTGAGCGATGCGTCCGCGTGGACAGCTGCTATACAATAATACATTTACATGTATTCGTCAAGTAAGAAGTGCAGTGAATTCTTATTACCGATCTTAGTGGTTAAACAAATAAAATTAAAATTTTCTTTTGAATAATGCAACCATTCCATTAGTATTTTCTTATGACGTTGTCACGTTCAACTATCGTCAGTAAACCGACTTTACAGACAACCGATTTTTTTTTATTGGTTTATTGACTGTTACGACAGCGACTGCCGTCTGACCTGGAGACGAAAGCCTGCGCCAGTGGCTCGTGGTAGCAGATGCACCGACTAGCAGATAAGGTTGAATTGTGCCCCGAAGGCTCCAGACTATAATGTATCTCTGTGTCCAATCTCATTCTGATCCTTACGTTATGGCGTGTTAGCAAACATATTAAATCTCATATCATCACCTATCTCATAAATATCACCTCATACACTAAAGAATTTCGCGATTGAGAAAAATGTGATCTATAGCAGATTTAATTAAGTCTAAGTATACTCAAGAATCAATAACACTTAAGGATCTTATCTATAATGGTAGTGTTATGTTGTGTGATGTACATGATAGTGTGTCCCGCAAATGAACATTTTCTTTTTCCAATGGGGAGGCTGGCGACCGATCGGATGATCTACCGTCGTCTACCCTTCATGTGTAAGCCATTTCATCCATTTCCCCTGGTCCTTGAACTAAATAGGAGAAATTGGTGCTTAGATTGTTCGCACGCGTATAGAGCATGGATAAAAGAATATTGATGAAACAGATTTATGAAGTGAAGATGTATGGGCAACTCGGTCAGGGTCGACCTAGGCATACGTATGTCGATAAGATCGAGGCCGTTTCAAAGAAAGAGTATCTTAAAAATATTTCGTGGAGATTTCCGCACGAAAGCAAAAAAAAATAAAGGTACCTGGCGAAAAGAATTATGAAAGTAGAAGCAGCGAAAGGTGTATACCTGGATCGTAGCAAGTGAAAACATATGGCCTACCCCAACGGGAATAAGGCGTGGCAATATGTGTAAGCGCATTTGAATGCTTACTTATAAATATATTAACGTTACGTCTGATGTGTCAAATGTTTGTTCTCGTGCACTTGGTTTGCATGGTATCTAAGAGTACCAACTCTAAGGACTTTTGGCTAAAATTGTGTACAAAACAATTAGTTTTTCTTGTTTCAGTATGTAGGTGATACGGGCAAAGGCGACTCGTACCTAAGCGAAGTAATCCGTGTTAGATTACATGGAGTCAGTGGCACTGGTAATAAGAATTTCGTTCAAGTTGTTATGAAATTCATGCCTTCTAGCATATCCAGAAAACTGACTTACCGATCACACGAGTTCTTCAAGAATGAAATCAACTTCTACGAGTTAATTCTTCCAGGATTATTAGAATTTCAAACCACGAAAAATGTTAAGGACCCTTTTCTCAAGTACGCAAAAATAGTTTTTGCTTACTCCGATGGTAGTAATGATGTCATTTGTCTTGAAGATGCCACGGTATATGGTTTTACTCCAGTGGCTGTTCGTCAAGAAGGCATAGATTTAGAACACTGCAGATTAACTTTGAAATCAATTGCTCAGTTTCATGCCTTATCCTTCGCAATGAAAGATCAAGAGCCTGAGAAGTTTGAGGTATTACAAAATTCGCCTTTGGAAACATACTACCATGACCGTCTCTGGGACTGGTACACTAGATTTTGGAAAAGAATTTCGGGTATTGCCATCGACGCAGTCGAAAAGGAATACCCAGATTCTATTTACGTTGAGAAAATAAAGCAATTTGCTGTACCAGAAAGATACCAAGACATGATAAATGCTGCTACGAAAACTATCGAAACTGGTGTGATATCTCATGGTGATTCTTGGACAAATAATTTTCTGTATAAATATGAAGATGAGCGTCCTGTCGATGCAAAACTTATAGATTTTCAACTAGCAAGATGTGCAACTCCTGTCCTGGACGTGTCCTTTATGATCTTCGCTTGTACTTCTCAAGATTTAAGAGACCAGCATTATGACGAGTTGCTGAAACTTTACTACGATACACTTTCGGAGCAGATCAAAGACCTGGGAAGTGATCCATCCAAGGTGTATCCCTGGGAGTTGTTTATGGCAGAAATTAAGAAGTATTCATATTTTGGCCTGGCTTTCAGTTTTGAGTCGACACCCTTCATCGTATTGGCTCCTGAAGATGCTATTAGTATGGAAATGGAGGTATGTGTATAATTTCATACAAAAACCGTGACCGTCAATAGAGAAATTGCAGCGATTTGTTATTTTCTGCGATTGCGAATTGGCTTGCCAAACATTGGATTGATTTAACTGAGAAACATTTTGTTCCTCAGTTAAATTAACTCGATTTTGGAAGAAAAAAGTGTTTCGGACGACGTAATTAGTACAGTGGAAAGATAAACGTCTTCGTTATTTTATAGCGTAATCGCATTAGACTGTTGTCAAAGGTAACGGAACTTTGATTTTTGGTGCAATACCCGCTCAGTGCAAATATTTGTATGCATGAATAGTCCATTAGTTACGGGCTAAGTAAAAACAAAGAAAAATAACGTATATTACAAGTTATAGCACTGTGTAATAATATCTTATGACATAACATAACATAACATAAACTCACGCCTATATCCCCGAAGGGGTAGGCAGAGGTGCTAGCACCCACATTTTGCCAGTTTATGTTTAGGTCCCAATGTAATAGGTGGCGAGCCTATTGCCATTAACCGGGCACTTATAAACCTGCGATAAATACACACATAACTTCGAAAAGCATCGAAAAGTCATTGGTGTGTGCCATGGTAAAACCTGGGATCGAACCCGAGACCTCGTCTCAGCAGTCGATTACCCATACCACTAGGCTATGTTTGTTGTTAAAATTATTATTGATGGTACGAACTCTTAAATATTGACTATCGTCTCATCATCATTTTCCGAGCCTTTTCCCAATTCAGTTGGTGTTTTTTTTTAAGTCTAACTACAAAGCGAACTTTTATATTTAGCACGAAGCAACTGCCATCTGACCTCCACAACCCACTGGCGATGTCGAAGTCTGTAGTTGCGCAGTTTTCGGACGTTTTAGGGCTCCAACTACCCATAAAGACTGCCATTGATATTCGTATGGCAACTGGGGCCGACAGCTTAACGTGCTCTCTGAGGCACAGAGCGGTCTCAATCTGTTAAGAATGGTCACCCATCCAAAGACTGACTTGGCTGGTATTGCTTAGTTTTACACATTATTTAACTTGCAAATTAATCTACACAGTTACTAATATTGACTATCGACTGACTGTAATTAATTGATTGTACATATTTATTTACTTTATAACATTAATTTATTGTGTATGTATTTACAAAAAAAAATGTATGTGCATTCTAGAACCCATAACACAAACTAGTTAAGCTATGCTTGGGTCTAGATAGGGCTGTGTAAAATTTCGTAGAATGTCTATATCTATCTATTTAACTTTTGACAGCGGCATCAGAACGTAACTGTTACATTATTCGTAAATGCGCGGCCCAAAAATATCTAAAATGCCTAATCATATTTATGTATCTACCCTATTTATAACCCATTAAACACACTAAATGTTACGCATTCATTGGTTACGAATTGGTAAAGCAAAGACATAATTATTTGATAAAAAATTAAGCTGTCAAAAGTTAAATAAATGGTTGGACAGAATACGTATAGTTATAATTAAGTATAAAGAAAATTACATCCTTATCTAACATACACGTTTTAAATAATTTTGTATTTATTTTCAGGGCGACAAGCAATTAAACATTGACGACGTGTGGCAGATAGGCAACTTCAAAACCAAGGAAGGTAGACTCAGAGAGGCGAACAACGTGAAACACTGTGTTGACAGGGAATACATATAAATACCTTACCTATCTACCGCCATCTAGCGAATTCAAGTTGAATTCGAATCGCACTATTGAAGTATTATGTACAACATTCCAAAATTAACCGTTGGCCCAACTTAACCTGTTTTAGTCAGTTATAATCCGACATAACCTCCCCCGCTAGGTGGCGGGGGGGTATCCGAGGGGATTTCCGCACAGGAAAAAGGGGGGGGGGACAAAGTGTCACGTGCCGTTTCCGGATCCGATTACGGGACAAATTTGTTCCATGGTAAAGTCCCCATCAGTATTACCTTAACACATTCCGAGTTACCATAGCTTTAAAAATACATGAAAATGATAAATTTATTTCTATGTAAATATCTGCTTTACGTACGTTTTATAGTAGGCCTACTGATCAGTAGATCCTCGCTTTTATGATGGAAACAAAAAAAGAAATGAAATGAAAGAGACATCACAACCCATTCTGCTACATCCTCAATTAGTTCACCTTCTGTACAAGAGATGGCGATAGGTAATTGTAGTGATTTAACTTTCTTTATCATAGTATAAATTATGTATAATTTACATATTTTAATGCAATATTAACGTTAAATCACGGACTGCGATGTTATATTCAGTAGTTACTAGTATTTTATTGATTCAGGGGTGAAGAATACCTTCAAGTGCCTCAATAATAAAATCAAATATAGGCATATAGTTAGGATAGTGTCCTAGTGATCATTAGTCGGGAAACCAAATGGTGATACCACAAATCACCCTGGCTCCAGAAAGAAAGATTATATTTGACCTATATGTATAGAAATGGGTGAAATAGCACACTCAGGTAAGGTTGAGCCTGGGTCACCGGCGTCCCCGTTGGAAATAATAAGAATATTATATCCGTCCCCATTACTACTAAACCGATTTTATTGAGTGATACGAGGGTCAAACTGAAAGTTCTTAGAAAATCAAAAACTGATTACATTAGCCAGTTATTAGTTTTATTATATCTTTTCAAAATATTGTCCATTCACGTCAATACACCGCTGCATGCGATGGAACCACTGGGAAAAGCACTTTGCCCACTCGTCCTTAGGGGTCTCTTCAATGGCATCGCGATACGCAGCCACCGCTTCTTCAGCATTCATAAACCGCTTTCCTTTAAGTTTTTCTTTAATTTTTGGAAATAAATAAAAATCACAAGGCGCGAGGTCGGGGCTATACGGCGGGTGACCCAGTAATTCAACGTTTGATGTCGCCAAATAGTCGATCGTTCGCTTGGCGGTGTGCGACGAGGCGTTGTCGTGGTGAAGGAGGATCCTACTGCGAGGTCGTTTCTCTCGAACTTTTTCCAAGACAAGTGGCAAACAATTGGTAGTGTACCATTCTGCAGAAACTGTTTTTTGATCCTCTAACACAATTGTTACGAAATGACCTATCCTTCCAAAGAACGAGGCCACCATTTTTTTTCCCGCACTTCGATCTCTCTTCACTTTAGTTGGCAACTCCTCGAAAGGAAATACCCACTGAGCAGATTGTCTTTTGGTTTCAGGATCATAACAGTAAATCCAGCTTTCGTCACCTGTTAGTATGTCGAACACAGCATTAGAGTCACCTCCGTTAAATCTTTCAATCATTTTACGGCACCAATCCACACGATGGAGTTTTTGAGCCTCAGTCAAATTATGAGGTATCCACCGGGCGCAAAGCTTCCTGACCGCTAAATGTTCGTGGAGGATTTTGTGCACTTGACTCATACCGATGCCTAAGCTTGTCCGAATCTGCTGATAGGTCACTCTTTTGTAAGTCTCTATCATACGCCGCACAACACAGATGTTATTTTCAGTCGTCGCCGTAGAAGGCCGTCCCTCACGTAAATCATCAGTGAGATTAGTGCGACCACGTTTAAACTCATTAAACCAGTTGTAAACAGTCGCACGAGATGGGGCTTCATCGTGAAAGGCCAATCGTAGTCTATCATAACTTTCTTGTTGACTTAAATGACATCGAAAGTCATAAAAAATCATTGCACGAAAATTTTCTCGTGTTAAATTCATGTTAACGTGACACAGACAATTTTCAATTTGCCGCCAAATCGTAAAACAAATGATAAATGAATGAAATATATACTCAGTAATATTGGCAAAGAGTTCTATTTTCAAATTTTAGAATTATTTTTTTATTATATTGTTTATAAGTGGCCAGTTCTAAGAACTTTCAGTTTGGCCCTCGTATATCGTTAGATTCCTCTTTATTGCACAAGTGACACTGGGTTTATTAAAGTTTAAAAAATAAATATGGCGTATTTTAGGCGCCAAATGTATGTTTTCAAAATTATATTCGCTGTTTTTTTTTCTTTTTGTGATATAAATATTATATTTGTTTAGCTATTAGCTAATCTTGACTTTTCTGAATGTCTGCTTTATTTCTTAAATGTAGACTGTATATGTTTTCAATTGTGATATAGCTCTCTGGCTGTAATTTTATGTAGATATATTTATTTTAGAATCTCATTCCAAGTTTAAATATGAGGTTTTTTTTTTAAATATTTATAAGAGTGACTTATAAAACACTTCCATTATATAACTTAACCTAATATAAAACGTGATTTAATTTTTCCAGAAAAATATAGATACTACAATATTCTGTAAGTTAATGAAGTTTTGCTATAAATTTAAATCAGAAAAAAGTCAACATTCATTATTTTTGTAGTTCATAAGAATTTCGGTAGATGACTCCTACGTCAGCCTAAGACGAGAATTTGCTCAGTTGGCAGAATATTACCTTAGAAAGGCACTGTCGCGTGTTCAAATCCCGACCTACATTTAGACTTTTTCCTAGTAAAAGGTTTTCTGTAAGTTATCGAACGATCATTATAAGTATAATTAGCCTACTGTAACAATCTCTAATATGTTTAATCTCTCCTATGCCATTGCCAGTTTATAATACACACAGTATTAGTTTGTTAAATTAATTAACATATTTTAAAATTATACTGGGACCAGTAGACTTCCTGGTAGAATGCCTATTAAAAATTCTTGAAATTTATGCACACTTACTATTGTTATAGTATTTTTTTTGTTTTTATACTTACTATAGCTCTGATGTTTTTTCTTTATTCTAAACTTAACATGTAGAAGAAATTTTCCGTGTTGATTTATAAGAATATCAAATTTAACATAGTCAAAAGCTCTCAAAATAATTATTCAAAAATGGAGCTTTGAATCTCATGTACCAACCACCCCATATACCAATCGAATTTCTTGGCATACATAGATCATTCCAGTTGATCACATCTTTCAACATAGATAAATCATACATGAATGTTACGTTATATTTATTACTCTTCATAAGATAGAGTTGCAGTATTTGTAATTATGTTATTAGATTACAATTTTATTCAATTTCTTGATTATTATATACAAATTAAATATATTTATTTTAAAACGTTTAGTTTAATTCCCGCCTTTTTATAAGTTCGAGTATTATATTAGTAAAATAACTACAAGGACGTGACATCCCTTGAAGAGTTTCTCTAACTACATTATACTTTCTTTATTGGTAGAACAGTACCTACAAAAAATTCCGTATTTGGACCTTCACCGAGATCTCCAGAGCCCAAGTTAACCTCACCTGCAAGGCGGTCTTCTCAGGGCTAAGGGGACAGTAAAAATCCAAAATCACTTTTAAGATTTCTTTTAGAAGAGTTGGCTTTTAACGCTATTGCCTAATCAGCCGGCCGAGGTCAATGCCGTATGTGATTGTGCAAAAGTGTGTCTGTTGTTTGTGTTTAAATAAAGAAAACATGCTCTACTACCATTCAGTTTCAATATCTTATTTATTATTCTTTACATTTATTATCAGAGACAGGTGGTCCGTCAACACAATCTTAATTATTCTCACTTATGTACAACCAAAATCTAACTAAATATTACTCATGCGTTCCTCATCCCAGTAACTTTTCTATAAGCACTAAAATGTTCTAGGTACTGGTAAATGGTATCTATTGGGGTGTATATTTCGTTCATTTTGCTCAGAAGATGTTGGGGCGGCTGAACTGGCACGTTAGGTCCGAGCAACCCTTGGAGGAATTCTCGCAGTAAGCCCCAGACGGCATTCGCCATAACACACGGCCGGTATTCTATCTGGAATATATAAAATTTAAATTCAATGAAGGTTTTAGTGATGGTTTTGAGTTACAGCTTACAGTGTCTTATGATGCACACTAAACGGTAGTATGTGCAAAATCTGTCATTTGCAGAGAGCATTGTTATCGAAAATCTAGGCTCCTTGCTTACTCGGTTCTGACCACAAAAATGCTCCCTTTGAAATAATAATGCTACATGCAGAAATGGCCCACACATTAAGGGTAAATTGTTCACCTGGTCACTGGGACAATTTTGTACAACATACATCATAATGGTTATTCTTTGTTTTTCTTTTTTTTATGCCACTCAGGTGGCAGAGAAGCTCACGGCCCGCCTGATAGGAAGCAGTTACCATGGCCTATGGAGGTGTACAACACCAGGGGCGTCACATTCGCCCTGCCGACCCTGTAAAAACCTTCTAATGCCGTTCTTGAAGAACCCCATATTGTACTCGCTTAGCAAAACCACAGCAGGGAGATCATTCCACAGCCTGAGGGTGTGCAGATTAAAGTGACTTTCATACCTGACTGTACGCACCGTTTCCGATTCGCAACGTGTGAGGATGAATTCCCTGTCTGTGGCGAGCGGTGCGATGATAGAATGTGGCCGTGGGCATCACATCATACAATTCTTCTGAACACACCCATTATAATGGGTGTGTTCAGAAGAAGGCGGTAGAAAAGGCACAGGGAGGCGATATTTCTTCTAAGGTTAAGAGGTTCTACACTGCCTGTAAGTATGGGATTGTCGACGATCCTCAGCGCCCGTCTTTGCACCAAGTCGAACGGGTCAAGTTGGTATGTAGGTGCTCCGGCAAAAAGGTGACACCAGTACTCCATCTGGGGCCGGACTTGCGACTTAAGAAGTCTTTGCTCCGCAGTGAAGTACTGCTTCGCCCTGTTGAGCACGCCAAGTTTCTTACATGCCAACTTGACCTTGTGTTCCAGGTGACTGCGGTACTGGACCTCACTAGAGATGTCGACACCCAGGATCCAGTTACATTTGGAGATTTTAAGTGGCGTGTCCAGAAATTGTGGCGTCACAATAAATTGGGTTTTCTTAGCGGTGAATGCCCATACTTGTGTCTTAGTGGGGTTGAGTCCACCCCAATCGAACACTCTTGAGAGAGTAGTCTCGATTTCAGACACTTTCTTCCACTGCGGCCGTGTATAATGCGTCCCAGGTACTGTCGTCCGCATTGTAATGAATGAAGTCATCAGACAGCATGTCATTGATATGCAGAAGGAACAGGGTCGGTGACAGCACAGAGCCTTGTGGTCCGAGCAGCTGCCGTCAACGACGGCTTGAATGCTTCTATTGGACAAAAAGCTGGCGATCCATTTGCAAAGTCCCTTGGGCAGTCCATAAGACGGCAACTTCGCAAGAAGGCCTCTGTGCCAGACCCGATCGAAGGCCTTCGCTATATCGGGGCTTACCGTTAGTGCCTCACCTTGACTCTCGATGGCTTGCGCCCAGCAGTGTGTGAGATACACAAGAAGGTCACCGGTAGAGCGACGGACGCCGAAAGCCATACTGTTGGTAGCTCATTGGATTGTTTCTTTCAAGGTATCTCAGGAGCTGTAATAAATAAAAAAACAAATATTTAGCTTACCTCAATAAGAATTCCCTTAAAATTTTGATTCATAGTGATGGATCCCAACTTCACACAAAAGTCTCCAAGTTCAAACCGAGGTCCTTTGCTCTCAATTTTAGTTTGTTTCTTTGAAGTATACTGGTGCGACAACTTCATCATGAGTAAGTCAAACAGGCCATCAGCGATGACGTGAATGTTCTTTGTACCACTTTCCAGGATAGAGAATACTGACGCAGGTTGTTCAGAGTTATGAAGTATGTGGACAGTTTTTGTGGTGCCTGGAATAAATAAGTGAATAATGAGTTAGTAATGCATGTATTGAGCCCAGGCCAACCTCACCAGCTAGCCATTACCCCTGTTGATTGTCATACAAGACTGGAGCAGGCTTTCCTGTTTTTGTTGGGAAGTCACATGGCAGTTGTTCTCATGAAAGCCCTGTTCTAGAATAAGGTCTAAGTGATAAATGGTAATTACCACCTCTTAATGTAGTGCCTAATAGTTACTATTCAAATAAATTACCCTCTCAAATATATCGCGGCTTGTACAGCTTATCAGCTAGACCTGCTGTCTTCAGAAATAGGTCATCTCAAGTTACAAGTAAATTTAGATATAACTACTAACCCATTTGAGGATGTGACAAGTAGCTCTCACAGTCTACCAGAAACTGCCCTTGCTGAGAAGCTCCCAAAGCAAGTATACGCTTTGTAAGCAATTCTATTACGTATGTACCAGTCTTGTTTTCCGGAACTGGATATTGCTGTAAACTACAATACAAAATATACTTAAAAAGGAAAGACTATATTCTTCAAGATAACGTGAAGGCTTTCGTAATAGCTATATTTACACCTACATTATGTTAATTTAAAGCCATGTTAACAATAACTTACACTGTAACACCCATGACTAGAAGTTTATATTGCCTCAAAACTAGTTCATACTCAACTAAAAGAACTACTTTTAGATGTTTTTGAACACTCCTAAGCAGTAGTAAACACAACTATAACTATTAGATACTAAAAATATTTCTATTATTTGTAAGTATACAATACAATCGGTTGATTGTAAATTGTAACTTTGTAAAGTAAACTCAACTCAGGATAAATTAGTAGAAATTAGACAGAAATCATTGTCAAATCCATTTGACATTTATACGATCAGTCCAAGAATTTATTTCATTGATATTTGCACTATAATCCATATAGGCAAAGATAACGTAAATATAATAATTTTGTACCCCCCGTGATAAAATGTGACTGGTGGTAGAAATTTGATGACACAAATTTGTCACAAAATTCGGCCGGGTAGGTACCACCGTGCACGATTGCGAAAAACCCTCCATAGTAATCCAATTTCGGTTTGATTGCGTTCAGGGGTCAGCAAGTGCATAGCCGGGCAGGTGGATTGTGGTCGCAGCACTAGTGGGACCGGTGGGTGTCACGCGGTGCTGCGACGACAATCCTCTTCTGATGAGGCCGTCAAGCTGAGTGCCACCATTGTTAACATGGTACATGTATGTAATGGTGACCCTCTTTCCTGAGACTTTACCTTCAGCTTACCATCAGGCGAGGTGAAGTCAAATTGACGTGTCCTAAATATAAAAAAAAAATTAAAAAAAAAAATTCAACAACCTAACTAGAAATACCGAATTTATTTTATGCCTAGGCCTAAGTTTTGTAATATTTATCATATCTTGCTTGTAAAAGAAAACAATCTAAACATATACAACCATATGGGATTGGGTATACGGAACTAATAGAAATAATCGACCAATGAGCTACAACCTTTTCACGTTTTAAACTTTATGCCAATACAACTTCACAGTAAGTTTAAGTATTGTTATTTTGAGTAATTTGTAATAATGTCATAAGTAGATGAACAGAATAGGCAATAGTAACCCTAGAACATAGGAAAAAGTTCAAAACTATCTATGTGTATACCGCCCGGCTTCCAAAATCCAAAAAGGCTCAAGTATCACGTCATTCATTACCAATTTATCATAAACAAAAACGTAATTGCTAACAAAATTTTTAACGTCATTGTTCAACGCTGGACCAATGGAATAACGACAGATAATTTCATGGGCAAATTTGACAAGTGCCGAGCCCCATTTATCTAAGTATTTATTTACATCAAAACCGATTATTTGGTCATTGCGTCCTCGAACGGGTCACTTGATAAATAAATAAGAGTTTCGTGTTTCTATTGCATCAGCGAACACCGCTAGTATTATATCTGTTGTACTTATAGTCTTGATGTAAACTGCGTGTTTAGAAATCAAAGAGTTTTGGTTGTTATCTAATAATTGGAGAACTGTTGAATGTTTGAAAATGATACCAGATAACGTGACGTTGATTGTAAAAGCGCCGAACCAGCAAATTGACGATCAAAATATAGAATGTCAATCATCATGGACCGTACGCCAATTGAAGGGGCACCTCGAAGAAGTTTATCCAAGTAAACCTGTAAGTATGATTCCTATAACATTCTTCTTGCGTCTTGTTCACCAAATTAGCACACACAAGTCTAGTTTTTAATATGATATCCACTTCCTGCATTGGCACATTATATTTATTTGTAATTTCTTATTGGTTACCTATTAGACAATGTATTTATGGTGAAACCTCATCATCATTTTAGTCATAGGATGTCCACTGTTAAACATAAGTATCTATCTAATTCCCTAAATTGGTAACAGGAGCCTAGTATCCATATCAGAAGGTGTCATTACAATCCACCAAAGATTTTTCATTTTTAATTCATAATCAATAACTCAAAGTGAATTCTTAGACGGGATTTCATCTATAAATAAATAAATATGTTTGATTTAATTTAAAATGCACCGCTATAACATAAAACTCAGTTTAGTAGAATGGGTTTTGGTGGTTATTCCAGCCTTAGTAATGTTTATTCTCCTATGTTGTAAACGTTATCAATGTAAATTTATTCTGAAAATCTCTAAAACATCAAAGAGTATCAAATAGTCAGTCAGTAGTCAATCAGTGAAGTAGCCGATATGTTCTAATAGAAATGAATTTACTGCGGATATGTCATGTTAACAAATAGAAGCCTGATTCGAATACAGCTTTATATGGATTTTTACGGTATTCCTACTGGAATTAATAATATGTATAGGCTTTACAAAATCAGTATGTCTCATAAGTGGAGTTTAGTTAAATAAAATACAGTTTACGAGCACCAATAATGTAAGGGAACATGTTATATATGTATATATATATATCCGCCGCGCGGTAGCCTAGTGGTATGGGTAATGGACTGCTGAGACGAGGTCTCGGGTTCGATCCCAGGTTTTACCATGGCACACACCAATGACTTTTCGATGCTTTTCAAAGTTATGTGTCTATTTATCGCAGGTTTATAAGTGCCCGGTTAATGGCAATAGGCTCGCCACCTATTACATTGGGACTTAACCATAAACTGGCGAAATGTGGGTGCTAGCACCTCTGCCTACCCCTTCGGGGATATCGGCGTGAGTTTATGTTTAATATATATAAAAGTTATCATTTCCATTTTGCTTATTTACAAAATGTAAGGTTAATCATAACTTGATTAATTTCATTGTTTATAAATGTGCTTATAGTCCATGATATTTTTAATTAAAACGTGTTTAATAGCATGCAGTAGTGTGGTGCACGTGAATTATTTATTACCAGCGAATGATCAACGGTGGCAATAGTAATAAATACAATGGCTGTGCTGTTTCAATTTGATTACTGAATTGGGCAACTTTTTTCTAACAATCTTCATAAGATTTTCGTAAAATTTGTCAGAAACCTTAAATAAAAAACCACTCAGTAAATAAATAATGAATAAATAAATATTCTACAACATTTTACACAGTGCTTTCAAGACCCAAGCTCTCTAGCTTGTGTATACATATTATACATAGAAACAACCAGACCAATGCAAATATTCATGCATACAAATATTTGCATTGAGCCAGAATCGAACCACTCGTAGCATTCGAATGCACTACCGCTTTGCCACAAGGCTTTCGGAGATTTTAACTGAATGGGATGTTTACAGCATAAAGCATTAAATGCCAAAATGTTAAATTAGTTGCCGCAGCGGTTTTTGGTCAATTCCCACTGTAAGAGCAGTGGTCAGCAGCGGCTTTTTGAGGCAAAATATTACAAACTATTTTGTATCTTATCTACGTGGCTTAGCTTAGTGGTTAAGGAGTCGACCTTGCGATCGAGAGGTCTCGGGTTCGAATCCTGGCCATTACACTACCAGCGTGAACCCACTCCTAACACAAGCAATTTAGCTTAGCTGGAGGGGTTAGGGGGAATATTAGTAATTTCGGTTGCTAATATTCCTTTAAAAAAAAAAAAAAAAAAAAACATAGTCATAGTCATTCAAAGGAAGGAAATTCTCTCTGCTTTTTCACTGAGAATTGTCCCGTAGGCTTTGCATTGATAAATCAGTCAGTTGGTCGGGATAAGTGTTAGATGGTACACATTAGCATAAAAACGGCTGATCAAGCCAGTATCTATTATAGTTTAAAATAGTATCTATCCAAAGTCCCTTACTATGCATATTATCAATGTTAATCTTACTCAATGCAATTATATTGGCTGATAACATTCAAACAAGCTATTAAAATGCGCCATACACTGTGTTACTAATGAATAATAAAAATATTTGCTGATAAAAAGATTTTATAGTTGATAATAATAATAGTTACCCATTAATTTCTACCTTTCATCGGAAATATTCTTTCTTTTTACTTACTCCTGTGTTTATATACTGCATGTTTTCCAGCACAAATCCCCCTGAATATAACATAGGTATGGTACGGCATAACTGCCGCCGCTGGCCGGCGGCGGCGGGGGGGTATCCGAAGGGATTTCCGCACGAAATAAGAAAAAAAATAGAAAAAAAAGGTATGTTATGGCATAGGGGTGTTCTTCATCCAACAGTAAACATGTAGCATGTGATACGCAATAATGAATTACAGGACCTGACTAACTGCATCACGGAAACACACCAGTATGAATCATTACACCACAAAGCAACTTCACCACAAGATCACTACACAATGAACAACTACCTACATAAATACTAAATCACGAAAATAAGAAGTATGAAAGCATACCTTAAGCTTCAAAGTGCAAGCTTGCCCGCATCTGGGATTAGCACTTGTATGGCGCCGGTTATCCATGACCACTTCTAAATTTAACCTCTAGATCTACACCCTAAGGGAATAACCTTATTCTTAGTTACTAATATCTTTGACTGTGGAATGTGAATGTAAACTCTGGCTGTGGAATGATCTCTCTGCTTTGGTTTTCCCAAGCACCTACAATATGGGGTTCTCTCCATCAGGTGGGCCGTGTGCTGGCGTGGGAGGCGCCGAGGCGTGACCTCGTGGCAGCCATCGGGGTGGGAGTCCTCTCGCTCGGCAGCATGATTGCGGCAATGGTGCGGAGCGCGAGCGCGTGGGCCGCCGCCGCCTCCTTCTGCGAGCATGTAATGCTCGCGAAGGAGGTGGCGGAGCGCGCCCGGGAGAGACTTAGAACTCTCCCGGTCCGCCGAGCCCGCAACTTGCTCGCCGCGCGTCGCAGGCAACTCAGGCGCCGGAGGTCGCTTAACGACCTCCGTCCTCCATGAGCGCAGGCCTGGGGGTGGCGGGTGAGGCCACCTGTCACCCCAGCAGAAGCAGGCCGGGACGGTGGGGCGACTAGCGCCCCTCCCCCAAACCGGGGCAAGACGGGGACACCGTGGTTCCCAAACCCGAGGGGGCCCATCTCGAAACCGGAGATGGCCCAGGGTCAGTCGGGGTGCGAGGGATATGCTCTATGGGCAACCTTACACCCCGGCGTCTGTAGACCCGAGACGGCGTGCGGTTTTAGTCGGTTCAAGCCCGACATAACCGCCCCCGCTGGCACGCGGGGGGGTATCCGAAGGGATTTCCGCACGAAAAAAAAAAAAAAAAAAAAAAAAAAGGTGGGCCGTGTGCTTGTTTGCCACCTAAGTGGTATGAAAAGAAAACATTTTTACACAAAACATTTAAACATTTTTTTTTTGATATGCTGCCAACCTTACACCCCGGAACCTTCAAGCCCGACATAACCGCCCCCGCTGGCCGGCGGGCGTATCCGAAGGGATTTACGCACGTAAAAAAAAAAGTTCAAAGAAATAAACATTCTAACTGTAGTTTCCCAATATATTTTTGAAAATCTTTTGTATGTTAGAAGAAACATTTCCAATTTTTTAAGGCTTTGTGATATACATAACGTAAATACTAGACATACAAACAATCTTGTGGTTTGTAATAGTCGACTCCACAAGATTAGTAATTCCTTTCAGGGTAACTGTATACGCTTCTACAACAAGCTTCCTAGTGAAATGAAGAATCTACCTCTTCATAAATTTAAAAACCAAATTAAAAGTAAACTCTGCCAAAAAGGCTACTATAAAATTCAAGACTATTTAGACGACAAACAAGCTTGGATATGAACTGTTTGCTCTCTCTCTATGCTACTCAAATGAAATATTGTACTTAGGTTAAGTAAATATGTTTGTAAATAGACCAAAAACAAAACAGCCCGCTGAGTTTCTTGCCGGAGCCTTCTCAGGACAGGGCCGCGTTTCGAACCGTGCACCACCGGTTCGAAACGGTTTTGCCAAACATTAGATTATTATTTTTTTATGACGTTTTGTAAGTGCCGTATTAATGGTCTATACAGAATAAATGGTTTTTGACTTTGACTTGACTTTGACTTTGACTTTGACTTTGACTATCTCGACCAAATTTGCCACGGTGATCAAGTAGACATTACTGAGTGTCGTAAGGGGTCGAATGTCCAGATCGGTCTTACCATCGAGGAATAATCACCGAAAATCCAAATCAATGGAAAAAGTCGACCGGTCACGTTGACCTATTGTTGGATAGGCAAATCTCGCTACGCTTAAGTTTGGGTTGATTGCCAAGCTGGCAACCGTCCTAGTTATCTGCATTGCCTGTCTATGTCCCGTTTCACGCGAATCAGCCATCTTTTCTTAAGCCCGCTAAAGACTTCTATATAATATTCATACTTTGAACTTTTCCTAACAAAGTTACTCCTATCTCTTCTCATACTATCGGTAGCTTAGTGGTTAAGGAGTTGACCTTACGAACGCGAGGTCCCGAGTTCGAATTCTGACCATTGCATTACCGTAGACCCACACGCAATTTGGAGCTATGAATTTAAGAGACAATACAGTACAGGTAATTTCGGTTACTAATATTCTTTTTGAAGAAAAAAAACTGTCTGTCGTGACACCGACACCGTCAAGTATTTCGAAATATTATGTACGTATTCGAATACCCTACATTTATTTCTTATCTATGTCGGTATGTCAAAATAGTTTAACTCAACAAGCACTTAAAATTAACATAGGTAATAAATAAATATTCTACGACATTCTACACAGCGCTTTCTAGACCCAAAGTAAGCATATAAACTATAAGATAACATATAAACAAGCTAGTTTATAAAGTATATAAACTACTAAACTATATATAGTAGCTAGTAACTATATATAACTATATATATATAACTAAAGTATATAAGCTTGTTTTATGAGTGCCAGAATGCGGATAAACATACTTATATACTTTTTTTTGTAAATACATACATATTAATAGAAACACCCAGACTAATGCAAATAGACATATTCATGCATACAAATATTTGCACTGAGCGCGAATCGAACCTCCGCCCCCTGTCGTAGCAGTCGAATGCACTACCGCTACGCCACAGAGGCCGTCATAAGACTTCATAAATATACATAATTGACTATAAATAGAAGACGAAACCATAATGGCAGTATAAAAATGTTGTCTAGAAAGTTGAGATCAAAAACATTATGGTCACGAAACTCACGGCTGTTGAACATTGATTTCAATTTTATTGTACTATTTTCACCTTTGTAGTACTCAACGTATTTAAACAACCATACATACATATAGTTACGCCTCTTTCTCAATGGGGTAGGCAGAGACCACATGTCTCCACTTGCTACGATCCTTGCAAGCACCTTTCGCTTTTATACTTTCATAATCGTTTTCATACATGCTCGCGGTTTACGGGTACTCTTGACCTGGTCTTTAGTATGTCCTCGATCTGATTGTACGGGTGCTTAGTCGTTTCATACCACGAGTTGTTCGTACCGCGGTTCGAACCACAGTATGAATCGCCTAATAAGCTTTTTTTTTTGTACTGGGGCGATTAATACTCCTGCCGAGCCCGCAACATGCTCGCCGCGCGTCGCAGGCGACTCAGGCGCCGGAGGTCGCTCAACGACCTCCGTCCTCCATGAGCGCAGGCCTGGGGGTGGCAGGTGAGGCCGCCTGTCACCCCAGCAGAAGCAGGCCGGGACGGTGGGGCGACTAGCGCCCCTCCCCCAAACCGGGGCAAGATGGGGACACCGTGGTTCCCAAACCCGAGGGGGCCCATCTCGAAACCGGAGATGGCCCAGGGTCAGTCGGGGTGCGAGGGATATGCTCTATGGGCAACCTTACACCCCGGCGTCTGCAGACCCGAGACGGCGTGCGGTTTTAGTCGGTTCAAGCCCGACATAACCGCCCCCGCTGGCCGGCGGGTCATCCAAATCCGTCGGCGAATCCGAAGGTATTTCCGCACGAAAAAAAAAATATTTTTTTGGGGCGATTAATACTGTGGCACTGAAAAAATAATAGTAACTGTGGTATGAAACGGCGACACGGGAATTCAACTCTGTTATTTACCGCACCATAAAGACTTGGAATTCTTCAATAATAATTCTTCCAACCTTGAGAGGAAACATAAACATAACATAACTTCACGTCTGTATCCCCGAAGGGGTAGGCAGAGGTGTATTACACACCCACGATTCGCCATTTATGTTAAGGTCCCAATGTAACAGGGGGCGAGCCTATTGCCATCTACCGGGCACATTATTAAGCGAGCGATAATTAACATTTATTAATGCACACATAACTATGAAAAGTCAGAGGTGTGTCTATTATTTCAAGTGAGGTTGGTTTGTACCCTGAAAATCATAATGAGGCCCCCTACAATCATACACCCAAATTAGTAACATCTAGATGGGTAGAATTTATTATTTGGACTACACTCATAACCGTCCATCAGTCAAGGTTAACCACAAGGGTAACCAATTAGACAAACCAGCTAAAAATACCTTCTTATGAAGTAGGTAGCAATTTTTTACCTGGTTCAGCAGCAAATAACTTTTTTTTTAAATTTCATATTGTATACACTTATATAAATTTGTTGATTCATGCAAACACGTAAGAACCGTTTAGATTTTAAGACGGCTTTGTAAAATTCTAGATTAGATTAGATTGAAGAGGAATCTATACAATTATAAAATTGTAAATTAGTTGTGTCTGTACATTGGAGATAATTTAAAAAAAAAGCTTGGGTTGTGTTAAATTAACGATACTGAACACAAAAAAAATGATTTTTGGAATTCTTATTCGCGATAGACGCAAAAACTACTGACCGGATTTTGATGCGGTTTTAGGTAGATTTCGATGAAATCGATCTACCTATTGGTTTCTTGACTACTGTCGAATTTAAAAAAAAGTCTTCATAGGAGGTCTAGTTATGACCCCCTGAGTCCGAAATGACCACTGGTCAAAAAGTTTATATATATATATATATATATATGTATGTATGGTTCCACTTCCCAAAATTTGCAGCACTCTCACGGTCGCATTTTTGCCCTGATCGCTTTCAAACTGCGGTCAAAAATTGCTTGGGTGTAAACTTAGTTTAAGTTCGTGAACGGGTGGAATCCGGCCTAAGGGGACGGTAGGGCCTCACTTTTTGTGAAATCAGTTTTTCCTCAAAATTTCACGTTCCATGAAAGATATACGAACCGTTCTAATTTTATCCCATAGTATACATGAATACCAACAACTTTTAATTATAAACCTATGAGATTAAAACTTTAACTAAAAGTGGAGGGGGGAAAAACCACAATTTTTCGGGAAAAAAATCATAACTTCTAACCGGTGAACATTCTTGCGTCGGAAACATTTTTAATCGATAGGCCATTTTTAAGTCTAAAATAAATGTCTGAAAAGTTTTTCGCTAAAAGTTACCGTTTTCGAGAAAAAAAAATTAAACATGTTAATAAAATAATATTAATTGCTTCACGAAATCTACCTGTGCGTTCCCCCTGCGGGAACAGATTTTTTCATTAGAAAGGTCTTGGTCAGACTTAAAATCTGCCGTAAGTATGTTTGTTTGATTCCAATTGGTTAACTAGAACCTGAGATATCACCAAAAAAGATAACCGGCCTCCGCGCGGGCGGAGCTGCGGGCATCAGCTAGTATAGATTTTGAATGATCACAACTTTGTGAATATAGATTAGACAATGTATTGTATCATCTCCTTCATGATAGGTAGGTAGGTGCCATTGCGCAGGTTTGCCTAAGACCGACGATAAACATACAGCCATAGAGCCGTTGACAACAGCCTGCTGTAAATAGGCATTTTGACTATATTTAAAATATTGTACCAATTGTTGTCATCCTAATAAAATGTACCGTAAAAAACATATTTTATTAATTTTCAATATAAAATAAGTTTCTTTTTTGTTAAAAAATCAAGATTCAAATCTCACTTTTTTTGAGATTTGATCACGTGCTTATAAACGCTCTGTGACGTCACACATAAGTAAACAGAATTTTCAATACAGGCTGTCTGCATTTCCTAGTGTTAATCGACTGGTTCAATTATTAATTACTAATAATGTTTCACTTTTATCTTATATATCTCAAAATAAACCATTATTTTTGCAACTAATTTCAATAATTATATAAACGTGCTTTAAGTCGCTTACTGTTTACTTTGGTGTGACGTCACATGTCACAGGATCCGTTATGGCGCGTACTTTTTAAATCAAACTTTAATATCGATTTTTATCGTAAATAAAACTTCTCAAAAACATATTGATGTAATCTGCATTTTTATGTTGTAATACATAATACAGAACTATTTTATCATCATCATCATCATCATCATCAACCTATTCTAGTCCACTGCTGGACATAGATCTGAACTATTTTATAGCAGAAGTCAAATACCCTATTATAGTGAGAGATGATGCAAGGCAACACTGAATCATCTGATACTCGTAATGTCCATGGCTGGTCTGTTAATGAATCCATTAATTGTCACTGGCTGTTTAATTACTACATATTAAAACAACACGGGTGCTCTTTTTCAATGTCTCCTTTTTATACCACTTAGGTAGCAGACTAGCACACGGTCTACCTGATGGTGCTATAATATTGTTCGCATACCTAAGACCATTTCACCAGGTTCCCTCATAAACATATACTCTTAAGAACCCTAGTAGGTTCAGGCACATAGTAGGCTTAAATTTCGCCTTTAATATTTTTGGTTCGAACTAGCCGCTTTGGATACTTATAAAATGTACAAAAATTTAAAGTACTTAGGTATATTGGAAGGCCCGAAATAACGGGGGGGGGGGGGTATCCGTAGGGATTTCCGCACGAAAAGAAAAAAAAAGGTATATTGGAAGGGGAATTTGGAATAGGAATATTGTTTTTTAATACTAGCCTGTTACAGCGGGTCAATCTGCGTGAAATACTGATCCCGTTCCCATAGGAAACATTATTTCCGGTCATACTCTACCAGTGTGCAGAATTATTGTCAAATCCATCCATTCGTTTTTTAGGGTTCCGTTGCCAAATGGCAAAAAACGGAACCCTTATAGATTCGTCATATCTGTCTGTCTATCCGTCCGTATGTCACAGCCACTTTTATCCGAAACTATAAGATCTATGCTGTTGAAACTTGGTGAGTAGATGTATTCTGTGAACCGCATTAAAATTTGCATACAAAAATAGAAAAAAAATAACAATAAATTTTGGGGGCCCCCATACTTAGAACTGAAACTCACAATTTAATATTTCATTAAACCCATACGTGTGTGGTATCTATGGATAGGTCTTCAAAAATGATATTAGGGTATAGGTTTCCAATATCATTTTGTTCTAAACTGAATAGTTTGCGCGAGAGACACCTTCAAAGTGATAAAATGTGTGTGTAACTGTAACTTCTAACCTCGTAACCCCCCCCCTGTAACTTCTAAAATAAGATAATGATAAAATAAAATAAAATATATGATGTACATTACCATGTAAACTTCCAACGAAAATTGGTTTGAACGAGATCTACCAAGTAGTTTTTTTTTAATACGTCATAAATCGTAAACCGCTATTTACCTTTCATTCAATCAACTCAAATATAAAATTTAAAAAAAATACATTATTATGTTACTAGCTGCCACGGAACCCTTAATGGGCGAGCCCGACTCGCACTTGGCCGCTTTTGTGTGATTGACTTTAAAAAACACAGTTTCTCATAATGTAAAATCGCATTATTTCAAGTAAACATAACTATAAGTGTTTAACTATGAACATCCATTCTGTTTAACTAGTAATAATTATTCATTACGAAACCGCTTCGCGACTTGTAGAGTTCGTACAGTGTCAATCGATTACCCACAGCCAACCTTGGACTGTGATACGAGAAATCTAACGAGCGTAATATTCGGGTCGGTCGCTGTAGCAGAAACAATACGTCTATAATTTTAAAGCATCCGATACCGTCTCCGTCTGCACTGGTTTGTATGAGTCAATGTTTTCATTTATTTTTGCAGACCGAGTTATTGGCAAAAATCTTGAACAAGTTCAAAAAGTTCACGCATGTCCACTAACTGGCCAACCAAGAACCATTAAATGGGCCGATCAACCAATGACGCGAGCCCTTTGACCCTCGTGATAAGTTTAAACTAGCTAAAAGTGGATGCTTTAGGAGAGCTCGCGTTTTTTTCTACCTAGTAATCATTTGGAAGGCAGTTTGAATTATTTTATGATTGATAACTGATAAGTTGATAACACATCTTGACATACATAACATAACATAACTTTACGCCTGTATTCCCGAAGGGGTAGGCAGAGGTGTATTACATACCCACGATTCGCCAGTTATGTTATTAGGTCCCAGTGTAATAGGGGGCGAGCCATCTAGACATGAATATAAATTATTATGTCAAAGCACATACTTTTTTTTTCGTGAAGTTGCCCATAAAGCATTTTCCTCGCACCCCGACTGACCCTGGGCCATCTCCGGTTTCGAGTTGGCCCCCTCGGGTTTGGGAACCACGGTGTCCCCGTCTTGCCCCGGTTTGTGGAAGGGGCGCTAATCGCCCCGCGGTCCCGGCCTGCTTCTACTCAAAGCCTTTACCTGAAAGTGTGATGTTTCTCAATAAAGTCTACCACGAAAATGCATAGATTGTGGAATACCGATAAGGCTCTCTCCACTCGCCCTGATAATGTATGATTGGTTGCTGGCGCACCTCCGCTGTCACGCCCCGCGCTTACCACCAAAACGACCTAAAAATGCGTGCTGCGTAACTAGATAGATTAGGGTTTGTGTCCACAACCATACGTAGATAGGTAAGTTGATATTAAAGTTATTTTATATATGTGTTATTATAATTGTGCAGTTCCCGATGTTTCGGTTGCTTTTCAGCAGTATATTAAAATATTTTCTATTGTCTCGTGTGTCATCATCATCATCATCATCTCAACGTTGTTCCTGGTTGCATCCGAGGCTTTGAACTAGGAGCCCAGCCCCAGGTTTGACTCAAACGACGTTTATGGTAGCGATTGTCGTCTGACCCTAGCCCCCTCCCCCGCCCTACTTCAAACAGGAAACCCTATACAGCCTTATCTTATACTTGTAAAATATTTTAATAATAATGTTTCTTGAAATAAAACTATTTTTAACGGATTCTATCGCGATTTATTTGATGTTATTAGGTAGATTTCGATGTGGGGTGTGTGTTGGGTAACCTCCTCGAGTGTCGTTCCGACTCCGATCCCGCTGCAGTCCGGGGGGAACGGAACCGGAGCGGCCGGTACACCCTGGGCGGCGGTCAATGGCTTCCCCTTTATGGGGTTGGCATTGATCGTCGGCGAATACCCAACGTGGCGGGAACACATCGCTCTCCGTACTCCTCTGCTTTCAGAGGAGACAGGATGAGCGATGGTGTTTGTGGCTGAGGCCACCATAGGATCCTAGGGGATCCAGGGGCGGGTTGGCCCACTGCTAACGCAGGGGCCGACGGGCACTTGTGCCGCCGCCGGTGAGAGAGGACTAGCCATCCTCTCGCGTTCCGTAATCGGCAGGTGATCAGCAACGACCTGACTGGTGGCTCCAGAAGGGTACGCTGTGAACTTGCTGACCGGAGGGCTTGCCTTTATTGGCCGGCCCACGACAAGGAAAAGTCTATAACACCCGACAGCAAAGTCGTAAAACCCTATGGATACCAGCCGACCTCCATAGTATATAGGCTTATCCAGGTGCAGGGGGCTCCGCCTGGATGGACCACCTTTCCCCCATACTCGTGGGATAAGATATGGACACATTAATTAATTCATTGAATAAACCGGACCGATCTATCAACAACAACAAAGGCTTACACAAAACGGATACCGAGAATGACGGAGTCTGCGCGGAGGTCGCGCAGCACTCAGGCGTGGAGGGGACGCCAAACACCACGGCGGTGTCGGAGAAATTCGACACCGCCAACGAGCGAAGTAGGGCAAGTAGCCCGGCGGGTCTGGGCGTGCAGCGGACCCGCAAGCGCAGGAGGCGCGCAAAGGCTCGGGCGGGGGAGGACGTGTCGGATGAGGACTTTACCCTCACCGGGACGACCTCCTCCTCCAGTAGCGACGAAGCCTCAAAGCCGGCATCCAAGGTGGCTGCTGGCCGCCGAGGGGCGCGGGGTGGCGTGAGGGGTGGTGGACAATCCACCCGAGCTCCCTCGGCTCTTGGAAGGGCCGTGGGAAACTCACCGCCGAGGACTTCCACCTCGGCGGTGTCGTTGTCGGAGCCGTGCGGGAAGACGCGGTCACTCCTGGAGAGACTCCAGAAGGTGGCTGCGTCGTCCCAGGGGTCCCCGGACCCTCAGCAGGAGGAGATGCTGAACATTGTGTTCGGCATCGCCTCCGAAAACGAGGCTCTCGCGGCACAGCTGGCCGAGTCCCGTCGAGAGACGGCTCGGCTAGCTACAGCTCTGGAGGAGCTGAAGAGGTTGGTGGCGATCTCGGCACAGCCAGCGCAATTGGCGCAACCGGAGCCGCCGGCGAGGGTTACGCGATCGACGCGGTCGACGCAGCCGGTGCCGGCGAAGTCAACGCAGGCGGAGCAGCCGACGCAATCGGTGCGGCGGCCGGCCCAATCACCACCGGAGGAGCCCTGGGTGGCTGCTACTCGGGCGCTGGAGGAGAGGATGATGAGTCGGTTGGAGGCCTTAGTGGACTCCATCCGCCGTCCGCCTCTAGCGCCACCGGTGGCCAGCTTCGCGGCTGCAGCCCGGAAGGGCCCCACCTGCCCGGCTGCGAGTGCGCCCTTGCCGGAACCGGCACCTCGGCCCCCTCCCACTGAGGGTAAGGGGAAGGGCAAAGGTAAGGGGAAGGGCAAGGGGAAGACGTCCCCAGCCCTGGCCCCAGCCCCAGCCCCAGCCGTGGTTCCGGCTACCTCCACCCCATTGGAAGGGGGCTGGGAGGTGGCTGGAGCCAGTAAGAAGAGGCGGAAGGCCGCCAAAAAGGCCGCCAAAAAGGCCAGGAGGGCCGCGGCCGCCGCGAAGGCAGCACCGGGGAAGCTCCGTGCCCCTCGAACAACGGCCGTCGTCGTCACTTTGACGGCGGAGGCAGCGTCGAGAGGCATGGGGTATGCCGAGGTGTTGGCCAGGGTAAAGGCCAACGTGGACCTCAAGGCCCTCGAGATCCCGGGCGTCCGGTGCAAGAGCACACGGACGGGAGCCCGGCTTCTTGAGGTCCCCGGCGCCGCCAGTGGCCCCAAAGCCGACGCCCTAGCGGCTCGGCTTAGGGAGTCATTGGATGCAGCCGACGTCCGGGTGTCCAGGCCCATTAAATGCGCAGAAGTGCGCATCACGGGCCTGGACGACTCCGTCACGGCTGAGGAGCTTAGGCTCGCCGTGGCGGAGGCCGGGGACTGCTCCCCGGACACAGTGAAGGCCGGAGCTATACGCTTCGGCCGCGGTGGACAGGGGGCAGCAGTTGTCGGCTGCCCTATCGCGGCGGCCCAAAAGGTCGCAGACGGGCGGAGCCTCCTGGTGGGAGGCTTCCTGAGGGCGCAGGCACGGCTCCTGCAGGCCCGACCGGCCAGGTGCTTCAGGTGCCTGTCGGTGGGCCATGTGGGGGTGCACTGCACGGCGGAGGTAACGGCGGGTGACCGCTGCTTCCGCTGTGGCCAGCCCGGTCATAAGGCCGGCTCGTGTAGCGCCCCGTTGCACTGTTTTAGATGTGCAGCGGGGGGCAAGCCGGCTGACCATAGGGTTGGCAGCAAGGCCTGCGCCGGAGGGGAGCCGAAGCCGGGAGGCCGGCCTTCCGCCTCCAGTTCACAGCGGGATGCGGAGATGGGGGTTCCATAATGGATCCTCAACTCCGCATCCTGCAGGTGAACGTTGGCCACGGTGCCCATGCTCAGGATCTTCTGCGCCAGAGCATGGCACAGTGGGCCATAAATGTCGCCGCTGTCGCCGACCCATACACCCACCGGTTCCTCGGGCCTACCTGGGAAACCGCGCTGGATGGGTCGGCGGCACTGGTGCACAACCCTGCCGCCGGCAGCCCCCCTCTTGCCGTCGTTGCAAGGGGACCCGGCTGCGTGGCGGCAGCGGTTGGCGACATAGCGGTCGTGGCCGCTTATATCACGCCGAACCGAGACCAAGCTGCATATGAGCAGTGGCTCCGTCAGCTGGCCGTCGTCGTAAATGCCTGCCAGCCCCGTCCGGTCCTTGTGCTCGGGGACTTCAACGCCTGGTCGTATGCCTGGGGTTCCCGACACGAAAGGGGCGCGACGGGGCATAGAGGCAGGGCACTGGTGGACTGGGCCGCACGACTCGGCCTAGTCCTCCTAAATCGGGGAGCCGTGGACACGTTCGTGACCTCGAGGGGTAGCTCCATCGTGGACCTATCGTTCGCGAGCCCCTCGTTGGCGCGACGTGTTCAGGGCTGGCGCGTCGTTTTGGGGGAGGACACAAGTTCGGATCACCGATACATTCGGTTTGACGTGTCCCCCCCTGCGAGCGACGCGCCGGCTGCACCGGCTCCACCCGAGCCACGTTGGGCGCTTAAGCGACTTGATCGGGAGCTCCTCCTGGAAGCCGCCATCGTACAGGCCTGGGCCCCTGCGCCGGACAGGCCTGTCAGCATAGACGATGAGGCGGAGTGGTTCCGGGAGGCCATGACCCGTGTCTGTGACGCGGCGATGCCTAGGGCTCCGCCCTATAATCCGAGGGGTCAGGTCTACTGGTGGTCGTCGGAGATCGCGCAGCTCAGACGGGGCTGTGTGATCACGCACCGCCGGTGGGCCCGATTCCGTAGGAGGCGTCGCCGCCCCGCAGATGCGGAGGCCCGAGAGGCGGAGTTGTACGAGGGATACAGGGAGGCCAGACGAGCCCTCCGAGCGGAGATAAGGCGTTCCAAACGGGACGCCTTCCGCGAGCTGCTGGCGACACTGGAGCGGGACCCTTGGGGGCGGCCCTACCGGATGGTGAGGGGCAAGCTGCGCCCCAAGGCCCCGCCGTTAACCCGGTGTCTCCAGCCGGATCTGCTCGGAGGAATTGTTGGCTCCCTGTTCCCAGCGCGGGCGGTGGAACATGTTCCACCGCGGATGACTCCGCCTCGGTTGCGCATGGCGCCCGACGTGGAAGACGACGACGTGCCCGAGGTCACTTGGGTAGAACTAGAGCTGGCGGTGAGAAGGCTAAGAGCCAAACACACCGCCCCGGGACCCGACGGCATTCCAGGCCGAGCGTGGGTCCTAGCTCTAGTCGACGACGCTCTCGAGCCCCGACTGAGAGGGCTTCTCAGCGCATGTTTGGAGCGAGGCCAGTTTCCGAAATTGTGGAAGACGGGGAAACTGGTCCTCATCCGAAAGGAGGGGCGCCCGGCGGACTCGCCGTCCGCCTACCGGCCCATAGTGTTGCTCGACGAGGTGTGCAAGCTCTTTGAAAGAGTAATTGCGAAGCGCCTCGTCGAGCACCTCTCAAGAGTGGGGCCGGACCTGGCGGATGGCCAATATGGCTTCCGCCAGAGGCGCTCCACCGTGGATGCCATCATGCGCGTGAGGGCTCTGGCGGAGGATGCAGTAGCCCGGGGTGAGGTGATGTTGGCGGTGTCCCTGGACATCGCCAACGCGTTCAACACCTTGCCCTGGAGTTGCATTAGGGAGGCGCTCGTGTATCACGAAGTGCCTCTCTACCTCCGCCGCATAGTCGGGGCGTATTTGACGGAGAGAGCCGTCATCTACCCAACAGTGACCGGTCTCGGTCGGCGTGAAATGTCGTGCGGTGTTCCACAGGGATCGGTCCTGGGGCCGCTCCTGTGGAACATCGGATACGACTGGGTGCTTCGCGGTGAGCTCGTAGGCGGTGCCGCCGTCACGTGCTACGCGGACGACACGCTCGTGACGGCGTGCGGGGCGACGTACCGCGAAGCGACCCGAAAGGCCACGACCGCGGTTGCCCAAGTCGTTAGGCGGATCCGGCGGCTGGGTCTCGAGGTGGCCCTGCATAAAACCGAGGCCCTGTTCTTCCATGGGCCTCGGAGCAAGCCACCCGAGGGATCCAGTCTCATCGTGGGAGGAAATCGCATCGGCATCAAGCCCCAAATGAAATATTTGGGGCTCGTGCTCGACGGCCGATGGGACTTCGGAGAGCACATCCGAAGTCTGGCCCCCAAATTGAAGGGCACAGCTCTTGCTCTGGCTCGGCTGTTGCCCAACATGAGGGGGCCCGATGACTCCTGCAGGAGACTCTACGCGGGGATCGTGCGGTCCATGGCCCTGTATGGGTGTCCAATATGGGCGGAGGCCCTGAGGACCAGAACTGTGCAGATGCTGCGCGCTCCGCAGCGAGTTCTGGCCATCAGGGTCATCCGAGGGTACCGCACGATCTCCTTCGAGGCGGCGAGTCTCCTTGCCGGAACTCCGCCATGGGACCTGGAAGCGAGAGCCCTTTCGCAACTGTACCAGTGGCGAAAGGAGGCGCGGGAGCAGGGATGGAACCCCGAGCCTCGAGAAATCGAGGCCGTGCAGTCCCAGCTCCGCCAGGCCATCGTGGTGGAGTGGAAGGAACGACTTGGGCAACCAAGCGCAGGGCACGCCGCAATAGCGGCGGTAAGGCCCATCATGGAGGATTGGCTGGAGAGGCGACACGGAAGCCTCTCCTACCGACTGACGCAGGTGATCTCAGGGAAGGGGTGCTTCGGGGACCACCTGCATCGGATCAGGAAGGAGCCAACGCCTGAGTGTCATCACTGCGACGCGAGCGAGGACTCAGGGCTGCACACGCTGGCGGACTGCCCGGCGTGGGAGGCGCCGAGGCGTGACCTCGTGGCAGCCATCGGGGTGGGAGTCCTCTCGCTCGGCAGCATGATTGCGGCAATGGTGCGAAGCGCGAGCGCGTGGGCCGCCGCCGCCTCCTTCTGCGAGCATGTAATGCTCGCGAAGGAGGTGGCGGAGCGCGCCCGGGAGAGACTTAGAACTCTCCCGGTCCGCCGAGCCCGCAACTTGCTCGCCGCGCGTCGCAGGCAACTCAGGCGCCGGAGGTCGCTTAACGACCTCCGTCCTCCATGAGCGCAGGCCTGGGGGTGGCGGGTGAGGCCACCTGTCACCCCAGCAGAAGCAGGCCGGGACGGTGGGGCGACTAGCGCCCCTCCCCCAAACCGGGGCAAGACGGGGACACCGTGGTTCCCAAACCCGAGGGGGCCATCTCGAAACCGGAGATGGCCCAGGGTCAGTCGGGGTGCGAGGGATATGCTCTATGGGCAACCTTACACCCCGGCGTCTGTAGACCCGAGACGGCGTGCGGTTTTAGTCGGTTCAAGCCCGACATAACCGCCCCCGCTGGCACGCGGGGGGGTATCCGAAGGGATTTCCGCACGAAAAAAAAAAAAAAAAAAAAAAAAAGGTAGATTTCGATGAAATCGATCTACCTATTGGTTTCTTGGCTACTGTCGAATTTAAAAAAAAATTCTTCATAGGAGGTCTAGTTATGACCCCCTGAGTCCGAAATGACCACTGGTCAAAAAGTTTATATTTATATATATATGTATGCATGGTTCCACTTCTCAAAATTTGCGGCACTCTCACGGTCGCATTTATGCCCCGATCGCTTTCAAACTGCGGTCTAAAATTGCTTGGGTGTAAACTTAGTTTAAGTTCGTGAACGGGTGGAATACGGCCTTAGGGGACGGTAAGGCCTCACTTTTTGTGAAATCAGTTTTTCCTCAAAATTTCACGTTCCATGAAAGATATTCGAACCGTTCTAATTTTATCCCATAGTATACATGAATACCAACAACTTTTAATGATAAACCTATAAGATTAAAACTAACTAAAAGTGGAGGTGGGAAAACCAAAATTTTTCGGGAAAAAAATCATAACTTCTAACCGGTGAACATTCTTGCAGTCGGAAACATTTTTAATCGATAGGCCATTGTTAAGTCTAAAATAAATGTCTGAAAAGTTTTGCTAAGTTACCGTTTTCGAGAAAAAAAAAATCAACATGTTAATAAAATAATATTAATTACTTCACGAAATCTACCTGTGCGTTCCCCTTAAGGGAACGGATTTTTTTATATTTTACATTGTACCCGACGTTTCGGTTGCTTTTCAGCAGTCATGGTCACGGGGAGACTAAAGATGGTTGTTGTCTTGTAGTTTGAAGTGTAAGTTATCTCAAAGTACCCGAACTATGTTGAATTGTTGGTGTTACTATTTACGCAGAATGAGCTCAGCGTCATGAAGTCTTGTTGTAGTTTGATTTTTCTTGGAATTAATTAAGTAAATGACTGGGTCCCAAGCTGGAGGTACATTCCAAACTGAGAGGGACCCAGTCATTCACTTAATTAATTCCACGTCGGATGAAGCGATTTCAATTTAGTTTTTTTTTAGGTAGATTTCGATGAGGGGTGTGTGTTGGGTAACCTCCTCGAGTGTCGCTCCGATTCCGATCCCGCTGCAGTCCGGGGGGAACGGAATCGGAGCGGCCGGTACACCCTGGGCGGCGGTCAATGGCTTCCCCTTCACCCCTTCATAGGGTTGGCATTGATCGTCAGCCAATACCCAACGTGGCGGGAACACATCGCTCTCCGTACTCCTCTGCTTTCAGAGGAGACAGGATGAGCGATGCTGTTAGTGGTGAGATGGCCCAGGGTCAGCCGGGGTGCGAGGGATATGCTCTATGGGTAACCTTACACCCCGGCGTCTGTAGACCCGAGACGGCGTGCGGTTTTAGTCGGTGCAAGCCCGACATAACCGCCCCCGCTGGCCGGCGGGGGGGTATCCGAAGGGATTTCCGCACGATAAAAAAAAAAAAAAAAAAAAAAAAAGGTAGATTTCGATGAAATCGATCTACCTATTGGTTTCTTGACTACTCTCGAATTTAAAAAAAAATTCTTCGTAGGAGGTCTAGTTATGACCCCCTGAGTCCGAAATGACCACTGGTCAAAAAGTTTATATATATATATAATATATATATGTATGTATGGTTCCACTTCCCAAAATTTGCGGCACTCTCACGGTCGCATTTTTGCCCCCGATCGCTTTCAAACTGCGGTCAAAAATTGCTTGGGTGTAAACTTAGTTTAAGTTCATGAACGGGTGGAATCCGGCCTAAGGGGACGATAGGGCCTCACTTTTTGTCTTTATCCCATAGTATACATGAATACCAACAACTTTTAACTATTAACCTATAAGATTAAAACTTTAACTAAAAGTGGAGGGGGGGAAACCAAAATTTTTCGGGAAAAAAATCATAACTTCTAACCGGTGAACATTCTTGCTGTAGGAAACATTTTTAATCGATAGGCCATTTTTAAGTCTAAAATAAATGTCTGAAAAGTTTTTCGCTAAAAGTTACCGTTTACGAGAAAAAAAAATTAACATGTTAAAAAATAATATTAATTGCTTCACGAAATCTACCTGTGTGTTCCCCCTGCGGGAACGGATTTTTTTTATTAAAGGTGAGTTACGGGCGAATGTTTAGAGACATCTTTGATGAAAAGCGGTTGAGTCGTTTTAAAGTTGTGGGGGGTGAAAGTGGGGAAGAATAACCGAATGTCTGCAAATATAATCGAGTGGGGTCTCAAATGAAAGCGCATCACGTGCACATTACAAAATAATAAGTTCAATGAAAATCGGTTGAGCCCTGAAAAAACTCTGGGGGTAAACGTGGGGAAAATACCCAATATCTGCAAATATATTTATGTGTCAGGGGTTTTTTTGAAATTTTTAATTTATATATTATTGGGCAGCGGCTTAGAGTGAGAGAGTATACACCGTGAAAAAGTTCATCTCTCTGAATAGCTTGATGGTAGGCACGCAGTCATTTAAAGGTAATTCTAATAAACAGAACACGTCTTAAAATAGTCAAGTTCTCTAAGTAAATGGGTGTGGCCACCACGATCCCCTAACCCGATCTCCCAGGGGATCCCAATGAACTCGTCGGTTCACCAGAATCCCCTTGAAATAAATTTTATAAAGATGTTATTACACACACAGAATCGATCATATAGCTCAATGGTATCGGTCTTGAATGTAAAGACAAAATAAGAAAATTGCATTCTCGACCAATTCGAGATATAATTATGATAAATGTTTTTATCCCTTAAAGAACAAAGGTATAGGTTTGGTAGCAAAGGTATACCATCACTGAAAACAAATATTAAACACTGATAGATAATGTAATGTCTGATTACGTAATAAACTATAAATAGGTAAATGATTAGATTATGATTGATAACGCCTAGAGTCTTGTGAACTTCATTAAAAGAAACATACGAAGAAAACAAGCATAATACATGCAAAATTGTTTTACCATAATAACTTCATTATATTATTATTAATTATTTCATTTTATGACTATTTCATGATATTATCGAAAACTTACGTGAATGTCACACATTGATATAAAACTATTTTTAACGGATTCTATCGCAATTTATTTGATGTTATTTTATATTTTACATTGATCCCTTGACCATAGCTGCTGAAAAGCAACCGAGACGTCGGGATCAATGTAAAATCAAATAAATCGCGATAGAATCCGTTAAAACTAGTTTTATTTCAATGATTGACTGTTTCATTTAATTTCGTAAAGCGTAGTGACTGTCTAAAGCAGGAAACATATCGTGGGCTTCTAACTAAATAAAAATACGCTCTCCATTTTGACCCTACCGCCAAGGAAGGGTTATGTTTATGAATGCTTTAATCATATAACGAAACACATCTAGAACTTTTATTTTCCAATGCTATTCAGACAGATCTGATAAATACACACAGGTGTGTTAGGACTTATGACTGGAGTCGAATACCGTTAAGTAAACAAAATCGTATCTTTGCTTATAAGCTCATAAAACTTGAACCTGCGATATGTTAAACATAGTTCACCAAGCTTATAGTCTTGTCGCCAAGTTCAAAATGGTCTTAAATACAGCTCATAAAATTAGGTGTAATACCTTTTTTTTTGTATTTTTTTTATACCTAATTGTATTCGAAATGACGTCTAGAAAAATGTGCCAGAAACTTGTATTAGCACAAACAATTGCTAAATTTGTAAACAATTAATTATGAAAAAAGGTTTCATTTCATTTTTCGCTAATATTTCATAGAATATTAATATTTTAGAGTTTTCAAAAAAAGATTCCTAAAGAGGAGGAAATTTCCAATACAAAACTCCCAGCTTCCGGAACTCTATCTCAATTATTTATTATTTTAATTTAACGCTGAAAATGGGTCTCCGCGCGACATTTTTAGGTTGCACGCGCGGCGTCAAAAGCGGGTATTTGTTACCCATTTGTGTTTTTAAAGTATAGATTAATTTTTTGAATTAAAAAAAATGTATGAACAATGAAAAAAAAGTTGTTTTAAAGTAAATTTTTCAACAAGTTGAACAATTTAAACTAACAAAATTTTCTCGAACTTTCGTCTTCATTGTAAATGATAAAAAATTATTATAATTTTTTTTTAAATTAAATATTTATTATTAAATTTAAATTTAATTAAATTTATATATAAATGATAAAATTGCTTAAATAATTGTCGTAAAAATGTTTCACTTCGTGGAGCCTTTGTTATATACATACTTAACAAGATCACGCCATAAATTTGAATAAAATATTCATACTTTGTTTATAATCATTTTTGTACTGCCCACTGTGAACGCTTATCACGCCCTAACAATACTACACTAGCACTATTTACACTGATGCTATTGTTTTTGCCCCTCACGTGACTGATAGTTGTTATCAATGTGTAAATGATATTTTTCTTTCACAGAAAACAGACGAGCAGAAAATAATATATTCGGGCCAGCTTCTAGACGACAGCACGATATTAAAAGACGTTCTGCGAACCTATGAAAGCCAGATTGCTCACACGATGCATCTGGTCTGCACGCCAAGTCGTAGGGTGGAACCTCAGCCAGAGATCAACACAGATGGACTGAGGCGGCGAAATGTCGAGACTACAAACGAGGCAGAGCCTGAAGCGCCGACGGAACCACCCAGACCAGAGACCAGACAGAATGACCAGAACCACAACGTCGAAATGCAGAATTATCTGACTTCCTTCGTGAATAATTATGGTAGGGTACCACCGTACCCAAATTATAACTTTGGGGAAGGATATTTGCCGGTACCGAACGATCCTGCTCAGTTGGCGAATCAAATGATGATGATGCAGCAGGCTTATTTGCAATATATGCAACAATATGCGAACATGTAAGTACGTCACACTTCGTGATATGCTGTTAATGAACCCTTGTACAGTACTGATTGGGTCTATTATAGGGCTCTATAAAGACCTTCGGGGCCAACCCAACCTCATATATATAAATATATATATATATATATAAGGTGTCACAAAATTAGATCTCTGAATTTGGTGAGATGACTTGTATCGACAAAATATGTATTTGAAACACAAAGAAAATCCGGTAATATAAAAAAAAAATATATATAAAAATGAAAAAAAAATACAGTGTGCTAGTCACGTGACGCGACGAGCACACGTGACGCTGGTCGCGATTTACGTATTTCCCACACATCCGCTTGGAGAATACTGCGAGGAGAAGGACTGCACGCCTACCACATGCGTCGCGGACTCGTCGCGTCACGTGACACTGGTCGCTGGTGGTGTTTTTTTTTTCATTTTTTTTTTTTTTTTATTTTACCCGATATTTTTTTTTGTTTCAAATACATATTTTGTCGATACCAAGTCATCTCACCAAATTCAGAGACCTAATTTTGTGACACCTTATATATAGATTTTTCATTGGATCACTCACATCTTTTCCTTAGAAGTCTGCTTAACTAAAAACCTATGTTAGCATTACCAATAGGTAATATCTCATTGTACAACGCTTCATTGCCCTTTGACGACAGTTACATCCGCTGTTTCGTGAGAGGCCCGTAACCGTGACGACCGCGCTGATTGAGCTAGAAATGATGCTGTTGACAGATGTATCAATAGGAAAATCTAAATAGGTGTTTTTTTTTTAAATGTATATGCGTGTATAAAGCTATATACGTTTAGTCACGGTTGCATCCGAAACTTGCACTTTAGAGCCAGGGATCTGTTCTCCTAATCTGATTTGGCTAATTTTTTTTTATACCACTACTAAGGTGGCAGACAAGCACACGGCCCACCTGATGGGAAGCGGTTACCGCGGCCTATGGACGTGTGCAATACCAGTGGCGTCACACTCGCGCTGTCGACTCTGTAAAGGAAAGGGGATGGGAAAGGAGTTTGGGCTCCGGCACTCTCACTCACCAAACGGAACGCAACAGTTGAAATACTATTACTTGGCGTCGATATTCTGTGAGAGGGTGGTACTTCCCCGGTCGAGTCGGCCTTTCATGTAACGGCCAAAATGAAAAAAAAATGTTTATATTGGACTTGCGGGAACGACTACCATCTGACTCCCCAATTCCAAGAAGACAGCCTATGCCATAACCTTGTTCATCTACCGGCAGGTGTACCGGCCTATAGGTGTGGTTGACCCATCGGTCCATTTTGTCATGAAGAGTTAAAATCGATTTGTGGAGCTAGTACTCTTGGGTGTTTGGGGCTCCACCAAGAGCTCCACGGCCAAGACAACCTCACCTGCAAGCTGGTACACCAGCTGATTGACGGTCGAGGGTATAGCGCATGCTTTCCTCTCGGGGTCGGTGGGGCAGACGGCAATCCAGTCAACAAGGAGCCACTGAGGACCAGGGACTTAAAACACAACACACTTACATAATTATATGGGTTACACTATGAAGTGTTACACTTATAAAAATGTAGTATTGAATATTGAATCTGTTAATGGTTAGCACTTTCAATTGTGTAACAGTAATATTTGATATATGTAACGATATTAATCTGTTAACAGTGTTAATAAGTGTTAATTGAAATAACATAACGTAACATAAACTCACGCCTATATCCCCGAAGGGGTAGGCAGAGGTGCTAGCACCCACATTTCGCCAGTTTATGTTTAGGTCCCAATGTAATAGATGGCGAGCCTATTGCCATTAACCGGGCACTTATAAACCTGCGATAAATACACACATAACTTCAAAAAGCATCGAAAAGTCATATATAAACCTTTTATTAATAAATTCTTGTTTAAGTTTGATTAAACAGACTTTTTCAATTTGTCAAATTTAGTTACTGGTGTGTGCCATGGTAAAACCTGGGATCGAACCCGAGACCTCGTCTCAGCAGTCCATTACCCATACCACTAGGCTACCGCGGCTTTTATAATATAAACTCACGCCTATATCCCCGAAGGGGTAGGCAGAGGTGCTAGCACCCACATTTCGCCAGTTTATGTTTAGGTCCCAATGTAATAGGTGGCGAGCCTATTGCCATTAACCGGGCACTTATAAACCTGCGATAAATACACACATAACTTCGAAAAGCATCGAAAAGTCATTGGTGTGTGCCATGGTGAAACCTGGGATCGAACCCGAGACCTCGTCTCAGCAGTCTATTACCCATACCACTAGGCTACCGCGGCCGCGGCAATGCTACTTTGACAAATTTACTATTCTATTAAATTTCTAATCTAAATTTTCAAATAAAGGTATTTTGTACACCCCCAAGGACCTTGAGGGCGTTATTTCTGTTACACTTATGGAATATGGTATACTTTCGTATCTGTTACATTTATAAATGGGTTTCTTCTAAAAAAGTTTCAAAAAACAGTATTAAAACACTTTATTACGGTTAGGTACAGTATGGGTCCCTACTGAGGACCTCAGATGCAACCGGGAACTATAGTGAACGCCAAAAATCTTGACCATTTGACCTTGACGCGCAACCAATCACGCGAGCTCTTTGTCAAATTGTCAAGTTGTTTGGCGACGATTATCAGCTAAATCGTTGATGATGACATTGAGTTAGTAATCTCGAACAGATTAAAACGTCTTTTATGTAAAGGAATTTCGAATTTGTGATACGGAAGTCAAGTAGCAGTCATTATTCAGTCAGATCTGTACCTAATTGGCTTTAAAATTTTGTAGATTTATGTCACGCAAAATGATGAACTTCCATTCTCTCCGTCACAGTTGGGTAAACATACGACTTAAATGGTTTGTGACAACGGCTCCGAAGTGATGTCATGTGGCAATGAATATCAAAATATACGCTTTGGTTTTAGATGAGCAAATCACTATCTCGACATATTTTAAAATAAAGTACTCCGTCACGTCTGTCTGTTTACGAGAAAATCAAAATCTACTGCACCGATGTTCATGATTTTTTTCACCAATGGGTAGAGTGGTTCTCGAGGAAGGCCAAGTATATAATTTGTCAAGTTTTTGTTATATTGGCTTAAATATAATGATATATGTTGAAGGTGTCAGAAAAAATTAAGCTGGAAGCTTTCAACGAAAGCGCGACCTTTGAGATATAACAAAATGGTGTATGGTGGAATTGTGTATCTTTAAAGGTTGTGGTGGTGGAATAGGATCCCATGGGTAGCGGGAACAGGATCAGAATTCCACGCGGGTGAGAGCAACAGCTAGTATTTACATAATAAATATGTAAAGATTACTCGCGTCGTCGATGATATATCATAGTGTTACTATTTTTAGTGATTTCATTGTTGTTTGTTTGAAGACAATCTTCTATACAAATAAATTTATTAAGTGTCTATTTGTAATGTTAAAATAGATAACAGTAACCATAATCACTAGTATTTCTTCTAACACCTTCAGCTAAACAGCTTGTGTTAATCGCGATAACCCGGGACCTTTCGATCCAAAGGCCGATTACTTAACTACTAAGCTACAGACGCTTTTAATGAATGCATATGAAAAAAGTGTGCTAAGATAATTTGGGCACTTCCAATGAATGAGTACTGAGCGAATGACGCGCCAAGTATATAAGGCAGATGTAAGTGGGTAGACAAGCCGGCGTCGATCACAGAACATACACTGATCAAATTAATGAGGTATTGAAAAATCAGAAGAATTACTCGTTGAAAGGTATTAGATTATATGATTTAGCTACTGTAGTACTCACATGAGTCCATTTAAAAATATAAAATATAAAAAAAACACTATTATTAACATAACATAAACTCACGCCTATATCCCCGAAGGGGTAGGCAGAGGTGCTAGCACCCACATTTCGCCAGTTTATGTTTAGGTCCCAATGTAATAGGTGGCGAGCCTATTGCCATTAACCGGGCACTTATAAACCTGCGATAAATACACACATAACTTCGAAAAGCATCGAAGTCATTGGTGTGTGCCATGGTAATACCTGGGATCGAACCCGAGACCTCGTCTCAGCAGTCCTTTACCCATACCACTAGGCTACTATTAGTACTATTATTAGTACTATTTTAATGGATTTAAAAGTTGGCGTAGTAAACAAATGGTATATTATTGGCTCGCAGCCCACACACGTGCTAATAAAAATGTTCCATTCTATGATTTTTGTATCTACGTGGGAGTATCGTGTAATAGATTCCAAATTATAACGTCACTTTGCACGCTAGCACTTTGCGGAAAAAAAGCGTCTTTGATTTATCATACTTTTTAGAATACAGACAGGCAGATGGGTTGTCTGACCTCGGGCAACATTCTGTTTGGACACGTATCTAATCTAAAAAACTAGCTTTTGCCTGCGGATTCGTCCGAGTTGAATTCTATTTACCTTCCCGCTTCCCGTGGAAACCTATTCCAGGGCTAAAATATGTGTTATTTATTTATTTATTTGGACAACCAGTAGTTGTTACATTATCATTTACATCTAAAACATGCAACTATAATATTAAGTTTAATGCACAACATTTTAAGGTGTCACATCATGCAAGTAGTAACATCGGTACCTATACAAGAAAAAAAAAAAAAAAAAACAAAACTGAGTACAAATGATAGACTAAAAAAATTGTTAAAAAGTTTTGTATATGAGCTAAATTAATTTAATTTCTGCTACTAATCCTAAGCAACCTTACAACAACCCTTTTGAAAAGTGGTAGTGTATCGGCTAGTAAATCTACCCCTCCACAGATTTCATTATATGTCTTGGACAAACGGGATATGGTTGAATGTTGTTTTAAGTTAGTTCTGGCTAATGGCTTATGCAAGTTATTCCAAGCAATAATCTATCCCTATACCAAATTTCAGCCGTTCTGGCGTGATTAAGTCACAAACATCCATCCAAACTTTAAAAAAATTGATATTAGTGGGATTCACAATAATATACAACAGTCAATTTTATTCTTTCCAGGTGGCAAGCAGCTGGAGGAGCCCCGCCAGCCCCCCCTCCCGAACCCCCGGCGGCTGCGGCTGAGACCCCACCAGCTGCAGTGGTCGAGGAGCAGGACGACATCGGCCACGGCCGAGATTGGCTGGACCACCTGTACGCAGCATCCAGACTCGCTATACTGTTTTCGTTGGTGTACCTGTATGGCAGTCCAGCTAGGCTGCTGCTGGTGTTCCTGTTGGCAGCTGCGGGATACCTGTAAGTATACCATATAAAAATAAATAAATAAATAGCCCAGTGGCGGACGTAACGAACTGCTGAGACGAGGTCTCGAGTTCGATCCCCAGTCGCCCCGGGCACACACCTCTGACTTTTCGTAGTTATGTGTGTATTAATAAATGTTAATTATCGCTCGCTTAATAACGTGCCCGGTAGATGGCAATAGGCTCGCCCTCTATTACATTGGGACCTTAACATAACTGGCGAATCGTGGGTGTATAATACACCTCTGCCTACCCCTTCGGGGATACAGGCGTGAAGTTATGTTATTTTATGTAAATATTCTACGACATTCTATAGAATGTCGTAGAATATTTATGCTGTGTAAACACAGCGCTCCTGTTATGGGTTCCAGAATGCGGATAATCATATTTATATACTTTTTTTTTGTAAATACATACATATTATTCATAAAAAACACCCATACCAATGCAAATAGATATATTCATGCATGCAAATATTTGCACTGAGCGGGAATCGAATATGTATTAAGGTATTTAGCCCCACCAAAAATCTTTGAGACCCACGTGTCACAAAACTCGTGCAGTGCACCATCTTACCAGGCTCCTACAAGTCTACGTTCAACCTTACTGGTACAAATGTCGATAGCCGCGATACCATTGAAACGATTCTATTTATGGTGAGCACTATCACTACGTGGCCGTCAGGATATCGCAGTAGGCGAAAAAATTACACACTGGCTATGAGAACATCTGCCGTCTGACATCCCTACCTCCACACCCAAAGATGAAAACCAGCGCCAAAGCTTCAACAATTAACACGTGAATTAATTATGTTAATTTAATCCATTACAGGCATCGAATCGGCTTTTTCCGCGATCTCCATGTCAACCCAAACCCTGCCGCTAACCGTCGCGTCGAGCAACCGCAGCAACCGCAACCACAAGCAGGCGACCAAGCGGCCGCCGACAACGGCAACCAACCACCCGCGGGTAACCCACCCGCCGAAGACACAACCCCTGCCCCCACCAGTCCCGCAACCGAAGCTGACAACCAACAGTCCTTATTAGCGGTTACGTGGATGATATTCACATCTTTTTTCGCATCACTCATTCCTGACGCAAACTAGAGGGTAAATTGAAAAATATATCTTAGAATCGTAAAAATATTTTCTATAATGGTAAAAGATAAAAATATTGTCTTCAACGGTCGTATTCTAAGGATTGAGAGACCCTTTTCGAAGTAAAGATGATTCGAAGCAAAAAGGTATATCAGTAATAGAATCTTTCACTTTTTCTCGACGTGATTGTCATGCTAGGTGTTATTTGAAAATACCGTTCACAACACATTATTTCAATGGTTGTGTTCAGAATAACCAACCACGCTAGGCGTTATTTTCTAATGCTGTTTTACACTAGGCGTTATTTTCTAATGCTGTCTTACACTAGGCGTTATTTTAGCAGCGTGTTACATAATGCATTATTTCAGAATAGCATAGCACGCTAGGCGTTATTTTCACAACATCTTGTTACGCTAGGTGTTATTCTAGCTATATTTATGTCACGTTAGGTGTTTTATCTTTCTTTTCTCCAATGAACGTCACATACATTGCAATTAGAATCTATCGGTTGTTTTACAAGTGCCTCTGAATAATTTCTATTAAAGATTTTTAGATCGGAAAAAGAGAACATCTAGGACGGGACTTGAACCCGCGATCAGTCTATTAATTCTCTTCAGTTCTATTAATTCATAAATTGGATGTAAACAAATAAAATTCAATTAGATCTAATTTCCAAATTTGAAATTTGAGGCTATCGGGTCAATATAAATATGTAAATAAACTCCACAGAGACAGGATTACATATATGTTGCATATGTGAGAAAAGGATAGGTATACAATACCGCTCGCTGTCGTAAACGACTTGTTTACATGACATACCATGTCTCGGTTGCCTTACTACAGCAATATACCACTTTTGTTAAGGTATTCCTTGATCCGAATAGTACTGATTTTCTGTATTTCGTTTGGGGAATAATCACTTTAAAATTATTTTTCCTCAAAATTGAGAGTAAATTGGTACCTACTCACTCCATCTAAAAACTGTCATAAACAATCAGAAGTAGAGATGAAACGGATAGTGGTTTGGCCGGATACCGGATATTCGGAAAGCTGCGAGGCCGGAGCGCCGGATATTCGGGCCTTTAATAAAATCATGATAGATTATATAAATTTTGAGTACTAAACTAATTAGTAAAACAAAAATTTGAAAAAACTATTGTGGTATGATTTTCAAAACATAACATAAAAAACATAAACTCACGCCTATATCCCCGAAGGGGTAGGCTAGCACCCACATTTCGCCAGTTTATGTTTAGGTTGATATGATTTTCTTTGTGTAAAATAATGAGATTTTTTTAAATTTATTATCCAGTATCCGGCCGGATAGTGAAAATAGGGCCGGATAACGGATAGTTACCGGATATCCGTTTCATCTCTAATCAGAAGGGCCTCAATATGTTTGACGGCTTTGCTTCTATAGTGGGAGGCAGTCCAGAAAACTAGTTTGGTGTTGCAGCAATATTTAATCAAACCACTCAATACCTAAAGGATCAAAGAATTCATAACGTTGAGTGAGGACTGTGACGCATTGCGCACCGGGGGAAAGGAAGCGCCGACATACAATAATTCAAAATCAATGATGTTTTGGTACATACAGGATGGTTTATTATTTACCCAAATTTAAAATACAAGTATACATTTTTAAGCAAAAAAGTAATTTCATCATGGAAATGATTGAAGCAAGCTAAGATCGCTTAGATTTTAATCCCACCTAGAATTGCACTGTTTTCTAACAAGCATTTACCTTGGAGATTTAATCTCCGATTATTGCGATAATTTATTCAACCAACCACCCCCCTACGCAGTTTTAACTAAAAATGTAACTAGTTAAAACTTATTGTCACTTCTCTGCGCCAGTCCATGGCCTCGCAGCGTGATGTTTTATAGGCTTTTATCATCCTTAACAAACAAGTTAGCTAACGCAAAAAGTTTTGTCGAATCAGAGTAGTAGTATTTAAGGTTTGCACGTTCAAACAAAAACTCAGAAATTCGAAACTTATTAATTCTCAATAAACAGGCGATGGTGAAAGAATTTTCATCAGAGAAATAAACAATTTTCACGAATTTTATCGCAATTTATTTGGTGTTAATTTTCTATTTACATTATTCCCGATAATTATAAACCATTATATATAACCATTATTCCCAGTTGCCTCTCGCGCATGACGATCTGAGCATGACTCATCTTTTACGAGGTCAAGCCAGCATTTCTTGGCTCTACTTCTCCAACTTTCGGGAACAGTTGAGAACAGTGTAAATATTAAAATACAGTCGAATTTAGAGCCTCCTTTTTTGAAGTCGGTTAAAAATAAAACAAAGTAAGTTGCGATAGAATTCGTTGAAACAGTTTTAATACAATTTCAATTCGTGTAAACTTTCGACAACTTTCATTATTTTTAATTAATTGTCATTTTCATTTCCATTTATTAATAACTTTTTGGGTGTACTGACATGAAACCAAATACTTTGTATATAGTCTTGCTATAGTATATGTAACTTAGATATTAAATTAATATATAGTATAATAGTTGAAATGAAATATCCAACTTTTATGTCTGGGAATATGGACTTCTCCAATGATATTATATACAAAAAAAGGTAGATTTCGGACTAGCTCGCAATAATACCAGACAATTTGCACTAATATGTACAGAAAGGTATTCTTTTTATCATACACTACTTATTAACTATCGAATTCGTATTTGTAATACACCACTGAGCAAATGCAGAGAGGTGTTGTATTTTCCCTATGAAATAACGCGTGATACTTTGCGGGGGTGAGGGTATGGTAAAGGGGGATAAGATCCCGCCCACTTTATTTTCCATCTACCGGTCAATAGCAAAACTACTCACTCCATTCTATGTCGATGTTACTACGTAGTATAGCTATCTCACACTAGGTGTCACTAAATATAACAGGGAAGTACTCAGATACGAAGCGTTGCTAAGGTAAGCTTACTAAGGTCACGCGTACTGCGGTGACGCCAGTATAGGCCCTGACGTCATTGAGAATCACATTACACAGTTGTTCAGGCCGCCTCCTTTCTATGTTTGCTCTGTGGGTATTTCCCTCGTAGCTCTTCAAGCTACGCACGTTGTTGACCAAATCCCAATGGCTCGATGATCACATAAAATTGTTGGAGTATTGAAGGTAGTTGTAAATTAAATCTTAAGTTTTTTAAAGTATGATATTTAAAAGTTAATCGATATATATTTTTTTGCCATTAAATTATTTATTAAGTATCATTTACCAGAGTTTATGCCGACACATCATTTGGCATAGTATCAATCAATTTTAATGTTCTGCTCAACTTTTTACATTCGAGATGTTTTTGAAACAAATGTGATTCTAGTTGGTGTCAAAGAACATTACAGATGGTTCCATGTCACTGTGATTTAAAATAGGATCGGAGCTACCAAGCACGGAATATACAATCGAAAAATATTCAACAGCTTTCGCTTATATGCCAGAATGATGTAAAAATGTTCAACATAATTGTCGCCCCGATTGGCTTTTAACCGAAATTTTATGCTTGTTCTTTATTTAAAATTATAACCAATGACGTTAAAGTTCTGTGTCCCGGTATTGGTTATGTGACAGTTGACGACACTTATTTCCATACTAAAGTAGTTTAAGAGTGTTCTTGGTTTTATGTAATTCTGTGCTACCAATTAACTTATCAACTAACGTGTGACATGGAGTTCTGTTTATTAAGATATGGTTTTAAAAATGAAATACATTTTTTTAAATTATTTTATGTTGTCTGTTTATGAAGTGACTTGTAAGTCGAGAAATGCTAAAACTCAATTGACCGTTATCCATTAATTATTATATTTTACATGATAACTTTGATTATATACATGTCTCATTTTCAATTTTACACCAATCGTGAATTTAAGAAAGATGCATTAAATATTTAGATCTCTCCAAACTGCTTGTCACGTTTGTCCATAGTGCAAGAGTGTAACATAGACTACGCGCCCAACTTGATGACCGCTCTGACATCTGCGATTTCATTTTTTGACTCGCCGAGTGATATGATCGGTCATCAACTTTGGCGGGAAGTTTACATAGAGACGTATATATAGACAAAAGTTTTTTTTTGTTATGAGCTTTAGTATTTTGATAAAGTTCGTACTATTTTTTAGTTATGTGGTGTATTATAGAAAAGTAATTGTAAGATGTGTGACGGAATTAAGTTGTGTAGTTAAAATATAAAGCTTATATCTGTGATTTATAATAAATAACTGTGGCTAAGTTATGTTGTATTAATTTCTTAGTTTTACACCTTTAAGTAGGTACAATCTTTAGTAGGAAGAAATCTAAATGTACAATACATTTCACAATGCAAGGCCGCAACACATGATTTCCCCAAAGCTGAAGTCGCAAATACCCTTACAGAATTCATGGGTTAAATAGTTTCTTAACTCTGTATAATGGGTCTAAGCAAGCGAGGTCAACTCACTTTTGTTTTCATTTCTTTTTACGTGTGGGAACCCCCACGGGCTTCACCCCATCGGTGCCAACGATGGGGTGGGCGTGTCGGAATCGGAACGACTAAACCACACGGTGTCTTCCCCAAGTGTCCATTGCCGGGCACCCTGGGTAAGCCCTCGAAAGGATAACCCCAGGATTACCGGCGGAAGGTCACTTCGGGATAACTATTTGTACGAGTCACGAATGCGAGTATGGTGCTGCATATAATGTGTTCTAATTCTTAGTCGCTGTCATTTTACTTGATGAAGAGTTTAAGGCTTGTCTATATAGGTCATATTTGTGAATGTATGCTATTTGAGGTGACTGGACATATTGCCATTGTGGTATTACTTACATAAATAACGATATGCTACTTCACAGCGTTTCCCCGTTGTTAAACCTTTGATACAGGACCATCGGTGACGACGGGTATATTAGGTCCTACATTATTGAGCTGAGTGAGACTAAGTCGAGCGAAGGCTCCTCATACCAGACTTCAGGATTTTCTTTGTCACAGGTCTCCTCCTAAACTACTAATCCAATCAGAACCAAATTTGGCATGATTAAAGAGGTCAATCAGAGGAAGGTTTATGGATATATTTTGAAAAAATTAATCCTACCACAGAGGAATGATCACCGTTAAAAAAAACCAGATGGAATTACATAATAACCGCTCGAGAAACTTTGACCAAACTTTACACGCTCAGAAAGCATGTCCAGAGTTGTGACTTTCAAAAAGAATTTTCAAAATCGGACTTGCCACGGAGGAATGATCACTGTTCAAAATTTTCAAAATCTGATTCCGCAATAGCGGTCTAATCTATTGGACAAGAATCACGATGTCTCACTCAGCTCAACATTGCAAGCAGCAATTCGCCTTGCAGACCTAGTTTTTAAAAGACCCCACAGCTTTTGGGGCCGAAGCCCACCTCGCCTGCAAGCCGGTACACGAGCTGATTGACTGACAAGGAGGCTTTACTCTCGAGTTTTTACCAAGACAACCAAATTATGGCAAAGAGCAGGTGCGCGGTCTCTGGGCTCCAATAAATAATAATTGCAATTTAACATACGGGAGATTTTCGGTCTAACCAAGACCGAACCGCATCAAAATCCGTTCAGTACTATTTGCGTTCATCGCGATACAAATAAAATTGCAAAAAAATATTGTGTTCAGAATCGTTTATATAACATAACCCAAGGTTTTTTTTTAATATCACCAATGTACAGACACAACTAATAATTTACAATTTTATAAAAGTACCTTTTTTTTTTTTCGTGCGGAAATCCCTTCGGATACCCCCCCGCCAGCCAGCGGGGGCGGTTATGTCGGGCTTGAACCGACTAAAACCGCACGCCGTCTCGGGTCTACAGACGCCGGGGTGTAAGGTTGCCCATAGAGCATATCCCTCGCACCCCGACTGACCCTGGGCCATCTCCGGTTTCGAGATGCACTTAAAGTTCACATAGTAACATTTTCAACTATCGTCAATGTTTATAAAAGTACCTATTGATAAAACTTAAAACTCATCACTAAAATCAACATCCATGACATCTGTCAGGTCTTCAACAGTTTCTTTCTGTTTAATATTGTCATCTACAGCAAGTGCTGGGGTATGTTCCTCAGTTTGTTCACATCTATGCTTATCTTCTATAATATTACCACTTTGTGAAGTGTTGCTCGGATCCTTATTGCTATCAATATTATCATTGATTTCATTACTATCATCATTATCATTGGTTTCTATATTTTCGTTATCATGCGACTCAATAGTCACGCTATCATTTCCTTTTACATAATCAGTATTATTACATTCTTTAACAGTGTTTTCACTTATTTTATCATCATATACTTTTTCCTTAATCACATCAATATCTTTATCACTTATATCACTTTCATGACTATTACTCCTCTCTGTAATATCTACAGCATTACTGCTATCACTATTTGGTAAAACATTAATGTCATCATCTTTATCATTTTTACTGATAACCTCATCATCAATAAGCATTTCTTCTTTGTTATCATCTGTTCCATGAGTATTCCTATCTTGTACTAATTTAAAATCAGGGTTGCTTTCACTGACATGACTATTATGATGAATATCTACTACAATAGGCTCATTAACTGTAGTCACATTGCATTCTTCATCAGAATCTGAACTATCTATAACATTTGATCTGTTATTTTTCCTAGATACGACGTTTTCATCAATTAACTTTGTTACATTACTAATATTAGTGGTTACAATAGGTTTATCTTTAAAGCCTGCTTCAGTTTCATCTATTTCAATAATAGTATTATTAGTTTTACTGTTATCCATACTTGTAGCTTGCTTGAGTCGTGCTAAACGTCTTTCTTCAGCTAATTTTCTGTTTCTAAGCATTCTTTCTTTTTGATCGTCGCTTATAGATGGAGATGATGTAGCTTTTGGCACGGTTATAGATGATCTGTAAAAACCAATGCGTAACTAAGTATTAGGGGTCATTTTATATTGGTCAAGTAGCCTTGTAACAATGTTTGGTATAGAAAACAACAAAATCAAAATTTTAATCGCTTTTTATTTCACTTAAATGCGTGCGAAGGTAAAACCACAACCCTGCCACGCATTGCGGAGGGCAGGATGAGTAAGGAGAGGCTGGGATTCATTGAAAGAGCTCAGTGGAATACTCACAAATTTTTTTGTAGTAAATATTCGAAGCATAGCTTAACTAGCTTGTGTTATGGGTTCTAAAATGCAGATAAATATACTTAGATACATTTTTTTTGTAAATACATACAAACACCTAGACCAATGCAGAAATACATGCATACAAATATTTGCTTTGAGCGGGAACCGAACCTGCCTCTGACTTAGCATTCGAACGCTCTACCACCACGCCACAGAAGTAGTCATGATGACAATTATATATTATTATCTGTAATGAAGTTACCTATCATCGCGAACTGGCGTCTCTACAAGTCTCTCCCATTGATCACTTCTCACAGCTTTCTTCACAGACCCTGGGCCTGGGGTAGTCCGAGCGAGGTCTATTTGCTGCTGCAGTAACTTGTCAAACTCGTCCTCTTCTTGTGGCGGCTGGGCCTCATCGTCACTGGAGTCCTTTTGAACAACTGTCTCTTCAGACAAGATTTGATCTGTACGTATCTTGTGAAGTTGGACCTGTAAGCAGAAGAAGATATAGTGGACTCCCGGTAATCCGGCCCCTGAGTAATTCGGCGCCCCCGTGTTATCCGATATGCCTATCACTTTGCCAAATCTTCACTACACACTTCTTCGTTAATTTTATAATAAAATGTAAGCTCTCTATTTTGTTGCTTTATTAACTAAATTCAGTTCAGATTTCAGAATCTTATCATTTTGATCTTTGTCGGATTACAAGGTACTCTTTTCGAAAAGCCCCCATACTATAGGGTATTGCCTGAGACCCCCAGGCAATACCCTATAATCCGACAAATTCGATAGTGAGGTTATCGGATTACCTGGTTCCACTGTATCTGTTTGTTCTCTGATAGCTTAGTGAATAATAGACATGTATAAGTAAGCAAAACCGCGGTAGCCTAGTGGTATGGGTAAAGGACTGCTGAGACGAGGTCTCGGGTTCGATCCCAGGTATTACCATGGCACACACCAATGACTTTTCGATGCTTTTCGAAGTTATGTGTGTATTTATCGCAGGTTTATAAGTGCCCGGTTAATGGCAATAGGCTCGCCACCTATTACATTGGGACCTAAAACATAAACTGGCGAAACGTGGGTGCTAGCACCTCTGCCTACCCCTTCGGGGATATAGGCGTGAGTTTATGTATGTTATAAGTAAGCACGCCGAGCACTATGGCAGTATACATTACGAGACGAAATGTTAAATCACAATGTAATAGGGCAGACACTGGGACCTTTGCTTCCATCATAGTGACCGGCAAATCGAATATGATATTCACGTAAATCACATGGCCGTAGCAAGGAATATTCGCCTTTCTTTTACAATAGTCACAAACTTAGCTTACCATTACTGGTCTCTTCTTGCCAAGAGTTTCTATCTTCTTTAAACAATCTTGAAATTGGAATTTAGGATAGAGTCTATACGCCCAATGTTCTAGCTTCTTAAGAACCATGTCTAAATCATCTTTCTCATGACCCTTACCTAGAAAGGTATGATGAATTTTAATCAACAGAATTTATTTCAAGTCAATAAGGCGAGATTCTGCTTGCAACGAAATCAGAGCTGGAGTTCCCCAGGGGTCAGTCCTGGGACCGGCTTAATATACTCTGTATACATCTGACTTACCTCAAACAGAGGGGACTATTACTGATAGGATAGGAATACGCTGATAATACCACTAAGAACCACCCCACCCTACCACCCTTAACGAAGATCCTGACACTGCGTCCAAAAAGCTGACTGCTGCTTCAATCTTGAAAAATGTGTTTAGCTGGGTGCAGAACACGGCTGGGAAACACTATACTGCCTCACCAAGAATCCATGAGATACCTAGGCCTTCACCTCGAACGTTAAATAACCTAGACACAACACAAAATCAAACGAAATGAGCTCAAAATACACTACTTACTTACTGTGGCTTCTCAGTATAAATACCAGGCTATCTCTTAACAATATGCTCCTAATTTATAAATTCGTACTAAAACCTGTCTGGTTGTATGGTATCCTGCTATGAGGAAGTGCATGTAACATGTGGTTAAGGAGTCGACCTTACGATCGAGAGGTCCCGGGTTCGAATCCTGGCCATTACACTACCAACGTGAACCCACTCCTAACACAAGCAATTTAGCTTAGCTGGAGGGGTTAGGGGGAATATTAGTAATTTCGGTTACTAATATTCTTTAAAAAAAAAAAAAAAAAAAAAAAAAAAAAAAAAAAAAAAAAAAAAACATGGCAATGCTACAACGCATGCAAAATATAATACTTCACACAATTTCCAATGTTCCTTGGTACATGACATAAATTCAGAAATCCATGAGCAACTCGAGATGACTAATGTGAAGGAAGTGATCTCAACGAAAAAAAAAACAATATGGACAGGGGCTCAAAAGCCATCATACCGGACAGGCAATGAAGCCATCACTAGGTCTGCAAGGCGAATCGCTGCTTGCTATGTTGAGCTGAGTGAGACAATGAGAGAATCAGATTTTGAAAGTTTTGAACAGTGATCATTCCTCCGTGGCAAGTCCGATTTTGAAAATTCTTTTTGAAAGTCACAACTCTAGACATGCTTTCCGAGCGTGTAAAGTTTGGTCACAGTGTCTCGAGCGGTTATTATGTATTTCCATCTGGTTTTTTTTTTTAAGGTGATTGTTCCTCTATGGTAGCATTAATTTTTTCAAAATATATCCATAAACCTTCCTCTGATTGACCACTTTAATCATGCCAAATTTGGTTCTGATTGGATTAGTAGTTTAGGAGGAGACCTGTGACAAAGAAAATCCTGAAGTCTGGTATGAGGAGCTTTTGCTGGACTTCGTCTCACTCAGCTCAAACAAATAGCTACAACAAGCGTCTCAAGAGAAATGATGCTGTCTTTTGTTCAAAATAAGGAGTTGATGTACTTGCTGGAGGACACAATTTGAAAAGTGATACCTCTTACCTCATACACTTAAAGCCATCCACTAAGCTTAAAGCTGATCGTAGACATGTACAAAAACACAAAAAATAATAAATAATAATAATAAATAAATAAATATTGTAGGATAAAGTACACAACGCCATCTAGACCCAAACTAAGCAGAACTTGTCATATGGGTTCTAGAATGCGGATAAACATACGTGAATACTTTTTTTTTTGTAAATAAATACATATTATACATAGAAACACCCAGACCAATGCAAGTATACATATTTGCACTGATTGGGAATCGAACCCGCGACCTCTGCCGTAGCAGTCGCACGCAATACCGCTACGCCACAGAGGTCGTAATCTGCAGAAAGGAGTGTAGGCTCATCATGGAGCACCAATCCCAGTTGCAAACTTTGCTTGCAATTTTTAGCACAGGGTCTACTCTCCTAATCCACCATCGATTGGTATACTCGACTTTTATGGGAGCGACTACAGTCTGACCTTCCAGCTTTTTTTTTTTTTTTTTTTTTTTTTTTTATATTTAGGACACGTCAATTTGACTTCACCTCGCCTGATGGTAAGCTGAAGGTAAAGTCTCAGGAAAGAGGGTCACCATTACATACACGTACCATGTTAACAATGGTAGCACTCAGCTTGACGGCCTCATCAGAAGAAGATTGTCGTCGCAGCACCGCGTGACACCCACCGGTCCCACTAGTGCTGCGACCACAACCCCCCTGCCCGGCTATGCACTTGCTGACCCCTGAACGCAATCAAACCGAAATTGGATTACTATGGAGGGTTTTTCGCAATCGTGCACGGTGGTACCTACCCGGCCGAATTTTGTGACAAATTTGTGTCATCAATACAAATGGAGAATGCCAGAACCTCATGACAGATGAGGTTCTGGCACTGGTGTATTGACTCACTGGTGACATTGGCTTGATCACACACCCTATTGGTCCCGTAAAAGGGTTGTGGAGTTTGTATTTTTTTTTTATGACAGGGATGGGGTCTGGGCTTAAAGAGAATGAACTTCCACAGTAAAACCTATTATATCAAGTAAAAAATGATGATGATAAATGATAGAGCCTCAACGGCCTCTGTGGCCGCTATGACAGGGGGTGAGGGTTCGATTCCTGCTCAGTGCAAATATTTGTATGCATGAATATGTCTATTTGCATTGGTCTGGGTTTTTTCTATGTATAATATGTATGTATTTACAAAAAAAAAAGTATATAAGTATGTTTATCCGCTGACAGCCTCCGTGGCGTGTCGGTATTGAACGCGGCCGCTACGCAGGAGGCGCGGGTTCGATCCCCGCTCAGTGCAAATATTTGTATGCATGAATATGAGTATTTGCATTGCTCTGGTCGTGCCTCGGAGAGCACGTTAAGATGTTGGTCCCGGTTGCCATACGAATATGTATGACAGTCTTATAGGGGAATTGGGTGAAATGGCCCACATAGAAGGGCTGATCACCCGTCTGGTCAAACGGCGTCCCCACTGGCAGTAGTAGTATGTCTATCCGCATTCTGGAACCCATAACACAAGCTAGTTAAACTATGCTTACTTTGGGTCTAAAAAGCGCTGCGTAGAATGTCGTAGAATATTTATTTATTTATTTAGAGCTTAATAAAAATGTATATGAGTTTCAATTCAGTTTTTGTTCCTGTGATTCCTTCCAGATTATATGTACAATATTTTTTTATCATTTACCTTTAAATTTAAAATCTTTGAAATGTTCCGGTACAACTTGAATACCTCTCGGACCTGTGAGACGGGCAGGATTCAGTATAAACCTTGGATTCTTTGCCACCCTTGTTGTTTTTGTGGATGAGGGATCCACGCGTCTTTTGTCTTCTTCTGTAAAATAAATTTAAATAGATTTATTGTAACTGCAACCGGCTGACTCCATAACTGGTGATGATTGGACAATTAATGCTCAATAAAGTGATGGACAGTAAAAAAAAATGGAATAAAGAGACACTTTTATCACTAGATGTAAATACATCACAGACACACACCTTGACTTCTCAAGCACTGTTATACTCCAAACTACTTTAAAGATATCCCCTCAATATACAGTCCAATCTATCAACCCCAAAGCGCCCGTTTGACTGCTATGTGTTTGACTTCAAATATGTGGCACCAAGTAATTAGCTGGCGAAATATAAATGTATACACCTCTGCCTACCCCATCAGGGGTCTCCAAGTGTGATTATGTTACAAACTCCTTCACCTAAATCAAATTAATTGCACCGACTAGCAATTACTTCTTATTGGAACTAATGCAAGACTGAAGATTCAGTTCCAACTGAAGTTTCTCTCCAATTAGCGCTATTACTAGGCTGTCGTTAACATTATCTTTCTACAAATTATTTATTCAATATAAGATAATACAGCCTACCTGCTTCATCTTCTCGTTTACCACCATCGGCATCGCTTTCATCCTCAGAAGGCGGTATTGACCTAGGGCGCTCATCATATTCGTCACCTTCAATCACTCTTTCCAGCTCTTGAGCTTCATTTGCCTCATCTTGCAGAAATATATCTTCCAGAAGAGACATTTCAATTAACAATAATTCAATAACACCAAAAACTCGAATTCACAATATTTACTTCAGACAAAAACGCTAATTTGACAATATTGTAGCGGGAAATTGCATTTCGTCCAGAATTTAGAGTTTTAACTTTTGTTTAAGAATTCTAGTTATATTACATAATTTTTCATTATTATAACTCTAAAAATATTTAAAGTTAGTGCCAATATTTTGGAGTAATAAGTTTTAGGAACAATCCACATAGGTTTTATTTTTATAAAATCGTTATTAAATGCGCAGTGTTAGCTTCCTGAACGTAACTATAGCCATGTTTGTAGCTGTAAAATAATGTAACTTGAATGTAACGCCCCAAAAAGTCGGTTAATACCGGTTATTGAAAATTGCACTTTAATCGATTACGATAAAATTGTATGTGCTTACTACAATCGAAATAATAACCAACGATTACCGTTTTTCATTAAATGGAAGTTTTCAAATTCATATATATGCCATTTGCCATAAATTAATTCAAATCTAACTATAGGCGCTTCAAACATATATTTCAGTATAACCAAAATTAAATAATTAATGTCAACAACAACAACATTGATACACATTAAATTACGAGGCATTTAAGAATTGGTCTGACAGCGCATACCCACATTTATTAGTTGCTAGTCATCAGCATCATCAAAAATCATCATAGTGTATATTCCCGGTTACATCTGAAGCTTTCACTTCAGAGCCCGGGGTCTGCTAGCCTGCTTTTTATTTTGTCTCAACTTGTTAGAAAAGCCATCCCACCTTGTTCCTAACTCCAAGCTTCCTGCCTTCCATAATACAGGTATTATGGATACGCCTTAAGTATTGAATTGAATTGAATTTTTATTTAATGGCGATCCCAGATATTCACCCAGACTTCCGCCAATGTCCGTGGTTAGAGCAATAAACGAAGGAGTTTGACCGGTAAGGTAATGTGTAATATGATCGATAAATCTTGCAATGATCCCGGCAGTTAAACGTGTAGATGACAAATAGTAGTTATAGGGAACAAAACGAAACAACACAAAGGAAAATTCCGCACCAAAATTTAAAATTTCAAACGATTAATTGTTATAAATCTGCCTAAAACTTTCACAAAAGGGTTAAAAGCAAGGGAGAGGAGGTACTTCATACAGACTGGACGGGGGATATCAGGAGGCAGTAGACACGAGAAAAAAAGGTGGTCTAGCGTTCATTCCTCTAGGCCGCACTCACAGATCGAGCTATCCCTAATCCGGAGCTTGGCTAAGTGGACAGGTGTAGTGGCATGGTTTAATCTAAGGCGGCTAATTGTGGAAGTAGTTGCTCTGTCAAAACCACAAAATTTAAAAAACCACGGCTTAGGTGGAATGAATGGTTGGATATGCCCATAAAATTTTCCTTTTTGGGATCTCGATATATCCCATTCCCTGATCCAGGCTTTGTTCAGGTTTTCCTTGATGGCCGGGAGTAAATCCTGAGGGTAGAGTGCGCTATATTCGCTGGAACCAACATGAATAGCCTGCTTAGCGCAAGAATCAGCAGTTTCGTTGCCCGGTATACCGGAATGGCCTGGAATCCAGGCAAGTATCACGTCCAAACCAGCACGTTCACATTCATATAAGGCCTCTCTTATCTTATATATAATTTGGAATTTTGACTTAGGCCTAAAAGGGTTAGAATTTAAGTTTTGGAGGCAGCTTTTAGAGTCAGAAAAGATAAGGACTTTATTAAGATTGTGGGATTTAACGAATAAAATGGACTCGAGAATAGCAACACACTCTCCAGAGAATACGGAATAAATCGAGGGACAATTAAAACTTAGCACAATTCTAGATGATGGTATCCACACAGCAGCACCCACTGCGGGGCCGTCTGGCATTTTAGAAGCGTCCGTGTATATAGCTGTCCAACCAGGGAATTCCGAACGGATTTTGATGTTGAAAATTGTATATGCGTCAACAGAGCCTTTCTCTATATTAAAATCAGTGAGCACATGAGGTGAGTAAGTAAGTGCCCCGTAGGATATCGAATATAGTGGAAGCCGTGGACACTGAACGACAGGGTTGGGGAGGCGGGAAAACTTTATGAAGCTTTTAACAACACAAGGGAGAGAATTAAAAGATACGTTTTCTAAATTAATAAAGCTTGCGAGTGACCTGATTTTTTTAAAAACTAGGGAGTTAGAATTTTGGAAATTTTTAATAAAGAATTTGTCGCATAAAAATTGTCTACGCAGTGCCAGAGGAGGATCTACACACTCAACCTGCATTGCATTGATTGGCGAAGACTTCATAGCTCCAATAATAATACGTAGGCATTTCGCTTGAATTTTGTCCAATTTAGCCAAAGCCATTTTATTACATGGGTCTAGGACGAATGCAGCATAGTCCATGTTACTCCGAATAATGGCATTATATAATAATTTTTGATTGTAAGGATGGCAACCGCACCAAACACCAGACAGAGTTCGAAGAACATTTATATTTTTTTCACATTTATGGGCTATGTATTCAAAGTGCTGAGCCCCTGTCATTCGAGAGTCCAAGAAGATACCTAAAAATTTTGCAGAATAGGACTGGGGAATATACACATCACCAATTTTCAAGTTAGCCATAGGCACAATTCTTTTTTTGGTAAAAACAACAACTTTGCTCTTGGCAGTAGAAAGTGATAGGCCATGAGAACCAAGCCAGTCGTTTACTTTAGTGAGTGAGCTGTTTAAACTTTGTGCCGCATCTTCTATTACTTGAGAGGGCATGTAGAGAACCAAGTCATCTGCATATTGTAAAATTTTTGGGTGCTAGGATTTACAGCCTGTTCTAAGTCATATGTATATATTGAATATAGTAGAGGACTCAGCACTGAACCCTGGGGCAAACCTTTCCAAATAGTTTTAGGGCCCAATAATGAGTTCCGGTGCCTGATTACAACAGTTCTCTCTGTAAGGAGATTAATGCAGAATCGAACCAACTTCTCAGGAATACTCAGCTGGATAAGTTTATCTCTGAGTAAAGGAAGGAGGACGTTGTCATAAGCAGACTGTATATCCAGGAAAACAGCCACAAGGTATCCCTTTTGGAGCAATGCCAGACGGATGTCAGAAGTGAGGATGCAAAGATTGTCTAATGTGGACATGCCTTTTCTAAACCCAAACTGGGATTTGGCCAGCGAACCCTGGTTCTCCACATACCATTCCACGCGATGCTTGATCATATGTTCAACGACCTTGCATAGGACACACGAGAGAGCGATAGGTCTCCAGCTGTTCGGGGATGAGGGATCAGATGCAGGCTTTTTAATAGGTATAACTACCTGTGTCTTCCAAGTATCTGGAATAATACCACTATTGTAAATTTGGTTTAAAATATTTAAAAATATGACTTTAGTATTGGTGAAGGACTTTATCAAAAAGGAATAAGGGATTCCATCGACACCTGGAGTGGAATCTTTAAGACCATCTAATGCCAACTGAAGTTCATTCATGGAGAAAGGTTGATCTAGAGGACTTGGGCTAGAAGACATTGGAAGCAGCGATGGTAAAGAGTCTTCAGTGGGCACCCAGGGGGGGGCTAGTTTGTCACTAAAGCCGTCTAACCATTTCTGCGGGTCATTATCTACTACATTTTCTGCAGAACAGGAACCCCTATACCTTTTAATTTGTTTCCACACTAAAGAGGAAGGAGTTCTTGGTGAGAGACTCTCGCAGAGCCCGCGCCAGCCTTGCCTTTTCTTACGCCTCAGAATTTGTTTAGTACTAGCTGCGCATCTTTGGTATTCACAAAAGTTATCCTGCGTCATTGAGCACCTGTAATTGGCTTCAGCCTCATTTCTAGCCCTAACAGAAATGGTGCATTCAGAGTCCCACCATGGTGTGGAAATAAAATCCCTTCTGGTTCTTTTAATTGGGATAGATTCATCAGCTGCAGCCAATAGAACATCAGTTAAATTGGTGTAATTTTGTAGGAAATTTAGGTGATCGGTTTGAGAGAGGGAGGCAATTTTGGACTCAACGAGAGACAAAAATGAAGCCCAGTCAGCACCTGACAGACGATATTTAAGTAATGGATCAGGGTTACATGCCGGAGAAACTGTGGTAGAGATGCGGATGACAATAGGGTAGTGATCACTATCATACGCTTGGGGCAAAATGTTCCACCGCAACCTGCTAGATAGTGAGGCAGAGCATATGGAGAGGTCTACTGCACTACGGGGGTCTTGTAGTGGGTAAACACGGCGTGTAGGAGAGCCGTCATTTATTATGCATAAGTTTGCTTCGTCAAATATTTCCAGGAGAGCATGGGCGAATGAGTCATTTCGGCTTGATCCCCAAGAATGGTGATGTGCGTTAAAATCTCCCATAATCAAAACAGGAGGAGGTACGGATGAAATGAGGAGCAGAATATCAGCGATCAAGGAAGAGTTGGGAGAGGGTATATACAAAGACACAAAGGAGATGTCTAAGATCCTAACAGCTACTATATTTATATCGCGGGGGTGAGGGGGAAGGGGAATTTGGGAAAAGGGGTAGGTTAGCTTTATTAATAAAGCACTACCAGCATGATTGTCATCTCTATCATCTCTGAGACATGAATACCCCGGGATCCTGAAACTGGCCCCAGGGGGTAGCCATATCTCAGAGAGAGCAACTAGCAGTGGTTTATAAGTATTTAGTAAATAAATCAGAGAAGATTTTTTAGCACGAGCGCTCTGGCAATTCCACTGGAGTACCGTTAAAGGAGGGGCCATTATGGACAGCAATATGGGCCAGTTTCTGGGCAACGTTGGGCGGTAGGGAGAAATTATTCTCCGAAATGATTGATAGGAGGAGGGATAACAGGAACTGGACTATGTTACTCTCTTGGAGAGATTCACTGTTGGGTGAGGAACTGGGATGGGACAGGGCACAACCATTAGGTTGAGAAGATGGGCAGTTGGATACAATGTTCTGATGTGCAGTCTTATCAAAGGACTTGCCGAGAGGAGCCTTTGGACGTGGAGTTATGAAAACGGTCTTTCTATGAGATTGATTGGGATTGAAATTCTTTTGGGGGATAGTGTTAACAGGAGCAGGTGACTGCGTAGAGGATGCTACGGAAGCATAAGTACGAGGAACATTTGGGTATTGTTTAGATGCCTCCAGGTATGATCGGCCTTCTTCAGCCATACACATTTTAATCAGCTTCTGTCTACCCTGTTCTGAACAATTCTTGTTGATGGAAAAATGAGAACCTGAACAGAAAATGCATGTCGATTCGTCCTCTTGAACTTGGCAGTCGTCACCAAAATGATTCTGAGCACATCTATAACAACGTGGTTTTGAGCGGCATTGAGCTTTAATGTGCCCAAATCTGCAGCATCCTAAGCATTGGATAGTGGGGAATTGGTATAGTTCTACAGGAAGAGATGCATGGAAAGAGTAAATCACTTCAGAAAGAACTTGTCCCTGAAATGTAATTACAACAGTCTGGGTAGGCACCCAGTTTATTTTGCCATCTACAAATGTTTTTCTATTGAACCGACGGGCTTTTAAGACAGTTCCTATACCTTCAGGGAGTTCAATGGATTCTACAAAGTCATCAATTGAGAGGTCTAGTTGCACCTGACGAACTATACCCATCCTAGAAATGTTGTATGCTGGAATTGTAGCAACATAATTGTTTAGCGTTAGAATTGGGCTGCTTAGAAAGCTATTAGCACTTGTTGAAGATTTAAATTCCACGGATATCTTATTCCTTCCTATCTTTTTGACTCCATCCCTACAAATATTTAGAATTCGGTTTTTGGCCAAAAACTGACCAAATTTAATTGCACTTAGATTCGTACCAGAATGAAGATCATTTTCCGTTCTCGATATTGAGACTATAAACGGACCTTTGTCCTCATTCCGATACTCCTTAATACCAACTATCAGCAATTGGTGACGGTATATGTGTTGTACCGATGTAGAGGCCAGAGCAGGATCTGTAATTGTTTTTTTTTTGTTGGAGGATTGAAGAGGATTCCTCAATAGAAAGGCGACGTTTAGAGGTACGCTGGTAAGGGGGGGGGGGGTCCCCGGAGGGTCCGGAGGATCGGGAGGGTCAGGAGAAGTATCCATCACATTAAAGGTTAGGTACTTACCACCGTCAGGGCACGCCGCAATAGCGGCGGTAAGGCCCATCATGGAGGATTGGCTAGAGAGGCGACACGGAAGCCTCTCGTACCGACTGACGCAGGTGATCTCCGGGAAGGGGTGCTTCGGGGACCACCTGCATCGGATCAGGAAGGAGCCAACGCCTGAGTGTCATCACTGTGACGCGAGCGAGGACTCAGGGCTGCACACGCTGGCGGACTGCCCGGCGTGGGAGGTGCCGAGGCGTGACCTCGTGGCAGCCATCGGGGTGGGAGTCCTCTCGCTCGGCAGCATGATTGCGGCAATGGTGAGGAGCGCGAGCGCGTGGGCCGCCGCCACCTCCTTCTGCGAGCATATGATGCTCGCGAAGGAGATGGCGGAGCGCGCCCGGGAGAGGTTCAGAACCCTCCCGGCCCGCCGAGCCCGCAACACGCTCACCTCGCGTCGCAGGCGACTCAGGCGCCGGAGGTCGCTTAACGACCTCCGTCCTCCATGAGCGCAGGCCTGGGGGTGGCAGGTGAGGCCGCCTGTCACCCCAGCAGAAGCAGGCCGGGACGGTGGGGCGACTAGCGCCCCTCCCCCAAACCGGGGCAAGACGGGGACACCGTGGTTCCCAAACCCGAGGGGGCCATCTCGAAACCGGAGATGGCCCAGGGTCAGTCGGGGTGCGAGGGATATGCTCTATGGGCAACCTTACACCCCGGCGTCTGCAGACCCGAGACGGCGTGCGGTTTTAGTCGGTTCAAGCCCGACATAACCACCCCCGCTGGCCGGCGGGGGGGTATCCGAGGGGATTTCCGCACGAAAAAAAAAAAAAAAAAAAGGTACTTACCACCGTATTACACACACAAACACAATATACACAGTTAGTTAATAGACTTGTTAGTATTTTGGGTAGATAAAACTGCTTAGGATATATTTCCAACACGGAATTTCACCAGATAACTCACTGACACGTTTATAACCTATCACAAACAAGCAAAAAGTCCCACTTTTAGTATGTTCTGTGATCCATTCTGCTTGACTTTAGAGTTAACTATCAATATCATGTGCAATGATTCTCTACTCGAGTAAAAAAACTTCAATTTAGTTTTTATTGTTGAGATTACAGCGGACATCCATTCCGAGCATGTTAATGTTACCCTGTAGTAATAGTGGTATATTCTAAAGAATTGTGAGGTAGGGTAAATTTCTAACTTCCTTCATGCATGTGTTTTCTTAGCATTGAACTCAACCAAGTTCTCAGATCTACATTAGGAAATCTGAGTTCAGAATCGGTCGAGTTCAGTGACAAGTTGGCTTTTTTTTTGTCAATGTCAGTCCACTTGCCCACAGTATGTCCACAGTATCTATCTTTTGCAGGCCAATGTATGCTGTCGTCGAGTCACTGGCGTAGCTAGGTTATCAAGGGCCCCGATGCAAAAAGGAACTGACGGTGCGTTTTTTATTCAAAAATTGTTTTTTGCTTCTGGATTTCGACTCTTGCGTCAGATGTCGCTGTTATATTGCCTTCGTACAGAAACAACTGACAAAACAAAAACATGAGATAAACGATTTTGAAGTTTTTCGAGGGTTTTTGACTGGGAAATCCTGTGTATGTTATTGAGAAAAAAAAACATTAATTAAATTATACCAACAAAATAACCATTAAACCTCATATATCAATATATTTTATCCATCAATATATTTTATTTGTTGTTTTTTATATAAAAATAAAAATTTCATTTCATCTAAACTACAAAATTACAGCTTAAATATCTCTACATCTCTATATATAATCCTTTAGTTAATGCATTTATATGGTTTCGTCTTAATTGGTGTCAAATTTATCTTTTCAATCTAGTTAAATTTAGAAAATATAAATTAAGCTATTAGATGTGCCTTTCAGGCTCAGTACATTTCCGTAGATTGTAAAGATAAAATTTCGTAATAAAATTGAGAAGATGCGCATTATTGCTGCTTCTGAATATGTATATAAATCAATTTAAAAATGTGTTAGATACTCCTTATCTTCCCTCTCTGTATTCTACAGGGGAACCCTCCACAAGTTCTTTTAAATGATGAAATCTTGCCAGGTGGCACCACTGCACAAACAACCGAAAGAGGTATTCCTACCTACCTTTACTGCTGGTAGAAATTTGATGACACAAATTTGTCACAAAATTCGGCCGCGTAGGTACCACCGTGCACGATTGCTAAAACCCTTCCATAGTAATCCTTATAATTTAATTTAATCCAATTTTTGTAATAACTTACCAGATATGAAGGAAGAAAAAGGTACTCGTGACACAGGGTTTACCTAGTACGAGTGCCAAAGCACTCCCTTATTAATATAAATTCTAAGGCAACTATTATTATTATTTTTGCCACTTTATAGTGAGAAATTTGTACCAATTTTATAGAAATATGAATTTATTATTATTATTATTAACCCAATTTCGGTTTGATTGCGTTCAGGAGTCAGCAAGTGCATAGCCGGGCAGGGGGATTGTAGTCGCAGCACTAGTGGGACCAGTGGGTGTCACGCGGTGCTGCAACGACAATCCTCTTCTGATGAGGCCGTCAAGCTGAGTGCCACCATTGTTAACATGGTACGTGTATGTAATGGTGACCCTCTTTCCTGAGACTTCAGCTTACCATCAAGCGAGGTGAAGTCAAATTGACGTGTCCTAAATATAAAAAAAAACCTATATTATAATTATAATAACCACGCGAATCACAGCCATGCTTTGTTTCTATTCGCGTGAAAATAGAACAATTGATTCGATTGATATTGATACAGACATATTACGGTTTCCGATTTTTATCGGTATTTTAATAAAAAAATATTTAATATCTAAATATTTAATTGACCAATTATTCAAGTACAATATTGATATTTTATATTCAATACTAAATACATATTTCTAAAAACTTTTTGATTGTTTTTTCTACTTATCTAATTATTTTAATTATCTGATTTAACTTAACATACACATAACGAATAATATTTGAACTTTTGTGCTACTGGCCAAATTTTAAACCGGTTTTGATACTTTACATTTATGTCCCAACACTAGATAGTCACGTGACCAGCTTGCGTTTGAGCGCACTAACAGGTATGAAAATTAGTAAATTTTATTAGAATTTTAGTTGTATTTTGAATATTATCGTAAAAATAAGGTAAAAAATAACTCATTGATGTTATTGTGTGTTGATGTGCGCGTTAATGAGGTGATAATTGGTGGTGTGCACGGTTATTTCGTCAACAAAGACTGTCATTTTGATACCAAGAAAGGTGCTTCAAGAATGGCGTCCCCCACATGTGCCGCTGGCCTATTGAGTTTCGTCTTAGCGGTGTTTGATTCTGATGACGTGAGCTGTTGAAATGGCGTGGTAAAACTGATCCGTGGGATTTCCGCCGGTGTCCCGGTAGAAGTTGTCGAGAATTGCATGTTTGACGGTGCCCTTGCACTGCCACACTCAGTGATTCATTGTTCCGATTTTTACGAAAAAAACACTGAAAAAATTCATTTATTGTGTCAGTTAGAACATGACGACATGCTAATTGTGCATTACAGTTGGTAAAATTATATGTTTTCGTAGCAAAAATTATGTTTTAGCGCGTTCCGCCCTATTGTTTTGTTTACCTATTTACCGCTTATCCCTCATATCGGGAACGGTAATTTTTCCAGTATCTCGCTATCTTTGTTTTTGTTCATGTGTTTTTCCTAATACATATTCTATTGAGTGATGACTTATGATCGCTTACCCATCGTTTTGCGATCAGCAAGTCCAGTATTTTGATTGAATCCATTTCGGTTACCAAAACATTGTGTGTGAAACGATTATAAATGAGATTTCGGTTACGAAACATTGCATATAGGTTTTGTAACGGCATATTTTTTGATAGTGTTGCTTTAATATGTAGGTACAGTGCACTCATTACTGTTATTTACATTATTATCTACCGCGTATTTTTTTTATTTATTCATACAAAATTGAACAATATTACAAAACAAAAATTTACAAATAGCTTTTTTTTACTATTTAAATATGTAGGTATGCAAATATTTCTTTTATATTCATGTGAATTTAGCTTAAAACAAAGTTTCACCTATAGCAAGGTCAATGACCTCTAAATTTTGCCATTCATACATCTAACATTGACAAAGTTTTTTAAATAGTTGTAATGTTTAGAACTAAAATGTGTACAGTTACAATCTTAGTGATAAATAAAATATGCAGAGGCTGTGAGTACTTACTCTCAGATGGGCCAATTGGTTGATAGGACATTGAGTGGTATATTGCTTGTAAGTGATAAGTACACAGTTCCTATTATATGAAAACGGACCTTGCATTACTTATTCTTGTTGTAATAAGTGAATAATGTACGCATCACTTACAGCAGTATTGCAGTAACTTTCAAATGGTTCTCAAAACTAAACTCTAAACTCATGCAGCTGGTGTTTAATGGCTGATAAGAAAAATATTTATGTTCATGAATGTATATCATAACTGGCGAATCGTGGGTGTGTAATACACCTCTGCCTACCTCTTCAGGGATACAGGCGTGAAGTTATGTTATGTTTTGTTGTATATCATTATCAAGTTATCAAAGATGTATTTAGTGTATTGATAATGTTGTCCCCATGTGTTGTAGTAATACCAGATTATTCAAACTCATTGATTTAATCCCCCTAAAGATGCAATAAAAAAATGGTAGTAAATCTTTTTTCACTTTCGAACCTAGAATCGACATCTTATTTTTGGTATGTCAACTTTTCCAGGAGTTAGGAGTGGGTTCAAATTGGTTGTATAATGGCCAAGATTTGAACCTGTGAAATCTAAATACAAGTTGGACACCTTATCCAATAGGCTACAACTGCTTATGTTTGTGGAATACTTAATTATATGCCTGCACTTGCCTCATTTATTGGGACTCGGTGCATTATTTCTTATTCTCTTAAATACTTTTGTAACATAGAATCTTGAAAAATATATTAAATTTGATGAAATAATTAATTAAACCGCCCCAGAACTTCAGCTTTTTGCTGTATTATATAACCTTGGCATTATTCTTCGTCAATTAGTGTTCCTGCCCTCAGACAATCCCAGTTCCATTGTGTGGGGTTTGTAAAAACATCTATGAGATCATCAAACTAAAGACCATTTCGACTTTTTAGTGTTGATAGCAGCCGAAATAGTGGTTTACATTGTTTAGATTTCACTTACACCCGATAACAATAAGTTGAACCTAACAATAACTTGATATACAATCAGCGTCGGTTGCTTAGTGGTTAAGGAGTCGGCCTTACGATTGAGAAGTCCCGGGTTCGAATCCTGGCCATTATACTACCGATGTGAACCCACTCCTCACACAAGCAATTTGGCTGGAGAGGTTATCAGGAATACTAGTCACTAATAATAGGCTCGTATTTTACCTCTAGTTCACCTGATGGTAAGTGATGATGTGGTATATTGCTGGTGGACACCGCTGGCCTAGAAACAACCTTTTCACTCTAGACTTGAAACCTCACAGGTCATAGCTTTTCAGAAACACAGACTCATTGCAAAAATAAATGAATAACCTACAGTTTCACCACCGTAATCGAAATCGAAACGTATCGAACCTCCCGCCGCCGGTCCATGTCTTTCTATTCTTTTTTGGGGTTCCGCACCCTAAAGGTAAAACCGGGACCCTATTACTAAGACTCCACTGTCCGGCTGTCTGTATTGAGGCTGTATCAAATGAACAATGATAGCTATTGACAGTCGAAATTTTCGAAGATGATGTATTTGTGTTGCAGCTATAATAACAAATACTTAAAATAAAATAAAAAAATATTTCAGTGGGGCTTCCATAGAACAAACATGATTTTTTTTGCGGTTTTTTGCTCGATAATGGTCCGGAACCCTTCGTGCGCGAGTTCGACTCGCAATTTGCCGGTTTTTGTTAATTCCTTATTCCTTGACTCCTAAGGGTTAGACCTAACCCAAGAGCTGGGTTATACAATGAAAAAAGATTTTTTTCAAATCGCACAGGTCGTTTCAGAAATGAATGCATTCAAACAACAAACTCTAGATACCCACATTAAAAATAATAGAGGACAATTATTGTTTAACTGTCTACCTATGTATTTACTGCTAGTGTACAGAAGTACATACATACATACATAACTTCACGCCTGTATCCCCGAAGGGGTAGGCAGAGGTGTATTTCACACCCACGATTCGCCAGTTATGTTAAGGTCCCAATGTAATAAGGGGCGAGCCTATTGCCATCTACCGCGCACAATATCAAGCGAACGATAATTACTATTTATTAATGCACACATAACTACGAAAAGTCAGAGGTGTGTGCCCGGGGCGACGGGGGATCGAACTCGAGACCTCCGTCTCAGCAGTCCGTTACGTACGCCACTGGGCTATCGCCGCAATACAGTAGTAGGCATATATATACATACATACATATATTATATATATAACATAACTTCACGCCTGTATCCCCGAAGGGGTAGGCAGAGGTGTATTACACACCCACGATGGGTGTGTGTGTAATACATATATAAACACACACTCCATTTTCCCTCCGGGATAGGCAGAGACAACAGCTCGCCATCTGCTTCTGTCCTTACATTCTTCACAAGCTTCCTTCACTGTAATTAAACCTTTCATGCAAGCCCGCCGGTTTCGAGTGCTTTGGACCTGCCATTTTTTCAAATCCTCATTAATTTCATCAGTGTATGTTCTGCGAGGTCGACCCCGGCTTATTGTCTACCCACTTACATCAGCCTTATATACTTGGTGTGTCATTCGTTCAGTACTCATTTGTTCCAAGTGCCCAAACCACCTTAGCAAACCTTTTCAATTCTTGTAACAACATTCTCTTTCAGGCCACATCATTCTCGTATATCTGTATTCCTCTTTCTATCAGCCAGCCTCCACACATACTACGCAATGACCTCATCTCCACTGCATTCACTCTACTCTCATGATTTTCTGCCATACCCAACTTTCACTTCCATACATTAATGTGGGGACTAGCACGCCGTTATGAACCGCCAGTCGTGCCTTCTTCGGCACTGACTGGCCACTTATGAAGGAGTGTAGCGCACCATTCACGCGATTTCCTGCAGTCACTCTCCTTAGGCATATTAAAAATAAAATAAATATTCTACACAGCGCTATCTAGACCCAAAGTATAGTTTAACTAGCTTGTGTTATGGGTTCCAGAATGCGGATAAACATACTTACCTATATACAGTTTTTTTTTGTAAATACATATATATTATACATAGGAACACCCAGACCAATGCAAATAGACATATTCATGCATACAAATATTTGCACTGAGCGGTAATCGAACCCCCGCCCCCAGTCGTAGCAGTCGAATACACTACCGCTACGCCACAGAGTCCGTCCGATGTACTGGTGATATACTACTAGCAAAACATTAATGTGTTGAGGAATGCAACTAAACTTATTTCACTTTAAACCTAGACTACTTACATCGCATAATATAATATTACATAAAGTTAAATTCATTTAACTTTATGTAATATTATGCCCCCCCCTGCACTCAAACACACATACACCCTCACACATATACACACACTCGTATATACTTACATACACAAACACGCGCGCACATTTCCTTCAGAGTAAGCTGACTTGTCAGCACAATGTTAACCCAACACCTGTAGTAGTCGCTCAAAAATAAATATCTGGATAAAAACTGTCTTATGTAAGATACAGGGTTTTTCCTAGTTTAAGAGTCAGGGTTTCTAACCACTTGAGCATAGATTATCTAAATGTATTGCAATAACCTTAAAACATTGTATAATGATGTATATCTATGTTATCTATTTGAAATAAACATTATTATTCTATTATATCATATATTCACTTCAGTTTTTTAGCGAAAATATCATAAAACGAGAACCCTTTTTTTTTTAAAGTGCGGAAATCCCTTCGGATACCCCCCGCCGGCCAGCGGGAGCGGTTATGTCGGACATGAACCGACTAAAACCGCACGGTGTCCTGCCAAGTGTGCCTTCATATACTTTAATCTTTTTTTTCGTTTCCCTCCTAAGTATATATATATAAACTAGGTCTGCAAGGCGAATCGCTGCTTGCAATGTTGAACTGAGTGAGACATCGTGAATCAGATTTTGAAAATTTTGAACAGTGATCATTCCTCCGTGGCAAGTCCGATTTTGAAAATTCTTTTTGAAAGTCACAACTCTGGACATGCTTTCTGAGCGTGTAAAGTTTGGTCACAGTGTCTCGAGCGGTTATTATGTAATTCCATCTGGAATTTTTTTAACGGTGATCATTCCTCTGTGGTAGCATTAATTTTTTTCAAAATATATCCATAAACCTTCCTCTGATTGACCTCTTTAATCATGCCAAATTTGGTTCTGATTGGATTAGTAGTTTAGGAGGAGACCTGTGACAAAGAAAATCCTGAAGTCTGGTATGAGGAGCTTTCGCTCGACTTTGTCTCACTCAGCTCAATAAACTTAACGAATTATACCAATAAACAAGATTTTCGATTTTATTAAGTACTAACTGTGCCCGCGATTTTTAAGGTTTTATTTCTTTTGAGCTGACCACTATATTATTTTAGCATAAAACATAACATAACATAAACTCACGCCTATATCCCCGAAGGGGTAGGCAGAGGTGCTAGCACCCACATTTCGCCAGTTTATGTTTAGGTCCCAATGTAATAGGTGGCGAGCCTATTGCCATTAACCGGGCACTTATAAACCTGCGATAAATACACACATAACTTCGAAATGCATCGAAAAGTCATTGGTGTGTGCCATGGTAATACCTGGGATCGAACCCGAGACCTCGTCTCAGCAGTCCTTTACCCATACCGCTAGGCTACCGCGGTTTTTTTAGAATTATTTTAGAATACTAGAAAACGAAATTACTAGCATTCTCGTCAACCCCTCCAGCTAAGCTGAATTGCCTGTGTTAGGATTGGGTTCACGTCGGTAGTGTAATGGTTGGAATCGGAACCTGGACCTCTCGATTGTTAGGCGGACTCCTTAACTACTAGGGTAAAACAAAAGTAGCTTTCTAAAAACAGTAGCGTATGTTACACCTTATAATTTACCTATCTACCAGTGAAAGTCCCGTCAAAATCTGTCCAGCCGTTCCAGAGATTATGTACCTGTTTTTTTTTTTTTTTTTTATCGTGCGGAAATCCCTTCAGATACCCCCCGCGTGCCAGCGGGGGCGGTTATGTCGGGCTTGAACCGACTAAAACCGCACGCCGTCTCGGGTCTACAGACGCCGGGGTGTAAGGTTGCCCATAGAGCATATCCCTCGCACCCCGACTGTCGAGATGGGCCCCCTCGGGTTTGGGAACCACGGTGTCCCCGTCTTGCCCCGGTTTGGGGGAGGGACGCTAGTCGCCCCACCGTCCCGGCCTGCTTCTGCTGGGGTGACAGGTGGCCTCACCCGCCACCCCCAGGCCTGCGCTCATGGAGGACGGAGGTCGTTAAGCGACCTCCGGCGCCTGAGTCGCCTGCGACGCGCGGCGAGCAAGTTGCGGGCTCGGCGGACCGGGAGAGTTCTAAGTCTCTCCCGGGCGCGCTCCGCCACCTCCTTCGCGAGAATTACATGCTCGCAGAAGAGATTATGTACCTAATTCAAACAGACAGAAATTTCAAAAATTGCATTTTTGTTATATGTAAGGCACATACACTCATATGCATTTATTTAAAACGTTTTAATTTAATGTTACAAACAGACACTTCATTTTGATTTATTTAAATAGATTGTGTGATTATCAAATTAGTCACTTTTCATTGCCATCAATAATACTAGTATTTAGAAATAAATTACATTCCTATCTATATACATGCGATGTAACATTGTGTCCGTAGAATCCATTAAAAATACTTTAATTTCTATGTGATAAATGCGCGTAAACTTCAGATAATATCATGTTCAATTATTTATTTACTAACTATGGAGGAATCTTAATAACATAACATAACTTCACGCCTGTATCCCGGAAGGGGTAGGCAGAGGTGTATTACACACCCACGATTCGCCAGTTATGTTAAGGTCCCAATGTAATAGAGGGCGAGCCTATTGCCATCTACCGGGCACATTATTAAGCGAGCGATAATTAACATTTTGCACACATAACTACGAAAAGCCAGAGGTGTGTGCCCGGGGCGACTGGGGATCGAACTCGAGACCTCGTCTCAGCAGTCCGTTACGTACGCTACTAGGCTATCGCCGCTTTTTTTAATCTTAATTACTGTGCAAATTAGATAATGTAAAACTTATGAGGCGCGCTATTTATAATCAACTAATGACCTCTTAATGATGTTGTTTCTCTATTTGAATAATTACTTGTCCTGGCTGATTCATCAAAACGAGCCTTAACCCCTGCGGCCACAAACTTGAACTTTGGCAAAAATTCATCTAGATCCGATCAGCTCTTCTGTAGGCCGGCCATAACGCCGCCTGTCACCCCAGCAGTAGCAGGCCTGCCTCAAACCGGGGCAAGACGGGGGCACCGTGGTACCCAAACCCAAGGGGGCCATCTCGAAACCGGAGATGGCCCAGGGTCAGTCGGGGTGCGAGGGCCCGCCTGTCACCCCAACAGAAGCAGGCCTTCCCCAAACCGGGGCAAGACGGGGACACCGTGGTTCCCAAGCCCGAAGGGGCCATCTCGAAACCGGAGATGGCTCAGGGTCAGTCGGGGTGCGAAGGATATGCTCTATGGGTAACCTTACACCCCGGCGTCTTAAGACCCGAGACGGCGTGCGGTTTTTAACCGCCCCCAAATGTTAGTACAGAATATTGGGTTTCCTCCAATTTCTTCAAGAAAAACGGCAATTTCATATGTAACGACCTAATATTTCAATGCAATTGTTTTAAAGCGACTTTTCCAATAGAGACGCATAATACGACGGCCTCTGTGGCGTAGCGGTTGTGCATTCGACTGCTACGACAAGGGGCGCGGGTTCGATTCCCGCTCAGTGCAAATATTTGTATGCGTGAATATGTCTATTTGCATTGGTCTGGGTCTTCCTATGTATAATGTGTATCTATAATATAAAAATAAATCGCTGAATGTGTTGCTAAGCGCAATTCTCGAGAGCAGCTGAACCGATTTCGCTAATTCTGTTTTATAATATTCCTTGAAGTACGAGGATGGTTCTTACGGAGAGAAACATTTAAAAAATTGCCTGAAAAGAAGGCTACTTTTACCCCTGGAATAGGTTCCCATGGGTTGCGAGAACGGGAACAGAATTCTACGCGGGCGGAGCTGCGGGCAACAGCTAGTGTATTTATAAAAAAAAGTATATCAGTATCCGCATTCTAGAAGCCATAACACAAGCCAGTTAAACTATGCTTACTTTGGGTCTAGAAAGCGATTTGTAGAATTTCGTAGAATATTTATTTATATCGGAGAATTTCAAATACTAGGACGGGTCCAGGTAGCTCAGTTGGTCAAGTTTCGTCCTTTTTCCGAACTAAATCTCAATCCTTTGTCCAAACTCCATTTCTTTGTGACTGTATTTGCTCGCTTAGCTCTCAAAGGTCGTAGCATTGTGTAAAATAGCCTATTCAAATGTAACTAGATTTTTTCAGAGCTCAATGGTAATTCCAGAGATTAGCACGTTCAACAAACTATTCACCTTTATTATTATTATTAGTATATTAATATATATTACTGCCTGCTGACTACTGAGACGAGGTCTCGAGTTCGATCCCCAGTCGCCCCGGGCACACACCTCTGACTTTTCGTAGTTATGTGTGCATTAAATTTAATGTTAATTATCGCTCGCTTAATATTGTGCCCGGTAGATGGCAATAGGCTCGCCCCCTATTATATTGGGACCTTAACAATCGTGGGTGTGTAATACACCTCTGCCTACTCCTTCGGGGATACAGGCGTGAAGTTATGTTATGATGTTATGTCATGTCTAACGGCTAATTTGAATTGGAATAGTCGTAAGTTGAATAAATGCTTTATCATCAAAAATCAAAATCTAGGTCACAGAGTACCAATGTGAGGTGAGAAATTACATTATTGTCATTAAGCGTAGCGAGCCGAAGGCGAGCGAAGCGTCTTTGGTTTCAAAGTTGCATTTCAAACAAATGATACTCCTCCGAGACCGTTTGACCGATCTCGACCAAATTTGCCACGGTGATCAAGTAGACATTACTGAGTGTCGTAAGGGGTCGAATGTCCAGATCGGTCTTACCATCGAGGAATAATCACCGAAAAACCAAATCAATGGAAAAAGTCGACCGGTCACGTTGACCTATTGTTGGATAGGCAAATCTCGCTACGCTTAAGTTTGGGTTGATTGCCAAGCTGGCAACCGTCCTAGTCTAATAAGACCCAACATATGCGTTTTTCCATAGAGCATAATTTACATTTCAAATGGTGATTTTTTTTTCCTAGTGGTTTCGAAGATTACCACAAACATCACACACAAAATCTCTATTTCGCGGCCTCTCTCTTCATAATATTATTAGTATAGATAAACAAAAAGGGGTAACCATTAAGGGTTCCGTAGCAGCAAGTAACATGATAATGTTTTTTTTTTTCGTTTTTATATTTGAGTTGATTGAATGAAAGGTAAATTGCGGTTTATGATTTATGATGTGTAAAAAGAAAAACTACTTACTAGATCTCGTTCAAACCCTTTTTCGTTGGCAGTTTACATGGTAATGTACATCATAGGTATATTTTTTTTAGCTTTATCATTCTCTTATTTTAGAAGTTACAGCCCCCCCCTGTAACTTTACCACTTTGGGGCACACATTTCACCACTTTGGAAGTGTCTCTCGCGCAAACTATTCAGTTTAGAAAAAAATGATATTAGAAACCTCAATATCATTTTTGAAGACCTATCCAAAGAACCACACACCTATATGGGTTAGATGAAAAAGTATGGGGACCTCCAAAATTTATTGTTTTTTTTCTATTTTTGTATGAAATTCTGAATGCGGTTCACAGAATACGTCTGTAAGTAACACGCGGCCGAGGCACGCATGTCACCCACGGGGAACATTATTCACTTAAAATCGTGGATTAATCACGTTCCCGCAAACTACATAAACCTATGCCCTGGAATCATGAAAAGCGTTGGTACACGTGTCCCATCATTTCTTACTAGAAGTAGGTGTATAGAATCTCGTGATTCTTATTTTGAAACTAGCTGTGCTCGCGACTTCGTCTGCGTTGATTTCGATTTTTAAGGTTTTAATTTTTTGAACGGATCCCCTTATTCTTTTTCTAAAATAAAATAAGCCTATGTTACGACTTATAATATTAACTATTTGCCAGTGAAAGTATCATCGAAATCGGCACAGCCGTTCCAGATATTACCTAATTCAAACAGACAAAGATTGCTTTTTGTTACATGTAACGTACATACACTTATATGTATTTATTTAAAACTTGATCTTTTAATATTACAAACAGACACTTCAATTTAATTTATTTGTATAGAAGATCAGAAGTAGGTGTATAAAATTTCGCGATTCTTACTTTGAATTCCATACAAACTGTCATCCGCTATTTCACCCTCGTTGGGGTGAATAATGGTACGCTGTACTTGTGTTCATTTATTTCTAACTTGAAGCAAGCATATATGGCATTAACATTTCGTGATTCTTCCTTCGAAAATGAAGGACTTCCATACATACGTTAATCCCGTATGTTTTTGAAAAACACTGATCACGTGTTCATTTATTTGTAACCAGAAACCTGTGTACGAAATTTCGTTCTTTGAAAATGACCAACTTTGGTATGGAACGTTTTTATAAACGCTGATTCCTTATTTTCCCCAATTGGGGGTGAGATTTTGGAAAAACGCGGATGCACGTGGTCATTTATTTGTAACCAGAAACCGGTGTATGTAATTTTGTTCTCCTTACTTTGAAAATGACTAACTTTGGTATGGAACGTTTTTATAAACGCTCATCCCTTATTTTCCCCAATTGGGGGCTATTTTTGAATAACGCTTAGGCACGTGTTTATTAATTTCTAACTAGAAATGAGTGTATGAAATTCGTTCTTCTAGCTTAGAAAGTGTATGAAATTCGTTCTTCTAGCTTAGAAAGTGTATGAAATTCGATCTTCTAGCTTAGAAAGTGTATGAAATTCGTTCTTCTAGCTTAGAAAGATCACAAACTTTCGTCCCTTATTTTACAAAAATCCTTAGTGGAATGCTTACAGCATGAACACTATTTCTTGTAGCCACGAATATTGTGATCAGTGGCTAATAATATTAATACATGTATGTTTTAAACGAAACTGATCCCGGCTTCAGTGGATACAACTGGACGTGGTCCGTGGACAATTCAATCTTATACCGGGATCAGTGGATACAAACCCTAAAAAACATCTACCGAAATTTCAAATTTGAAGGTTCAGCGGTTGAGGCTCTGCATTAAGTCAGTCGGGTTAAGTAATTATATATGTATAGATTTTATACGATTACTAACTGATGACCGCGGCTCCGCCTGCGCGGCGTTCGGTTGTCGTGTTTTGGTCATATCTCCGCTTCTACTTAACCAATTGAAATCAAGCATACCGCCGATTTCAAGTCTGACCAAGACCTTTCTAATAGAGATCCAAAATCCGTTCAGTACTTTTTGTGTTCAGAATCGTTTATTTAACATAACCCAACGGCTTATTTATATTTGACATGGTGTTGAGAAATTTACATTAAATTCTTAAGCTAATTACAGAGTTTTATGACATTCGTACAGGCACGTGAAATTAAAAGCGGGAGCAACTAAACTAAAATCTTAAAAATAACATAAAAAGATAAAAATAGATTGAATAAAAAAAGGAATGAGGAAATATAACAATATAAACCATAATAATCTAATTGGATGATTGTTGCAAACTTATTTACAAGCTCGATTTAACTCATCATAACATAACATAAACTCACGCCTATATCCCCGAAGGGGTAGGCAGAGGTGCCAGCACCCACATTTCGCCAGCTTATGTTTAGGTCCCAATGTAATAGGTGGCGAGCCTATTGCCATTAACCGGGCACTTATAAACCTGCGATAAATACACACATAACTTCGAAAAGCATTGGTGTGTGTCATGGCAAACCCTGGTATCGAACCCGAGACCTCGTTTTAGCAGTCCATTACCCAAACTACTAGGCCACCGCGGTTGTTTCAACTCATCACCATCCCCGCCTTAATCCCGGTTGCATCTAAAGCTTTCATTTTGGAGCCCGGGGTCTGCTTTCCTAATTAGAGGAAATATAAGAATATAAATATAATAATCAAATTGGCTTGTTGCAAACTTTACACTTAATGAATGAATGAAGTAATTACTTTAATAACTGGCGAGTATCTTCACGACTAGATAGATAGATGATTTTACAAGCTCGATTTAACTCATCACCATAACCGCCTAAATCCCGGTTTGCATCTAAAGCTTTCGTTATGGAGCCCGGGGTCCGCTCTCATAATTTTCTCTTCCACATAGTGAGGCCATTGGCACGCATGGCTTCTTTTATGACCTCGAGCCAGCATTTCTCGTGTTTACCGCTTACATAGCTCGCTTTAATTATCCTACTGATATTAAAAATGTGAAAGCTTGTGAGGAAATATGGATGTTACTAATGTAATTTTACTAACTATCTTTAGGACTCAGCCCGTTAATACGATCGATGAATAACATTTTTAAGAAAAAAATAGAACCGCCTTAAGTCGGTTAAGTATATTAAAACCTTCTCTAAAATGTAACAAATACTTTTTTCTGAATACCAAATCAATATTGATGAACCAAACCCGAGAAAATCGCGGACAAACATACAGGAAAAACAGCGAACCTCCTTTTGAAGTCGGTTGAAGACTATGTATTTTGAACAAAATTTTTTTAGCAACATACCTTTTTTCGCCAAAAAACTCCCATTTTGTGTTTTTTTTATTATTTTGATACACCTAGTACTCTTCCAGTAAATACGAATCTAACGATACCTCTCAAGCTAAAATCCATCTAGCCGTTCAGACTGCAGAGCGTGCCAAATAATTATACATACATATTATTCTCGAAACAAAAAACCCTCCTTCTGGCGCAGTCGGGTAAAAACTGAGATGGATGCGTGGTGTGTCAAGAATGAATAAGATTGGGAATTAATACACTATTGGGAGTTTAAATATTTTTGAAATTACCTTTTAATAATATCATTTATTTCAGACCATTTTATGTCCATAGTGTTAGCATGTTAGTAACAATCTGCTTAGAATTATGTTAGTATTGTTAGTACATCAATTACTTTGAAAGTAGCGACGGTTCGCACATGTGATTCGTAGGAATGGTGATGAAGGGATTAATTATGGAAGTGGACGGTTACAAAGGCCCAAGAAAATATGAACTGGATGGATGGACTTTGCAAAATATAGCTAGGAAGGCAATATTGAGGTAGAATAAGTATTGACAAGCAGAGCTGAATGGTAAACGCACACGTCCTAAACATTAAAAAAAAAAAAAAAAAAAAACGGGGTGTCACACTCGCGCTGCCGACCCTATAAAAACCTTCTAATGCCCTTCTTGAAGAACCTCATATTGTAGTCGCTTGGGAAAACCACAGCAGGGAGATTATTCCACAGCCTGAGGGTGCGCGGAATAAAGTGCCTTTCAAATCCCAGACTGTACGCACCGTTTCCAGTGAATTCCCTGTCTATAGCGGTGCGACTATAGAAAGTCCCCGTGGGCATCATATCAAACAATATTATAAATAGGAAAGAGTTGTTTGTTTGTAATCGATACCCTCTAAAACTACTGAACCGATTTGAAAAATCTTTCACCATTAGAATGCTGCATTATTCCTGAGCTACACGATATTCCCATGGGAGTGAAACCGTGTGGCGATGCTAGTATGGGATGAGAGCGGACAGATGGTGATGAGATAGGCATTCTAATGACTGCTAAATTAGTAGTAATTTATTTTTATTTAATGGTAATAGTATCATCAGTTAATGATGTTGATTATTAATACTATTATCAAATTGTAAATTAGTTGTGTCTGTTGTCTGTGTGTATAGGAGATATTAAAAAAAAAGCGGCCAATTGTGAGTCAGACTCGCCCATGAAGGGGTCCGTAGCAGCAAGTAACATAATGCTTTTTTTAAAATTTTATATTTGAGTTGATTAAATGAAAGGTAAACTGCGTTTTACGATGTATGACGTATTAAAAAAAAACTACTTACTATATCTCGTTCAAACCAATTTTTGGTGAAATTTTACATGGATGTACATCATATATTTTTTTTAGTTTTATCATTCTCTTATTTTAGAAGTTACAGGGGGGGGGACACATTTTACCACTTTGGGAGTGTCTCTCGCGCAAACTATTCAGTTTAGAGAAAAATGATATTAGAAACCTCAATATCATTTTTAAAGACCTATCCATAGATACATGACATAGACTTGTATAGGTTTGATAAAAAAAAAATTGAGTTTCAGTTCTAAGTATGGGGAGCCCAAAATTGATTGGTATTTTTCTATTTTTGTTTGAAAATCTTAATGCGTTTCACAGAATACATCTACTTACCAAGTTTCAACAGCATAGTTCTCATATAGTTTCGGAAAAAAGTGGCTGTGACATACGGACGGACAGACAGACAGACATGACGAATCTATAAGGGTTCCGTTGTTTGCCATTTGGCAACGGAACCCTAAAAGCTTGGGTTATATTAAATTAACGATATTGAACACAGTTTTTTGTTTTAATTCTTGTCAGTTTGTTCACGATTGACGCAAAAATTGTTTGAACGGATTTGATGGATTTTTTATACTTAGTGGAAAGATTTTGGTCAGAGATAAAAAATTTATACTTAGTGGAAAGATTTTGGTCAGAGATAAAATTTTTATACTTAGTGGAAAGATTTTGGTCAGAGATAAAATCTGCCGTATGCTTTTTTTTTATAGTGGATAGGCCCGCGTTTGACCACTATCTCACCTGTTGGTAAGTGATGATCGGGTCGAAGGTAAACACGCTTGCCTAGAAACAACCTGTTCAGTCTAGACTTCAGACTCCCATGTTATAGCTTCCCGGAAACACAGACTCAGTTCACAATTAGTTAAGTAGAACCAGAGATAAGACCAAAAGTAGTGATAACCTACATCTAAGCAGGCGGAGCCGAGGGCATCAGCTAGTAGTAAATAAATGACATGTAACGAAATCTCAAATCATCATTTAGAAAATTGAATGTGTCATCTCCATAATGAGCTTACAGATAAAATGCAGTGTTGGTATCACTTATGTTCAAAAATACAAAGAGCGGCGATAGCCCAGTGGCATACGTAACGGACTGCTGAGACGAGGTCTCGAGTTCGATCCCCAGTTGCCCGGGCACACACCTCTAACTTCGTAGTTATGTGTGCATTAATAAATGATAATTATCGCTCGCTTAATAATGTGCCCGGTAGATGGCAATAGGCTCGCCCCCTATTACATTGGGACCTCAACATAACTGGCGAATCGAGGGTGTGTAATACACCTCTGCCTACCCCTTCGGGGATACAGGCGTGAAGTTATGTTATGTTATGTCAAAAATCATTCGAAAATCAGAAACAGAATCACGGAGGTTATGCTCGATCTGGATAGGGCAATAGAAAGGAAGACCAATTATTATTGCTTCCTATATAAAAATTCTGCAAGACAGACGTAAAACATAGGCCGGGAAACATTAAAAAATTGAATATAAAAAAGCAGTTGTAATTTTAATTTTATTATTTTAATTTATTAGAAGCGTCGGTAGCTTAGTGGTTAAGTAGTCGACCCTATGATCGAGAGGTCCCGGGTTCGAATCCTGGCCATTACACTACCGACTTGAACCCACTACTAACACAAGCAATTAAGCTTAGCTTGAGGGGTTAGGGGCAATATTAGTAATTTCGGTTACTAATATTCTTTAAAAAATACTGCAAGAAAAATAAATAGCGCGCTGATGGTGCTGTACCGAGCTCTCTAACATAACATAAATTCACGCCTGTCTCCCCGAAGAGGTAGGCAGAGGTGTATTACGCACCCACGTTTCGCCAAAGTCAGCTTTTTCGTCTAACGGCCAGTCTCAATAATCTACCTCCAGTTAAAGGTACAAGCTATCTCAGATAAACAGTCAACATTAATCTATCTGTAACTGCGGTTTCAATATTATCAAAGTCATTTTCTGCTTATCTTTGTTTATTGAAACAGAAAAAATCCCCGATAGATACTAATGGTAGCTATTTTAACTGCTGGTAAAGGATAGATAGATTATTGAAACCGGCTGTAAGTGAGATTCGACATCGAATTTGTAAATTACAGAACAGCAGAAATTATCTTAGCGCTCTTCTCGGTATTTTTTTTTAAATGTCACGTCTATATGACTTTACCTCGCCTAATGGTAAGCTAAAGGTAAAGTCTCAGGAATGAGGGTCACCATTACAAACACTGACAATGTTACAATGGTGGTTCTGAGCTTGACGGCCTCATCAGATGCTTTTCACGCCCCGCTTAAAAGGGCCCGGGACTGTAGGAAAAAGGAAACACGTGTGCCTACGTCAGAGCCTCGTCGGCCAATCAGAGGTTGGCTTGGCGAGGTCCTCATAACCCCCAACTGCAAGAATTACCATTCTTTAGTTTGTTCAACTCTTAATCTTTGTAATACGAATCACTTGTATAGGATATGTTTAGTTTTAATCTTTGTTTTATTATATTTTGAGGTTGGTACCGCGTATTGATAGGACCAACACCAATCATATTTTTTCTTTGCGTACCCGCGCATTATTGTTCGTGAACTTGACGCCAGTTAATTGGTGAATTACTTTTTTCTCCGAACTCGGTCAATCCATTGATCGTCGGCACTTTGTTGGACGAGTCGGCCCTGTGACCGAAGTAGCGATTGCGTGAATGTGAGTGGTGGGGCTACGGCTTGAATACTACCTGCTCGTGGTCTTACTCCTCACCCTTGTCTCCGTTTTTTTTCCGTGCGGAAATCCCTTCGGATACCCCCCGCGTGCCAGCGGGGGTGGTTATGTCGGGCTTGAACCGACTAAAACCGCACGCCGTCTCGGGTCTACAGACGCCGGGGTGTAAGGTCGCCCATAGAGCATATCCCTCGCACCCCGACTGACCCTGGGCCATCTCCGGTTTCGAGATGGCCCCCTCGGGTTTGGGAACCACGGTGTCCCCGTCTTGCCCCGGTTTGGGGGAGGGGCGCTAGTCGCCCCATGGGTAAAGTATCTGGCATAAAGTAGTCTCCTAATTACAAACATAAATAATCATTTAGCATTTTATCACTATTAGCAAATAGTCATTATTACAAGTACCGCTTAGTCAAAAATGTAAAACAATTATAGGTAATATTTAAGTACTATTTTAGTATTATATAAACCAAAATTAGAGATATCCGGCATTTAATTCTCGACTGGCAAAGCAGAAACTTCTGAAAGGTATGATACCCTTTTATTATTATTATTTCACTAAACTGTACTTGTAATTCTGACTGTGAGCCTCATCATATCGATACCGCGTAACAAACGTTGTAAGCGTTCATATGTTACCGAGACCGTTTTCCACATAGAAAGGTCAGAGGTCTTACTCTTGAACTTAATAACGACCGATCGGTATTGGGATTAGAAGTTTCGTACTCTTGAACACGCTTAAATTCGACGCTAGCCGATCGGTCGTAATTAAGTTCAAGAGTAAGGCCACAGGTCCAACGACGCCTTAGCAAAAACCTCTAAGGCGACGGAATTGAGAGGTTGTGGGCTGTAGGTACGCTACCACCGACGGGGCCACGCGCGCCCTCTGTCTCCGGTTCAAGATGGGAACACCGTAGTTCCCACATTCAAGGGGGCCATCTCAAACCGTAGATGGCCCAGGGTCAGCCGGGGTGCGTCGAAATTACCTCATTGGGTCACCTTACACCCGAGACGGCGTGCGATTTTAGTCGGTACGAGTCTGAAAACCACCCCCGTTGACCGGCGGGGGAGGGTTGGCGGGTAGGCGAGGGTGTACACGTGGGGATTTCCGCACTAAAAAAGAAACAGGTACGCTCCCGCCCGGGTTGAACGAAATATTTGTTTCTATTTAAATTAGACAATGCGGGTAGGCTGAATGCTTCTTATCACTTTAGTTTGTTCTTTGTCATAATTGTTTTGTTGTTAATGATAGATTAGTTTAGATCGGTAGACAAGCCAGATATTACCATTAAGCAAATCTTGCTGTTTTTGGAAAAGTCAATGTCAAATACTTAAGATAATCTTGGCGTTGCTATATAATCCTTGGGCCTAACTCTTGAACTTAATTCCGATCGATCGGTATTGGAATTCGAAATTTCGTACTCTTGAACACTCTTGAATTGGATTCTAGCGCTATATTGTTTTAAAATAGAATCAAGAATAAGGCTCCTTATATGTTAATACATTTTAAATTGTTACTAGTCCTAAAATTATAAATACGTAAGTCTTATGAGCGAGTCTTATTTCAGTTCTATCGCATAAATTACTCGACAGTAAATCTATCTATTGGGCTCGGCTAGTCCGTAAATATGGTTGTGTAGTCTCAATATTTTGTCGGATAATCCCATTCACCCTTTCAAAATCTATCTACCGTTCTTGCGTGATTGAGTCACAAATTGTCACGTTCACGAATCACGAAATTATCAGCAAGGACCTTCTTAATTAGTCCTCTGTTATTTCTTCATAGACCCCCCCATGTCACCGCAAATTTTCCACAATTCTTCCCATGACAAAAATAACTGAAGATCGTAAGACTTCATTGGCATTCTTAGAAGTTGGTAACTTTAAAAAAGGTGATCCAACATGACACAATTATATATTTTCGACTTGTCAAGTGTTTAATTATTATGAAAGTTCTTTTTTTGTAATTGCAAGTTTATTTTCATAGTTTTAGACTCTGCAAGAAACTAGTCTAATCTCTAGCAGAACTCACTTTCGTTAGAAAGCTACTGAAACAAAAAATTAAATAAAATTTTCCTTAAACAAACTATGACGTCAAGAAGTGAATTTCGAAACCTTTGTAATTACGTCATAGTATTTCAGTTTGATTTCTTACATGTAGCCAAAAGGATATCCGCTGGCCTTTTGCTGACTAATTGAATCTTCCTGATAAAGTATTGACTGTAATTTGTGGTATAGAGTAATTTTTCTCTTTTTCTGATACTTAATTCCATATTTTATGATCGTTATTTTCCACAGTTTAAACCAATTTAAAAGAGTCAGATGTTATAAACATTTGAGAATATGTATTTCAATAGTCAGACTCGTATTTGTCTGATTATTAGGGTTCCGTTGCCAAGTGGCAAAAAACGGAAGCCTTATAGATTCGTCATGTCTGTTTGTCTGTCCGTCCGTATGTCAGAGCCACTTTTTTCCTACACTATAAGATCTATGCTGTTGAAACTTGGTAAGTAGATGTATTCTGTGAACCGCATTAAGATTTTCATACAAAAATAGAAAACAAGTTGAATTCCTGAGACGAGCTCACCCGAATACAAGGGATTTTCGATTTTGCGATTATTATTTTTTTTGCGATTATTTGCGATTTTTTCTTTATCTTGCAATGGTTCACCCCAGCACGAATCTATTACCGAAAACAGCAACTCGATAGCTCATCTCCTTCATACCCAAAACCGTGACAGAAAATTGGCAACGACGACGTCGACGACGTCGGCGATAACTCGATAGCAATAGGGCTTTTCTAAAGAAAATCCCTTTTTTTTTATTGTGCGGAAATCCCTTTGGATACCCCCCGCCGGCCAGCGGGGGCGGTTATGTCGGGCTTGAACCGACTAAAACCGCACGCCGTCTCGGGTCTACAGACGCCGGGGTGTAAGGTTACCCATAGAGCATATCCCTCGCACTCCGACTGACCCTGGGCCATTCGCAGTGTCCCCTCTGATAACAGCAGAGGGGTACCTGGAGCGACCACGCCCCCTCGCGGGCCTTGCAGGCCCGCCATACCCCGACCCCCTCGTGCAATGAGGTCAGCTGGCCCTGAAAAGGGCCGGTAGTTCAGACTCTTGGCCGTTGACATTGACGTCAGCTAGTCCAGACGAGCAATCAATGATGCGTCATCGCCCACGTTGCCCAGGGTGCACCAAACTTGGAGGTGATCCAACCAGTCGCACCCCTCTAAAGAAAATCCCTAAAAAACAATAAATTTTGGGGGTCCTCATACTTAGAACTGAAACTCAAAAAAATTTTTTTCATCAGACCCATACATGTGTAGTATCTATGGATAGGCGTTCAAAAATGATATTGAGGTTTCTAATATCATTTTTTTCTTAACTGAATAGCTTGCGCGAGAGACACTTCCAAAGTGGTGAAATATGTGTCCCCCCCCCCCGTTGTAACTTCTAAAATAAGAGAATGATAAAACTAAAAAAAATATATGATGTACATTACCATGTAAACTTCCACCGATAATTGGTTTCAACGAGAACTAGTAAGTAGTTTAATACGTTATAAATCGTAAACTGCAATTTATCTTTCATTCAATCAACTCAAATTTAAAAATTAAAAAAAAAACATTATTATGTTGCTGCTACGGAACCCTTAATGGACGAGTCCGACTCGCACTTGGCCGCTTTTTTAGTTGTGGAATGCTTAATCAGGCTGTTTTTGTAACCATGCCAATCTAATAAGTTTGCTTTTCCTTGTTTTAATTATTTTGATATACTTCCGTACGAGATTTGACTATTCATACGAAGTATTTATTGAAATGCAACTACATAAGTAATAAGGCGCACTTGTAAGTTGCTTACAGTATCAATAGCTTACCTCGGGTATAAGTATCACTTTATCACAAATGCTGTTAAATGCGCGCTCTGGCTTTGCCCGAGTGCAATTATAGCACCTTACCCGTGGAACTACCAAAAATTTGTATTTATGAAAGCTTTAATAACGAACATAACAAAAAGAATTATCTAATTTGGTGCCGTCGTTCGGAAGTTAAGCGAGTACTTTTTTTTTGCGTGCGGAAATCCCTTCTGATAGCCCCCTGCCGGCCAGCGGGGACGGTTATGTCGGGCTTGAACCAACTAAAACTTCTTCAGACGCCGGGGGGAAAGTTGCCCATAGAGCATATCGCACAAGTTAAGCGTGTACCTACTATACATGTCCGCGATTCATTTCTTTTTTATAGATTTATGAAAATAGTACAGTTATGCTTAAGTCATACTTGTCAAATGCTTAATCCAAATCCAATGCCGATCCAATGATATGATGACCGTCTACTATGTTAATGATCTTTTCTTAATAATTGTAATTTTTCCAATTGGTAAAGTATCATACAAAAACTGATGAACAAATTTGGTACGAAAGCCCAAACTAGATAATATTAACCGGTTATTATTTACTTTTATAGTCCAGTCATTTTGTACTGTTACCGGGAGTTTTGATTGGTAGTTTTAAAGATTTCGACATGCTCTTTCCGAATTTCAACTTTGCCACTTCGTATCCTTACCACTCACGCCGCCATATTGGAAAAAAGCGGCCAAGTGCGAGTCGGACTCGCCCATTAAGGGTTCCGTAGCAGCAAGTAACATAATAATGTTTTTTTAAAAAATTTCTAAGAGATGATTGAATGAAAGGTAAATTGCAGTTTACGATTTATGACGTATTAATAAAAAACTACTTACTAGATCTCGTTCAAACCAATTATCATATATTATTTTTAGTTTTATCATTCTCTTATTTTAGAAGTTACAGGGGGGGGGGGGACACATTTTACCACTTTGGAAGTGTCTCTCGCGCAAACTATTCAGTTTAGAAAAAAATGATATTAGAAACCTCAATATCATTTTTGAAGACCCTTCCATAGATACCACACATGATTAGGTTCGATGAAAAAATATTTTTTGAGTTTCAGTTCCAAGTATTGGGACCCCCAAAATTTCTTGTTTTTTTTCTATTTTTGTATGAAAATCTTAATGCGGTTCATAGAATACATCTACATACCAAGTTTCAACAGCATAGATTTTATAGTTTAGGAAAAAAGTGGCTGTGACATACGGACGGACAGACAGACAGACATGACGAATCTATAAGGGTTCCGTTTTTTGCCATTTGGCAACGGAACCCTAAAAAGGCTCCATAAGGCAGTTTATTGATGATACCTCTTTTCCAGATTATTTTACGATGAAATAGTTTTCTTATGAATTGAACTAGAGGAAATTTCCTATATTTATGTTTTAAGCTATTTTTTTGTAAGATGATTAGTTCTGGCATACGAGCTGCGCAAAGTCTTGGCCAGTTTTGGCCACACCAGCATGAGGTGGAGTTTTTATATCGTGGTCCCCAGTAGGCATAATACACACAATGCACCATTTAAAAAAAATTTGCGAATTTGTTTCCACTTCGCTAAACTTGATGTACCAAGTGTTGTGAATTTTTAGTTTTTGATATCGATCGAAACGTCACAGATAAAAATTTCTTCGATATTCTCATCATCATCCGCTTCTTCCTTGATTTCATAATAAAATTGCTCGAGAACAGCCCTCGGTTACTACTGTCAAAAAAGGGGTTACCTGAAAAGTTTTCCAGAGTTTTGAAAATTGATGACTCCATAGAATTTGACATGCTCTTTCCGAATTTCAACTTTGCCGCCTCATATCTTTGCCTCTCGCCATATTGGAAAAATGGCGTCTTGCAGCAGTTTTTCGACGGTTCTACGATTAAAAAGATATCCCCTTATTTTAGCACCAAACTACTGTTTTACTACTCACGTTTGAGTAAAATTCTTGTAGTAGTCCTTTTGAGCGAATATCGCTTTTTAAGACTGCTTAAATAGGTAGTTGTTCATTGATAATTCTCTATATTGTTGTTTGGTCTCAATGATTCTTTGTTTGTTGGGAACCCGTATACGTTTTGTCAAGATCTGATACCATAATCAGGTAGCTCAATGACAAAATCATTAAACTTTTAAATAGGCTAGCTAAGGCATCTGCAAATTAACTTTCATATTGTATATTTCACATGGTATTATTTAGGATGAAACAAAACAAAAGAAAACAAATACAAAAGATCAACTTTTGTTTTGTTCTTTTGTATTTTCTTTAAGGGCAATAATACAAATGGACTTATTATACCTTACCTTATCGTACTTATCACCATCTTGTAAGTTTTATGATGCGGGCACATTGTTTTATTAGTTTTGAATTTTAGTGGCCATTTTTAAATTACTAACGTTTTGTATCTTTTGTTTCAGCTGCTTGTAAATAGAGGCTGTAAATATAACGTATATAGATTAAAGATGAGTTTGGGGTCGCGCGCCACCAAGGGTGGTGCGAAGGGGGGCGCGAAAGATGGCAAGCATGCACAGGACACGCGGAAGACCACAGACAAAACTCAGACCAAGGAGAAGGTGAAACCACAGGTAGGAATGTTCCAAGTTTTTTACCCTTTGCGTGTGGAAACCCACGTCACATTGGCCTGTGTGGCTTGGGAATCTGGTGTGCCCTAAGAAGGATATCCCAGAGACCCCGACCGGCCTTGGCCACCAATATTTACGACCTGGGTCTGCTTCTGCTATGGCGACGACTAGCTATCAAACGATACCCGAGGTCCGTACGAAAGACTTGACGAAAAAATAGGGATGTTATAAATTTTACTGTTTGTGTTCGAATTAACCTTCGTTGAAATTTTGATGCGCAGTTTTCGTAAAGCTGATGCAATCGAGATGGTTCTTAGTTAGTTATAATTTAAGAGAGAGTAAATCTGTTCAGGCGTTTGAAAATGAACACCGCGTTCGCGTTCGCGTTTAGTTCGGAATAGATCCAAGTTGTGTTACCAGTCGACATCGATGGGGAGGAATTCTTTGACAGCTAAACTTTTTACTTTGTACATACTCTTTTTTAGGATGTAAATATTTTACTTTAAAATTATAAATTATTTTATCAAATGTAATTAATAAGTACTAGCTGACCCGGCAGACTTCGTACTGCCTCAATCGATAACAACTTCCATATTTATTCACCTTTTAAACCTTCTCTGGACCTCCACAATAAAGACCAAAATTAGCCAAATCGGTCCAGCCGTTCTCGAGTTTTAGCGAGACTAACGAACAGCAATTCATTTTTATATATAAAGAAGATAATTATGTATACATGGCAAACGTTATCCCAACGTGTATAAAGTTATTTCAACTTTATATTTTCAATTTTTTTTTTGAAAAATGCCTTTTTGGTTTGACTGGCTCATCAACGCAGAGCCGAAACTACTGAAGGTAGGGCTACGAAATTAGGAGAACAGTTTCCTTCTAGGGCAAGGGTCGGCAAGTAACTTTTAGTGTGTCTGGATTCTGTTGAAATTTTTTATCAGGGTCCAGAAAATAAGTAATAATGATGAACTATTTTTATTATGTTTTCAAATTAAATTATGAAATAACATAACATATATACGCCTAGATCCCCGAAGGGGTAGGCAGAGGTGCTAGCACCCACATTTCGCCAGTTTATGTTTAGGTCCCAATGTAATAGGTGGCGAGCCTATTGCCATTAACCGGGCACTTATAAACGGTGATAAATACACACATAACTTCCAAAAGCATCGAAAAGTCATTGGTGTGTGCCATGGTAATACCTGGGATCGAACCCGAGACCTCGTTTCAGCAGTCCTTTACCCATACCACTAGGCTACCGCGGTTATTAATTATGAAATAATCATGCAAAATTGATGAGAGGTTGTGTCAACGCGGCTTTGAGGCAGTTTTTTTTTTAAATTTGGTCACAAGGGTAACAGCAAATGCGAAGTATGACTCCAGTATTGTCCGTGAATTTTTGAGAAAGATGATTCGCATACGACATATATATATTATTACTAACTCATACCCGCGGCTTCGGTTATCGTTTTTTGGTCATATCTCCGGTTCTTCTTAACCGATTACAATCAAACATACGACAGATTTTAAGTCTGACCAAGATCATTATAATAGAAAAAAAGCGGCCAAGTGTGAGTCGGACTCGCTCATTAAGGGTTCCGTAGTAGCAAGTAACATAATAATGCTTTTAAAAAAAAAAAAATTTGAGTTGATTGAATGGAAGGTAAATTGCAGTTTACGATTTATGACGTATTAAAAAAAACTACTTACTAGATCTCGTACAAACCAATTTTCGTTGGAAGTTTACATGGTAATGTACATCATATAATTTTTTTACTATTATCATTATCGTATTTTAGAAGTTACAGCCCCCCCTGTAACACACATTTTACCACTTTGGAAGTGTCTCTCGCGCTTTTGAAGACCTATCCATAGATATTACACACGTATGGGTTTGATGAAAAAAAAATTTTTTGAGTTTCAGTTCTAAGTATGGGGACCCCCAAAATTTAATGTTTTTCTTCTATTTTTTTGTGAAAATCTTAATGCCGTTCACAGAATACATTTACTTACCAAGTTTCAACAGCATAGTTCTTATGGTTTAGGAAAAAAGTGGCTGTGATATACGGACGGACAGACAGACAGACATGACGAATCTATAAGGGTTCCGTTTTTTTGCCATTTGGCAACGGAACCCTAAAAACCGCATCCAAATCCGTTCAATAGATTTTCGTTCATCGCGAACAGACAGACAAGAATTTGAAAAGAAATATTTTTGGTGTTCTGAATCGTTTATTTAAACTTAACACAATTTTTTACTTTTTTTATATCTCCAACGTACAGACAAAAGTTATTTAAAATTTTATAATAATAATAACTTTATTTTAATACTACATGATGTGTGTATCTTAAAAAATAAGGCACTGATCTCCACAGTAGGATACCCTTTTTTTTTTTTTCGTGCGGAAATCCCTTCGGATACCCCCCCGCCGGCCAGCGGGGGCGGTTATGTCGGGCTTGAACCGACTAAAACCGCACGCCGTCTCGGGTCTTCAGACGCCGGGGTGTAAGGTTACCCCTAGAGCAAATCCCTCGCACCCTGACTGACCCTGGGCCATCTCCGGTTTCGAGATGCCCCCCTCGGGTTTGGAAACCACGGTGTCCCCGTCCTGCCCCGGTTTGGGTGAGGGGCGCTAGTCGCCCCACCGTCCCGGCCTGCTTCTGCTGGGGTGACAGGCGGCCTCACCTGCCACCCCCACAGTAGGATAACCCGGTGTTGTGAAGACTAGTCACTTTCACTTTGATACTTTTCTTTTTCGTCACATATGTAATTGCCGTTTTTCTTGAAGAAATTGGAGGAAACCCAATTTTCAGTACTAACATTTTAGCTTTTTTTTTAGGAATGACAAATCCAAATTTTATGATTTTTTTTGTGTATGAATGAGACAACATTAAGCTAACAAAAGGCAACTTTTATTACATTTTTGAAAAGTGACAGCTGTTAAGTAATACGAAATTTATCATCAAAATGGATAGCATTTAGGAAGTACTGTTTTTGAAGATCGAATTAATTTATCGAGCGGCTAATGAAAACAAAATCTAATACAGAGTTGTAAAATTTTGAAATCAACTTTCAAACAAAATATAAATAATGGAAATAGCTATTAAATTACAGGAATAACGAACTCATGAATTTGTAAGAAAATTTCGGCAATTTCATAGGTATTATATCTATTATTATAAATTATTATAACTTTTATAAATTTCATTATTACTTTTACATACATAACTTCACGCCTGTTTTCAAGAAGGGGTAGGCAGAAGTATATTACACACCCACGATTCGCCAGTTATGTTAAGGTCCCAATGTAATAGGGGGCGAGCCTATTGCCATCTACTGGGCACATTAATTACCATTTATTAATGCACACATAACTACGAAAAGTCAGAGTTGTGTACCCGGAGCGACAGAGGATCGAACTTGAGACCTCGTCTCAGCAGTCCGTTACGTACGCCACTGGGCTATCGCCGCTAATTACTTTTATTATTACTTTTACTTTTATTACTTATTTTTATCTTATCTTTTTAATATTATATTTATATCCTTGTGGAACTTACTACCGTGGGAAACAAATATACCGAAGGACCACACAATAAAGAAAAATAAATACTATGATCTCACAAACGAATTAATCAAAAACGGTTACGTGGTTAATTCGTATGCAGTGGTAGTGGGAGCGAGAGACGTAAAAACTATTGAACGGATTTTGATGCGATTTTTTTGCTAGAAAGGCCTTACACATACTTAAAATCTGCCGTACATTTGATTGCTATTGATTGAGTAAAACCGGAGATATGAACAAGTCGCGGTGACCGACATCTGCGCGGGCGGAACCGCAGGCATCAGCTGGTATACAGCAATAAGTAAGTTTTTTCGGCATCGGTTCTTCAATATTATTTTATATATAAATAGTAGCTTTTGGCAATATATAAGATTCATTTTCCTGAAGAAAAAGAAAAAAAAGAACCGCGGTAGCCTAGTGGTATGGGTAATGGACTGCTGAGACGAGGTCTCGGGTTCGATCCCAGGTTTTACCATGGCACACACCAATGACTTTTCGATGCTTTTCGATGTTATGTTTGTATTTATCGCAGGTTTATAAGTGCCCGGTTAATGGCAATAGGCTCGCCACCTATTACATTGGGACCTAACCATAAACTGGCGAAATGTGGGTGCTAGCACCTCTGCCTACCCCTTCGGGGATATAGGCGTGAGTTTATGTATGTATCTATTTATCATTTTCCTGAAATCCTATTCAAAGTAGGAGTTCCTAAACTCCTAATAAATGGCAATATTATTGCCATGATAAAGTTTTCATGATTTTTTTCCGACTTGGAGCCTTATTAGCGCCGCTACTGTCATTGCAGCTATATACATAAGCATAAATGCATACAATATTTATAATCCCATAAAAAAGCTATCAATTAATCTGTCAAGCTCTGTCTCAAGTCAAAAGCTGTCAATCTATTCGTCTTTCTAATAAACTCACGTAAAAGAAGATGAAGATGAAGATGCGTCATTTGGCTCACGGACTCCGAATATTTCAAATTTGGTAATACATATTACAATAATTCGTGCACCTAACGACAGATTGACACAACGAATGAGATGTCCGAAACGCACAGCGATGCATGTGCGAATTTAGAACGATGGATTTTTTTTTAAAGTGATAACGTCAATTTTACGCAGATTATCCTTTGTTGTTTCGTCACATCGACCTGTGTGGCCGAGCAATCTGGTGTGACCTACAAAGAATATTCCAAAGATCCCGACCGGCCTTGGCCACCAACATAGGTGACCCCGACGTTTTGTTAGGGATCATAACCAAGCGATAACACTTCTATACCTTTATTTTTAGTATTTTCTTGTAATAGCTTTTAACTAAAACAATTGTTTAACATTCACCGGAATCGGTTACTCTATTCAATTGCAAATAGACAATGTAGATAACAGGGCTGTGAAGGTGGGATTAACTATTTACCAGAAACTCACTAGTATTTTGAATATCGTGGTGTTTTATTTTATGACCCTATTGTGGTAGAATTCACAAATGCAGGACTCGCAAATTTTGGGGCAGTATGCTTTGGTCTTCCATTGAGTACAGTCGTGTCTACGAGCTCCTAGCACGAAATCTAGTTGAGTTCCATCACGCGAAATTTGTGATCTTCTGTGATCGCGCCAAATTGTGATCTTCGATCATCGCGCCAAATTGTGATCTTCTGTCATCGCGCCAAATTGTGATCATTCTCCATATAAACGTAAGTTTTTACTTTTTGCTTTTATTGAAATGAAACTTTTCAGCGGATTCTATCGCGATTTACTTGATGTTATATTCTTATTTATACTCACATATTCACATATTTTCACATCAAAAATCGCGTTGGAATCCGTTTAAAATAGTTTTATTTCAATATGTGATATTCGCGTAAACTTCTTACAATATAATTTTTACTTTTATTTAATCGTGATGAAAAGTTGTTCAAGATGGCTTCGTAGGATGTTATGTAAATTTTAGTAACGTTTTAGTTCCTTTCATCCAGTACTTTGAGCGCGTCTGTGAGTTCATATATTTATCGATTTTCATCGAGTGCTTTTAACGCATACGTTTACAATTTTGTAAGGTTCTGCTTATGTCTAACTAGATGTGCCCGCGACTTCGTCCGCGTGTATATAGATTTGTAAGGTTTAATTATTTTGCACGGAATCCTAATTCTTTTTCTAAAATAAAAGTAGCCTATGTTACGCCTTATAAAATTATCTATTTGCCAGTGAAAGTCCCACCAAAACCGGCCCAGGCGTTCCAGGGATTAACATATTTATAAATAAATAAACAAAAAAAAAACAGCCCGCTGAGTTTCTTGCCGGAGACTACTCAGGACAGGGCCGCGTTTCGAACCGGTGGTCCATTTGCTGAACATTAGTCTAATTGCTTTTTAATTGATGTTTTGCAAGTGCCGTTTTAATGGTCCATAATGGTCCAACAATTCGGGCAAATTTCCATACATTATTGTAAAACTAATTAATTACGGGCATGGGATAAATGAGTGCCACGGGGGCGAAATATGTCATTGGCGAAGCCGCTAAACACAGCTAGTGTACTTATATAAGAGCATTGGGAATCTATAATATAAAATTTAAATTTAAAAAGCCCCCGACATAGCTAAGAACTCTCCCGAATAATTCAACTTTCAAACAAAAACCATGTTTACGTTTTAATAACTCTAAAACGGCTTTCTCATGTTGGAATAATTCGTTCTAATGGGAACAAATCAACGTTAAACTAGGATGAAATAATATGTGCGTTTGATGCACTGGGTAATAGTTGATTAAACGCACATGTGCGTTTGAGGTATATAGAAAAGTGTGGCTCCTGTCGAAGGTCCAGGAAAAAGACCCTCAGTGAACATTGTGTGTACAAATGGGCCAATTTTGATGCACGTTTTTCTGAAAGCTGATGCGAGCGAGATGGTTCTTAGCTAAAATTTATGAGAAGTTAAAGAGTTAATCTGTTCACACTTTCTGAAAATTGCCAGCGACTTCGTCCGCGTGCAGTAAAATGTGCAGTTTGATCCCAACAATTATTAATTTATTTCATTGTGAGTTTTTCAATTATTTATTATAAAGAAGAAAGTCTCTTTCGGATGATTTTACTCATCATTATAAAGCTAAACTACCGAAGCTAGCACTACGAAATTAAGCTAATAGAATTCTTCCGGGGATTTAGCTATCGATGAGGTGAATATGTCGAACTACACCGGCTAAAACCGCACGGTTTCGTCACATCAGCCTGGGTGGCCGAGGAATCTGGTGTGACCTAGAAAGGAATTCTCAGAGACCTTGGCCACGAACACAGGCGACCCCGACGACGTGTTGTTTGGGATCATAACCAAGCGATAACACTTCTATACCTTTTATTATCAGTTCTGTGTATTCTTATAATAGCTTATAACTAAAACAATTGTTTAAAACTCACCGGCGTTGGGCTATTCAACTGCAAATAGACAATGTAGATAACAGGGCTGTGAAGGTGGGATTAACTTTTTACCTGACACTCACTAGAATTTTGAATATCGTATTGTTTTATTTTATGACCCTTTTATGATAGAATTCACAACTGCAGGACTCGCAAATTTTGGGTCAGTATGCTTCGGTCTTCCATTGAGTACAGTCGGTCGTGTGCAGGAGCTCCTATTACGAAATCTAGTTGAGTTCCACAACGCGGAAATTGTGATCGCGCCAAATTGTGATCTTCTGTGATCGTGCCAAATTGTGATCTTCTGTGATCGTGCCAAATTGTGAACTTCTGTGATCGCGCCAAATTGTGAACTTCTGTGATCGCGCCAAATTGTGATCTTCTGATATCGCGCTAAATTGTGATATAAACGTGAGTTTTTACTTTTATTTAATCGTGATGAAAAATGGTTAGCGTAGGGTTCGTAGGAAGGAAGTACTACAAGTAAATAGAGGCTTACTAGTAACTTTCGTCAAATGCTTTGAGCGCATCTGTGAGTTCATAATATTTTGCGATTACCTGCTTATCTCTAATACACTGCGCTCTGGATCAGAAGACATACAATGTCCCAAATTATACTGCACTATGATTTTTTTGTGTAAAATTTTTTGAAAGGGGTCTAATTTATTTTATTGTCGAAATATGTATATTTTATAATAATATTATGTACTACTAGAGTGAAATATTCTTATGACAAATAGTTTAAAAAATATTTGAATTTGAAAATTCAATTTCTCAGCCCCCCCAAAAACGCTCTAGACAAAATCATGCTTAGTAGTGACGTCACAGCTAAGTAGAACGCAGTAAAAATGTATGGAGTGCAAGGGAATATCACCTTTATCTCAGTCTATGTTGCGTTTACATTTGTATAGTGCATAATAAAATTAATTTAAAATTTAATTAGGAATCTGAAAGTTATTAAATTTGCCTTAATCTGACGACCATGTCAACATCCCTATTCTGGTAAACCGTACCTTTTTTTTTTTTTCGTGCGGAAATCCCTTCGGATACCCCCCCGCGTGCCAGCGGGGGCGGTTATGTCGGGCTTGAACCGACTAAAACCGTACGCCGTCTCGGGTCTACAGACGCCGGGGTGTAAGGATGCCCATAGAGCATATTCCTCGCACCCCGACTGACCCTGGGCCATCTCCGGTTTCGAGATGGCCCCCTACTTATGTCATCGAATGTAATAAATGTCTTTTATTTTATATTAAAGCAATATAATATTTGGTTCTAGGGAACAAATCAACGTTAAATTGGTATGAACTAATATGTGCGTAATAGTTACGGAAAATAGGTACTGGTTAATACCGAGGGGCCCCCTCGAAACCGGAGATGGCCCAGGGTCAGTCGGGGTGCGAGGGATATGCTCTATGGGCAACCTTACACCACGGCCGAGTATTAAGACCCGAGACGGCGTGCGGTTTTAGTCAGTTCAAGCCCGACATAACCGCCCCCGCTGTCCGGCGGGGGGGGGGGGTATCCGAAGGGATTTCCGCACGAAAAAAAAATAGGTACCTACTGGTTAATAGTTGATTAAAACCACGTGTGCGTTTGAGGCATATAGTAAGTATTGAAGGACAAACTACAAAACGCCATCTAGATCCGAATTACGCAGAGCTTGTCATATGGGTTCTAGAATGCGGATAAACATACTTAATTATTATTTTGTAATTAAATACATATTATACATAGAAACACCCAGACCAATGCAAATATACATATTTGCACTGAGCGGGAATCGAATTCGTGACTTCAGGCTTAGCAGTCGAATGCACCACCGCTACGCCACAGAGGTCGTCAATAGAACAGTTCACCATCTGTCGAAGGTCCAGTGAAAAGGTCCCCGCAGTGAATGCGTTATTCTTGCAATGTCCTAACCAAGGTTATCACTTAACCACGATCCCATCGTAGTTTACAGACGTATTTCTTTCAATTGCAACATCGCGCTGAACATCTTGCATCCTACTTGAATAAATTAGAAAATAATAGACCCCTTAATTCTATCCGTTGCACTAAATTCATTATTATAACTCAGTTTTGCGCCGTGTGTTACGTATACGTTACAAAAGAGATAGTTGTGAATTGCTCGATGTAATTTGGCCGCTAAGCGTCGCTGCAGTCTGAAATTTTCGGTGAAGATTTAATTTCAGTGAATAAATAGTAGTTTAGGCAACTGTATAATAATAGTTAAAATAATAGGTTGACTCGAGTGTTTTAATACCTAAGTTATATGCAGTTTCATACACAACTTTTTCTTCACTCATAGGAAAAATTGAAATTAAACAAAGTAGGTAGGTTACAAGGGCGCCATTTTTTTCACAGTTCGAACTGCGCATGCGTGCGCGTTTTTTTCATATTCAGCCTAAAACTTAGACTAGTTTATTGAATAAAAAAATATAGCCATACTGTAATGAGTTTTATGATACAGTTGGCGGTACATACTATAATAAGTTTTATTTTTAATTTTATGTATATGCGTTTATAAAGTGCGTATGTATAGAATTGTCTTTGAATTCGTAATTCGAATTTTTCGATTTGAGTGTAGATAAAATTAGTTAAATTTCAAGTGTCATGTTCATAATAGCTGTTAAAGTCTTTATAAGAAGACTGCTCAAAAAACGTGAATAATATTTTCAGTGTTTATGACTGTATGGTACCGACTTTTAGAGTTGGACATAGGTAATTTATTTGGCAGACGAGCACACGACCCACCTGTTGGGAAGCGGTTACCGTGGCCTATGGACGTCACACTCGCGGTGCCGACCCTGTAGAAACCTTCTAATGCCCTTCTTGAAAGACCCCATAATGTAGTCGCTTTGGAAAACCACAGCAAGGAGATAGTCCCACAATTTGAGCGTGCGCGGAATGAAGTATCTTTCATATCTTCTGTGTGCACTGTTGCCGGTTGCAACGTGTGAGGATGAATTCCCTGTCTGTGGCGAGCGGTGCGATGATAGAATGTGGCCGTGGGCATCATATAGAGTGTCTTCGCTGATCAGAAACAAGAGTGACAGTCTGACTTAGATCGACTTGCTTCCATTTTGAAAAGGTTTTCTCTATACACTAATTTGAATGATAAGTTTTTGCAGAGCTTTGAGAGTTTTCTTTTTCTTGCACGTTTTGTAAGTGACGTTTATATGATCTATACAGTCTTCCTGCATTACATTCTCAGGTCGTTCAAAAGTATTATTAGGCTTTTCTGTTAGGATGTTTTCCGTAACATTATTCTCTTCTCTCTCTCTCGTTGCTACTAGGGCTACCCCATCTTTTCCAGTGAGTATCGTACAAAGCGACTAAAATATAGGAATTTTCTTCATCCAACAGTGGACAAACAGGCATCATAGCCTTTTTGTGTATAATTTGAAGTGAATAGTAAAGTTTCCACTAGGCGACAACAGACTCGTCTTCTGTTATGTGTAGCTGAAAAACTTAGGTACCCGTTTCGGGATAACAGGCGTGAGTATACCGTGTATGGATTTAGATCACTACTTAAACGGTGGAGTTAAGAAAATAGTAGGTTTCTCACCTCCCCTACCTACCCCAATCTTAATGGCCGTGGGGCGTTATTAATGACGTCACTACATTCCTAATTTGATTCAGTCCTTGAGGGTGTAGAGTGACCTCTTTAACAAGGTCAAACTATCCGTAGTAACTTGCGTAGTATCGCATAAACCTCAATATTTTTTGTTGTCATACTAATTTATCGGAATAGCGGTCATGTGAGGTCACTGGACACGTGCCAAAATTGCTTGATCATCTGAAGTGAGTAGTAAGTCGGTAGTAAACATGTAGTTTATGTTTTCTAATATAAGGCTTTTTTTTACGCGTGAAAACCTCCACGGGCTTCACCCCAACGGTGCCGACGATGGGGTGGGCGTGTTGAAATCGTACCGACTAAAACCACACGGTGACCTCCTTAAGTGTCCATTGCCGGGCGCCCCGCGTAAGCCCTCGAAAGGATAACCCTGGGGTTACCGGCGGACTTGGGCCGCCACTGGAGCCTCGTCTGGTGGGGTCTGGTTTTATCCCGCGTCGGTGAGTTGGCAGGCGTGTAAAGGGCACACACGACACGCCTCCGCCACGGCCTGCTTCTGTAAGGACGGCGAGTCGGCCGTCCTCAGGCTCCGATCATGGAGGTCGGTAGTCGCGGGCGTAGACGAGTCTGCGGAACTCGGGGGGCAGGGTTCTCTCCCGCTCCCTTTCCCTGATATATTAGGTTTAGCATAATATAATGAGAAATAATACAAAAAATATTTGATGGATTTTGATAAAGTAGACGGAAAAGGAACGGGTGGGATCTTGCAATCTCCCGTATTGCAGTAGACGCACCGCCCACCGGGTAAGAGAGTTCCGGAGATCTCAGAACTATTTCTGGCTTCCATGAGACATTGCCCTAGCAGAAGCAAGCCCAGTGTTTCGGCGGAGGGGGGCATTAATTCTCAAGGCGGCTAAGGTCGGTCAGGGGTCCCAGGGTTTTTCTCCTAAGGTTTATGGATTTAAGTCATTTCGGTTTACCTTATAGACCTTTCTAGAACTTCGGGAAAGTCCCACCCTTCAATATAGACTTATTTCGATTTGTGAAAATGAAAAGAATGGTACATTGTCTGACTGTACCATTCTTTTCTTTTTCTCATTCTTCTCTTTAGTTATTTTCTCTGTGCAGGTGGCAACTAGCGTTCGAAATCTGTGTGGCACTGGCAAGCCACCACGCAATCAATTTGAGTCACTTGAACACTTTCAATTAAAAAACTACAGTTTAATTTGGGCCTCACTTAATTTAATTCGAGAGGATAACGAGAATACTACTTATTTACACTATTTATACTTTACTAGTAACCTCATAGAATATCAGAAGCAATAATATCGATTTAAATTGAAAAAAAAAAATCATTAAAACAATAATATCGACACTAGCAAAGAAAAAGATTGTTACTCGATTTTCAAACTTTTGATTGTCAATTTAATGTTTGTTTTGATTAGGATTGCAACTTTAAACCGTTGAGGTTACAATGTAATTTTATGCAGGTGTCGATTACGTATGTGGTGTGTAAAAAACGAACGAAGGAAGATTACCCGCTATGGCTACGGTGATGGATGATATGATAAACACTCGTTGACCTTGAGTAACGACTTGTGTCATTGACACTAACTTGAACCTCCAATCGTCGCTAGATGAAATTGTATGAATAAACATTCGCATTTTTGGCGTTTGACATAGAATGGCGTAGAATATATTGTTTTTTTTTTGTACTGGTTATCTATTTTAGGTGTAGATGGTAGGTTTTCTTAGCAGAGTAGAGCTGAATTGCGGCTGCGGCAGTGTTTGGGAAAGGTAGATGAAAATAACTGAGATAGGAGTGCTAAGATGAAGGGTGTGCGGAGTAGGGTTATAATAATCTATTTAAATTGTCGAGCGAGTATACAATAAACCGTCAAAAATAACCGCCCCCGCAAAAAAAAGGTACTACTTTATGAACAGAGTATAAAAAAGCCACCTGATGTACTCCACATTGGACTCCGCGATAAGAAAGAAAAAACATTTATTAATCACACACGTAACAATTACTAAAAATAAACAACTAAACATACTAGACTAGATGTTGTCCGAGGCTCCGCCCTCGTGGAATTTCGATCCCGTTCCCGCTTCCCGGGAACCTATTTCAGGGATAAAAAGTAGCATGTGTCCTATTCCAAACTATATAGTCTATTCATGTACCATATTTCAGCCCGATCCGTTGAGACGTTCTGGTGTGATTGAGTAACCAATATCCATCCATCATCCATCCATCCTTTCACATTTATGATATCAGTGGGATTCACAAATGAAAATTAATCGACACGATAGGTAAGAAAGGAAAAGGATGTACCTAATAACATCACAATAATAACAAAAGCATGTCGGCTGGACGAGATAGGGACTTAATTTTTTTTTCGGTTCGGTTTAACTACGTTTAGTTTTCACCACTGAAAATACGTTCAACTACACAGGATTCTCACTTAACGAATTTAAAAAAAAAATTGTTGGATTTTAAAATTGAACAAATGTAAAATTGAAAATTAAAAACAAAAAAAAAATTAAATTGAAAAAAAAAAGGTTAACTTAACTTGGATCTATATAACACAGTATGATTTGTCCTTAAATTTTTTTATTTTTCTTTTATTATAATTGTGTATATTTTGTTCACAGGCAACCACAGAACAGCTCCGAATGGCACACATGATCGATCGTAAAAGCGATGACGCGTCTGACGTTCGAAGAATGGTAAGTTCCCACTGCTTTTTCCCTTTTGCATTCTCAGTTGCAGCACTAGTTCAAGAAAATGTGCCCAGTTAACGGTAATAGGCCGTAACTAACGGGCAAGTTCGGTAACAGATACGCCCTGAGCGCATGTTACGGTTCACGTCGGTAGTGAAATAACCAGGATTCGAATCCGGGCCCTCTCGATCGTAAAGCCGACTCCTTAACCATTAAGCTATTGATGGAGTATATAGTATCACGAATGTAACCGGTTGAATCTTTAAATTATACACATTAGTGTTTCATTGTTCATATTTTAGATAAAACTAGGAAATTTTTACTTGCAAGTGCAATAAAATTATCAGCATACATTTTTGAACCCATTGAAGGATTCTACAATGCCTGTAACGGGCAATGCGGCACTGCAATGAGTTATAACTTGTTATAAGATTTGATTTTACGAAATTTTCCGATGCTTCTTACATCTTCAGTGGTACAGCTTCAGTCGGGACGACGTCGAGTGCGGAGGCCCTTCGCTGCGCCTGATGATACTCAGTCGCAGCGAAGTCGGCGCCGAGGAAGGTTCTCCGCACTCGACGTCGTCACTGAAGATGTCGACCGCAGTGATCGACGAAACTTGGAATACAAGTTTCCAATGGACCACGGCCAAACAGCCCGGAAGCCGTATATTCTACATGCAACGCCGGCCGTGAAAGCCTTAAGATTTATAAATACCTTATTGTATACCAACATTTGAAAAGAACTTTGCTAATTAATGAACTTCCAAAGAGAAACCGGTAAAAAACGTTTCATAATGCCACCCACCATTGGTACTGGTAGCCCACGTTTGGAACGCATGTTCGAGGTTCCGAAGACGTGGAGAGGCTTAGATGGTTTCCTATACAAAACAGTTTACGTCACCAGCCAATAATTACCGTTGGGAAATTTGACCTTTGAGAAATTGCCAAGGATTCGCGTAAATTATACATATATCCGTTTGCGCAATCTATAGGTTGTTCCACGGGATTTATTTTCCGGGAATAAGTACAGCAACCGACAAAAAATTTGATTATCAAAAATCTAGTGGGGCGGAAATCACACAGTGATTGTCAAACTTCGGGCCAAACTTATTTTTAGGGACAATTTGTATGGTAGGTACCCGAAACCTTGAACGTATAAACCCCAAAATCTAATCAATTCTTCCCATTAACCAAACAAAATGATTGGCGAAAGAATTTTTTCTATCGGATAAGTGGTTCTTGAGTTATTGCGTAAACAGACATCCAGACCGACAACAATTTTTTTGCTTAGCTAGACTTAGAATCATGTGAAACGTCGAGAAAAGTGATAAAAAGTGGGTGTAAGATTTTGTTTTTTTTGCGTTAGTTTAAGGTGTCCACCTGGTTGGTGGCCCGAAGTAAAATTATAAACGATATTCCATTGGAATATATTATGTATTTTTGTAATACTTAAGATATAAGATATTTCATTATATCATCTTATTACGCGGCATAGCCGTTTGTTGGTGGCTGAACTCCTCCGTAACCACTCGCGCGATCTTGACCAAATATACCACGGTGATAGTGTGGGCACTGAGGAGTGTTTTGAAGCGAGATGGTTCATGTCCGATGTACCATTGAGGAATAATCACCGATAAACAGTACGAGCGCGCGGCCTTAGCTAAGCGCGACCGTAGTAAGATGTCTTATTTTCAAGTAACAGTCCTGCTCGCTCAGCTCAATTTCTTTCAGTCGCACCCTGCACTGAATTCCTAGTACATGCATGTACTCGTACGTTTCTCTCTCCAGTGTAGGCAGAGACAACAGCCCACCATCTGCTTCTATCCTTATACACTTCACGAGATTTCTCTACCGGAATTAAACCTTTCCAGAAACCAGGTCGCTCGAGTGCTTCTGACCTGCCATTTTCGTTAATATGGTCTTTGTTCGTTTAATATACATTTCATGTTCTGTTTCTTATTTTATAAAAGTTTTTAGACCTGAGTTTTTTGAGAAAGGTCCATAATTAACATCTTAGAGTAGTACCTGGTCCTTCTTTTGGTTTAACTTCTATGGTATTTATGAGTGCGATTATTGTCTGAACTCTCAACACCGAGAGCAAAGCCTGCGCCGTAACCTCTTCCCTGATGCCTTAAAGGTCTTACATTCTATGGATCTAAAACCTTCTCAATGAAGCAACACCGTGCTTGGTCAAACGGTGTTATAGTTTAACAAACTATATATATCAAAATGCATTTCATATAATTACATAAAGATTACGAACAATGTACGACTTCATACCGTGGCATTATCATAGATTGTGAAAAGCGGTAGCTGACTCACATACGAAGTACCTAATTTCTGTTCCTATATTAGTTTATTTATATATACATACCAGTTAATAAGATGTAGCGTTGGCGGGGAAAAAATGACACGCTCTGTGTGCCCAATATGAATTTTTTCACCAATTCACTTGCGAGTGAGTAAAGTGTAATTTGTACGATTTTATTGGATACGATTGTACGATAGTGCACGAGTTTAAACGTCCCACGTTGTGCAATAAAGCCTAGGATCGGACATTGTCTGTACTGCCCCATCAACGAACAGGCGTTACTATTCTCAGAAAAAAAAATCTGCCGATATTAAAATTCAATCACTGTACAACCTCAGTAAACAATTTGAATAAAAATAGTAACTCATCAGTGCAACTGCAAACTAAAGGCGTATTCATACAAAAATTAAAATCATTAAAATTAAAGCAAAACTTATTATTAAATAGTATTTTCTAATATTCATATGTATAAAGTAAACTGGTGATTATATTAAAATTTAATCAGAATCGTCAAAATCTTCATTAACACCTACATTTATAATTAAAGAATTCCGTTCCGCGAGTGCCATAACATCGTGTAAGTACCACAATTTTTTTTTCTTGATTCAGCCTATGGTCGCGGCATTTCTGCAATCTATTCGACTCTATTGTTACTATTGCGTCATAAAATAAATTTTCTGTATCTTGAGTTAAATTGTTGACTTATTATAAATCTTTAGGCTTTCACGGCCGGCGTTGCATGTAGAATATACTGCTTCGGGGCTTTTTGGCCGTCCATATGAACCTTGGGTTCCAAACGTTTCGTCGATCACTGCGGTCGACATCTTCAGTGGCTCGGACCCGACCCCGGAAGCAGTATATTCTACATGTTGAGTTATTGATTGCAATATAATTAATTATTTGGACGCACCAAAATTCAATTGGATTGGGCTTGCAATGACACGGCAGCAGTCGAAGAATTTCAATGCCATTTGTTTTTGTCGTTTCGTCGACGAAATATGTATTATATTGCGTGGAAATTTCACCTACTTTCAACATAAGTATCCATTTTTCAAATTGACAAAAGACGCGACCGCACTGTTTAAGGGATAACCTCAATTGTTCAATGTGAACACGTCTTTATAATATACCAAGACTTAATTGGTGGCTAAGCTGGGTGATTAAGAAGAGTCACAATTTTCTTCACGCGAACTGACTTCTAGATCTGCAATACAGCGTTAGAGAAAAGCCTTAATGGCATTAAAACTCAAACCACACTTCTTAAATTTATTTGCAAACACGATCACCTGTATATACAACAACACAATTCACAATCTCGGTAGGATTTCTCACACAATTATAGATTAGTCGTGTCGTTTTACCTAGCCGTGGGAAAACGTAACGGTGTCGTACAGCCGTGGCCGTGTCTGCTGTGTACACTTGCTTCACAGTTCTGTGGACAGGTGCAACGATGCGTTGCATTGTGCGTTTGAAAATCGAACTGTGTTGTTTTATACCTTTAATGCATTTTTTTAAACTTTTACTATAAATTAAAATAAAAAAAAGTCCGGTCCTGGACTTTCCATTTTATTTACGCCCCGTTATGCACGTATGGGTGCGCCCGCACTGCGCGTTGTTTCGTGCAAATACATACGCTGCTCTATATATTTGCACGAAACGGTGGAAGGCAGCTATAGGGACGTGACCCTGAGTTCCAAGCTATTGCTTTTTTGCAATTGCACTTGCAAATTCTACAGATTACCATTACCATTTTATCTAGATAATAGTTACTTCTTGGGCCCCGAAGATCTCGGCAGGGCCTTATACGCGACCTATACCTTAATTGCTTTAATTCCCTTTAAATTGTACATTATGGAAACCAAAGCTAAACAAGAAATCTTTGATGAGTATGCTGTTAGTTGCATACAAGTGAAGCTAATATACGCCTGTTTTAACACTTGGCAGCGTACTACGCCAACAAGGAAGTGATATGTCCTGACACTGCAGTAATTATTGCACATGCCACATTGCTATCTAAGTACTCATCTCATACAGTCGCGCATAGAGAAGAAATGTCATTGGACTCGACGTTACGACACTGGTTGATATTTGGAATAGGGATAGATAAACAGTCCAATAATGTGAAATAGGTTTTACTGGTGGTAGAACTTTGATGACACAAATTTGTCCCAAAATTCGGCCGGGTGGGTACCACCATGCACGATTGCGAAAAACCCTCCATAGTAATCCAATTTCGGTTTGATTGCGTTCAGGGGTCAGCAAGTGCATAGCCGGGCACGGCCGGGGGGATTGTGGTCGCAGCACTAGTGGGACCGGAGGGTGTCACGCGGTGCTGGGACGACAATACTCTTCTGATGAGGCCGTCAAGCTGAGTGCTACCATTGTTAACATGGTACCTGTATGTAATGGTGACCCTCTTTCCTGAGAATTTACTTTCAGCTTACCATCAGGCGAGGTGAAGTCAAATTGACGTGTCCTAAATAAAATAAAAAATGCAAAAAGACTATAGTTTTTTTAAAGTAAAGGTTATCAAGTAACCGCTCCTAGCGATAAAACCTTGTTTTTACGGTACGACTGCCGTAAAGCTAAGCATGGTTGGGGAATTTGGGCATTACCCTCCCAACCTCGAAAGGAAATCCTGCGCTAGAGCTGCGTCCTTCCTTGACTAGACGACAGGAGCTCGTCTTAATAGTGTAAAAACCTGTTTTCATAGTGCAAATTGATGAGTCTAAAACCCTTGAAATTTAAAAGTCATTCTTAACAGACGGCAATATCCTGCTTTGTATTCCGAAGGTCATGAAAATATTTCAAAATGATTGAGGCAGTGCATCTAAACGCGTCGTCCTTGTGATGACTGCACAAAATGAAGGCAACTTAACTCCTTATAAATTCAAATCAGAAAATCTCGACGTTCAGATACAGTCAACGTCAAAATTAGCTTAATAAATTCTAATTTATTTATTTCAAATAGCTTGAACTTTGCATAAAACTGCTCCTCCTTTTCATAGTTTGATTTATCTTGGCTTTTACCGAAGCGACCGGTCCCTTGATTTGGCTCCAACCGTTCCTGCCGGTGAACCGGTAACTGAAACAGGATTGTGTATAGTAATGATTAATAACTGGTTTATTACATTTCAGGTGCTGGAGCTAATGGAGATGACGTGTCGTCCCGAGGAGGAGGTCTGCTCGGCACTTCATGACTCCGACAATGACATGGTAGCCGCTTGCAACTTATTATTGGAGGAAAGCCAACGGATACAGGTAAGTTACTGTGGGATTGTAAGAAACTGTGTGTGCAGGCGTGCGGGGGTGAGTTAGTGTGTTTGTGTGTGTGTGAGTGTGTGTGAGTGTGTGTGAGTGTGTGTGTTTGTGCGTGCGTTGCGTACGTACAGGCGTGCGTTCTTTGAGTACAATATATAATAGAGATAAAAATAATAATTTATTAGACTTTTTTTTTTAATATTTTTCAAAAAATTTCTCAAGGGTTAATATTAATATTAAATATACCCTCAACTTTTTACAAAAATTATTAAGAGGTGTACCTTTTTTTTCGTGCGGAAATCCCTTCGGATACCCCCCGCCGGCCAAATAAAAATAATGTGTCTTGAATTTTAAAAGATATTTCAACTCAATTTTCTGTCGCTAACCTCCCCTGGACGGGAGAGGCGAAGCCATTCCATTTATAATCGATAATGTTATGGTAGTTTTTCCTCCCTTGTGGTTGAAAATGTCAGGCCACTGAAATTTGTAATGAGTTTCTAGCCTTTCATAACTGGTCCCTTAATTTTTCGACAATTTCTAATCAATTAATGTCCTTTTATCTTTGTTATTCTGCGATCAATTAGCCTATCGCAGTCTACTGCTGCACATAGGCCTCTCCTCGATTGTAGTTGATTAAGGTGTAATTGAAAAATATTGCAACTGATTGTTATTTGACAGGGCGAGTGGCAAACCAATGAGAAAAAGAAAAAGAAGCCACCGGCTCCGGCCGGGAACGGGGAGCTCGACCCGCCTCGAGATCCGCGCAGCCGCTCAGGGCCGCGACCACGTACGTATTATTTGGACACTTCTTTTATATTTTTGAGAAGCTATACAATATCAGAACCACATGCAATTTTTTTTTTTCAATTTATAAATTGTACGTGTCACCCGTACAGTTTACTTATGCTGCAGGAGTTAGTAATAAATGTACAGGTAAACCAAGTATTTTGTAGGGTTTTTGAATTTAAAAATTGTACGGGTTAACCATACAGTATTTTTTAGTTTAGTTATATTTTATCAGTTCTCGTTTGCATCGGAATCACGGTCGCCGTGCACTCATTTTATATCAATATTATTGATAAACTTTCTTACAATTTCTATTAAATAAGTCTTACTATCAAGCATCAAATTGTATTCTGTACATTGCTTTAGTTTTTCGGCCCTAATTTCTCATTAACAAAAATAATGGTTGAATAGAATTCTTTGAAATTACTCTTGTCTTATTCAAATATTACAGGGAAAGTATATTATTTGGTTTTCACAGGTCGCGGGTCGGGTGAGCGTGGCGAACGAGGCGAGCGTGGTGAGCGAGGCGAGCGGACCGAGCGAGGCGAGAGGGGCGAGCGGGGCGAGCGAGGCGAGCGTGGGGAAGGAGGCTGGCGAGGGAGAGGCGCGGGGCGAGGCCGGGGAGGCGCGAGGGGCGCGCGGGGAGGGGGCGCGCGCCGGGCCCGGCCCGGCCGCATGGGCCCCGCGCCCTGGCAGGACCAGCCGCCCAGCTGTACGTAGCCCTTGAATATTTTTTGATTATTAATTGTAACGTGGGTCACATTATTTCTAGAATGTAATTCTGAAGCATTGAGTATGCTGAATTTTTCTATTTTTTAATCAGATAAAGTCGACCTGTAATAGTCTCTTAATATGGTGAATACTCTGACCAACTAAGCTACTTGGACCTGTCGTGGCAAATTCTTGTCTGTTTCATCATGACAATCAATATTGTGATTAATTTTGTTTATTTTAAATTTTCAAGGTAATTTAAATAGCGTTTTGTTAACTTAAAATTGCCATCCTATCCTTATATAAAAAGATTACACGATCATGTCTGCGTAATGTTTTAGTATTTGTTTAAGCGTAATGTTTTTTGTCGCGAAGGCGGGGCTCACGACTTGTATCCGCTGTTGTTATCGCTGTTGCGCTCGCTGTTGTGCTCGCAAATAACAAGCTATGGCGATATGTAGTCTTGTTTACGAACACGGAATATTAAACTTTATTGGTATATGTTCAAAAATAACTTCTAACAAATTATATTTGCCGCAAGCTAAATTTTACAAAGAGTAATAATTGAAATTGGATAATGTGGCATAAAGACATGCTTATCTTAATCAACGACTCCTGCCGAGAAAGGCACCTTGCCTCCCTCTTACTAGTGAGATTAACATCAGTACATGTTTGTGCAGCTGGCAGTATGGCTGATCCCTTCCCCGCCACAGAGGACTGGGACAACGAGGAGTGGTCCGGATCTCTCTCAGACACCAAGGTAATTAGACAAACAATATCATCTGATGACTGTAACAAGGCAAACCTATGAACAACTTCTTACACTTATTACAATACTCACTATAGAAATTGCTTTTCTTATTATACTGTAATATGTGCATCGATGTAAATCAAGATTTGTATTTAGATACTATAGTACGGCCGTTAGTCATCCAGCATCACGTCATAGTGTGAAGCATTATAACACACACACACACACACTCACTCACTCACATATATTATTCTGAAGTACGCTTCTTAGTGCAAAGTAAAAATGGTTTGACTCGTTAAAGTCATCAGTGAAAATGTTATATCTTCAAACTAAATGTGAGTAGGTAACTATATAGAATGAATTTTGTTGTAGATGTTGAACATCCCAAGGATTGACAATACAGCTGTAAATATATGTTCAAATATATATTGTTAAATGTGACGGCGTCCACCGATGCCGGCCTGCGGCAATACGGTTGGGGTGCAGTCGGCCGGCGGCGCCGCCCTGTTGAGTAATGCTTGGTGTGTTGCAGGTGTTCACGCCCAGCGCCGCGCTGCTGCCCGCCGACGCGCCCGCCGCCGGCGGCGCCGCGGTGAGTGTCCCTTTAGTTGCAGGCGGCGCAGGCGGAGGCCTAGGCGGCCACACCCGCCGGCCTCATGCGTGCTATCCGTGGCGGGCCGTGCGGTGGCCAATTAGCTGACTAGTTTACCCAAAAGGCTACGACACATACATCGCCACGGAATATTAGCTCCATTCATACCCTTAATTAACAACTGTTGATACTTTGAGAAATTATAATAGTATGTTGTTCAACTGAATAAAAGTAAAGGACTAGTTTAAGCGAATGGCTATAAAATATCCACGGATAATAGCACATGGCGTAATATTGTAGTATTTGCTACATTACGCTCCGTAACGCCGGTCAGTACGCACTTAACATTTTAATTTTACAGATATTTCGTGTTTTTTCTCTTCTCTAACCTGTCAAATTGAAATTGATTTAAATTGGAACCGTTTCCCGTCACCAGGAGTGGGACAACCCAGAGGTAAACGGTCCGGCGGAGAGCCACATCCCCACCTACACGTACCACAACTCCACGCATATACCTGCTCACCCGCACCACCAGTCGCTCATTGAAGTGAGTATCAGCCATACTTCACGCACATACTTCACATAAGAACTGTATGACTGTTGTGTTTATAGGCTCTGGATCCCGTTTTCCTTCAAACAAAATTCTAATGAAATCCTACGTATATTAAAAATGTGAAAGTTTATGTATGTGTATGAGTGTATGTCAGCATATAAATGTATGATTGACTAAAGTACTACTCCTATCATTTGATATTATAAATTTGATTGAATAGGTACATGTATGTATGAGTGTATGTGTGTGCGTGTCAATAAAATCATTTGTTGTGTGTGTGACTTAATATATTTCATTGCTTTATCACGATTAATTTTATTTAAAAAATAAGAAAAGGGGTTGTTGCTAAATTTGTTATAACATTTCTTAACACACACAAGAATTATTCCTGAATTTCTTTAAAATTGAAAAAATTTGTTTGTGTAGCAAATGAACCCTGGTAGTCGGCAGTCCCCGGTGAATGCGGTGACGGCACCGCCTCCCACCACTGACGCTCAACCCCTCACTGCAGATACCTTCCACCACCAGCACCATCATCAGGTAACATTCTATACAACATAGGTGACAATGAAAATTTGATGATAATAAAAGATTTAAATGATGATAGAGAAGATATGTTTTTATATTTTTTCGTATTTTCGTGCAAATTGAACGTCAAGATGACTTACTTTTTTTATGGTTACTCTGTCATCACTTACTTTTGAAACTTTGTCGCAATATTTATTCTTACTGCTCTGTAGAATCGCTTACTTTTTACAGATTTAATCCAAGAAAAGTTTTGAACGTATTAACCCCTGTCCGCTCCCCCAGGTGCAGCCCATGGGCATGTCGGGCAGCCTGTCGGCGGCGCAGTCGCAGTACCTGTCGCAACTCACGCAGCAGTCGCAGCGCCACGACAACAGTACGTACTATCCGACCTGTCTACTTACCTACTGCTGTTTAACCTAACTTCTCCGTCTGTCATAGATATTTAAAACAAAGCAATTAATTTATACCTTATAACAGTAATTACACATCCTCATATATAGTATTGTAACTACATTTGAGTATAGAGGGAAATATCAAAGCAAATATAGAGAAGAGGAGCCCTAAGTTGTGGTGACGTCACAACTTCGTTGACAACAACTTCACTCTACCATGACGTCATCACCGTAGGCTTGGCCTTAGTGTACCGTTTCTCTTAGCCTTAAATACTTTGTATCTGAGTGCGTCCCTGTGCGTAGCGGTAGTGCGTTCGACTGCTAGGCCAGAGGTCTTGGGTTCGATTCCCACTCAGTGCAAATATGTATATTTGCATTTGTCTGGGTGTTTCTATTTATAATATGTATTTATTTACAAAAAAAAAAGTATTTAAGTATGTTTATCCGCATTCTAGAACCCATATGACAAGCTCTGCTTAGTTTGGGTCTAGATGGCGTTGTGTACTTTGTCCTACAATACAATACAATCTAGTGTCAGATATTTATACTATGTAGTTGCCACGACCTAGAATGAAGTCTGTAGTTTTGCTATTAACGGTAGATGGAAAATAACAAGTTGAATTCCTGAGACGAGCTCAGCCGAATACAAGCGATTTTCGATTTTGTGTTTTTTTTTTTTGCGATTTTTTCTTTATCTTGTAATGGTTCACCCCAGCACGAATCTATTACCGAAAACATCAACTCGATAGCTCATCTCCTTCCGTGACAGAAAATTGGCAACGACGTCGACGACAACTCGATAGCAATAGGGCTTTTCTAAAGAAAATCCCTAAAAAGTGGGCGGGATCTAACCTCTTTTTACCACACTTTTGCACTCGCCAACTGTCACGCGTTCTTTCATAAGAAAATCTAATACAACGTCTCCTCTGTGTATTTGTTCTGTGGTCAAATCTCTCGCCAGGATTAGTTCCAGTGCTACTAAACTTTGTGAAGTTACATCTTCTTACATTACATTCTTCTTTCCGACGAGCTAAAAGCTGAGTATTGTAAATGGTTGATATTGCAGGTGTGTACACTTCAAACTATGGTGTTTACGGTTCGTCAGACATCACGAGTCAAAGGAAAACACAGAGAGCACGAGTACCTCCACCGTCTAAGGTAATGTTTCTTTTTATAACTATACAAAACTTACAGTTATTGATATTAACAAAATGTTTTCAGGCTAGTTTTTTTTACATTGAAAAAAGTTTGTCTAAACGTTATATGAGTGTGGACTATAACTGGACCTGCTATGAAATTACATTGGAACCTTCGGAACACAAATGAAAGATGTAGCATTGAGTTACCATGAATTACTTTGGATTTTTTTGGTAGAACTTTGAGTTGACCGATAGAAATGTCACGTGTCGTCTTTAGGCCGATTGCGGAATAAATTCCTTTTAATAGTAGCGATTGTACCGGATGTATGTTTCATGGCAGACCCTAAAAGTTTAATCTGTCATCCTACAACCGAGCCAGAAGTATGTAACACTTAATACAATTCCAGATCCCATCATCGGCGGTGGAGATGCCGGGCGGCGCGGAGAGCGGCGCGGGCATGTTCCTGGACGTGCAGTTCGGAGCCCTGGAGCCCGAGCAGCTGGCCGACGCGCACACGCCGCACACGCCCCACACGCCCCACACAACACACACGCCCCACACAACACACACGCCACACACACACACCGCCCACACGCCTAAACCGGTAAGTCACGCTTTTTAACTCTTTATACAATGACTTCTATGCATAATGCTAGACTAGCTGTTTAGAATAATAATAAAAAAGGCATTGGCACTCTGGGAGTGCCGACAGAAGAAAAAACTTGAACAATTACGTGTGTATTTTACCTCTCCCTCCCTACCTTCCTAGGTTGATGGTCAGCTTATGACCTTTCAGGATACCAAATGTTTGGTCAACCACTCTAGCTTATACATAGAAGTAATTGATTCTAAATTTTTATTTATATATATTTTTGATATCAATTTGAGGAATAACCATGGCCTTAACTTACAGCAGCAGCAGCAGCAACCAGCGCCAGTCGTGACGTCAGCACCGGAACCCGTTCAAGCGGTTCCGGTGGCCACTCACGAGCCTAGTAGCACGCCGCCGCCTAGCACCAATTCCTACCCTGCCAACACCAACAGCATGGCTAGCAATGTGAGTATCCGAACTATTTCACTTAAGATTTATTAAAAATAAATGACTGATCCACGGCTAATATGATTTAGAATGCAATGGGTAATCCTACAGCGCTATATGCAAGTTCTTATGCTGTCATTGATATAATTTCCCAATCTCAGCTATACAGTATCTTGTATAAAAATATATGTTTTGTTTTCAGTTAAGTGAGACTCTATCAGTAGTAGAAACAACACCGCCAAGCCAACCACCAGCAACCACTGAACCCGCAGTCACGAACACAACGTGTAAGTAACTCTTATTTATAACTTTTTAAAATTCTTGTCGCGAAAATATAATAAAATGTAGGTATTAGAGTGATGCCTTCCTAGCACAAAGCGACAGAAGAAGTTCCTCTCACATAGCAGTATGCTTTATTTCGGTACAAAAGTTTCAAGTTCTTTTGCTTATGAATTTCCATCGGTAATAAAAAAAAACGAATTGATGTCATTAAAATAATTGGAACGTTAATTTCTTGCAATTTTGTAACTCTAGGAAAAATTCTAGTCTTCAGCAGAACTAGGCTATAGCATATTATCTGAAAATCTTCAAATTTTGAGTGAATAGGTTGCTTGTAGGCAAGCGTATTCCATCGTCTACCACATCATTACTGAACAGGTGAGATAGTGGTTTGAACACTAATCAATAGTAAAAATAGGATGGTCAGAGCTTATTGACCTATGTTGAAATCGTTTTGAGTGAGTGGTGTAACGGAACGTTACATGTTCATAACCCTAATAGTAAAGGTTGCAAAAATAATCCTTTGAAGTATCCCAATTTCCAGGTAACAAACGGCGTTCTCTTTCGTCTTAGCAAAAGTAAATGTATTTTAACTAGCGAATTCTCGTGGAAAGAAGTTGTTCCTTTAGAGTTACGTGACAAAATTATTGCGGAGAACCATGATGAACCAACAGCAGGTCACTTAGGTATTTTTAAGACCTATAGACGCATTGCACTCAGATATTACTGGCCAAACATGCATCGTAGTGTAACCAAATATGTTAGTTGCTGTTCCATATGTTTATCTTACAAAGCACAAAATCATGCAACATTGGGCGAAATGGGACGCCCCAAACAGTGTTCTAGGCCTTTCCAGATGATCTCTATCGACTTGATGGGTCCTCTGCCCGTGACTCGGAAGCAGCATAGTTATATTTTAGTAATAACCTGTTGTTTTTCTAAATTCTGTCAAATTTTCCCATTAAAGAAGGCGACTTCCGACATCATAATTAAAATCCTAGAAGAACAAGTTTTTCTGGTGCATGGCGTTCCTCAGACTCTGTTCATGGATAACGGAAGCCAATTTATAAGTAATCAAACTAAGGCCTTCTTCGATAAATATAAGATTCCAAATGTATACCTAACACCTAGATATACACCACAAGTGAACACGGTGGAGCGTTACAATAAAACGATCATAACTTGCTTGTCTACGTTCGTCGACAACGACCATAGGTCTTGGGATATATTCATACCAAAGGTACAGTTTGCCATTAATAACTCGGTTAACGAGGCTACTGGTTTTACACCGTCCTTTTTGGTTTATGGGAGAGAAATGGTGCTTTGTGGTTCTCACTACACGGACACGGATTTAGGGGATGATGTTTTGTTCATGCCGCGTGAGATATACGCAGAAAACCTTGGCTGCTTGGGACCAATCTTTGATCAAGTACAAAAATCGTTATTTCATGCCCATGCTAAAAATACTTCACATTATAATTCACGAAGAAAAGCTTTCGAATTTAATGTAGGAGACATTGTCTTTAAGCGTGCGTATGTATTAAGCGAAAAAGACAAGCACTTCAGTAAGAAGTTGGCCCCAAAGTTCATTAAGTGTAAGGTTATCGAGAAGCTATCCCCGCTGGTTTATGTGCTAGAGGACATGACCGGTAAGAAATTGGGCACGTGGCATATCAAGGACCTAAAAATTATTGGTCATACGAATGGTAAAACGGCAAAATAATTAACCAGCATATTGATACTATGTTCCTTTTCAGGGAGATGTTATTATAATCTCAATTCTTAATATTACAATTTATTTTATATATTAGTTTGGCCAATTGCTCGCAATTTGCATGCGTATTTCATTCCTAGATTATGAAATCCTTTTGAGGGGAAGGCGGGTAATGTAACGGAACGTTACATGTTCTTAACCCTAATAGTCCTAATACAATGACGATAATTCGATTTCATATTATTATTATTATTAATTGTTAATTCGCTTACTACATTCCAAAGAACGCTAAACATTGACCTAAGAAAACAGTTTAAGCCTGTGGTTGACTACGGTTAGATGCAGATCGTATAGTGTAGGTGCGAGCGAGATAGACAAATTGAACGGTTGGTGCGCTTGCATCTTGCTCGCATCGCGCGGCATCGAACACTTCGGGGAGACGCTCTGAGAGCTGCCGAGAGGTCGGTCCACGACACATTGTTTAATTTTTTACCTTGCAGTTATTTCGTATAACCTACGTTGTAAAGAATAGTAGTGTACTCATTTGCAAATATAAATATATTTCACAATAACAAGTGATCCTGTGGTGCATAATATCGCCCAACAGAGTACTCCTACGCAGTATTGAACCCCGTATTAGGGGTTTTACTGTGGGGTTTCCTGCCCTGAAGAAACGCCCCCCCCAAGACTTGTATCGTCGAAGGTTGGCAGATAGACCGCAGACGTACGGAGATTGGAGCATTCGGAGAACCTCCCACCATCATCAGCGGCCAGGGCAGTACTACTGGGGGGGAATTAATCAGACGGCCTTACCACGCATAAACTAAATTTGTGTCCCACTACCTGCGTTCTTGGAATAATAATTATAATTGATTCTACTTTATTCCGGTTATTTTATTACCCCGGTAGAAGCAACCAGGTGAGTGTCACAGTGGACATCTTAATATCAACCTAACCTGAATTTTATTAACAATTTTAGTAGTATATAAAGCACAACGCTAGAGCGAATCGACTTGATATGTCGATATCGGTGTAAAGTCTGTGCGATAGCATTATATGTTGGCTTGTCGAAGCTGTCCTGTTGCTATGGAGATACTGGACACGTCTCAAACCGAACATAGATTTGAAATTTTTTAATTTGTTGTGCGCCAAGAACATGTTTGTATCAAGTGATCAATCAAATTGCATATTGCAGTCCCACTGCTTCACATAGACATATCGTCTGTATGTGTTGGCCTTATTTTGCTCTTTAATATCTATTAACGGTTTTAGATATGTACTCAAAAGTAACGAAATATGGTATACTGCTAATAAACGTGGACTAAATGAGTGGACTACAAATATCAGTTGAGATCAAGTCACTTTTTATTCGTTCGATGACGCGACTGAATGTTACCGTAGGCATGCAAGTGCTAGTCATCGGACTCTATCATACCTCACGATGAGTCCAATCAAACGGTGAATACTGTAAACAGCTGCGCGTCTCAACTTAAAGATGACAGAATGCACGCATGCCTTAAAGAGTTTCCGTAGTAACTGTTCTGTAGGAACGATAATAACTGTTCTGTTCTGTTCTGTGCAGTGGCGGTGAGCGGGCTGGAGGCGTCGCTGGCGGCGTCCATGAAGCAGCTGTCGGCCGCGCCGCCCGCGCCCGACCCCGCGCCGCAGCACCTCGCCGCGCAGCACCGCCCCAAGGTGAGCCCGCCGCCACGCCTTCACCCCACTGCCACACCCACAGCCCCACTATCACCCCACGGCCCCACTATCACCCCACTGCAACACCCACAGCCCCACCATCACCCCACTGCCACACCTACGGCTCCACTATCACATCCACAACTGCCACTACGATCCCCGCTGGCGCCTGCACAATATACGTTCACCACCATCGCTCACGTGCCCAGCAATTTACTGCAATATCAATAAAATACTACCGTCATCATTTTTCAAGCGATTAAGCTTAGCTGGAGGGGTATATCAAAAAAAAACTGGAAAACAATAAAATGAGATGATACAGTTTGGCGTTGCAGATACGTCTTTCATCTAACCCGAATATTTAACTCTACCAAAAGCCAAAGGTTCAAAGAATTTGGTGCGTTGAGTAATGACGCTGTTACATTCAAGTATTCACGTGAAACACATAGTCGTGTCTTCGGCACAGCTACACCTTATTATAACTTTTAATACCATATTGATGTGTTGTGACGTTCTTGACTTGACGACTCAGATGCTACGTACTTACGGCCGTACTATAGTATTCATGTCAACCCTCCAACTAGGCTAACTTTTACATGTTAGTAAGTTCATGTCGACAGTATAATGAACGAGGTGCGGAGCCGTAACCTCTTAGTTGCTGATCCGACACCTTAACCTTTAGCAAGTGTTATACAGTCAATAAATATCTCTAACGAATATCGTGAAGGTGTACATATAAGTACTAATTGCGATTTTAAGTCCATAATATCATTAATTATTGACTGTCTAATGCCTGACCTTTCCATCAAAGTCCACCAAAAAACATATCATTCGCTTATTATTGCAATCAATTCCATTTAACACAGTGAAGCATTAATGAATGAACAGGAATAAAATAATGATTGAAAATACTTAACTAACTTTAAAAAAACAACTAGAATATTATCAATATTATATCCACAGTATAATAATTAAATAATAATATAACAAAAGGAATCTAACATATCTAACATTTTATTCTTATTCACTCTTTTTGTACCCGATATGTTTGAAAGTAAAATAAATGAGCTTGACGCTTGGAAGCGATTCAAGATTGTTTATATAAACCAAGCGTGATTTCATCATCAATACACTGGACTTTCTACATAGATTTTATTCAACAAGCATAGAATATAAAATCCAGAGGCCGCCCTTAGCTCGTTAGCATGGACACTAGTGTCGCCCAACTCTAACATGTTATGACTAGTGATGTGCCGGATAGTTAAAATGTATATCCGCGCATACGGATCCGATTACGGGTATTTGGTGTCAAGATCCGCGAATACAGATCCTAACTTTTTTACACTATCAGTGACGGAGCGTGATTGAAACGATAGTTGACGCCACTTGATGCTTTGCATAACAGGACATGTTTCGACTTGCATAATAATTAATTGATTTTATATTTTATCGTTTGTAACGACCATTCTTGAGATAACTATCTCAGGGCTGATCGTACGCAGTTCTCAAGATCTAAATCCATAGGAAAATGATCAAACTTTTGAATTTGCTAAAGCATCTGTCCGACATAATATGTTGTGGGCGAATAATTCATTATTAAGTAGTAAAACCATAATGGAGGCCGTCAGCGCTAGAGCGGTCTAACCAACATAATCAGAGAATTGGTTGGAGGCCTACCTGCCAAAACGTCATGCATGGCAGTATAGAAGTTTGGTATTAGGCCAGTCCCCCATAGCATACCATTTTCGGATACCTCTAGGCCGTCCATTAGGTCGCTTTTGCGCTGGCGGGCTCAAAGTTAATATTTCTTTGGAATAAATATTACAAATTTTGCTAGCGAATAGGATTGCCTCAGCTTTTACGCCTATCGGTAACCGCTTATCCATCAGACGGACCGTAAGACCTTATATTTAACACTGTACATACAAATCATTCATAAATACTACACAATCGTTCAATAGCAAGCACAATCATATTTCATGCCTCTAATTTACTTCTGATGAAATTCAAAGAGGTTCCAAGCCTGTTTAAACTTTCCTTGGGAGTTCCCGTGAGTCATTACTCTTTGTTTTGTGGGTCACAGCTGTGGATCCTGGTATACAGGAGTTACAGTAGTGGGTTTAGTCTCGAAATCGTAATTGTATCACATGTTTTCTCAAAACCATAAAATCAAACTATACTCTATACCAATTTTCATTCAAATCCAAACTTCATCATCAACTTCAAAATCACACCACATTCACCATCATCATCTTAGCGTTGTTCCCGTTTGCATCCTGGACTTCTACCTCTCAAATCTGAGTCCACTTACTCTTCCTCGTTTTGGTGTGGTTTATACGGTTATTATCCCGCCTGAACTCCCACCTCCCAGAGGTGCGTCGTCCGCCACTCGGCAGGCGGTGGGCGGGGCTCGCAGATCGCAGTGCGGCCGTAAACAATGAGCCGATATTGATCCAGCCGTGTTGTGTCTGTTGCAGACCGTAGGCCAACAGAATGTGTACGCGCCGCACCACGCAGTGTCGCACCACCCGCCCGTGTACGGGGCCAATGTGTACGCGCCGCAGGTACCCCCGCTCTACTAGTACTTACTAACACTAATCTTGCTACTGACTAACACTATCTGGCTTCACTAACAATCTAACCAGATAAATCTCTTTTGTATCGAAATGTGAAGCACGAGTTATGGTTTGTTTTGAAAAAAAAACCAGGTCCGAAATGAAAAAACCCATGAAAGTGAAAAAATATATTTAGCTCAGAAAAAAAGTCTTTATAATGTTTCCATTATGGTGCCAATTTATTTTTACAGTTGTTAATTTGAAGTTCAATCGTTACCCGGTTATTATTGTAATAAAAATTATTAGTATTTGGTAACAGAATTAATTTTGATCTTCTATTAACTAATTTTTAAATGTGGTGGTTAAAAATCTCAATATGTAAAAATCTCAAATAGAGTTGTATATATTCGATTTCCATTGAATTATACTATTTTCTACCAGCAAACTGAAATTGAAATCTTTAAAAATGCATTACCTAATCTAAACATTATGGATGTCTAGTTCTTATCAATTTGTTTGTACTACAATGGTACTTCATAATAAATTAAATGGCTATGGGTATCGTAATATCGGGGCGTGAAGAAGCATCAATCGAGGCCGTCAAACTGGAGACCACTATTTTAGCATTGACCTTCCTACGCGAGTGGCCGTCATTCTTTACAAGTTCTTACCATCCAGCGAGATGAAATCCTAATGATATGTCAAATTATAAAAGAAGTATATATAAAATATTATTGTATAGGTCTAATTCGACGGGTTTTTGTATCGATTTAGATCTTAAAAATCGATTATTAAACCGATTAATCTACCTTGTGTCTTCTATTTACTAACATTATTTACTTAACTTTTTTCAAAAAGTTGTTGACCTTATATTTAAATTTTAATTATCACCCGTCTTTTGATTGGGCGTGTTGCAATGAAAAGTGAGAGTCCGGCTAAAATAGGCTTGCTTCTGTGTTGCAAAGCCTTCTAGCTATTCCACAGTACACATCTATGGTATGATATCATTCTAGAGTATTAATAATCGTTTGCTTTACCATTACGCAAATTTAATTTCTTATAAACATTAACTACTCTATGAAGATCTCAAACAGTAGGTGCCATTGTATGGTAGAAAAATGTTTCACAAAATCGAAGCAAGTGAAAATTAATTGTACTCTTAGTCATCTTCCTGACGTGACGTGCCTAATCAATACTCTGGTACTGTAATGTACCTTAATAATAATTTTAACTTCTATATCGCCCGCCCACCTAGATGAAAAAAAGAAAACTCAAGCCATGTCTTGATAGGTACCTAATTTATTACTGTATTTGGCGTTGAATACTGTAACGTTCATTCAAATAAAGGAAGTTTACCACTACCTCCCCGTTGATTAAAAAATTTACATTAAATATGGTTTTTAAGCTTAAAATTAAAAATGCCCTTTTTTTTGAGTTCGAATTTTGATCAAGGCGGGCGATATTGACATGCAAACCTCATAACTCCCGTGTTGTCGAATGGTGTTACGAGATTTGCGTATTAACGTGTCGAAATGAGTTCTGCTGTATGGCCTTAGCGCATTAAACCGTAATCCTGATGTTTGCAGGTAAACTCAACAAATGCCGCTTCACTAACCGGCGCTTCCGCCATGACCGCTACGGCATATCCCTCCAGCGTCACGCTCACGCAGTACCAGCCGATGATGAACTCATACCAGGTAGGTGCCTAGACATGAGCCATATAACTACGGACTGTGAGCAGAGAGCTATTTACTGATATACTAGCAACCCTCTGGGTGTATGAGGGCCCCATTAGGACATCTTGAGCCAACCTCACCTGTCAGCCGGTACGGACGAGGTTCTGGCGCAGGCTTTACTCTCGGAATGGGAGATCAGACGGCAGTCTAAGGGAGGAGAAGCAGTAGACACATTTCGGGCTCTGAGGAGAAAGCCTCGGATGCAACCGGGGACTAGTAGGCGGGGGGGGGGGAGGGCAAATTAAATTGACGGTGGGTGATTTAGCCGACGGGCCCTTGGCCAGTGGGCGGCTCGCTCTAAGGCGCTCTGTTGCAGCAGACGTCGGCGTCGGGCGGCGCGTACGGCGGCAGCGCGCTCTACACGGCGGCGCCCTACGCGCCCTACCAGCCCGCCGCGCCGCCCAAGGGGCCGCCCAAGGAGCCGCAGGTGCGTACGCCCTTCCCCACCTGCACCATCCCCCCCCTCCTTATACACGTACCATCCCTTCGCTCAGCATGAACGCACCATCCCCACCATCCTCCACTCCACATACACCATCCCTTCCTCCACATATACACATACACCCTTGAGTGAGTGACACATGAGTGTATACTCATACGCACAAAATACATACACATCCCGAATATTCCATTCGTTTACGTCTGTATCTGACTTTCCGTTAGTGTGATTTCTGTAATATGTTTATAATGTTTTTTGTTTGTTATTTGCAGTATGACAGTTCAGTAGCATCGAGTAATAATAGTTTAACGAATACAACGACGACGCAGACGTCCACAGCCAAAGTTGCGACGACCACAGGTTTGTTTCGTTATTATTGTTTGATATTATAGACGACCAGCTGTTGCCCGTGGCTCCTTACATACATACATTCATAATATATTTATTAAAAGTTTGTTATTTTCATATTACAAACAGACTATTTAAATTATTTTGTGTAGATTAATGACGAGGGTGACATGTTGCTAGTACTTATTCTTGTTTTGTTGACACTGCCAGCTGAGGTTAATTGCTTTTGTTAGGGGTGGGTCTCCGTTGTATAATTCAATGCAAGTAGAATAGCTGTAAATTGTGTTCATCGGTGACTCCTGACTGATGTCCGTATGTCTGCAGTGGTAGCAGGCCACGGGTCGACGCACGGGGGCGGAGGCGGGGGCGGCGGCTCGGCGTACGCGGGCGGAGCCCTGTACGGCGCGGGCGCTACGCCCTATGCACCCTACGACGATCAACTCATGCGCTCCACGTTACCGCACCACATGGTGAGTATCTCGCCGCCGTACACACCGTACACACATACATTCCTAACACACACAATAGCACGTCATCTTAAAGTTTGGTTGAGCCCATACAACCAGTACAATAGCACGTGTGTATGCAGTCATACAATCGCACGCATAACATTCAATAGAATACAACTCCCATATTCAGACATTAAAACCCATATACCCACAACATCATCCCCTTAAACTTATATCATTTGTACTAAATTCATGTGTGCTTTCCAGGGAGGATACTATGAAGTAGGGTACGGAGGTCGGGAGGGAGCGTTTGGACTGAGTGCAGGGGAGAGGTTCGGCAGGACTGATGCTGCGTCACCACAACAGGTGAGCTACTGCTTCTTACAATCTATTAATAGGTCACCTAGTGCACTTACGAGTAGTTTCGATTAATTGAATTTTTTCATTATATCACGGAAATAATTAACTGAGTCATTTTATAAGTTTGTATGTGTTTATCTTAAATGTCTTTCTAAAAAGAAATACCTACTCTAATGAACTGTTACTAAGCATAGCTTGAAATATGGGTTCTAAAATACAGATAAACCTTTTTTGATAATAGCATCCAGAACAATGCAATTAGGCAATTTTCATGCATTAATTGTTAGAATATACATTAAATAGTCTCAAAAATGTGCAGGTACCAGCAGCCGCCCTCCCTCCAGGCTACGCGTATTTCGCGTACCAACCACCTCCCACCACATACCAGTATGGAGTCTACCCCACGGTGAGTCTACCACTTTTTATCCACATATTTGTACTTTGTCTTCTTTACTGACTGGTACCCAGGGAATGGGAAGTGCAGTGGAACTACCTCATTCAGAGCATCTCAGACTGTGGAATGATCTCCCTGCTGTGATGTTCCCGAGCGACTACAATATAGGGTTCTTCAAGAACTTCAATGAAAAGATTAGAAGGTTTTACAGGGTCCGCAGCGCGAGTAGGAATCCTCTAGTGTTGCACACGTCTATAGGCCACGGTAACCGCTTCCCATCAGGGGGGCCGTGTGCTTGACTGCCACCTGTGTATGGTATGGTAGTGGTATGAAATAAATTTATAAATTCAGGGCATTGTTCTGTTTGACAAAGACAAACATAGAAAAAAAAAAACTAGCGTAAAACTAAACCAACGTAAATGAGTCGGCTAATACGAACGCGCCTAGTTACGAAAGGCTGAGCGCAGATTAGAGATACATCAGTCTTAAGACAGTTTTCTGGACATGACTTGTAGGTAATTAGACAGCTTTGTTTTGTTCGAGGTTTGCGCACTTTGATTTTTATGTAGAGCAATAGTCTGTTTTAAGACTGTGTTGTCCCTAATGAGCGCTGCTCAGCCTTGCGGTTGGTCAATCCGAATAAGGAGGTAGTAGGCGACATGGAAGCGCTCTTAGGTATCAAGGAACAGTGATTGATTCTAGAGATATGGAGGTGTTACTCCAGGGTCTCCTTGCGGCTCTAATATAACGATGCAAGGGTTCTCACCTCGGAAGTCTCAACGAGGATACTCCCCGCTTCAGAAAGACCGTGCGTTGTATTCTTGACCATAGTTTTTTTATAATCATCATTAATACCTTTTTGGATCGTCAATATCGCTCGCGCTTTGAGTCCGCTCAACTGTTGCTACTTTTTGCTGGTTTGTTTTGGCTTTGATGGATGCAACTGTCGTCTGATCTCCTCAACCCAAAGCCTGCACCAGAGCCTTGTTCATCAATCAGCTGGTGTACCGGTCCGCGGGGTGATATTGGTTCGGGCCAATAATATAAAAGAACATGCATATTCCCTGAACCCTATTGATTTTTTGTATTGAACCTGTACTAGGAAGTTTTTACTAAATGATTAGATGGTACCGTTACAGTACGGCGGCACCTCCAACGTCGGCGGAGTCGGCGGAGTTGGCGGCGTGGGTGGAGTTGGCGGAGTCTCAGGACAAGGGAAGGTGTCCACATACGCACAGCAACAACAACCTCCTTACGACGCACAGGACACCTACAAACCTGGTCAGTTGTAGTACTGAATTTATTTTGTTTCTATTTTTTCTTCATAATTTAAGTTAGTCACACTACTTAGTGATGGTATTTTAATCTCCTAAATTTTCCATCTGCTATTATTTTTCTAGAATTCTTTTCATAATAGCGACACTATCAAATGGCGTAAGACAACAGTGTTTTCAAAGTCAATGGCCAGAAATATTGCTTTTTTTTAAATCCAATGATACAGCTTTTGTTTTCGTTTAACTCGGGTTTGAGAATCCTTTAAGCATTTTCTGCTATTCTTTATATTTTTAAATTTGGCTATCCATGCCCAGTTGACAAATTGAAAAATTGCCTCTGTAAATGCTCACGCCTCTCCCTCAGGGGTAGGCAGAGACAAAAGCCGCCACAGTAATGAACTTCCTCTACTGTCATTAAGCCGTTTAAGCAAGCTCTTCTCGGCGATGTAACTGACTTACCGTACGTTGTCTCCTCAGGTTACTCCGGGGCGGGCGCCAAGGCAGGCGGAGCCGCGGGAGCTGAGTTGTCTAGCGCGATGTACGCGAAGGCGCACGTGGCTCTCAATAAGGTCAATGTGAGTAGCCATTCCACTCAGACCGGACCCGAGGTGGAGCTAGAGCACGCCTACTGGCCCTGCAAACAACATCAACTGGGCCATTTGGAAGACGATCCGCTGATGTACTGTCCTGAACATTCCGTTCTACAAGTATTCAGTAATAAGATCAGGGTAGAGATCTATCCCGGGGGCTGACGAACCCTCAGTAGGGATACGTCGCAGCCATTTCGTTAGTTCATTAAACCCCACGGCATCGAGTGTATGGGGCCCCACTGAAGACCTTCGGGGCCGAGCCAACCTCACCTGCAAGCCGGTACATGCTGAATGATGAACGAGGCTCTGGCGCCGGCTTTCCTTTCGGGGTTGGGAGGTCAGACGCTCTCATAAAAGCCAAACCAAAAGGAGTGAGCGGACCGTGGGCTCCGAGGTGCAAGCTTCGGATGCAACCGGGAACAACGCCATGATGATATATTAGATTATAGTACACGAAGAGTTGTTCTTCAGCCATTTGATCGAATGGCAACGTTTAATGATGAAATGGCTGCGTCAGATATACCGTCCGAGGACTTTTAGCTAAGAATTAGATATAGGTATATTATATTATATAAAAAAAAACAAGTTATCGTTAATAAAGTAAACCTTTTTACAAGATTCGTGTAAATAAATATTAACATGCCGTCATGTTTCTTTTCATTATCTCTTCTTTTCTTTTTAATTTTCATCATGTTAACACTTTCATGCAAAAGACGTGTATGAACGTCACATTTTATGTCTTCGGCGTCTTATCACGTCAATATTCGATATATTGACTCAGACGTTGTAGTATGGTGGTTAGACATACTAATATCTAATACTTAAGTTGCTGTGCCACAACACAACAGACTTTTAAATTTATAAGCTACTTCGCACTCATTTTTCTTCCATCTTTGATGTTTCTTCGAACTGTCTATCTACTTGCTTGCTCCGCGAATTATCATTATATCAATCGGTCTGTGTTACCGCGAGGAAGCAATCGTCTTGGTGACGATTTTTCACGTGAAATCGTAAGTATTTTGACTACTTTATTACTTAATATCATATATGAATCTGAATGCATTTAAAACACGTCATGTTATTGTGTTTTTTTTTGTAGATGAAAAGAAGGAACTTTCTGCGACAATATTTTAGCTTTCGTGTTAACTGCCGCCTCTCAACGTAATGCTGTCTCTGGGTGGTGCTGCAGGCAGACTGCGCAGGTCTTCAGAGACGAACGGGTGGTAGCTGTAAAACAGATAGTAAAACTTAGAAGAAGGAAAATACAAAATGTCATTATGTAAATAAAAAAAATTACACACAAAACAGAAAAAATATACACAAAAAAAACCAAAAAGAAAAAAAATATTACAATTATCGCAAAAAAATAGAAGAAAAAAAAAGAAGTTAATCTAGATTTAAATGTAATGATTTATGGTACGCGCCGCACGACGAGGGCCCCGCCCCGCCGCCCCCGCCCCCGCCCCCCGCCGGCCCCTGGCGCTACGTGACACAAAGGAAGGCAGCCGGACGTCTATAGGTTATTGAAAAAAAGTTAATCAATTGAAAATAAATAATTTACTATCTACATTACTTTTCATTTTATTTCTTTTTGTAATAAAACGGATCATTTATTTTTTCTAAATAAAGAGCTCATTCTTATCGTTTTTATTTTTATTATACCAACATACATAATGTTACAACGATCGTCGATATCTCGGAAACTACTGATCGAATCTTCTAGAAATTAAAACGCATTGTTAATGTCGAAGTACTCTATCGATCCGTTTAGAAAAATCCAGAAAAGTCAATACAAAATCACACGCCCTTTTGTCTACCTATACCAACTTTACCTACAAATCGCGATAAAAAGGGCATTCACCTCTATCGTCGGCACGACTGTGTAGGTACTTATTTTCTCGAACGCCCCAGTAAATACCTACTATTCTCGAACGCTCTAGTATATTCTACCCCGCTTATTACGAGCTATAAAAGGACGCCCGGCTATCGACACGAGTCAGTTAATTTTCGAAAGTGAAAGCGAACACATCTTACCGAAGTGAACCAAGAGAGTTATACCTGCGACTTAAGCAACGATTGTGGACTACTGTGAACTGCTGAGCGATTTGAACTGTTGAAGAGTACTGTGTGGGCTAGTTATTTAGTTGTCTAGTTTGTGGTGAGCTAATAAACTTCTTCGTTGTGTAAACGGCATTTAATTTGTACCCCGCGCACGTAACAACTGGTGTCAGAAGTGCGATGCCGTTATTACCACGTGAAGACGAAGGGCGTACTCCACGGACCAGACGTCAAGTGGAAATGGATGCTGCACGTCAACGGAGCCTTGAAGAGGAAGGGCATCAGGCCGATTCTGCTATCTCAGCGGGAACTACGGCAGCACAAGATGGAACCTCGTCAGATACCAACATGATGACGCTGCTGGCTTCTATGCAGCAGATGATGCAAGCCTCCTTGCAAGAAATGCAGGCCAACCAAGAGGCTAGTCGACAGACGATGCAAGCCTCCCTGCAAGAAATGCAGGCCAAGCAAGAGGCTAGCCGACAGATGATACAGGCCAACCAGGAAGCTGTCATGGGTAAAATCGATGCAGGCATCCATGCACTGGGAGATAAAGTGAAGAACCTCGAAGACGGATTGCAAAGGCTGAGTAAGGAAGTGGCTTTGAAGACTAGGGCCATGGAAGACCGCTTGCAAGAGCTTGAGAAAGAGATTGTCAGGCTAAAAACCTGCGGACCTGTTGCCGTGACCTCACCATTAGTAGCGAAGTTCGACCTACCACACTTCGATGGAACTTCCTCGTGGACAGCCTTCAAGTACCAATTTGAGATATTGGCAAAAACTAAAGCCTGGAGCAACGAGGAGTCCCTTATGGCCTTGACACTTGGATTACGAGGAGATGCCTTAGTAATACTGGAAACCCTGCCGCCTGAAGGTAGGACACTGGAGTCTCTGATGGAAGCATTAGACACACGCTACGGTGACAAGCACCTGGAAAATGTCTACCGAGCGCAGCTACGCGAGAGAAAACAAAAAGCTGGTGAAAGCCTCCAGGAATGGGCTGTAGAGGTTGAAAGGCTCGCTCGTCGGGCCTACTCATCGACACCCGTGATGATCGAGACCACTCTACTGGAGGCCTTCCTAAACGGTATACGGGACGCAGAAGTGAAAACTAGTGTACAGTTGCGTCACTGCCAGACCTTAAAAGAAGCACTGGCTTATGCCCTCGAGGTGGAAACCGTACGGCAGAACGCCGGGATAAGTAAGGTCAGGGAAGTCAAGGAGGTAGTTGCAGAGGCGAGGAAGCCGCGGTATGTCCCAACGTGCTATTCCTGTAGAAGGAGGGGCCATATCCAGTTAGAGTGCCCTTGGAGGAAACGGACTAGGGTCACGGACTCCTGGACCCAAGTGGAACATGGAGTCAGGGAGGTCAAGGAAGTAGTTGCAGAGGAGAGGAAACGGTGGTATGTCCCAACGTGTTATTCCTGTAGAGGAAGGGGCCATATCCAGTTAGAGTGTCCTTCGAGGAAACGGAGAATGGTCACGGACTCCTGGACCCAAGTGGATCAAGATGTTCCGTTAAAACTAAATGTCGCCAGGGCCACAGGGCGTGCGCTGGCTGGTCGATATGAGGCCCCAACCATTACTATAACTCAAGTTGGCAATGCTGATGCTTTGTCACGAAGGCCGTGTGTCGAAGATCGCAAGCATTGTCGGAGGAACGAAGCCCGAGAAGAGATTAAAGTCATAAAGGTGAATGGACTTGACGACGAATGGAGTGGAAGCAGTATGAAGAAGGCGCAAGAAGATGATGATGATCTACAACCTATACTGCACTGGAAACAACTTGGAAGCAAACCCCGATGGAGTGATGTATCTGCTTACAGTTCAACTACCAAAAGCTATTGGGCCCAGTGGGACAGCTTAGTTCTGGTAGAAGATGTCCTGTATAGGAAATGGGAGTCTAACGATGGTAAGGAAGTAACCATGCAAGTAGTGGTACCACGAAGCAAGGTGGCCCCACTCTTACGGCACATCCACGATGGTGTTTCTGGCGGGCATCTCGGAGTCAAGAAAACTCTGGTTAAAGTGCGACAGCGGTTTTACTGGCTTCGTTGTCGGGAAGATGTCAAGAACTGGTGCCGTAAATGCACTGCATGTGCTTCGGTTAAAGGACCGCCGACAAGAAGCAAAGGAAAATTGAAGCTGTACAACGTTGGAGCACCGTGGGAACGTATCGCCATTGATGTTGCTGGACCTTTTCCAACGACTGATGAGGGTAACAAATACATCATAGTAGTGCAAGACTACTTCACTAAGTGGCCGGAAGTATTTGCGACACCCAACCAGGAAGCAGTCACTGTAGCCAAGAAACTAGTTCAGGAAGTGGTCAGTCGATATGGCGCACCTATGGAGATCCACTCCGACCAAGGACGGAACTTCGAGTCTGCTCTGTTTCAAGAAATGTGCAAACTCCTCGGTATAAACAAGACCCGTACGACTCCAGCGCACCCACAGTCAGACGGAATGGTCGAGAGGTTTAACCAGACGTTGGAAAATCACTTGGCTAAAGTTGTCGACGAACACCAAAAAGATTGGGACCAGTACATCCCACTGTTCCTGATGTCCTATCGATCTGCGGTGCATGACAGTACGGGACACACTCCAGCTAAAGTAAATTTTGGTCGAGAGATAAGGCTACCAGTGGATGCAATAACCGGCACGCCACCCGAAAGTCCTAAGCCCGTAACGGACTACGTGAGTGAACTTCAAAACCGGCTGGACGAGGTGTACAGAATGGTACGGGAAAACAATTTGAAGACAGGTATAAGGATGAAAACCCGGTACGATAGAAATGCAAACACCAACGGTTTTGAAGAAGGAACACTGGTATGGTTTCACAACCCGCTACGCAGAAAAGGGAAATCTCCAAAACTTCAAGCTCGCTGGGAAGGACCCTATACGGTTGTCACAAGAATCAATGACATCACCTACCGCATTAAGAAGGGCCTTAGGGGAAAACCAAAGGTAGTCCATGTGGATAGGTTGACGCGATATCATGGAACAAATGATGCTCGGGACGAGCATGATTAAGAGGGGGGTAATGTTACAACGATCGTCGATATCTCGGAAACTACTGATCGAATCTTCTAGAAATTAAAACGCATTGTTAATGTCGAAGTACTCTATCGATCCGTTTAGAAAAATCCAGAAAAGTCAATACAAAATCACACGCCCTTTTGTCTACCTATACCAACTTTACCTACAAATCGCGATAAAAAGGGCATTCACCTCTATCGTCGGCACGACTGTGTAGGTACTTATTTTCTCGAACGCCCCAGTAAATACCTACTATTCTCGAACGCTCTAGTATATTCTACCCCGCTTATTACGAGCTATAAAAGGACGCCCGGCTATCGACACGAGTCAGTTAATTTTCGAAAGTGAAAGCGAACACATCTTACCGAAGTGAACCAAGAGAGTTATACCTGCGACTTAAGCAACGATTGTGGACTACTGTGAACTGCTGAGCGATTTGAACTGTTGAAGAGTACTGTGTGGGCTAGTTATTTAGTTGTCTAGTTTGTGGTGAGCTAATAAACTTCTTCGTTGTGTAAACGGCATTTAATTTGTACCCCGCGCACGTAACAATAATATTCATATATGCTTTATAAGCGCAGGCCTCTGTATAAATTGACGTTAAGATACGTCCGCCTTACCTACAGAGGAATTCTGGCATAAACCACCAATGTCTGACGCCCCTGGTGCTGCACACGTCCATAGGCCGCGGTAACCGCTCCCCATCAGGTGGGCCGTGTGCTTGTCTGCCACCGAAATGATATAAAAAAGGTCGAGTTTCACCTTGCCGGAGCTACCGGTGAGGTGGGTATGTCGAACTCTAAACTCGAAACCATACGTTGATGCCTCCGAAATAAATAGTGTCTTTGGGCAGTTTTACGGTGATGTGATGGTACAGGTAATGTCGGTACGTGATTTGTGACTCCACGCGGTACAGTGTGGCGTCTTATATCTTAAATAATCCTTCTGTTTATGTATGGAATAAACTTCCAGAACATTTAGTGTAGTCTTTGAACTACATTAAGTGCCTAGATGAATAGTTTGAAATAAAAAACAGATGAACTATAATTTTCACTGGTGGTAGAAATTAGATGACACAAATTTGTCACAAAATTCGGCCGGGTTTGTACCACCGTGCACGATTGCGAAAAACCCTCCATAGTAATCCAACTTCGGTTTGATTGCGTTCAGGGGTCAGCAAGTGCATAGCCGGGCAGGGGGATTGTGGTCGCAGCACTAGTGGGACCGGTGGGTGTCACGCGGTGCTGCGACGACAATCCTCTTCTGATGAGGCCGTCAAGCTGAGTGCCACCATTGTTAACATGGGATGTGTATGTAATGGTGACCCTCTTTCCTGAGACTTTACCTTCAGCTTACCATCAGGCGAGGTGAAGTCAACTTGACGTGTTCCTAATATATAAAAAAAAAAAAAAAATGTAAGTAACCTGTATGTGAACTTTAATGCTTGTCTAGCGCAATGACGCGGTTACAACAGCAAGTTCACTTCCCGTTCTTACATTACTCCTCCCCCAATGAACTTATTTTACTCTCATTCCTACTACTGTAACTCCTGTACACCAGGATCAACGGTCGTGACTCACGAACACATCGAGTAATGATAGTCAGGCAGTTCCAAAGAAAGGTAACCAGTCTTGGAACCTGCATTGAAATTAGGCAGAAGGAGGAGTAATTGAACGAGTTAGAAATATAATAAATCGACCTCCCTACGTAGCAAACGGGACATTATATATAAAGAGATAAAGCAACACGCACACAAATATTATGGGTCCTAAGCTATATTTGATTCCAATAATATTTATACCTAAATCCACAAAAATAACTATAGTCAATTTGAATGCTATGATAGGCTATAGTGCAGTAACGTAAACACATCTGCTCGTATAAGTGCCGACAAACATCTTGAACAGTTACTGGAAAGTTCGCGCATATGCACTATAAGGACCGATCAAAAAACTAATAAAAGGACGGATCAGCCAATGACGTCAGCCATTTGTGCCCGTGATTGGTTCAATATATGATTGGTTAATTAGCGCGCCCTGGCCGCCGCGCCCCCACCAATACCGAAGAGATCGAAAAAATGAGGTGTGGCTGTGTCATGAACACGTCTCGTTACGCGTAATATGCAGCAAAATGACCTCAAAATGGAGGCGCTTCCCCTTCCACCGTGCAAGATGTTTCACGGTCCTTACTTAGCGTAATAAATTCTTTGATCCTTTAACTTTGGATGGAGATGATACGGTTTTTAAATCATTCGCTTTTTTATTGCCTACCTATGAACGCAAATTTAAAGACGTATTTATGTCAAAAACCATTGCGCTGTGGGTCACTTGACTGACATGGTCCCCCCTCCCCCCGCAGAGCTACGAGAAGGCGACGTTCCACAGCGGCACGCCGCCGCCCTTCGGCGGAGCGTCGCACCTCTACATCCAGGCGCCGCCGCACCACCACCCGCACCACCACGCGCCGCAGCAGCACCAGGTACCCCCCACCACACACCACACACCTCCCACCACCCACCACCCACCACCCACCACCACACACATCCCACACACTCACGCCACATATGTTCGATCTAATCGTTGATTTAGGCCGTCCGCTGTGTTAAGGAAGACCTGGCGCAGGCGAATCGTTTCTACCCGCCTTTTTTTCCCATGATGTAACTGTAACCATTCCGTTTTACCCTCATAGAGTTACACAACCAACAATTACTATCTAACTTAATCCTAATAAGTAATCTAAAATTACTTTGGTAAAAACTTACAGAGTAAAGAATTTGTCCATGGGCACTTTTGTTATGGTCTCTGTTATAATATTTATATAGACACTGTTCATATTTTCTTTAAGAGTAGCACTCACTGCGTAACTACACTAGACTAACTTAAATAACTCAGTCCTTTTTAGTCTCCTAACGCAGGCGACCCGCCTAACAAAACATTGCTCTATATTACTATTTCCATGGAACAGCATGCCGTGCGAACGCCCGCGCCGGGCCCCGCCCAATGCAGCGGACAGCCTTATTCTGAAGACTGGGCATAAGCTTCCTATTTTTTACACAACCGCCCAAAAATTAAGTGTAATATTCTAGAAGTTAATGTACGGTATTTAAAGTAATTACTATCGAAAAAAGTTATTTCAAATCTATATAAAATTCACATACTTACTACAAACTTACATATATAAACATTTCAATTTACAAAATAAAATCAAGACTCAGAATATATTGTGTAGCAGTAGTTGTAGGTTCAGAACCATCACATCATCAAATATACTCATTTCTTTTAAATACAGTGTGAACGTCACGAGTGTAGCATGATTTTATCACAAACAATACTATAGTGATTTGGGTTTACTGGGAGTGTGTACACAGGAAAGAAACATTTGAATAATTTCATTATTATATAATATTAGGTCGTTACATATGAAATTGCCGTTTTTCTTGAAGAAATTGGAGGAAACCCAATTTTCAATATTAACATTTTTGCATTTTTTTAGGAATGACAAATCCAAATTTTATAAAAAAAATTGTATATGAATGAGACAACATTAGGCTAACAAACAGCAACTTTTATTACATTTTTGAAAAGTGACAGCTGTTAAGTAATACGAAATTTATCATCATAATGGATAGCATTTAGGAAGTACTGTTTTTGAAGATCGAATTAATTTATCAAGCGGCCAATAAAAACATAATTTAATACAGAGTTGTAAAATCTTGAAATCAACTTTCAAACAAAATATAAATAATGGAAATAGCTATTAAATTACAGGAATAACAAACTCATGAATTTGTAAGAAAATTTCGGCAATTTCATAGGTAAAGACCTATTATATAATTCTATTATCACTGTAAGAATGATTGACAACTACTGAGTGTAAAGAGAATTTTTCTGAGACTAGTGGGCTTAGAAACAACTGCAAATCAAGTAATGAGGGAACTAGGGGGCTACCTATGGGAAGGTTCCCATAGGTATTAGGGATTTAGGCATGAAAAAAAAAAAAAAAGGTATTCCAGGGATAAAAGTAGCCTTAGTGTAGTTCCAATCTATAATCTATCCTTGTACCAAATATCAGCCAGATCTGTTCAACCGTTTTAGCGACTGAGCAAACATTCAAACATCTTGACAAAAAATTATAGATAGTATTAATACCAATTCATAGAAGGGCAAGTAAATCTCTAACGCTCGTTTGACATTGGCAGAATTATCGTTATCGCTTGCCATATTGAAAAACAAGTTGAATTCCTGAGACGAACTCAGCCGAAAACAAGGGATTTTTTTTTCTTTATCTTGCAATGGTTCACCACAGCACGAATCTATTACCGAAAACAGCAACTCGATAGCTCATCTCCTTCATACCCAAAACCGTGACAGAAAATTGGCAACGACGACGTCGACGACAACTCGATAGCAATAGGGCTTTTCTAAAGAAAATCCCTAAAAAACCAGGGCAAGCTAAAAATAAAAAATAAGTTTGTAAATAGAATACGAGTCCGGTTAGGCTTACTTTGGTTCTGTAGAGCGTTATCTCTGTCATATTGTAAGTGAATAAAAAAATTACAGTTTCCAGAACTTCTCTGTACATTATAATGATTGTCTGCCTTGTATACACGCTCCAAGTACAACCACCAACCAATAGTTTTGTTGAGACGCATGCATCCTTAGTTGAATTATGATTGTTATTATATTTCTTAGAATTTCTTTCGTTTGTAGATGGATGTACGGGTGAACAGTAGTCATAATAGGCGGGTAAGTAATATATACAAACATACATATTTATTAACGCACCTATATATGTTTATCGCACTCTGCTCTCTGTTAACATTTTGAATGTATAGATAACTAACTGTTGCTCGCGGTTTCACCCGTGTGAAATTCAAATCACGTTCCCGCAGTCCATCGGAAACTATTCCAGTGATGAAAGCCTATGTTTTATTCCAGACAATAATCTATCCCTGTACCAAATTTTAGCCAAATCCGTTCAGCCGTTTGAGCATGATTGAGTAACAAATATCCAAACATCTTTATAAGCTTTTACATTCAAAATATTAGTTTTGTTTGATCTTTATTCATCAATTTACCTATTGCAGTCCAGTGTTGGGCATAGGCCTCGCCTAATATGCGTCATAGCCCCCGGTCCCCAGCTTTCCGCGTCCAGATATCCCAGTTACGTTTATCAGGTTGTCCGTCCTTCAGGCTGGGGTCTATTCCCAGTGGTCGAGGACTGTGTCTGTCCCTTGTCGGTAGGACATCTATAACCTGCTTAAACAAAATATTTTTACCTTGTGTTCTGAACACAACGTACATACAGTACAAGCAACCCGCTCTCGCTTATTTGTTAAAGCCACATATATATAACCAATGTCCATCGGGAATAATTTACCTTTCAAATGGTGAAAGAATTTTCCCAATTAAAGTGCCGTAGTTCCCTAAAGTTACCTTCAACATTTAAACAAACTCACAGAATTCGGCCGCTCTCTTTAATAATATTCGTAAAGATACATTACAGTGCCACAAGTTGGTTGGTTCACCTCGGTAGTGTAATGGCCAGGATTCGAACCCGGGACCTCTCGATCGTAGGGTCGACTCCTTAACCGCTAAGCTACCGACGAAGTCCAGATTTTGACAAATTGCACTCTTACATTCAAGATGTTAACTACTAACTAAGCTAAATATTTGTATCTAATATTTATGTTACAATTAACTGTAGTCTATTCGCGTTAAGAAAATAGTAATTAATGACTGTACCCCGGCCTAGCCAGTATTCAGGTCAATCTCGTTACGCAGACAGCTGGGGTATTTTTTTTTGGTACCACTAAGGTGGCAGACAAGCACACGGCCCACCTGATGGGAAGCGGTTACCGCGGTCTATGGACGTGTGCAACACCAGTGGCGTCACACTCGCGCTGCTGACCCTGTAAAGGAAAGGGGATGGGAAAGGAGTTTGGGCTCCGGCACTCTCACTCACCAAACGGAACGCAACAGTTCAAATACTGTTACTTGGCGTCGATATTCTGTGAGAGGGTGGTGCTTCCCCGGTCGGGTCGGCCCATGCATGCAACGGCCAATATGACTGTCTTGACTCTACCACCAAAGGGAAGTGGGGTTACATTGATTAACTAAATACAATGAATGTATTTCTATCTTAGTTTGGGTGTGCTAGGTATCTATTGATCTGGTCGGAGCCTGCGGATTCAGAATATAAACCTCCTGTTATTATTTTTCTGCGGCTCAGAGAATTTTCTAGAACCGACCACACACAAAGACCATAGACCATAATTAGTTGATTGACGCGAATGAATCGGTAAAAGTTACTAATTTAAAATTTGCAATGTTACACAACTTTTACCGTTCAATAATAATAAATAGATGTTCTAGTACATATTAGATGGCGCAATCTAGACCCAAACTAAGTTTTTAACGAAATTTAATGAGTCCTAATAACTTGAAAATGATTTGATGACATCTTAGAGGAACTCCCTTTGGGAAGTAAATACATAATTATAACACCCAGACCAATGCAAATGGACATATTCAACAATATTTGCACTGAACGGAAATCGAAACTGCGACCTCTGAAATGTTAAACTTTCTACCACCACACAATACAACATGTTTAAGTTTCAAATTGCATCACTTACTGCGTATACTGAGTCATATGATTTGACTGAAAACTGGTCTCCCAAAATACAGGCGCCAGCCTAGTTTGGGAACCAGTATCAGAAACGTTTGTGACTACAGCATAGTATAAGACACTGATTGTATATTTTCTCTAAGACCAATAAAACATTATTATTATCCAATATTAATAGCCATATGAAAAAAAACCCAAATATATTTAAAAATATAAAAAATAGTGTTACACCGGGTACAGGGACCAAGCCACCGGTGGTTAGGGCTCCAGAGAGAGGAATCTCCTCACAATACGTGCCATATCGAAGAGCACTACCTTCTGCATCAAGCCCTTGATCCAACTGCCTAACGCGGGCTTTTTGAGATGTTGAATGAGGCTCTTGGTAATCAGTCTATGAACCGATACGACTATCGGAACAATATACTATTATTATTATTACATATCGTCTAAATCCTTATTGTACTGGTGACGTCATTATTTTCTTAACGCGAATGAACAATACCCGCCTGCCTAAAATATAGCATGTATCTATATATTTATATGTTGCAATATAATGAACGCTTTTATATTATTCTGTATACTTGTCGCCTAAGTTAATGACCGCTCTGAACACCTTGTGATTCGTGTAATCCTGAACTCGTTCCCGTAACGCATGAGAACCTAATCCAGGTGTAAAAAATAGCCTATGTGTTATCCAAGACTGTCAATCTATCCCTATAGCAGATTTTACCCAAATCTGTTCAGCTGTTTTAGCGTGATTTCACATTTATAATATTTGTAAGAAGTAGGACTTTATGGTAATGAGAAATTATGTTTTGAAAAAAATCAAATCATGAAGTTCAGAGCTGTCTTTAATTTGGCGTGTAGTCTATTTATTTGCATTATTCGCATTTAGACGTTTGTTATGCTTATTTCAATATGTCTGCAACTTTTTCACTAGCTTTTAAATATTAAAATTATTATCTTAGACTGAGCGCTCGTTAGAAACAAGACAGTTTTAAGAGTCTTAAGACAGACTATTGCTCTACATAAACATATGAAAGTGCGCATATTTGGAACAAAACAAACCTGTCTAATACCTACAAGTCAAGTCCCGACAAGTCTTAAGACTATCATGTGTCTGAACTGCGCTCAGCAGTAGGCGATAGCTTCTTACACCATATGTTACAATGGTATCAATACTCTTAGTATAAAGAGTGAACGAAGCGAGTTTGATGGAATTCTCTCCCAAACAAAACTATTTCTGCCATTGGGAGAAAATTTTCTGCCTTAGGTAGAAAAATGTATACCTCCCGTGGAATTTTTTTCTGCCCTCGCTAGAAACTTTCGTTTGAATGAAAAGTTTTATGTTTGTATTGATCAATTCATTACTTATAGATTGATGATTTACACGTTTGATCAACTTCTATGTGAACTACTAGACTAGCTATACGGAACAAAAAAATGAAGTTTGCAATAACCATCAACATACGTGCAACTTTTTGTAGCTTTCATACATTACACAACACTACAAAAAGGTGCACTAAGGCGCCAAAATTAATTATTTTTATCATTAATCTCGCCGTCCCGTACCTTAATTCAATGACACAATTTTTGCACTAAAACAGTAGGAATACCATGAAACATAAATCCGAAGTTGCGGATCGCAGTTTCGGACAATAGGTACCATGAAACGCATTTATGCTGCAGACGGCACGTGACACTTCGTTCTATCTAAAGAAAGACACTATCGAAATAAATCCAAAGTCACTTCATGGTACCTAAATGTATCGTCTTTCGTTCGAGTTTCGCGCGGGCCTGGCAGCCGCTCAGCTTGTCTAGTAGAGTAGTATACATAGGAATCACTAGCTGATGCCCGCGGCTCCGCCTGCGTGGAGGTCGGTTTTAGTTTTTTAGTCATATCTCCGCTTTTATTTCACCAATTGTAATGAAACATACAGCAGATTTTTAGTCAGACCAAGACCTTTCTAATAGAAAACTTTATCAAAATCCGTTGACAAGTTTTTGCATCCATCGCGAACAAAAAGACAAGAATTCCAAAAAAAAATATTTTTGTGTTCAGAATCGTTAATTTGACATAACCCAAGTTTTTTTTTAAATATCTTCAATGTACAGACACAAGTACTTTACAATGTTATTACCTAGTATGAATGTGGTGAGCGTATGCCGGAGGAGGTAGTTTGGTACGTGACGTGTGACGTGTGGTGTGTCCGCAGGAGAGCGTGGCGGGCGGGGGCGGAGGCCGAGCGGCCGCCAGCAAGCCCGCGCCCAGCAAGCCCAGCTACTCGCAGTCCTACTGGGCGCCTAACTAAAGCCGCCGCCGTGAGGTCAGTATGGCGACTGCGTTACTTATTTTTACTGTAAGTGAAGGCCACCATTATTCGGTTCTCTCGCTGGAGACCATGGTGAGAGCCGTGGTCTCCGACGGGAGAGGGAGCGGGAGAGGACCCTACCCCCCGAGTTCCGCAGTCGGCGTCGAGGTTGTCTACGCCCGGGACTACCGACCTCCATGATCGGGTCCTGAGGACGGCAGTTGGCTGACTCGCCGTCCTTACAGAAGCAGGTCAAGACGGAGGCGTGTCGTGTGTCCTACACACGCCTGCCAACTCACCGACGCGGGATCAAACCCGACGCCATGAACAAAACCGCGATGGCGACCAAAGTCCGCCGGTAACCTTTTGAGGACTTATCCGGGAAGCCTGGCAATGGACACTTGGGAAGGACACCGTGTGGTTTTAGTCAGTCCGATTCCTACACATCCGTCTCATCGTTGGCACCGATGGGTTGGAGCCATTGTGGGTTTCCACGCGTTAAAAAAAAGACTACCATTATAGATGCCAGCAGTGAGTGACGAGGACGTATTACGGGAAGGTTACAGACAATCGCTTCTATGAAACATTTTTATCCCGCAATCAGAACCGAAGACGGCACGTAACACTTTATTCGGCCTAAACCAGGCCCACCAGAAGAAATCCGAAGTGAGTTTATGGAACCTACATGTTTAAATGCTACATATTTCATTCGTGTTTCGTGCAGGCCCGAAGTTTCGCATGTTTCATGGTAGCAGGTCAAAAGTACCCGCAACCGCATATACTAGGATCAGTGCAGGGTGCGACTGAAATAAATTGAGCTGAGCGAGCAGGGCTCGCACTTGAAAATGAGACATCTTACTACGGTCGCGCGCTTAGCTAAGGCCGCGCGCTCGTACTGTAATGCCTGAAAACAGTAGTGTTGGACCAGTGCATCCTACCTGTCACTACCTACTACTACTACACCTACACTTACGGTGCCGAAACGTGGACATAGAAAGCTAGGCTAGTCCAGGACTTAAAAGTCACGCAGCGGGCTATGGAGCGAGCTATGCTTGGGGTTTCTTTGAAGGATAAAATTCGAAATGAGGCCATCAGACAAAAGAACTAAAGTGACCGACATAGCTCGCAGAATAAGCAAGCTGAAGTAGCAATGGGCTGGCCACATCTGCCGAAGGACCGATGGCCGACGGAGCAATCGAGTCCTAGAGTGGAGACCACGAATCGGTAAACGGAAGGTAGGACGACTCCCAGCAAGATGGATGGACGACCTGAAAAAGGTAACTGGGATAGACTGGATGCGCAAGGCGGAGGATCGGGTGCTATGGCGTACAATGGGAGAGGCCTATGTCCAGCAGTGGACTGCAATAGGCTAATTGATTGATTGATGAGGATTGAGAGCGTATGGCCTAACTAATTAATATTTTCGGTGTCCCAAGCCAATCTCACCTGCTAACCGGTACACCTGCTAATTGTTTCCGGTTGCATCTGAGGCTTTAACCTCGAGAGCTTGGGGTCCACTTACTCATTTTGGGTTTAGCTTATTTGGCTTTTATGGGAGCGACTGCCGCCTGACCTGCCAACCAGGCCTGCACCAGAACCTTGTGCGTCACTCAGCAGATGTACCTGCTTGTGGGCGGCCCCAATATCTCCCAGAAGAAGAAGGTTCAAATCCACGGCTTCTCAATCACCAACCCGTTAATGCTTTAGCAATAAGATAATAACTATTTATGTAAGTTCTTTTTTATGAAAAAAAAAAAGAATATTAGTTCAATTTTGTGTGCTTACTTTTTCTAAAGATTTAGATCGGGCGTCGCCTTAAGACGTATATAATGTATCGGAGAATTACGATAATATCTGGGACGCAGATAGCTCAGCTGGTCAGAGCATTCCCCCTGTAAGGGACTGGTCGCGGGTTCAAGTCCCTTTCTAGATGTTCTCTTTTTCTGATCTAAATCTTTAGAAAAAGAATATTAGTAACCGAAATTACTAATATTGCCCCTAACCCCTCCAGCTAAGCTGAATTGCTTGTGTTAGGAGTGGGTTCACGTCAGTAGTGTAGTGGCCAAGATGTAAGTAAAATAATAGTATATTTTTTGTGTTCACAGGCAGTCCCCAATGTTGTTGGTCGTGTGACAAATGTACATAGCGATGGCGCGAGCCCTTCACATCAGTCAATTGCGCGCCCGACAATATAGTATAGCTACGTATACATTAAATACAACACCCTACACTCTTGTAAAATAAACGAAATTCACTCAAACGAATATGTTAATAATTATGTTAGAAATTCGTAGTGTAAGCGACGGCGCTCGGCGATTCTTTTCTTGTCCTATTTTTTTTTTGTACCACGAAATCGTCGAGAGATTAAGGTTAGGTTTAGTGAAGCAAAGCGGACCGCCGGGCCGCCGCCGCAGGTTGAGTTAAATTACCTGTAGTTGCTATGTATATCTTATAAAGTATGTATATGTATGTAAGCATTTGGTACGCTGTGCGCGCCAAGGTTTTTTTAATTAGTTGACATACTTTTGTAATTAACACTTATTATTAAAAAATGATTAAAAGAGATGTCATAGGACGATAATCTTAATGTAAACGAGTATAATAGTCGAGCTCTTTTATATGTGGAAGAATGCAGTTGTGATGATCTCGCGGGCATTTGAAAGTATGAGGGATTACACATATTGGAACTTGGTTACTGGCTTTCATTCTCACCTATGCATGTTAAGGAGGAAGATCACATTTTTGGGAAGGTAAGTTGCGGATTCAGATATTGTAAGGGGAAAAAGTCTTGACAAAATGGTTTGTGCATGTGCGCACTAACTGGCCAATAAAAGGATTGATTTGCAATGACGCGAGCCTTTTCACTCCTTAAGTAGTTTTAGATTCTATGATTGGTTGATTGGTGCGAAAGTAAATTGTCAAGATTTTTGCGGCTCTGAAAGTATATTCAAGAACAGCTTCAAAATTGCTACATTTGTAATAAATTCAGAGAAATATAAGAATTCTTTATTTCCTTTTTATGCTTAACATGGACCAGCCATTCTGACGTCAAGATGGCTGATCCATGTTAAGCACGAAAGAGACAGAATTTTTAAGTTTGTTGTATCCATAATTGCTTACTAATTAACACATCAACGATTTAGCAAATATAAGTAATTTTGAAGCAAGTCTTGTATATACTTCCAGAGCCGCTTGCTATAGGAAACCAACCATTCTGACGCTAACAAATGGTTTAAATATTTGAGTTCTATTAAAGATAACACGTCCACGTCATCTGTTGAAGTTATCGAATATAACGTCAAGGGGAATGGCCCTTAAACCTCGTTAGTATAGAAACTGGCATCGCCATACTCTCGAATATTATAACCAACCATTATAGGTATTTAAACTATTACGGTCACTAACATCGGTATTAGAGTTAACGGGATATTTACCATGTGAATATCATTTTAATATATCTATCTACCCCCTTATCTACCCCGCGAGTCGACACGTGTTCTCAAATTGTATACGCGTACTGTAGATATGGACTATCGTTCCTGTATGTGCGTAACCGACTACGCGTACATTGGAACGCTTGGTCCGTACAAGGCTTTACAGTATCTACTCGCGATTTTGATTCGAAATAGAAACAGAAAAAGCCCAAAACGAAATTATCTCTCGCGTGCGAGCGAGTTGAATATCTTCACAGAGTGCCTAGTGCGAGTTTTGTTTAATTCGTCTCACAAAAACGTGCGTATACGTGAAGATTATTTTGTATGGGAATTTAAACAGTGCAACCTAGATGATAAAGAATAGAATACGATACAATCGATACAGAGTCATCTAGCGACAAACGCGAACGGCGTTCATTTTGTATGAGAAATTTGTAATTTTAACCTAGTTCTCGCGTTTATCGCTAGATGACTCTGTATCGATTGTATCTATCTATCCTTTATCACCTAGGTTGCACTGTTTAAATTCCCATACAAAATAATCTTCACGTATACGCACGTTTTTGTGAGACGAATTAAACAAAACTCGCACTAGGCACTCAGTTCACAGCATTGTGGCACCACAAGCGACTGGCGGGGTTTCCACCTGTTTTTATAATCCGAACGGTTTGGTGAAATCTGATTACAATAAAAACAAAGTAAGTTTCTATTCAAACTTTATTTACGAACAATGTAACAAGCATGTAGAAAAAAATAACAGCAACATAACATGTTATGTTAAACAAGATAAAAAATAGCACAGTACTAGTATCCATTCCCTACTAAATAGTTTTGAACAACACAATCAATACAACTTAACAGACATGAGACTTAACATCTTATGTTAATATTTTTTAATTATTTTAATAATTCGTCCTGGGTTATGTATAGCCCTTATGCGAGAATACTAAGTGTTTATTATGACTAGCACAGCAAAATAGCCATAATATGGCATGTCATCTGCACCCTACTCACCGAAGTTTTGCACAAATAAATAATAAATAAATAAATATTGTACGACATTCTACACGGCACTTTCTAAACCCAAAGTAAGCATAGTTTAACTAGCTTGTGTTATAGGTTCCAGAATGCGGATAAACATAGGTACGTATATACTTTTTTTGACCAATGCAAATAGACATATTCATTCGTACAAATATTTCCACTGAGCGGGAATCGAAACCGCGCCCCCTGTTGTAGCAGTCGCGTGTACTACCGCTACGCCACAGAAGCAAAATAGATAGAGATAGTGGTCAAACGTGAGCTACTACAATAAAAAAAAGTTTGATACGGCAGACGGCTCCAGCGTCGCCCCAAGACGGATAAAATATCGGAGAATTTCAAATATTTCGGACTTGTTGAGGTAGCCCAGTTGGTCAGAGTATTCCCTCTGTAAGAGACTGTGCGCGGGGTTCAAGTCCCGTCCTGCATGTTCCTTTTTTTTGTTCTAAATCTATAAAAACAGCATACTTATTTCATTGAAATTAGAAAATGTTTGGATATTGTGCTAACGTAGAAATATAAAATAAATTTAATGTTCAATAAATATGTGGTAAGTACTACATATTCAAAATAAAAATATTATTGCTTTCTGTGATAATAAATGCGACATTAAGGTTTAAATTCTGCATTTTCGTGTAGTTTTAGGATTGCATTTCAAATAGAATTGTCTCTCATCACAAAATTTAATATGTTTATATTATATTAATAAATGTAAGTTTTAAAAATTATTTATATTTAAATGTTAACATTTTGTGCCACACTTCGGTGAATAGGCTATAGGTGCTGAAATAGCTTTTATTAAAATATCTTAGACCATGATATAAGCGAGAAACTGTCCAGTAGTTGACGACCTGCCTCATCAAATCCTAGTGTAAAGCGTTATTAATCCCTGTAGTTGGAATCACAATTTTTTCATGTGAATACGTTTAAATTTGCTTCCATAGTGTGAGGTAACCTTGGTGATAACAAAACCTCTATCAAAATCATGTGCGTAGCCAGGGGGGCGAGAAGAGGAAGGGAGTTTTAACCCACTACACCCCAAAACTCTAAATATTATCTACAAACCAACCTTCTGTTAGTTTTCAGATGAATATTAATGTCATTTCATGCACATTTTTGTTGTTTTCATGACCCTCCGAAACTTAACACCTCCCCCCGCAATTTCAAACCCCTCTCCCCGAATCTAAAACCTAACTTGATAGCTTACCATCAAAAAACTCGTTACGTTGGCTAAGCAAGGGTAGGAAAGGTAGCGCCACATATGTACACTACACGTACCTACTCACGTACAATGCACGGCCATGTACGCGACAGCGACCTCTGTTTTATTGCGAAGCTTCTCTCGAACACACTCCAATGGTTTAAAAGCAATACTAAAGTTAAACAAGTAATCACAAATGCCTGGTGCTGTAGCGCATAATAAACACATTAGTACTCCTGTCAAAGATGCTTCGCAGCGCCCTCGTCCAGGATCCAGTACAGCGCGCCGGCCTGCGGCTTCACGCGGCTCGCTGGCAGCTCTTCTTTGTCTTTTAGGATACGCTGTGAATAAAACATTACCATTTTAAAAAAATCGGTTGTCTGTAAAGTCGGTTTACTGACGATAGCTGAACGTGACACAAGAAAATTTTAATTTTATTCGTTTAACCACTAAGATCGGTTATAAGAATTCACTGCACTTCATACTTGACGAAAACATGTAAATATATTATTGTATAGCAGCTGTCCACGCGGACGCATCGCTCACTCAAGTAGGAGAGAGACAGCGGAGGCCGATTGTGCCTCCTTGTCGCTCGTTCCGCGCTCTCGCTTGCACTTCAAGCCTTAAATGGAATGCCTCAGAGCGAGGTAACGCCGCATACGTCATGTTTTTTCGTGCGTGCAGTCGGCTCCATCGAATTATAAGACGTTGTCACGTCAAAACCGGGAGCGCCGACAGAAGTGAAAATCTGAACAATTACCTACGTGTGTATTATATGTAACTTCAGTAAATATATAGAGGTCTTTGTACCGGTAGTTATAGTGTTCCGAATTTAACTGTTTTTGACGTGACGTCTTATAAATCGATGGAGCCGGCTGCACGCACGAAAAAGCATGACGTATGCGGCGTTACCACATGACGTATGCGGCGTTACCACTTGACGTATGCGGCGTTACCTCGCGTTCTTATGACGTTGTCACGTTCAACTATCGTCCGTAAACAGACTTTACAGACAACCGATTTTTTCCCCATAACAAAAATGCTGAAGCAATTAGCATGCTAATATTTACTATAAATTAAAATCGGAAAAAGTCAGCATCCAGGACGGGACTTGAACCCGTACGAGTCTCTTTCTTGCCATATGCATACGGTTAGGCGTATCTATAGGAGCATTTATGTTTTCAAGGACGTACACACACACAGGAGCTCAGTTGGTCAGAATATTCCCCCTTTTTAGGGTTCCGTTGCCAAATGGCAAAAAACGGAACCCTTATAGATTCGTCATGTCTGTCTGTCTGTCCGTCCGTATGTCACAGCCACTTTTTTCCTAAACTATAAAATCTATGCTGTTGAAACTTGGTAAGTAGATGTACTCTGTGAACCGCATTAAGATTTTCATACAAAAATAGAAAAAAAAAAATTTTGGGTGTCCCCCATACTATTATTTATTCTGTGCCCATACTTATAACTGAATCTCAAAAAAATTTTTTTTATCAAACCCATACATGTGTGGTATCTATGGATAGGTCTTCAAAAATGATATTGAGGTTTCTAATATCATTTTTTTCTAAACTGAATAGTTTGCGCGAGAGACACTTCCTTAGTGGTGAAATATGTGTCCCCTGTAACTTCTAAAATAAGAGAATGAGAAAACTAAAAAAATATATGATGTACATTACCATGTAAACTTCCACCGATAATTGGTTTGAACGAGATCTAGTAAGTAGTTTAATACGACTACCGATCGCTTACCATTAGTTGCGTTGTATGCTTATTTGTCACCTTCGCAGGTAGTATAAGTAATCACCATTATGTACGTACCTTAACCATGTCTGCTTTCCCAGCACCACTGATTGCAAATATACAATTTCTCGCATTATTAATAGTTGGATAAGTCAATGTAATCCTTTCTGGGGGAGGCTTCGGCGAGTCGGTTATCGACGCCACCTTTAACTTATCCTCCTCCAACAGTGGATGGCCAGGGAACAGAGAGCAGGTGTGCCCGTCAGGACCCATGCCGAGAAGAAGTAAGTCAAACTTGAAGTCATCGCCGCCAAAGGCTTTTGTCAGTTTTTCTGTATAATCTGTAGCAGCCTCCTTCGCTGAAATGAAAAAAAAAATCTGTTGGTGATTTTTGGATTCTTATGAGAAATTGATAGAGTAGTAACATTTTATTCGTAACTTCGGCCACCATCATCTCAGTGTTGTGCCCGGAGCCCGGGATCCGCTTTCCGACTTTTCCTCCTCCACTTCGCACGGTCCCTGGTAGTGAGACCATTTCACACGCATGTCATCGCTTACGCCGTCAAGTCAGCACTCCTTGGGGTTTTCCGTCCTACCGGGGCCCGGCGGATGTGTTAGGCCCAGGCATTACTCACGTAGCCAGGCCGTTGCCGCAAAGCGAAGGCGATTCTTCCTCGGCCATATAGCATGACCACTTAACCAGTTGGGCCAGAGCGTGGGCGCTAGATAATACTACATCAGAAGGTCAATTTTCGTAACGAAAATATGATCAAAATTCAGTTTGGATCTAATCTTGATCTCACAAATGTAATAAAAGGGATTCTCTTAAAAAAAAAAAACCATCCAATTTTATCTGTAGTGTGAGAAAGTAAAAAAGTGCAAATTGGTATTCTGCCAGACTTCGCAATGAGCGATTTTTTTGACAGCTATAACAAAAAAGTTAGTTCTTTAAGCGGCGATAGATGGCGCTCGCAAATAACGAAATGATCAAAAGTGAGCTAAAAGACTAGAAGTTAGGCCAAAAAATACGCACGCACGACGTTGCTATGCTACGCTTGTCAATCTTGTCACTTTTTATAAAATGCGTAATTAAGTAAAAGCATAAATATTTTTTTGTTGCTGTTTGAAAATGCATGTCACTGGAGTGTCATGCAGTGACTGGTAAGTGTTACTGTAAAAAGATTAAAAAAACAAAACAAGATCGTAAAATTGTGTTATTTAATAGAAAATTAACTAGAAGGAAATTTCAGGAAACGCATATGTTTTTTGCAATAATATAACATTGCATTGCATTTTGATTTGTTTTCGAACCCGTTATTTTAAAGATTTAGATAGGAAAAAGAGAACATCTAGGACGGGACTTGAACGCGCGACCAGTCCCTTACAGGGGGACCAACTGAGCCACCTAGACACGTCCCAGATATTCGAAATTCTCCGATATTTTAGTTTATTTCTGATCACACCGACTTCGCTGCTCCGCTGTACCCCTGGTTTATACCACCGGTAGTAGAACGGGTAAAATTAGTATGCTCCATGGTTCCCTTCAGGGGTACAGTGGAGAAAAAATGTATGACCCAACATTCCCCTCGGCATTGTTTTTTTATGAACAGTAAACCTATTTTAATTTGATTCAATCACTTCGTTCTGTGATCGTTTAAGATTACGAGAATTGGCATTCTGGTAGGGAGAAATTCCGAAGCATAATTTAAAAAAATTGACAATTACGTAGTCCATATTGTTACGACGGGCAGAGGGCCGCCAATCAACCAATCATAGATTTAAACGTCAAAATCGTTCAAAGGGTGCCCGTCATTGGTTGTTCCATTTATTGGTTTTTTGATTGGCCAGTTAGTGTACATGGCGAAATGTTCAAGATTTTTGTAACTTACTATATCAGGTACTGAAATTACAGAATTACCTGAGACTCCTTGCTTGATAGTAACAAACTGGCTCTCCTTCAAAGGAGTATTGGGCAGAAGTTCCTTCTTATACGTGCCGAAGGTTGAGTCTTCGCTGTCCTCGGGCACGACGCGTTCGTCGCAGAACGCCAGCACCCATTCCGACCATTCCGTGTCTACTCTAGGCAAACTTTCCTTTAAATATTTGACCACAGATCCTCCTGTAAATGGAATTTTGGCACGTTTTACAAGTACCTTTTTAATTAGAAGAGTTAAGGCGGAGAGACCCTTGCCCGCATCCTGCAAGACCGTCCGTCCTCCCATGCGAGTTGAAGTTAATGTAAAGTGTTAAAGTAGAATGTTAATATAGGAACTACAGACGACCTTTGTGGATGGCGTAGCAGTAAAGTGTCCGACTACTGAGTCAGAGGGTTCGATACCCACCCATTGCAAATATGTATATTTGCATTGGGCTGTGTGTTTCTATGTATAATATGGGAGATCGATATTCTTAGCAATCCATGGATTCTCCGTGCGGGTGCCGGGTCCATCGCGTTGCTGAGTTGGCAACTCGGGACAGTGCCTGGGACTTGTGACCCAAGTGTAGGTTTAGAAGGGGCCCCTTTTTGTTGATGTACATCAACACTCACCTTCACTACTCAAACGACTGACGAAACCCGAACATCCTCCGGAATTTTATAGTACTTTTCATACGTGTCGATTAGGAAAGTCCAATCTGGGGCAGTATCTAAGATTGAATAAGGTTTGTTCCTGGATGTTATGGATGAACCTTCAGACACAAAGTTGATATGATGACTGCCAGACTCATTGCTTCACGTATGATGATAAGCACCTTATCGTGGCGGCGTGAGTATTGGCCTCTATCGACAAGCACCCTACATCCTACTAATATGTGTCTAGCCGTCCCTATTGCCTCACCACAAGTATAACATAGTTTTTCTGTGGCCTTCCCCCACCTTACCAGATTACTCTGGTGTGGGAGGGTCATCTGAAAGGCGTCAAGATAGAATTTTAACAAGGCCGGCGACCAGTCATAAATCAAGGTGCGCCACTTAAGGCCATCGGTATGCAGAACTCTCCCATTGTCAACAAATCATTTTGGATTTCCAAATCATCGCGTGCACTCGATATTTCTCATTTACGTCTTGTCTTAGAAAGGACTTAAGTATATCCTGGTCCCTTTCTGGCTCTCGTACTCCCAACCCCACTCTGTTCGACTGGGCCCCTATCATAAATCGTTTATGCAATAGGAGTCTAGATTCAAGCTCGGACGCGTTATTATCTTTCGGGAGTGCCCTGACTGTGTCATCTTGGGATTTACCTAAGATGTGGGCTTTGGTAACTCTAAGGTGTTTATAGAGCTCCGATGTTTTCTTAAGTTTCATCCCAAAATTATTTTGATCCCTAAATAGAGCAGAGGAATCAGCAGAGTGCGCTAGTCCAAGCCACGATTTTAGCGATTTTATGACAGTTGCATCTATTTTCGCCAGTAAGGTTTTACCGAATTCATACACCAGAAAAGGCCAAGTCAGACGTGATGTTAAGTAGTTGTCATATATCCAAGCTTTTTTGATATTGTTCAGTGGTAGCTGATTTATCTTATTTAGGTAATTTATAAACGTATCGACAACTTCATCTAAGGATGGTGTGCGTCCTTTATAGTCTATCCTTCTCCCAAGAAATTTAAATTGCACCGATTCAGCGACTATGAAAACTGGTTTACCCCCAATGTAGAGTCCCAGGTCGTAGGAGGTAAATTTGGTGTCCCGTCTACCCAGACACAGACAGTGACACTTACTGGGCTTCGTCCTCAGTCCATTTGTCCACGAACAGAACTCATCGACTTCCTTTAATAGTTCCCGACATTGTTTTGGATTACGCGTCAGTATTGCGAGATCGTCAGCAAAAGCTAAGATGAACTCTGAGTATTTGTTATTTACTTTAAACCGATAACCCCATTTCTTTTCGTGACGTATTAACTTGGAAATTAAGATATAAATTACTATGTTAAATGCTATTGGCGACAAGCAGCATTCCTGAAACAGTCCCACATTATACCGTAATGGTTCTGTGTGTACTTTTTGGAAGCTTATAGCAAATTTTAGCTGCGAGTAATACGACTCGATTATCTCTATGACCACGGGTGGAAAGTTATACCATTGCAACGCGTATATCATAAGGTAATGTGGAATTGAGCCAAATGCATTTTCTAGGTCTATCCAACATACCGTTATCTGTCTTTCGTATTTTCTGGCATCTTTTAAGCTTTCCGCTAACAGACTATTGTGTTCCAGACAACCAGAAATGCCGGGTAAAAACCCTTTCTGGTGGTTAGGTCCGAAATACCTATTGTTAATCATAAAATGACTCATTTTTGTTTGTAGAATTGAGAAAAATGTTTTTGAAATTGTGTTAGTTAGTGCTATCGGTCTAGTATCTTTAGGATGGGTCACTTTCATGTTTTTTGGGAATGAGAACGAAAACCGCTTCGCCAAATGCGACTGGTATATTCTTTTCAGACCAGATTTTACTGAATATATTTGTGAGATGCTTATTTACAAAAAAAAGTTCCTATCTAAATATGTTTATCCGCATTCTAAAACCCATATGGCAACGTCTGCTTAGTTCGCGTCTAGATGCTGTGTATTATGTCCTAGAATATTTATTTAGTTATTATTTGCCACCGTGCAACCAATCCCTGACCAGCAACGGACGGAAAAGGATGCTTCGGGACTACGAGAAAGAAAAAAGTAGGAATACATAATATTCATGAATCAAACCTGTGATTTTCGAAATTACGGTCGTATTTTTTTCATATCAGTAAAGTGGAAAACAAATATCTAATGGTAAGGTAAGCGATCATCTTAGCCTATAGATACCAAAATTGTAGGCACAAATACTTGTATTTCCGGCAACATTCTCTACAGAGCAAAAATAGCATATTACTTAACCTTGAACTGCGTAGGTATTGCGTGATTGTTAGTTACTTCCTACTTCAAATTCTAATTTAAATCCCGCGATTTGATGAATCTGAGTCTTCGGAAGACTATGAATTTAGTTTATACACCTACTAACCTACTATTATATAGCAGAATACTAAGTAACCGGTAACTACGGACTTCGCGAAAAAAATAAAACAGCGATTCGATTTTTCAAATTATTCTCAAGTGTTTACTTAACAACAAATGTATTAAATTGTTTGAATATACATAATATTACGTCATGTAGTATTATCGTATCGTTAAGGCATAACTTGAGGCATGTAAATCATGATTGACCTTTGAAAACAACTTACCGGAAAGACCGATGTAAAACTTTCCACGGTTATAAATTGAGTCGTTTGATATCTTCTCTATATACGAAGCCAATTTACTAATAAGTTCCTGTTCGTCACTAACTGTTATTGTTGTCATTTTTAAATACTAATTTTTCCTATTTGAATATTAAAGTTAAAAGTTGTTGTTTTACGACTACTATCACAGACTTATACTATTGGTACTGTACTGAAATAATGAAACGTCAAATTAATTTTGAGGTTATGACTAAGTTCGTTCCAAGTTATGCAAGTAAATCCGATTGTATTACTTATTAATGGTATTTTTAAAATGAACATTTTTTCAATAATTTTATTGGCACATTAATTTCAAAAAATAATTTGTCTTTTGGTTCATTTCAACTTTACAAATAGGTTTAGAACGTACACTCGGATTATGTTCGAAAGAAAAACAATAAATGTTGAAAATGAATTACACAACAAAAAATATAAATAAATATGGTACTGCCACCCGAAAATTAATGTAATTATATTAATCATACAATCAACCATTCAATCTTCCAGTATGTCGCTCCGTATAGGTTGCGTTGTTCTGTTACTTGTGATCATAACGTGAGATATGGAATACAGATGGCGCTCTAGCAAAAATTTCAGCTTAGCAACTTTCAAAATTTATACATAATTATTGCAATTCACATTCTAAATATTACAAAAAAGTATACAATTTATTTTCTTTAATAAGCTTTTATTAGCTCCAAAAAGTTTGTCAGAAGTGGGATTCGAACCCACGCCCACAGAAGTGGACTGCGACCTGAACGCAGCGCCTTAGACCGCTCGGCCATCCTGACTGCTGTCTTAAAGTAGCGAAATTGTTGTACGCCTTAAAACACTTGATGAATGGATAATAAAATCGCTTAAAAATAGTCTCGGTTTACCCCAATGGGAAAGAGCACGGTTCTTCCCATTGAAGTAAGCCTGATTATTTTTTTGCGGTGGTATTTTTGTAAAATAGTAGAGGAAACTGAAAATAAATAGCATTTGGAAACTAACTGAAGACTATTATTTATTCTGTGACTTAGGCACATGTAGGTAGATAGAGTACTTACGACCTCCGTCCTCCATGAGCGCAGGCCTGGGGGTGGCAGGTGAGGCCGCCTGTCACCCCAGCAGAAGCAGGCCGAAACGGTGGGGCGGCTAGCGCCCCTCCCCCAAACCGGGGCAAGACGGGGACACCGTGGTTTCCAAACCCGATGGGGCCATCTCGAAACTGGAGATGGCCCAGGGTCAGTCGGGGTGCGAGGGATATGCTCTATGGGCAACCTTACACCCCGGCGTCTGTAGACCCGAGACGGCGTGCGGTGATAGTCGGTTCAAGCCCGACATAACCGCCCCCGCTAGCTGGCGGGGAAAGGCGTCTGAAGGGATTTCCGCACGAAAAAAAAAGGTAGATAGAGTACTTATAGTTGTTGTTTCGTTATGATATTCATATCTATAGAAGATTTAGGCTAGTATTAATATATTGCACTTATTTTTCATTTTCCTAAGAAACAGTATTACATCAATCATTCATTCTACACCCATAAAGCCTTTCTTTTGCTTTATCTTGGATGTGAGTGTATATGCATATTTTCTTTCTATTACAGTATAATATAATTAACAAAAAATCATCATAACAATAATGTAATCTTTATAGCTTAAGTATAACTTTCGCTGGTAGGACTATAAGAAATACTAGGCAGGTGCAGAGAAGGTATAAATCTTTCGAACGTTTAACCGGTTAATTGTTTACGTTCGATGGAACGATGCAACGAAACATTCGCATAGACCTACTTCCATGCGTTTGCTTAATAACTTGAGATGCTATAAAGAAACTCAGTAACGTTTCTGAGTTTGGTTACTTAGTTGAGTGACGTTTGTATTAATTAATTAAACACCCGCACTCAAGAGAAATCTTAGGTAAATACTTAGTGCACTGAGTTTTTATGCAGTTCCGATATTCAAGTGTGAGGAGGAGGAGTGAGGAAAAAAATCGGTACCTTCCCATGTACTTAAATGTTTCTAATTATTGATTGATAAAAAAATGTTTCACAAACAGTCATTTACTGCGAATATTTTTATGGACGTTTTTATTAAATTTATCCGTAATTTGTGCAAAGAAAGTTGGTCCTTGGAAATATTTTATTACTGATTACAGTTTTACCTCTTCAAAAATTACATAATTAAATGTCTAAATCTCCGGGACAAAGTTCAGTCACTAAGATTCTTCTCATCAGAACGAGATCACACGTTTGATTAAGATTAGAGCTTGTAGAGAACTTAAGACTAGGACTTACGCAGAACGCTATACACTAATAAATAAATATTCTACGACAATTTACACAGCGCTATCTAGACACAAAGGAAACATAGCTTTACTAACTACTGTTATGGGTTCTAGAATGCGGATATATATACTTAGATACATATTTTTTTGTAAATACATACATATTATACGTAGAAACACCCAGACTTAGTAGTCGAACGCTCTACCGCTACGTCAAAGAGGTCGTCGAGGTTATATGATGAGCCTTAGACAGTGTTAAGTTAGGGCGTGTAGAGGTGGTCGTCCCGGCTCCACGCGCTGGCTTTGCTACCGTGGAGGCGCTCCAGCCGGTTCTTGTCGAGTGGGCAGGGCGGCAGCACGGGACTCTTTCCTTCCGACTTACGCAGGTGCTTTCCGGGCACGGCTGCTTCGGAAAGTACCTGTTCAAGGTCGCTAGGAGGGAATCGAGTCCCGCCTACCGCCACTGCCACTGCGTCTGCAGTGAGGATTCGGCGCAGCACACGCTTGCGGCCTGCCCGGCCTGGGAGTCGCAGCGCCGGGCCCTCACTGCAGCCATAGAGAGTGACCTCTCACTGACGGCCATCGTCCGATCCATGGCCGCCAGCGAAAGGAATTTCACCGCGGTCGCATCCTTCTGCGAGGACGTCATCTCGCAGTAGGAAGGCGCGGAGCGGATTAGGGAGGGAGATCCCCTTGCTGATCCAAACAGACCGGCGAGCTGGGCGGCGGAGACGCGAGTACTTGCACCTCATGTCGCCCTGAGCGTGGCTGCGGGTGTGAGGGACGGGGTAAGCCCTCCACCCGCTGAACCAACCACCCGCGAAGGGGATGACGTCCATGTGTGCCTGGACGTCGACCAATTGAGAGTATGAAAGGTGTAGTGCCCGCGTTAGTGGGCATGCGCTAGGGGGGGGTTGCCATAGAAGTACCTATTCCTGCAAAGTTTCAGGCCCCCCCGACAAGGCGCAGAGTATGGCTCACCGTGGGGTTTAGTGGGTATACCCATCCGGTTAGCGGATGGGAGAGTCCCACAAACGATCTCCGGCTACCACCCCGTGGCCGGCGGTGCCGTGCGTAACAGCATTCCACACGTAAAAAAACAAAAAATAAAAGGGCGTGTAGAGTTACAAGCTTGGCTCGCCGTAAGATGTGTTTACTTTTACAAGTACATACTTTGGCGGTACCTACTTTACACGAATGTTTTTGGAGGGAGGATGGCATGCCACCAAGAACATTCCAGCTCAGCCTGCACTTCTTGGGTCCAATGCTTCTACCGGAGCCCGGCGGAGGCGAAATGATATTTAAGTATTAGAGTTAACGGGATATTTACCATATATATTTACCAATACGGGATATTTACCAATATCGGACACTCTTAAAAACACATGGTAAATATCCCGTTAACTCTAATACTTATGTTAGTGACCATTATAGAAATGATATTTATTATCCATTAAGCCTGGCGGTGAAGGCGAAGGCAACTCTCCTGCATATTTTTTATTTTTTTATTTAGGAGACGTCAATTTGACTTCACCTCGCCTGATGGTAAGCTGAAGGTAAAGTCTCAGGAAAGAGCGTCACCATTACATACACGTACCATGTTAACAATGGTGGCACTCAGCTTGACGGCCTCATCAGAAAAGGATTGTCGCCGCAGCACCGCGTGACACCCACCGGTCCCACTAGTGCTGCGACCAAGGCTATGCACTTGCTGACCCCTGAACGCAATCAAACCGAAATTGGATTACTATGGAGGGTTTTTCGCAATCGTGCACGGTGGTACCTTTTTTTTTTCGTGCGGAAATCCGTTCGGATACTCCCCCCGCCGGCCAGCGGGGGCGGTTATGTCGGTCTTGAACCGACTAAAACCGCACGCCGTCTCGGGTCTTCGAACGCCAGGGTGTAAGGTTGCCCATAGAGCATATCCCTCGCACCCCGACTGCCCGGCCGAATTTTGTGACAAATTTGTGTCATCTAATTTCTACCACCAGTAAATACGATATACTAATGCATGTAAATGTAATGCAGATAATACGATAATGTTATTATTTCGAAGAAAATTATTGGCATGTCGTGATTTTGTATCGCATTCCATATGCATGTGCCGCAGAGTATTCATGTCTCTACGGTAAGTACTACATAGGCTATATATGAACAACTCTGTGCACTCCCGGGTTTGCTGGAAGAGAACTCAACCTTGAGTTAAGCTCGCCTTTGTACATATCATCTCTCTTATTTGTTTAAATGCCATGTAAGTGTACAATAAAGTATATAAAAAAAAAAAAAAACTCTACCATAAAATAAATTTAATAAAATGCAAAGGTTTAAACTTTAAATTTAAAAGCAAAATAATAAATAGGTCCTACATATCATACCAAACATGTCTTTAAAAAAGGACATCTGAACTGCACACGAATCCGTCCGGCTTGCTTAAGAGGTTTAATTACAGTAGAGGAAACTTGTTAGCTGTTATCTCTACCTACACCGGTTGGAAAAAATATAAATAAAAATTGTTATCAATCTCATAAAGATGCCCTAAGATTCCTCTTATTTGAAACGTATTGTGACAAAATAAAAAGGGGTTTTTGGATGAAATAAACGGGCATTCTTTCTTTTAGTATGAAAGAAAACTTCACCAGTAAAAAGAATTGCATTCGAGTTAACAACAATTACCTACATAAAACGCGATAATGTAGTTCAGTTTGAATTCACAGTTCCTTTTATTGCTGATATCGGATTTTCCAAAAGGAATTTTCCAAAAGGATAGAAGTAGAGACTGTGGAGAGACCGAATTGCGACATAGTAGCTTAAGTACGGTCTCAAGCATAGCCCGCCGCGATGCCGCGTGAAACGCGAGTGAGGACAGAGGGGTGCCCCGTCGGGCACCAAGGACCTCGTCAGGCCCCCAGAGCACAACACTTCGTCAAGTATTGGCCCTAGCGGTGTCTTCTCGAAAGAAAACTACAACTGTCCTACTAACTTCGAACGAGACTGCGTAATGCCTCTTGGCGCTACAGCCCTACCACTACCCCTACAAGATATGTAAATTACTTCATCTCTATCAGCATCTTTTCTCAAGTTCGAGTCCCAAGTTTGACCATAGTGTTAATACCTGTTTTTTGTCTGTGCTAAATATCTGTCAAATTATGGAGAAAAAAATAAATGTTATTTTAATCAAATATTCTAAAGTAATTGGTATGATTCGAAAATTTTAAATTTGATTGATAGGGGATGGTTTTTATCTAGGTCATACGCAGCCCATTAAAGGTTCCTGTCTAGAATTCATCTTATTTCGAAGATACTTTTGAACTCAAACCTCTTTTAAAAAGCACTAATTAATTATTTTTACAAAATAACTTTGATTCTAGGACCTAAACGAATCATTTATCGGTAAATCTATTAACCACCCTTCTTCTCGTGAATTTCATCTGAAACCATTACTAGATGAAAGCCCCTGGTGGCGAGTAGACAAAACGTAATACACCCTCTGTAAGAAAACAAGCATTTTATCAAGAAATAACTGAAGTAAGTATACACTTCTCGACTAAAATAGACTTTAAAATTAAATAAATGAGATAATTATTACCAACCATTCGTGAAATATAAGATTAATATAATTTAAACAAATCTAAATTTGTAAGTCTTCAGCCAAATTTTAGTGCAACTACTAGCTAATAGATGCCGCAGTTATACACATCGCGTCTGCGTAAAAGTGAAAGTTGGACGAAGCGCAATGAAAACGGGCACGGTGACCGCGACACACGGTTGTTGACCGTCAAAACCTGCTGACGTAAGTGCTGTAATATCGGTAGGCGGTAGGACGGCCTCGTGCTACACTTTGTTCAGGTTTTTTGAGCGCTTTTAGGGCCAAAGGGCTCTATTTATTTTATTTTACATCAGCTCTCTTTTTTGTAAGATATATTTTTGCGAACAAACTCCAACAAATTGTTATTCGATATGGGAATCGTAAGATTTCTACTGTTTTAATTGGATTGAATTTAGAATTTCGTGGACCAACAGGGTTTTGATGAAACCTATAGCGGGTTATTTCTAACGGAAACACTTAATGGCTGTAAAATTACAAAATCTAGTATATAAGGCTTACTCTCACTATGCTATTCAAACAAACCATTCTAATTAGATTAAGTAAACGTGTGTATAAATGGACAACAAAAACAGAACAGCCCGTTTTAATGGTCTATCCTACTAATATTATAAACGCGAGAGTTTGTGAGTATAGATGTATGCATGTTTGTTACTCTGTCGAGCATAAATTGCTGAACGCATCTGGCAGAAATTTGGTACAAGGAAAGATTATAGTCTGGAATAAAGGAAGGCTACTTTTCATCCCGGGAATAGGTTCCCATGGGTAGCGGGAACGGGATCAGAATTCCACGCGGGCGACGCCGCAGGCATAAGCTAGTACAGATAAATGAATTTTGACTTTGTCTAAGCGACAGACAAATTATACTTATCGTTACCGTTTTTATAAAATGTATCGTTATTTAACGTTTTCAAGCATTGCGACTGATACTTGCTAGGTTTTTTAGTTAATTTTTAACCCCCGTCGCAAAACTTAACCTCCGTCGCAAAGAAGACGGGTGTGATAATAACTTATTTAATTTCTTAAGTCTTTAGATATTTTGACAATGCGAATAGATTGTTTATGGTAGTGACCTGAATAATGCAAAGACTCAATTTTCTAGCAGTTGTCTCTTTCTCAAAATCATCTTCTTAACGTTGGTCTTGCTGGGTGATTTATCCTACAAATATTATAAACGTGAAAGTTTGTGCGTATGTCTGTATGTATGTATGTTTGTTGCTCTTTCACGCAAAAACGGCTGAACGGATCTGGCTGAAATTTGGTACAGGGATAGACTATAGTCCGGAATAACACATAGGCTACTTTTCATCCCGGGAATAGGTTCCCATGGGTAGCGGGAACGGGATCAGAATTCCACGCGGGCGGAGCCGCGGGCAACATCCAATTATAAAACTGTAAATTAATTATGTCTGTACATTGGCGATATTTAAAAAAAAAATTGGGTTATGAACGATTCTGAACAAAAAAATATTTTCTTTTTGGAATATTCTTGTCTGTTTGTTCTCAATGGACGCAAAAAAACTACTGAACGGATTTTGATACGGTTTTTTCTGCCGGATGTTTGATTGCACTTGATTTAGTACAACCGGAGATATCGCCAAAAACTGATAACCGACCTCTGCGCGGACGGAGCCGCGGTCATCAGCCAGTGACACAATAAAAGAGTGTGTCTGTTACAAAACAAACCTCTTATTCAACCAAAATCCTTCGCGCTCGTACACTTGTAGGCAATTATTTATGGACACTCAAACACCAACCTGCATTAATAAATGGTAATTATCCGCCCCCTATTACAAGGGATTTCCGCACAAAAAAAAAAAAAATGACAATAGGCTCGCCCCCTATTACATTGTGACCTAAACATAACTGGCGACTCGTGGGTGTGTAATACACCTCTGCCAACGCCTTCGGGGATACAGGCGAGAAGTTATGTTATGTTATGTTATGTCAAACCGCAAAACATTTTGGCATATGGCAATAGTTTTGGTTTAAAGATCTGGTCATTTTTTTACTTAGGTCGCCTTATTATTTTTACTAATGCCTCTATTGTCGGCTGATAAGTATGGTGCAGTGGAAGTACACATACTTAGCTCTCGGGGTTGGGGGGAGAGATCCGATTCTCAGCACTCCATGGATTCACCGTGCGATCGCCGGGTCCATAGCGTGGTACAGAGAGGAACACCATGACGGCGACTGGGACTTGCGACCCAGATGTCTGATGGTTTTAGAGTGCAACCGCTCCCGTAAAAGTCAAGATAAGCCAAATCAAGAGAATGGGTTGAATAGGGGAAACCGGGCTCCGAAGTACAAGCTATGGATGCAACCAGGCACAGAATATCGACGCCAAGTAACAGTATTTATAATATATTTATAATATAATAATAAGACGCCAGTATTTGAACTGTTGCGTTCCGTTTGGTGAGTGAGAGTGCCGGAGCCCAAATTCCTTTCCCGGGAGGGGTCCCAAACTCTGTGTACTGTGAGACACACATTCTGTGAGAGGGTGGTGCTTCCCCGGTCGAGTCGGCCCATTTATGCAACGGCCAAAATTACTGTTGCTTGACTCTACCACCTACAATTTGTTCTCAGTAAGCGCAAAAATGTCGAAGTCAATAAAATGTGAGTTGCAGGTTGCCAACAATCGACGCAGAGGTGCCCGCTCCCCCGCATTGTTAACAGTTTTCCGTATAAAACAATCTGGGCACGCACACCTCCCGCCGAATAACAGCCCTAGGAACTACGAAACATATTTTATTAGTAAGTTCAATACAATTGAATTTATTATTACATATTATATAATATTACCGCCGCTTTTCTATATATTAATATTATGTAGAAAAGCGGCGGTAGCCCAGTGGCGTACGTAACGGACTGCTGAGACGAGGTCTCGAGTTCGATCCACAGTCGCCTCCGGCACACACTTCTGACTTTTCGTAGTTATGTGTGCATTAATAAATGTTAATTATCGCTCGCTTAACAATGTGCCCGGTAGATGGCAATAGGCTGGGGTGCGACTGGTTGGATCACCTCCAAGTTTGGTGCACCCTGGGCAACGTGGGCGATGACGCATCATTGATTGCTCCTCTGGAGTAGCTGGCGTCAACGTCAACGGCCAGGCGTCTAACCAACCGGCCCTTTTCAGGGCCAGCTGACCCCATTGCACGAGGGGGTTATATGTTATGTTATGTTATGTTATGTTATGTTATGTTATGTTATGTTATGTTATGTTATGTTATGTTATGTTATGTTATGTTATGTTATGTTATGTTATGTTATGTTATGTTATGTTATGTTATGTTATGTTATGTTATGTTATGTTATGTTATGTTATGTTATGTTATGTTATGTTATGTTATGTTATGTTATGTTATGTTATGTTATGTTATGTTATGTTATGTTATGTTATGTTATGTTATGTTATGTTATGTTATGTTATGTTATGTTATGTTATGTTATGTTATGTTATGTTATGTTATGTTATGTTATGTTATGTTATGTTATGTTATGTTATGTTATGTTATGTTATGTTATGTTATGTTATGTTATGTTATGTTATGTTATGTTATGTTATGTTATGTTATGTTATGTTATGTTATGTTATGTTATGTTATGTTATGTTATGTTATGTTATGTTATGTTATGTTATGTTATGTTATGTTATGTTATGTTATGTTATGTTATGTTATGTTATGTTATGTTATGTTATGTTATGTTATGTTATGTTATGTTATGTTATGTTATGTTATGTTATGTTATGTTATGTTATGTTATGTTATGTTATGTTATGTTATGTTATGTTATGTTATGTTATGTTATGTTATGTTATGTTATGTTATGTTATGTTATGTTATGTTATGTTATGTTATGTTATGTTATGTTATGTTATGTTATGTTATGTTATGTTATGTTATGTTATGTTATGTTATGTTATGTTATGTTATGTTATGTTATGTTATGTTATGTTATGTTATGTTATGTTATGTTATGTTATGTTATGTTATGTTATGTTATGTTATGTTATGTTATGTTATGTTATGTTATGTTATGTTATGTTATGTTATGTTATGTTATGTTATGTTATGTTATGTTATGTTATGTTATGTTATGTTATGTTATGTTATGTTATGTTATGTTATGTTATGTTATGTCATGTTATTTATTACATATGCCGTACAGCATCATAACCATTGGTATAACCATATACGTCTGTACACCAAGCTCAAAATTGTGTCATGCTTTAGCAGTTTTGTTAAGGAATCCTACTACGAAAGCGCTTGTAACATCCGGCGGTATTACGTACAGTCAGCGTCAAAAGTAGATAATCATATCCAAGTGTCGAAAGTAGGTGATGCTACAGATCATCTAAAGTAGGTGATGCGTGAAGTTTCAAAAGTTGATGATGAGTATAAAGTCACCTTGACATTGAAAATTCCGCGAAAATATTAAAAAAAAACAAACTAGAACTACATTAAACAAATCTTTCATTTGCTATTGAATTCACACGATGGCGCTGATTTCGTTTGCTATTGAATTCACACGATTGCGCTGATTTTATTGCTTGTCTCACTAAACTTTGTCACAATACTTACTTTTGACGCTCTGTAGCATCACATACTTTCGACACCTGGATATGATCATCAACTTATGACGCTGACTGGACCTATTAGTGCGCGTCTAATAGGCTCTGAAGATCCGGGTGGGGCCCTATACAGTGTTTCGCTCCCATAAAAGCCAGAATAAGTCAAATTAAAATGGACAGATTAAAGTTCGAAACCTGGATCCCGGGCTCCGAGGTGAAAGGTTCAGAGGGAACCGGATCAGCGCTAAGATGATGTTAATGACTTAACGCTTAATACTTATTATTGCTCTATAAAATGTTCGTGTGTCGCACTTAAGTGTGCAATAAATATCCGACGAGGACGACCACTTTCGCACCGAGCACCATTTTTAGGGTTCCGTACCCAAATGGTAAAACGGGACTCTTTACTAAGACTCCGCTGTCCGCCTGTCACCAGACTGTATCTCATAAACAGTGATAGTAAGACAGCTGAAATTTTCATGATTTTCATGATGATGTATTTCTGTTGCCGCTATAACAACAAATACAAAAAAAAAAACTGAATAAGATAAATATTTAAGGGGCCTCCCATACAACAAACGTGATGTTATTGCTCGATATTGATAAAGTCCGCCGGCAACCCTGGGTTTATCCTTTCGAGGGCCTACCCGGGGTGCCCGGCAACGGACACTTGGGGAGGATACCGTGCGGTTTTAGTCGATACACGACATAACCACCCCCGCTGGCCAGCGGGGGGGGTATCCGAAGGGATTTCCGCACGTAAAAAAGAAAAGGGTAACAGTTACGCGTTTAAAATATCTACAGAACATTTTGTTATATAAACATAACATAACATAAACTCACGCCTATATCCCCGAAGGGGTAGACAGAGGTGCTAGGCACCCACATTTCGCCAGTTTATGTTTAGGTCCCAATGTAATAGGTGGCGAGCCTATTGCCATTAACCGGGCACTTATAAACCTGCGATAAATACACACATAACTTCGAAAAGCATCGAAAAGTCATTGGTGTGTGCTATGGTAATACCTGGGATCGAACCCAAGACCTCGTCTCAGCAGTCCTTTACCCATACCACTAGGCTACCGCGGTATGTTGTTATATTGTTATATATTTACTTTAAAAATAAATATTAAAAATAAACAATTATTTAAGGAGGGGGGGGGGGGAGGCTCCCATACAATTAACGTGCTTTTTTGCCGTTTTTATAGATAATGGTACGGTTCCGTGCGCGAGTCCGACTCGCACTTGGCCGGTTTTTTCATTAACACCCAGAGGCATTCATGGTCCTATGCTGTAGTCGGTGAACTTGAGCCGACTGGCTCAGGGTTTCAGGCTTAAACGACACTGACTGTTCTAGAATTAATACATACAATATTTGCTTTCTTCCCCCAAGGTAGGTGGAGTCAACAGCCTGCCATCCGCTTCTGTCCATACACACTTCACGCGTTTCCTCTACTGTCATTAAACCTTTCATGTAAGCCTGCTGGTTTCGACTGTTGTGTGCGTTCAATGTATCATCAATTTGAAAGAAAAGAAAGAATAAAATCATTAAATAAAAAAATAAGAAAATCGCAACTGCCCTAAAAAGACCGAAACTAGTTTGATAGCAGGCTGATACCTGCTATCAAACCTCGAAAAAATCAAAATAAAAATCGCCTGGTGGTGTCGGGTTCTATCCCGCTTCGGTGAGTTGGCAGGCGTGTGTTGACACGACATGCCTCCGCCACGGCCTGCTTCTGTAAGGACGGCGAGTCGGCCAACTGCCGTCCTCAGGCCCCGATCTTGTATACTTTTTACTTATGATACATACATTTTTGAAATCATCCTTTAAAGCTCTTCATTTTGATACTCTATTCGATATGTTGGAGTGAAAATATTTTTAACAACATACATTTTAGCGCGCCAAAAATCCGCCATTTTGTTTTTATTTTTATTTTGATATACCCAGTAGCACTCTCACAGTACAAACAAATCTAACGACACCTCTCAAGCTAAAATCCATCGAGCCGTTAAGGCTGCAGAGCGTACCTACCAAACATTTATACATACATACTCTCGAAAAACATAACTCTCCTTCAGGCGCAGTCGGGTAATAAGAAAGAAAAGATTTATTTTCGTAAACTGCAACGCAAGAACATGGCATATATCATTATATAATTCGAAACATTTAGACACTGTGCACTTACAAATTACAGATTAAAATTATAACTATAAACTCTTTTAGGACCGTAGACAAAGAAAATTAGGATATTTTGTTTATACACCTGGCAATTTGATTCATGTACTTTATGTCCTGCGAGGTTCACCCCGGGTTGCCCACCCCTGGCGTGATAGAGCCAAAATAGTGGACTTATGTCCTGCTTCACCAGCGTGGAAGTCTGATACCGTTCTCTCGATCCAACCTATGAAGCTCAAACATAGGTTACTTATCCTGCAAATAGGTTCTCTATTCCCAGTAGTCTGTGTAATATTTTAGGTACAAGCACAAAAGCATTAATCATCTTAGCTATTAAACCTTTCATAAAATGATAAGCAAAGCATGAAATATATTAACTTTGTCCTCTGGGGATTATAAAATCACTGAAACAGCTATATAGGTACATGCATTCCAATACTAAATAGGTTTAGAAATATGTTAGTGTTAATCGACTTTTGTCGTTGACTGTACCTGTTCTACATGTGTGCAAAAATTCTGCCAAATTCATTTTGGGTGCTAAAGGATTTTAATTGTGTATTGAAGCCAGAACATCGCAACACTTAGCACATGGCACTCTACGCAGGCGACCCTTTATAAACAATATAATAATAAATATACATACAAAATGTAACAAAAATAGTGTCCGATCCATGAATGTGTATATAGGTGTACATTAGGTTCTGTTTATTTCACCCTTTAAGCTAAAAAAAATACTCCACAAAAACTGCAATAAAATTTACGTTGATGCGGAAATTTACACGGCAACACAGGAGGACCATTGTTAACAAATCCCTTCCAAAAAATATAAAAAAGGGCACAAGAGCGCGTAGCGGAGCAGCTGCTGGTGTTGTGGGCCGCCTCTACATAATATTGGATATGTACTATGTGGTGTTGTCACATTCTTAGATTTTGGAGAGATATTAGGTAATTATAATCTAGGAAATGACGTTTAAAATTCCAATAGCACATTTATTTTTATTAATATATTATTTTCAATTATATTTTAAAAGCGGCGATAGCCCAGTGGTGTACGTAACGGACTGCCGAGACGAGGTCTCGAGTTCGATCCCCAGTCGCCCCGGGCATACATCTTATCGTAGTTATGTGTGTATTAAAAATGTTGACTATAGCTCGCTTAGTAATGTGCCATAGGCTCGCCCCCTATTATATTGGGACCTAAACATAATGTGAATATACCTCTGCCTACCCCTTCGGGGATATAGGTGTGAAGTTATGTTTTTTTTTCATATATGGTTTTGTATTTAGGATATATGTGTGCCCCTTATCGATCGGACACTAGTTTTGTTACATACTGTATAGCATAAGATTATGTGTAATATTAGTCAGGTCGTATCACGTGTGTAACTGTATCGACAGGTTCACCTCCGCAATTACAAGTTTAAATGCTGAGGTGACGCGGTGTGCGGTTAATGCCACTTATTATCTGATCTGGATTTTTACAAGCGTTAAGGCTCTGTTGATAATTCAATATAATCTATTGAAATAAAAGTATTTTTCATCTCTCCTTGTCGGAAAGTATAATTTTAATGGGTAGATAGCCGGGTGGAAAGTAGCTTATTTCATCCCTAGGGTGGAAAGTATTTTTTTTTTAATTTTAAGGTTTGCCCTGGGACTCCATGATGATGATTATTAAGTTACGTCATAATGCCTTGATATCGTGACGCTTTTTTTTTACATGACCTCCTAGATAGATGCACATCTCGTGACCAACTCGATTACAATGTAACCAATAGATTCGATTTTCAAACTTTTCTAATGTTGGCAGTATGTATGTAAGAAAAGACAATTTAAGTTTGCTAAAGAATTCGCGGGAAAACGAGATTCAATATAAATAAATAGGTACCTTGTTAACACAAGGTACCTATTTATTTAATTGTGGTTAAAAATGATTTCGAAAAGTGATTCCAGTGACATGGATATTAATTTAACTCCCGATTAGATTTAACAACAGGCAAAAGCTGTTGTAAATATGCTATTTTCAAATTGTTCTCATTTTACTTTAAAGGATTTTTCCAGAAATGGTTTTTTATTCTTGAAAAATTCCAGTAGCTATGAACCAAATATTTTTGGATAGACTTCCTAAGGACTTTTAGTATGATTTATCAAATGGAATTTTAAACTCCTGTAATTTTGAGAAAACATCGTTTTTGCTTCGGTATATTTTTTAGGCTGAATACGAACAAAACTTTTGTTACCGGTGCCCAACAAAAAAAAAAGATAAGTTTGACAATTGTCACCTACGCGTCACGTGTGGCAGATGTGATTGTTTCAACAGTTTGTTTTGTAATAATTTTTTGTTTACTTTGGGTATGCTATGAGGAATTGTGAGATTACACAAATATAAAGAGAAAATGATAGGTTTCGCCATATTCAGACGAAAAGCGTTACCGACTATTGATTGAACTACATACAGATATCGTTCATATATAGTGTTTAGAAACTATGAGACTTAAATACCATCATTGTATTCCTCCTATAAAGCTTCTTGGTGTAATAAAGTTGTAATATGTTGACTGCTTGTCAAAGAATAACTGTTGATCGAAAATATTTGAGACTTAAATAGCTACAAGCTACTGAAATCAGAGCACCAAAACAATACATGAACTATTGACTTGCAACAAATGCAAATTAACGACTAATCCTGTACTTATGATGACCTATTCCTATTTAGTGATAAGTATATCTTGCACAGCAAACAAAGCATAGATATCTTACATTACTTAAATGAGCATGGTTCATGTGATGGACCTCTAAATATATTTCATATGGATTGAGCCAGACACGTGCTACTCCAAGACATTGTGTTGATAATATAAGTTAGTCAAAAGTTTAATAATAATAATTTAATTTATTTATTCATTTCATACATACAATGTCATTACGGGCAGACCCAATGCGACAGAGTAGCAACATAATTATAATAATTTAATTTACAATATATGTCATTTACATAATCATAATCATACATAAACATGCTTCAAAAACTATATAATAATTTTCACAACACATTAATAATTAAAGTAGATATAATTACCATCCCAAACATTATTCATGAACATGTCATATCAGAAGTAATAATTATTCAGTAAATGATGTCAAAATAATAATTCAAATAATAATGTCAAAGTAATAATTCCATTAATAAAGTCAAAATAACAATTCAATATAAGTTGAATATAAAGGCTGAGAAATAATGAGTCAAGTTGAATATCTGCACTTAGCTTAAACGAAATATACGAAAAAAATGCGAATGCTGGCTGTACTACTATCAACAAAGCGAGTAGACGACAGTGACAGTATTGATTGTAGTGACAGTGAAGTGAAAATGATAATTGCTATTAAAAAAATATATTTAGTATTGCTATCCTCCAATAAAAATATCTTCTACCTTATAATAACTTTTAGATTTTCGCTTAATGCAGGATTTAAAAATTATTATCTCACTTATTCCCGATTCCTAAATTTGGCTACTATATATCAGTATAATTTGAGCCATATTGGAATTTATTCGGAATAAAAAACCAACGTCCATACAAAAAGTGGACATCTCCTTTTAACTGATAATCAATATACCTAACCGACCTGTTTCATTAAATGTGTGTGTAGTCGAAATGAAAAGTAGAGTGTTTACCTTGGGTGAATGTCACCATTTCACCCTCTTCGTTCGAGCGCCAGAAATATCTCGGGTGGAATGGCTGACTTTCAACCCTTGTGTAACAATCTACTATTCAACACTGGGAGACTCCCCTTGACCATGGCTGCTGAAAAGCAACCGAAACGTCGGGATAAAATATAAAATAACATCAAGTAAATCGCGATAGAATCCGTTAAAAACAGTTTTATTTCAATGTGTGACATTCGCGTAAACTTCCGACAAAATCAATATAATCTCTTCTACTCCTGTATTACTACGTACTTAATCCTACTTAATATTATAAATGCGAGATTTTGTGAAGATGTTTGTATGTTTGTACTCAATCACACTTTAACGGCTGAACGGAGTCTGTGTCTGGCATAACACATAGGCTACTTTTTATCCCTGGAATAGGTTCCTATGGGTAACGGGAAGGGGATCAAAATTCCACACGGGCAAAGCCGCGGGCTTTTTATGATGAATGAAGAAACTCATTTTTGTTCCTGACAATCCAGGCATCAATATCATAAAAAATATAAACCTATGTGGCGTAGCGGTTGTGCATTCGACTGTTACGACTGGGGGCGCGGGTTCGATTCCCGCTCAGTGCAAATATTTGTATGCCTGAATATGTCTATTTGCATTGATCTGGGTGTTTCTATGTATAATATGTATGTGTTTACAAAAAAAAGTATATAAGTATGTTTATTCGCATTCTGGAACCCATAACACAAGTTAGTTAAACTATGCTTACTTTGAGTCTAGAAAGCGCTGTGTAGAATGTCATAGTGGATACTGCGGAAGGTCCCTGGAAAAAAGGAGCCACCTAAGCGGGTGAAAATAAGTGGACTGTAAGACGCGGGTTCGAATAATGACTACAGAACTAAAAATTGGTTGACACACGCTCTGCGGGGGTGAGGAAATGGAATGGCACAGTACCTTGGTAGCGGCTTCTCCGTAGCTTGAGATCCTGGATAATGCAGGGGCTCCTTCCGTGGCTTTCGACTCACAAATTAATTACACACAGCGCTTAATGTTATGTATATGAGGTGCACAACACAATTATAGTATCTGTCGCGGCGGGTGGCTATTTCATGGGAAACAGCGAAGGGATGCGGTGGCGAGAGCGTCTTCCGTGACGTCTCGCGAAAACTCCAAACGACGACTGATTGACACATTAGTTCCGGTAAACATAACCAAAATTCATAGCCCGCTGTCATAGCGTTTTGTTGCTTTCTCTCTCCCACGTAAGCGCCAAAGGTCGTGCCAAAGTAGGACAGAGACAGGAAATGCATTGCGAAGTGTCAACCAAGAAAACTATGCGGGTATATTAAAATATTGAAGTACGTAACTAATTCTTAATGAGCACACAGATGGCGCTATGAGTAGGAAAATGTATGTGGCGTTAACATTTCCCCCGGCCCTTAAAGGGTACCTTTAAGAAAAATACTTAATAATAAATAAGAGAGAAACTACCTACTACCCAATGAAACCCTAATAGAAACAAGGTAAAAAAGTAAGTAGTTAAAACAAGTGAATTAATTAATTATTGAGAAGGTATCGGACACAGCTTTACAACTGGCCGGATATAAGTTCCGTTAGCGGTTCTAACAGAAACCACGCGAGTGAGTCCATCCTTAGAGGGATGAAGTTTGTCAATGACACCGAGCGGCCATGACAAAGGCGGCGAATTATCGTTCATCAAAATGACAACAGTTCCCGCCTTTATTCCCCCATCAGGTTTATTCCATTTCTGGCGCGTCTGCAAAGTATGGAGATACTCACTCCGCCAACGTTTCCAGAAAGATTGAACCAGCCTATCTAACAGAGAATGTCGTTCTAAAAGGCTATCAGAGTTAGAGGTAATCACTGGCGCGGGCAAGGAAAAAAGAGGCGCGGTATGAAGAAAATGCGAGGGCGTAAGAGCAGTAGGCTCTGAAGGGTCCGCACTGAGTACAGTTAGCGGCCTTGAGTTTAGCAAACACTCAATCTGGGCGAGTACAGTCAACAACTCTTCATAGGAAAGAAGTTGTTGTCCAATAGACTTATAAAGATGAATTTTAATAACTTTAACCATGGATTCCCAACATCCTCCATGATGGGGCGAAGCGGGAGGAATGAACTGCCAAGCAATGCGGCTTTCAGCAAGTTCTTCCTCGAAACGCGGACGAAATTCTTCAATAAGAAATTTATATAAATCGCGCAAATAGGAATTAGCGCCTCTAAAATTAGTGCCGTTGTCCGAGTACATACACTGGACTGGACCGCGGCGCGATAGGAATCGCTTAAGCGCAGCTAAGAAGCTGACAGTTGAGAGATCCGTGGCAATCTCAATATGGACAGCACGGGTCGTCATACAAGTGAAAACACATAAATAAGATTTACGGCTCCTCACACCTCTGCCGCGAATTGGCACGTACGGTATGGGGCCTGCGTAGTCACATCCGGTGTGTAGAAAAGCCTTCTGAGCTTGAACCACCCTCTGCTGCGGAAGGTCACTCATTAATGGAGTAAACCCGGGGCGCGGTTTCCACTTGTGACAAGTGTTGCACTTGTGGATTTTAAAACGTATGATACGTCTAGCAGACAGTATCCAATATTTATCACGCAACAAAGACATCATAAGCTCAGGACCGGCATGAAAATATTTCTTATGATAATATTCAACGAGAAGTTCGACTACACGGTCGTGACGCGGTAGAACAATCGGATGTTTTTTGTTATAGTTTTCGGACGAGTAGGTCAGACGCCCACCGACGCGAATTAAATCATTATCAACAAAAGGTTTAAGTTTAATGAGAGCGGAAGAGCAACTCTTACCACACTGTAAATTATTAAATTCACCAGCGAAATGTTTACCTTGTACGTGACGCAGTAAGATACGTTCAGCAAATTCTAAGTCGCCGGCGAGTACGGAACCATTGCCCCGACGCGGTAACTTATGAAGAAAGCGATATATAAAAACAATTATTCGAAGTAATTTACTCCAAGAAGACGTTCGTTCGGCTAACGCGAATATAACCGATTCGTTAACGGAGTCCGATACCACCGAGTGAGCGAGGACCTTTTCTTCAGGGATGACGTCTACGTCCGAGTCATCAACCTTATTAATAGGCCATTCAGAAGGACCAAGCTCACACCAAGGAGGACCACTCAGCCATAACAGATGGTCCGCCAACTTGTCAGGCATGAGACCACGCGAGAGGCAGTCCGCGGGATTTTCACTACCGGAAACATGATAAAAATGTTCCGCGGGAATATTATCGATAGTTCGAACGACACGATTAGCGACGAATGTCTGCCAACGATGCGGTGATGAATTCAGCCAGCATAACGTGACCTTAGAATCAGTGAATGCGTACAAAGCGGTGATATTATAACGGGGGTTGTAAGTGTCATGAACACGACGAAGTAATTTAGACAATAGTTCGGCGCCGCAAAGCTCTAACCTAGCTATTGATACAGGTTTCACTGGCGAGACTTTGGACTTGGCACAAACTAGTTGCACATTTATATTATTACCACAAGTAACGTGAGCGTAAACGACAGCGCCATAAGCGTGTTCGCTAGCGTCCGAGAATCCTAACAAGCGGATTTCACAATTATCAAATACACCTAAGTGCCGCGGAATTTTAAAATTATTTAACGCGGGAAACGCGGCGCGAAACTTACGCCACGTATCAATAATATGACGCGGTGGGGAATCATCCCATTCAAGTTTGAGAAGCCAAAGCTCCTTTATTAAAAGTTTAGCGAAAAGAACTACTGGCGCTACGAAACCCATCAGGTCCCATAGGCGAGCAACCGTTGATAAGATGGCGCGTTTAGTGCATCTATCGTCAGGCGCGGTGATATGAAATTCAAAACAATCGTCAGCGTTCGACCAACGTAAGCCAAGCACCTTTTGTTCGGTTGACTTTTCAAACTCGATCTTATCTGTCAACCTATGAGACGCGGGTATACCGTCGAGCACAGTCTGCGAGTTACTTATCCATTTAACTAAGTCGAATTGACCACCTTTAAATAGTTGAATCAATTCGTTAGACACCTGAACGGCGTGCGGTACGGATTTTTCACTAAAGACGATATCATCCGTATAGATGGAAGTGGAAGCAACGTCGCGGGCGTGCGGGTATATATGACCGTCGTCTTCTACCAGCTGCTGGACAGTGCGTAGCGCGTGGTATGGACTCGACTTGAGGCCGAAGCAAACGCGGTTAAATTGATATAAAACAAGCGGTTCATCGATATTAAAGCGGTACAAGATACGCTGAAAGCGGCGGTCGCTTTCACGCACTCCTATTTGTAGGAACATCTGACGGCAATCAGCCGACAGTGCAACCGAAAATAAGCGAAAATTCAAAATGATAGTAAATAAGTCACCCTGTAGATTAGGGCCACTATGCAAAATATCGTTGAGCGACAGTCCGGAACTAGTTTTACAACTAGCGTCTAGAACCGAACGTAACTTCGTGGTGGCTTTGTCGAGTCGAACCGCGGCGTGATGCGGGATGACGTAGTCGGGGCGACTTACGTCTAATTCAAGTGGCGCGGGCGATAGATATTTTTTATCTAAATAATCACGAATTACTTCATTATAAGCGGTGCGTAGCTCCGGCGCAGATTCCAACTTCTTTTCTAAACAAGCGAAACGTTTACGAGCGATGTCAATCGAACTGCCTAATGAATAAACGTCCGAACTGAAGGGTAAAGCGACGGTGTACCTACCTGTCTCTTTATCACGTTCAGTAGTCTCGCGATACAAGTGCTCGCACTCAACTTCGGCGAGCGACTTAGAAGTCGAAATTGCGACGGGAGCCTCGTCGATTTGCCAAAATCTTTTAAGTAAAATATCTAGCGAATCTTTATCAGAAATATGCGGTGAGACACTACAACATGTGAGCGGCGATTTATAAATGGAAGCGGTTGGTAAAGCGGGAACAGTGCCCATAATAATGTAACCGAGTACGGTTTGAATAGCGGGTGGAGCGAAAGAATTACTGCTAACTACACCAGGTAGCAGTAGGTGCGGGAAGAGCGAAGCCCCGATCAGAACATCGATACGTCCTGGAGCGTCAAAGGAATCGTCGGCCAACGGCAGACCCTGAAGGTAAGGTAGCGCGGTGACGTCGACGGGCGCGGTGGGTAAGTCGTCAGTAATATTGTCGACTACCAAAGAACTAACGTTATATTTTACGTTAGAATTAAAACGTGAGGAGAACTGAAAATTCGCCGAACCCCTGACGGTTTTTTCAGTTCCGCCTATACCCTTAACTTTAGGATGTAAATTAGGAAAATTTATTTTATTTAAATTTAAACGTCTACAACATTCAGATGTGATGAAGTGACTTTGCGAAGCACTATCGAGTAAACAGCGAGCTCGATGTTCTTTATTATAAGAATCCCGTATTATGATAACCGCCGTCGAAAGTAAAACGGTTACGGGCGCGGTACATTGCTCCTTATACGCGGGGAGCGAGCTGTTAACGCGAGCCGGAGCGGCAGTGGACGCATTACACAGCGGCACGCTAGTGTCGCGGCTGTCGCACGGCGACGGCGCGCGCGGCGCCGAGTGCTCAGTGGCTGGCGGCCGCGGCACCTGATCGGAGCGTCCCGGGTTCGCGGCAGTGCGCGCGGGCGGTGAGTTACGTTGTTCGAAATGCAATAGTGTATGATGCCTATTAAAACAAACTTTACATTTAATGTTCGACTGACACATACGAGATCTGTGTTTGACACTCAAACAATTAATACAAGCGTTATTGTCTCTGGCAGACTTATAACGGTCCGTAGGGGACATATTAGAAAATGCGGGACATTTGTATAAATTTTCATGAACAATGTTATTACATAAACACTTGTATGTGTCGGTGACGTTAACATAAGACTGCGGGTGCGGGAACCTCGGCGGTCGATCAACATTAGTGGCGCGGGGCGTGGCCTTCCTCACCTCACTGTGAGAGCCAGAACTATTATAAGAAGTATTCTGAAGAATACGATGTTGATCTCTAACAAAATTAATTAAACTATCAAGTTTAGGTATCCCGTCATCCTTACAAGACATTTCGAACGAACGTACAGTCTCCGAGTCAAGTTTCTTAACGGCGATTTGAAATAGGATAAAATCGGCAAGATCGTTAATTTTTAAATTCTTAAGTGCGTTAACAGCGGAAACAAATTTATCGGTAAAGGAACCTAAATTAGCGGACGATGCGGATGAGAACGATTTATATTCAAAAAGATGATTTAAATAAGTTGACGCAAGAAGGCGTTTATTTTCGTATTTTTTAACGAGACAATCGAAAATTAAATTATAATTATCGCTATCTGGACGAATGCCTGAGAATGCGGACTGGGCCTTAGTAGATAGTTTACCCATTAAATAATATAACTTTTCAGAATCGCTAAGAGAGGGATTGTCATGGACAGTCGCTTTGAAAGATGCGTAAAATAATGGCCAATTACAAATATCTCCGTCGAACGACATAATTTCGATCGGCGGCAGACGCGTTTCAATTTTTCGCGGTTTAACATCACCAGATTCGGATTTACTAGCCTTTAAAGAGTTTAACTCGTTTTGAAAATACTTAATGCGACAATATAAATCTTCAAAGATTGTCCATGGCTGCTCCTCGATTGCAGCTTTAGGATTGCATTGCAAATTCAAATTATTATAAGTCTCTAAAGCGTCTTTAAATTCAGTGCGAATTATATCAATATTAATGCAAGCACAAAGAAAGGTTTCCGGAGATTCGGTATTGTTTTTAATACCTTTCGTTAAGTTATAAATACTTTGTACGCGGGCAAACAGCGTATTGCGCCGCGACAGTGCGATTTGCAATTGAATCAATAGTTCTTGCATTTTAGGCGATTCAGTGTCAGGCATTATGACAAAATAATAATAATAATTTTGCGGGATCAATAAGTAAAACACACTATTAAATGCGAATAATACGCGGCACCGAGGGTAGGTAGGTATGACTAGCCTCCGCTGGTGGCTCGCAAGGCGCGGTTAGCAGAGTAAGTATCTACCAAGTTCGCAGACGCTAAAAAGAATATAATATTTGTGTTTAGTTATATAAAACTATACACAAATGAGCGGAAATAACAATAATATTCGCGGGAATAACGAAATGAGCGGGAGTGCAATGATCTTGGCCAAGGCGGCGCGATGTCATGAACAAGTAGGCAATATTAATTAATTAGTAGGTCTAAACCTATCTAGGTATGAATGCCGTAATTAGGCAGTAATGGCCTGTAAAAAGATGCGGATGCGGTAATTACAAATATAATTCAATATTAACTTGTTTCTATGCTGGTTTCTAGGTAGGTATGTAGTAAAAAACCTAACTTATACAAAATGCGGGTGAATCTATGCGGTTTTAACCGACCAAAAATGCGGATAATAATACGGTAATGAATGACCAAAATGGATAATTATTCGGCAATGAATGACCAAAATGGGGATAATCCGGCTCGAAGGACCAAAATGGATACTGCGGAAGGTCCCTGGAAAAAAGGACCCACCTAAGCGGGTGAAAATAAGTGGACTGTAAGGCGCGGGTTCGAATAATGACTACAGAACTAAAAATTGGTTGACACACGCTCTGCGGGGGTGAGGAAATGGAATGGCACAGTACCTTGGTAGCGGCTTCTCCGTAGCTTGAGATCCTGGATAATGCAGGGGCTCCTTCCGTGGCTTTCGACTCACAAATTAATTACACACAGCGCTTAATGTTATGTATATGAGGTGCACAACACAATTATAGTATCTGTCGCGGCGGGTGGCTATTTCATGGGAAACAGCGAAGGGATGCGGTGGCGAGAGCGTCTTCCGTGACGTCTCGCGAAAACTCCAAACGACGACTGATTGACACATTAGTTCCGGTAAACATAACCAAAATTCATAGCCCGCTGTCATAGCGTTTTGTTGCTTTCTCTCTCCCACGTAAGCGCAAAGGTCGTGCCAAAGTAGGACAGAGACAGGAAATGCATTGCGAAGTGTCAACCAAGAAAACTATGCGGGTATATTAAAATATTGAAGTACGTAACTAATTCTTAATGAGCACACAGATGGCGCTATGAGTAGGAAAATGTATGTGGCGTTAACACATAGTATATACTTTGTTTTATCTTCTTACCCCAAGTGAATCTCAGCCTCGTAGGCAATGGCCAAATCCTTCAAATTACATGTTATCAAAAAATTACGTAAAAACCAAACCTAACCACAAACTATGCACGATTTAACTGATTTCATCATTGCTGATAGTTTAGTGCAGCAAGGTTTATGTGATGCATTTTATACCTATTGTTTTTTTGTTTTGTTCTAAAATAAATATTACATTCTTTTCATACGAATACTTTTATTACGAAGGTACATCTGTGCCTTAAGCAATGATTCCATAAGTTTACCTTTTTACATCGGCCGCAGCTGTCGATGGGTCTCTGTGTGTCAAGCTCAGGCATCAAATGAGTAACCCTTGCCTACAATATGTTATTTAACAAATATAATAATATATCATATCATTATGTTTCGCTTTTTAAGGCACCTTTTTCTGCCATGTATATATATATCAACCGTCAAATAATGTAACAAAACTAGTGTCCGATATGTGAATGTGTAGGTGTATAGGCACCAATATTAGGTTCTGTTATTAATTGCCCAGTGTGCTGCCATCTAGATGCCCTTATGGTTTCTATCGCCACAAATTATGTATGGGCATGCAGTACATATAGGTACACGCTTCGTGGGGTGCGACTGGTTGGATCACATCCAAGTTTGGTGCACCCTGGGCAACGCGGGCGATGACGCATCATTGATTGCTCCTCTGGAGTAGCTGGCGTCAACGTCAACGGCCAAGAGTCTGACCAACCGGCCCTTTTCAGGGCCAGCTGACCCCATTGCACGAGGGGGTCGGGGTATAGCGGGCCTGCAAGGCTCGCGGGGTAGGGTCGCTCCAGGTACCCCTCTGCTGTTATCAGAGGGGACACTGCGAATAGCCCAGGGTCAGTCGGAGTCCGAGGGATATGCTCTATGGGTAACCTTACACCCCGGCGTCTGTAGACCCGAGACGGCGTGCGGTTTTAGTCGGTTCAAGCCCGACATAACCGCCCCCGCTTTCCGGCGAGGGGGTATCCGAAGGGATTTCCGCACAATAAAAAAAAAAAAAAAAGGTACACGCTTCGTGGGGCTCTTATTTCTGGGTGGTTATTTAAAAAATGATCATGAACCATGTAGTGGGGAATAGGGGAAAAAGTATTCTTATATGACGTCAATAGGTTCATCCCATAAACGGCTAATTGGCGAAATATACTTAGATGTTATTTTGCGTTTGTGTACCACTTCAGGGATAATAGGTACATGTGTACATGCAAAATCAATTAGGTATTTGCAATATTATAATAGTGACTGCAGCACCTCGGGCACTAATTGAAAGTGATTTAAAAATGATTTAATACCTGTAATAACAGAGCCATATGATAACTTACCTTGGTATGTAATACTGCAAACTGCACCACTATCTTTTAAGCCTTTATTATCTTAATTACACGTATACAGTGTCCCAAAACTCTTTCAAACCAAAAAGACTTGGAATGCTTTACCAGCACACGTGTTTATTTCTTACTAAAATCCCGGGTCCTTTAAGCGGGGCGTGAAAAAGCATCTGATGAGGCCGTCAAGCTGAGAGCCATCGTTGTACCACTATCGGTGTTGGTCGAGGTAATTTTTATTATTTGATATTATTTTAATTGAACACATCAGACATGACATCACACATTCACAGATCCGTGAGTTTTCGTTTAGGGACATGACGACAAAGGTGCGAAATGACAAATGGCATGCAAATTGTCAAAAGCGCACACCGTCAAAATCGCCGAAAAAGTCCGACAACCTGGTCTAACTACAGAGGGCCAATTGTCGTAATAAAAAAATGTTCAAAATTCAGTATTAATCTAGTCTAGATCTCATGTTGATCTCCAAAATGTCAATGTGGTCTCATAACAAAATTTTGTTGCAAATATTGAAAATTTTGTTATGATAACACCTTTTTCGATATTTGGAAGATCGACATTTGGCCCTCAGGATTTCGAGATTGCCATTGTGTTGATATTGCCAAAGGTCATATGGCAGTCTCTTGACAGAAGCTATTGAAGTTGGGCGTTTCGTAATTAGGCTAAAAGCTATCCCCAACTGAACTGGTAAAAGGACGTCATAAACTTTACAAAAACCTTATTAATAATAATTAGTGTGCTTCTTGTGTATGTGTACAAATAAAGTGTTATCTATCTATCTATCTATCTATCTATCTATCTGTCTATCTATCTATCTAAAAGGCTCGAAAGATGATGATGATTATATTCATCGATGTAATCTAGCTTAGATGTTCTAATGATTACTTAATTTTCAGTACTGCATCGTTGTTGACGTATAAATCGTCTATATTTGTAAGGAAATTGGGCTCTCCTTGGATCAAGTAACTATATCTTTTTTGCATATGATAAGTGGTTATGTCGGAATCCAACCGACTAAAACCACACAGTGTTCCATCATAGGAACCAATATCAGATGAACCTGGTATGCTCTAGGAAAGAAATCTTCGGAAACCCCAGCAAAGAAGTAATTGTCAACCTTAAACAATATTTTTGATTGAACATTAAACAATAAAATTATGTGTGACGCCGCTTGAAACTATAGACCACCGCCATTTTAGTGAACCTAAAAGGTCAATCACACCTTGTGTACACACCTTTACCCACATGTTGCACTTGACACACATATGATTGTACTTTCTGCGATCAATACACAGTGGCACCAGCCTGCCCCGCGGGGTTACCCGCCTGGCCTCCGAGAGGAGGTAAAAAGTAGTTTTTTGAAGTAGCCATATGAATTTATTACATAACAGATGTGGCAGTTTGTATTATTTTGTCATGATTGATATGAGTTTTTTTTTGTTCTGTGTTTTAACCTATACCAAAAAGGATGTTCTCATTTAACAGTATATTTTTTGAGCGAAGCTCTGAAAGAGTGAAGCTCTCTTTTAGAAGAATCATGTATTTTGTTAGACCATCTTCTCCTCCCAAACGGCTGAACCGATTCTAATGAAATTTCACACAAGCAAAGATGTTACTGATGGGAAGGATATAGGCTAGGAAAATCACAAATCAAGAGTACCACAGAGGAATAATCACCGGAAAAAATAATTAAAATCTGATTTCTCAATGAACAAAAAAGCCTCATTCACGCGATTGGTATTAAATTAAGTAATTTGTTCATATACACAAGACAAAAAAAGAAAAACGAAAATCGGACTACCCATTGAGGAATTATCACCGTTAGAAAAAGTTCTGGTGAAATTGCTTCGCTCAATTTTTGCAACAGCAGAATGAATTGCAAACCTAGTTTATATTACTCATAATTTGGCGGAGCCGGGATTCAATTATTACTTCTACTTTGAGAGAAGTCCTTCAGTTCAGTCCTTCGCGCTTTTATGTGCGCCACTGTCATCTGACCTTCCAACCTTGAGTAAGAATCTTGCACCAGAGCCTCGTCCGCCAATCAGCAGATGTGTTCGACTCGGTGCAAAGACGTGCGCTGTGGACACAATGTTGCTGTAGACAACAATCGCATACTTACAGACAGTGTAGAACCTCTTAACCTTAGGAGAGATTTCGCCTCCCTGTGCGTTTTCTACCGTCTTTATAACGGGGTGTGTTCAGAAGAATTATATGATATGATGCCCACGGCCACATTGTATCATCGCACCGCTCGCCACATACAGGGGATTCATCCTCACACGTTGCGACCGAAAACGGTGCGTACAGCTAGGCATGAAAGGCACTTTATTCCTTAAATTTATAATATAAATAAGCCTTTATAATTTATATATATTTAAGCCTTTATAAATAAGCTTATTGGGGGCCTGAGTAGCACCACCGTCGGCTGCTCCATTGACGGAACAATGATAAATAACTTGAGTTACGCCGATGATATGGTGTTGCCGAGTCCCTCAATTAGTGGTCTCAGGAAGCTCCTAAAAAAATGTGAAGAGTATGCTGAGGCTAATGGACTCAGGTACAATTTGACGAAAAGTGTGCTACTCGTTTTCCAACCCTGCGAGCATAAAGTAAACACCATACCACCTGTGTTTTTGAGGGGTTCTCCACTAGAGTCAAATACCTGGGTCACTGGGTCTCGGATAACCTCTCTGATGACGCCGATATTGAGAGGGAACGACGGGCGCTGGCTGTCCGAGGGAATATATTGGTCCGTAGATTCGCAAAATGCACCGCAGAAGTAAAGGTGTCTCTGTTCAAGGCGTACTGCCAATCTTTTTATACCTGCAATCTATGGGTCAGCTATACCCAGCGGGCACTCAGCGCACTTCGTGTGCAATACAACAACATATTTAGAATGCTGTTGGGGCTGCCGAGGCTCTGCAGTGCCTCGGGCATGTTTGCAGAAATGCACACCGATGGCTTCCATGCCATCATGCGAAAAAGAGTCGCCTCTCTGCTGCAACGTGTCCGAACCAGTGCCAACGGCATTCTAAGTGTGCTAGCGGATAGGGTAGACTGTCCGATGATGAGGCATTGGGTCGGAGTTCACGTGAGAAGCAATGAACTTCGGTCACGTGAAGTAATTATAATTATATACGTAAATCTTGTACTTACTAACATAGGTTAAGCATTACTAACAAAACTATGGATTGTACATTATCCGAAATAAAATATTTATTATTATTCCACGCACCCTCAGGCTGTGGAATGATCTCCCTGCTGTGGTTTTCCCAAGCGACTACAATATGGGGTTCTTCAAGAAGGGCATTTTTACAGGGTCGGCAGCGCGAGTGTGACGCCCCTGACGCCAAATTTCATGAAAATCGTTGGAGGCGTTTCTGAGATTCAGATCATATATATATATATATATATATATATATATATATATATACAAAAATAGCTCGTTTAGATAAATTTGTTTGATTATAAATCTTAAGGCTTTCACGGCCGGCGTTGCATGTAGAATATACTGCTTCCGGGCTGTTAGGCCGTGGTCCATAGGAAACTTGTGTTCCAAACGTTTCGTCGACCACTGCGGTCGACATCTTCAGTGGTACAGGTTTGTTTGACTTGACAGTCGACTACCTTATTCCTTTCGGGGTTCGGGGGTCAGACTTTATTTGACCCCCGTAAAAGCCACAATAAACCAATTCATAAGGTAAGGAGGAGCAGGACGGCGGACCTCGGACTCCAAAGTACAAGTTATGGGCGCAACCGGGATTGGAGCTCGAATGATAATGAAACATACATACATACAGTTTCCCAATAGAGTAGGTAGAGATCACATGTCTCCACTTTCTAAGCATCCTAGCACAAAAATTTCGCTTCTTCTATTTTCATATGCTCACTGGTTGTGGGTACTCTTAAATAAATAAATAAATAAATATTCTACGACATTCTACACAGCGCTTTCTAGACCCAAAGTAAGCATAGTTTAACTAGCTTGTGTTATGGGTTCCAGATTGCGGATAAACATACTTATATACTTTTTTTTTTGTAAATACATACATATTATACATAGAAACACCCAGACCAATGCAAATAAGCATATTCATGCATACAAATATTTGCACTGAGCGGGAATCGAACCCGCGCCCCCTGTCGTAGCAGTCGAATGCACTACCGCTACGCCACAGAGGCCTTTCTTTAAAACGTTCTCGATTTGATTGACATACCTAGTTCAACCTTTATCCGGGTGCCCATTCACCCGCGCTTCATAAATCGTATTTTGCAATCTCCTTTCGTCCATCCACTTTACGAGATTTGACCACCTTAGCATCCATCGCACTTGGTCACTACATCTTCTACCATACCACAACGTTACCTTATCACGCTGTTGTTTATTCATTATTATATTTAACATGAATTTTGACGAATATAAGTAGTTCAAACATAACATAACATAACGTAACGTAACGTAACGTAACGCAACGCACGCAACGCAACGCAACGCAACGCAACGCAACGCAACGCAACACACAACACAACATAACACAACACAACATAACATAAACTCACGCCTATATCTCCGAAGGGGTAGGCAGAGGTGCTAGCACCCACATTTCGCCAGTTTATGTTTAGTAGTACACAAGTAGTTCAATCTCCTCTTTAATGATGCGCAAACGCAAATTAACACATTAAGCGATATGAGATTTTTTAATACGGTCAATTAAGGTTCTTTGGTAAATATATTTGCCTGTACTTAATTAATTTATATCGCAAGTTCGAGTTGAAAACGTTTTGTAGAAATTTCTACGAAATATACATACATAATATAAAATTAATCGCTGAATGTATTGCTAAACGCAAAACTCAACCGATTTTGCTAATGCTTTTTTTATAATATTCCTTGAAGTTCGAGGATGGTTCTTACGGAGAGAAAAAAATAAAAAATTGCCTGAAAAAATAAACCCTTTTCTATATTATCACTTTTTTCTAGCTGACCCAGTGTCCCAAATAGCAGAATAAGTATTAATTTTTTTTATTAAAGAATCGACTCCTCGCTTAGTCCATCAACATCACTCCAGATATCCTCCTCAGACCTCTCACGTTCACATCGTTCAATTTACTTTCATGCCATCAATTCACTACCACTCATAAGAGTGGGGACCAGCACTCATCTATGTAGGTACATAATAATGATGATGTATTTAATATACAGTCACGAGATCAGACGAGTAGTATGAAGAATCTGCAACACACATGTTGGGCCACCTGTCGCCAAGGTCCGTCGTGACCGTCTCGTCACGACTAGTGCCTGTTGGTCCACATTTCGATACATGACCTACTTGAAGAGGACAAGATGATGCTTTTTCGGATCTGTACGTATTTGGTTCTTCAATCAAAAGAATTGGTTGGCATGATGTTGGAATATTAGTTTAATGGCTTGATTATATTAGTTGTGGTTGATACATGAAAAAAAAGCGACGATAGCCCAGAGGCGTACGTAACGGACTACCGAGACGAGGTCTCGAGTTCGATCCCCAGTCGCCCCGGGGACACACCTCTTACTTTTCGTATCGCTCACTTAGTAATGTGCCCGGTAGATGGCAATATTCTCGCCCCCTATTACATTGCGACCTAAACATAACTGGCGAATCGTAGGTGTTGTAATACACCTCTGCCTACCCCTTCGGGGATACAGGCGTGAAGTTATGATCTTATGTATGTATGATAAATGATAAGAAAATTATAGATCAATATTCTAGGACATATTACACAGTCTCTTAGACCCAGACATAGTTGGGTTCCTACAGTTAAAGTAAGCATAACTTGTTATGTGCGTTTTAGAATGCGGCTAAACATATTTTTACACATTTTTTCTATAGACACATAAATATCTATACTATTATAAAACTGTAAACTAGTAGTATCTGTACATTGGTCTGTTTGTTCGCTATGGACGCCAAAACTACTGAAGTGATTTTGAAGCGGTTTTTTCTATTAGAAAGGTCCTGGTCAGACTTAAATCTGCCGTATGTTTGATTGCAATTAGTTAAGTAGAACCGGAGATATGGCCAAAAACCGAAAACCGACCTCCACCCGTGCGGAGCCGCTGTGATCAGCTAGTTATGAATAAAAACACACTAACCATGCATATGCATGCACACAAATACGTACGCTGATCGGAAATTGAATCCACGACCTAAATATACACAGTCCGAATTGTATTTAGTGCGGACCAATAATTGGCTGTGTCACTGAATTAAATTTTTCATTACTCATACTCTGAAAGTAGGTCTGAAGTTGCCTGGGGAGCGGGATGAAAGTAATACTTTGCATCCCTAGGGAGAATCGCTTTCAACTGACAGCTGTCAAATTATTAAAAAAAATTAATTCTATTTTCACATTTTTAATGTACCAACCATGTACCAACTTTCTATACAGCCACTCAATCGATGTAAAATTGAAATAAAATAAAGTTTAGTATTGATTAAAGAATATATATTATTTAAATAACTTTACTTTAGTTTAGTTTCACCAATTTCCTTAAAATAACATAGATATGGGTAAAATATTTACCATTTTTGCAATGATGAAAATGAAAAATAATGCTGAATAGCTGGCCGGCCACAGAAAAAAAAAACAAACAAAATAGGCGGAAAAGCGACAATTCGATCTTCATTTGTTTTTCGATTTGAAGGTTTACTCATTTTTTCTTAGGTAATTCATGAGATTTATATCTAATACTGAGGTCTACTGTCCCTTGGAGCTGTGAAAAAAATAAACTTCTAAGCCTAAGCAATCAAAAGATACAGCCGCGTATGCCGCAAATTTCCGCAAATTTTCGAAACTTGCACGGGAATCAAAACCTACAGGGTACTTCCCGGGGAAGCGAGAGCCCTTTCGCAACTGTACCAGTGGCGAAAGGAGGCGCGTCTCCTTTGTCTCTTTGTCTTTGTCCTTTGTCTCGTTGGAGACCATGGTGAGGGCTGTGGTCTCCGACGGGAGCAAGTGGCACGCCGCCGCCTCTTTCTGCGAGCAGGTAATGCACGCGAAAGAGACGGCGGAGAGGGAGCGGGAGAGAACCCTGCCCCCCGAGTTTCGCAGTCCGCGGCGAGGACGCCGCAGACTCATCTACGCCCGGGACTACCGACCTCCATGATCGGGGCCTGAGGACGGCAGTTGGCCGACTCGCCGTCCTTACAGAAGCAGGCCGTGGCGGAGGCGTGTCGTGTGTGCCCTACACACGCCTGCCAACTCACCGAAGCGGGATAAAACCCGACCCCACCAGGCGAGGCTGCGGTGGCGGCCAAAGTCCGCCGGCAACCCTGGGGTTATCCTTTCGAGGGCTTACCCGGGGTGCCCGGCAACGGACACTTGGGGAGGACACCGTGCGGTTTTAGTCGAGACACGACATAACCACCCCCGCTGGCCAGCGAGGGGGGTATCCGAAGGGATCTCCGCACGTAAAAAAAAAAAAAAAAAAAAAAAAAGGTAATTCATGAGATTTATATCTAATACTGAGGTCTACTGTCCCTTGGAGCTGTGAAAAAAATAAACTTCTAAGCCTAAGCAATCAAAAGATACAGCCGCGTATGCCGCAAATTTCCGCAAATTTTCGAAACTTGCACGGGAATCAAAACCTACAGGGTACTTCCCGGGGAAGCGAGAGCCCTTTCGCAACTGTACCAGTGGCGAAAGGAGGCGCGGGAGCAGGGATGGAACCCCGAGCCTCGAGAAATCGAGGCCGTGCAGTCCCAGCTCCGCCAGGCCATCGTGGTGGAGTGGAAGGAACGACTTGGGCAACCAAGCGCAGGGCACGCCGCAATAGCGGCGGTAAGGCCCATCATGGAGGATTGGCTGGAGAGGCGACACGGAAGCCTCTCCTACCGACTGACGCAGGTGATCTCAGGGAAGGGGTGCTTCGGGGACCACCTGCATCGGATCAGGAAGGAGCCAACGCCTGAGTGTCATCACTGCGACGCGAGCGAGGACTCAGGGCTGCACACGCTGGCGGACTGCCCGGCGTGGGAGGCGCCGAGGCGTGACCTCGTGGCAGCCATCGGGGTGGGAGTCCTCTCGCTCGGCAGCATGATTGCGGCAATGGTGCGGAGCGCGAGCGCGTGGGCCGCCGCCGCCTCCTTCTGCGAGCATGTAATGCTCGCGAAGGAGGTGGCGGAGCGCGCCCGGGAGAGACTTAGAACTCTCCCGGTCCGCCGAGCCCGCAACTTGCTCGCCGCGCGTCGCAGGCAACTCAGGCGCCGGAGGTCGCTTAACGACCTCCGTCCTCCATGAGCGCAGGCCTGGGGGTGGCGGGTGAGGCCACCTGTCACCCCAGCAGAAGCAGGCCGGGACGGTGGGGCGACTAGCGCCCCTCCCCCAAACCGGGGCAAGACGGGGACACCGTGGTTCCCAAACCCGAGGGGGCCATCTCGAAACCGGAGATGGCCCAGGGTCAGTCGGGGTGCGAGGGATATGCTCTATGGGCAACCTTACACCCCGGCGTCTGTAGACCCGAGACGGCGTGCGGTTTTAGTCGGTTCAAGCCCGACATAACCGCCCCCGCTGGCACGCGGGGGGGTATCCGAAGGGATTTCCGCACGAAAAAAAAAAAAAAAAAAAAAAAAAGGTAATTCATGTTTGGGGTGTGTGTTGGGTAACCTCCTCGAGTGTCGCTCCGATTCCGATCCCGCTGCAGTCCGGGGGGAACGGAATCGGAGCGGCCGGTACACCCTGGGCGGCGGTCAATGGCTTCCCCTTCACCCCTTCATAGGGTTGGCATTGATCGTCGGCCAATACCCCACGTGGCGGGAACACATCGCTCTCCGTACTCCTCTGCTTTCAGAGGAGACAGGATGAGCGATGCTGTTAGTGGTGAGATGGCCCAGGGTCAGCCGGGGTGCGAGGGATATGCTCTATGGGTAACCTTACACCCCGGCGTCTGAAGACCCGAGACGGCGTGCGGTTTTAGTCGGTGCAAGCCCGACATAACCGCCCCCGCTGGCCGGCGGGGGGGTATCCGAAGGGATTTCCGCACGATAAAAAATAAAAAAAAAAAAAAAGGTAATTCATGTTTTTATTTTTGCTTTCCTTGTATTCGTAATGAAAAGCACAGTGTTTACCTCGGGTTAAAGACTTATTTAGTCCCTCGAACTATTCGAATTGTCGAAACCTCGTCTCGGGACTAAATAACTTACTTTCACCCCTAGGGTAACAATGTACTATTTGTACTTTTGTTATGGCTCCGAATAGATAAATAAATCGGCAGGTCGTCAAGGAACTATTATGTTAGCTGTAAGTTTAATGTCAGGTGGAGAACAGCTCTATCCACCTTCTACTCAGCAAATCTGCATCCAGCTTTTATTCTCAGTCACCATCTTCGATACACGAAAAGATTGGGTGGTAATTGCACTGTACTTCACTTAGCGCAATTCTACGATATCCAGACTTTAAGTGAACTTGAATTTAGAAATTCTAACAACTGCCCAGATTGCGTGATAATTAAGTATTGTACCGTAATAATAAGATTTCAGACAAGAGTATTGTACGCAGATAACAAGGGTGCTCGCTGAACCGTGGCGCCCACTCGACCAGAACTAACCAAACAGATACACGAACAATACCATATTGGTTCGTCAAAAAAGTGAGGTTAACTGCTCTGATATTGGGCAACATACATATACTCACTCACGAGTGTATGAGGCCCTATTAACAACTTTGTGGTCCAAGCTGACCTTGTCTGCCAACCGGTACACCAGCCGATCAAAGGACGAGGCTCTTTTCCCGAATTTCCCCGCCTTTTCCCCTCTGGGTTAGGAGGTCAGATGGCATTCGTTCCCGTAATAGTCAAAATAAGTCAGATGAAAATGGATTGAGAAGGAAAACGGGACCTGGACTCCGAGATGAAAAAATGACGTACATTTATATACTCAAGATTATATTTAGATGTACTTAAATGAAAATAATAAATTCTTCGCGAAAGTTGTTTCTCTGTTTTCTATTCACTTTTTTTTTTACGTGCGGAAATCCCTTCGGATACCCCCCCGCCGGCCAGCGGGGGTGGTTACGTCGTGTATCGACTAAAACCGCACGGTGTCCTCCACAAGTTTCCGTTGCCGGGCACCCCGGGTAAGCCCTCGAAAGGATAACCCCAGGTTTTCTGGCGAACTTTGGCCGCCATCGCGGCCTCGCCTGGTGGGGTCGGGTTTTATCCTGCTTCGGTGAGTAGGCAGGCGTGTGTAGGGCACACACGACACGCCCCCCCACGGCCTGCTTTTGTAAGGACGGCGAGTCGGCCAACTGCCGTCCTCCGGCCCCGATCATGGAGATCGGTAGTCCCGGGCGTAGATGACTGCGAAACTCGAGGGGCAGGGTTCTCTCCCGCTCCCTCACCGCCGTCTCTTTCGCGCGCATTACCTGCTCGCAGAAAGAGGCGGCGGCGTGCCACTTGCTCCCGTCGGAGACCACGGCCCTCACCATGGTCTCCAACGAGAGAACGTCCACGCCCAGGACCGCAACGAGATCTCGCTCCACACGTTGGTGGAGTGCCCACGCAGGGTACTCCACCAACGTGTGGAGCACCGTGTCTTCGCCAGGATCCTCGCAGTGCTGGCACTGCGGCGTTGTTTCCCGGTGAATGCGTCACAGATTTTCTATTCACATAACATCTTTTTTACGTGTGAAAACCCTCACGAGTTTCAACGCACCGGTGCCAGCGATGAGGTGGGTATGTCGGAATCAAACTGACTAAAACCACACGGTGTCCTTCCCAAGCGCCATCGCGACCTCGCCTTTGGGGTCGTATTTGAACCCGCGTCGGTGAGTTGGCAGTCGTGTGTAGGACACACACGAAACGCCTCCGTCGCGGCCTGCTTCTGTAAGGACGTCGAGTCGGCGGACTGCCGTCCTCAGGCCCCGGTAGCCCTGGGCGTAGACAAGTCTGGGGGAACGGAATGCGGAACTCAGGGGGCAAGGTTCTCTCCCGCTCCCATCAGTATAACCCTTGCAAAAAATTACTGTTTTCGTTTTAGTTGAACTGACTTTTTGAATAAAACTTGTTTTAGAAAGTTTTTTTACTAATTATCTTTGGCAGGTCGGTTTGGGCACACAGTGTATCTGATCCATTCTAATTCTGTGAGGTGGTACTTTATCGATCCCTTCAGCCTATGCTGCGAAATTCATATCTTTACCGCATATACAGTCTAATAAAATAGTTCTATAAATAAATTACAAGTATCCCTGAACGCATGGCTAACACAATATTTAAACATGGTTAGTTTTCGCACGTCTGACTGTATCATTTATTCGATCAACACTATTTAGCAACATAAGTAGCGTCAGAATATTAATAGCGACTATATATCCCCTAAGATACATTTCGTCAGTTTTTGAGCTGTGTCAGTGTGTCAACTGTCGTATAGAGAATATATCACATATGTAGAGGATATAACTTACCACGATGCTCTTAACGCAATTCAAAAGCAATACAGTTCACCTGAGAGAGACAGATGGATATCTATCCATCCAGCTGAACTGCATCGGAAATGCAGTGGTAGGGCCTAAACACCTTGAACGTCTTACCAAGATCTTCGAGGTTACATCTGCTGATTGACGGACAAGGCTGTGACGCGGGTTTTAATTTCGTGGTTGGGACTCCAAGATGGCTTCTCTACACTATAGCACTTGTTCCTCCGCTTAGTGTTTTAAGCTAACATAATATTTTTTTAAACATTTACATATTTGCAGAAATATACAGCTGCTACGAGATTCCGTACCAAGAAACAAGAACCCTACCTGATGGCAAGCTACGAGTATAAAGAGAAGTCCAAAAAATTAAGTCAAAATATTAGATTCCAATAGTGAATAAAGATAAAATGGTGGCTTTTAGTTTGACGGCCTCGATAAATTAGATACGTTTTCACGCCCCGCTTAAAGGAACTGTCTGTGTATACTGCCGGGTGGCATTGTAGGCAGTGAGAAACATTTTGTTTTAGATAATTAGCATTCAATTAAATTTTTAAGCAATTAAGCTTACTTTTCTTATATATTTAGATCGGAAAAAGAGAACATCTAGGACGGGACTTGAACCCGCGACCAGTCCCTTACAGGGGGAATGTTCTGACCAACTGAGCTACATAGACACGTCCCAGATATTCTAAATTGTCCGACATATTAAATACGTCTCAAGGCGACGCCTATAAAAAAAGTAAGCATACTAATTGCTTAATATTTAATTGAATTAATGTGGCGGAGTAATCAAAAACAATGCTTAAAAATAACTGTAAAATAATTCATTGCTTCCATAGTTCGCAAGAATTACGGTAGATGGCTCCAGGGTCGCCTTGAGACGTATATAATATATCGGAGAACTTCGAATATCTGGGACGTGTCTAGGTGGCTCAGTTGGTCAGAGCATTCCCCCGTAAAGGACCGGTCGCGGGTTCAAGTCCCGTCCTAGTTGTTGTCGTTTTCCGATAACATAACATAACATAACTTCACGCCTGTATCCCCGAAGGTGGAGGAGGAGGGAGGAGGAGGTGTATTACACACCCACGATTCGCCAGTTATGTTTAGGTCCCAATGTTACAGGGGGCGAGCCTATTGCCATCTACCGGGCACATTACTAACCGAGCGATAATTAACATTTTTAATACACACATAATTCTCTCTCTTTTTCCTATCTAAATCGATATTAGCATTGTTTGATGATGCTTCCCCAAACTGCAGTTTTATGCCAACCGTACATACTTGGTTGATATTCGTACTTGAACCGAATGTGTGTCGGTCTAAAAGGCGCGGCATTGCGTGTGAAATCCGCGTGTGCAGATCCTACCTACTGGACATAGTTATATGCTAATTCGTGTTCAATTTAGGTCTGATTACAGAGTATAATAGTCTGATAATAAACCATCGAATATCTGAATTCACAGATAAACACACATTTTTATAAATGGCTGATGACCGCGACCCCATCCTCGCGGAAGTCGGTTATCGTTTTTCGTTCACACCTTCAGTTCCACTAAACCAATTGCAATAAAATATACGACAGATTTTAAGTCTGACCAAGACCTTTCTAAAAGAAAAACTACATCAAAATCTATTGTGTAGTTTTTGCGTCCATCGTGAACAAACAGACATGAATTCCAAAAAAAATGTTTTTGTGTTGGAATCGTTTATTTAACATAACCTAAGATTTTTTTTTAAATATCTCCAATGTGCAGACACCACTAATTTAGTAGGGGCATTGGTTGGGTATACGAGGACCCCACCTAGATCTTTGAAGTCCAAGCCAATTTCACCTGCGAGCTGGTACACCTGCATATCGACTCTCAAATGTCATTTCCCTGCTGCTCAACGGACAAAGCTTTGGGGTGGGTTTCCACCTTGGAGTTCGGCCCTATACTAAGAACCCTTTCTTCGGTAGGGTTTTTATGGGCGCCACTGCCGTCTAAATTGCAATACGTCACTAAATTACAATACTCATCATCATCATAACCTTTTCGTTCGCATCCGAGATACTCACCTCGGATTAAAACCGCATGCATGCCGTCTCGGGTCTTCGGATCGGTGTAAGGTCGGTTCGAGTGTGACATATCCGCGGTTGAGCAGGGGGGTATCCGAGGCGATTGCCGCACGAAAAAAAAGGATCTCATTTTGTTGATTTATTTTCTTTTTTTATGAATGGCTCATTGATTTTTATAGGAACGACTACCGTCTGGCCTTCCAACCCCGGGGGGAAAGTCTGTATACCCCAAATAAGACTAAATGTCACTTACAATAAATGCATCCGGATGTTAGCACTACTAGAGTTGAAACTAGTTAATATTTAGTCTGTTTGTAGCGAACATTTCACCCTGACACGCTTGGCGGGATGCCACACCGCCTAGAGGGTATATTATTGTTGTTTATAATTGTAGTTAATAGGGGAATATGTCTGCTAAATAGTCTTATTTTAGTTTCATGTGTTACTAGAATAGCCGCTGCTCCCTCCCCCCCCCCCCCGAATGACGATGGATAGCAATTAAAAGGAAAAAAGGTCCCTTATACCGTTGTTTACCACACTAACGTACTATATACATATAATACTAAACTTGACGGCCTCTGTGGCGTAGCGGTAGTGCATTCGACTGCTACGACAGGGGGGGGCGCGGGTTCGATTCCCGCTCAGTGCAAATATTTGTATGCATGAATATATCTATTTGCATTGGTCTGGGTGTTTCTATGTATAATATGTATGTATTTACAAAAAAAAAGTATATAAGTATGTATATCCGCATTCTGGAACCAATAACACAAGCTGGTTAAAACTTTGGGTCTAGAAAGCGCTGTGTAGAATGTCGTAGAATATTTATTTATTATTTATTTATACTATATATATACAAACGGACGCGACGCGACGTACCCTTATGGTATTTATTCGACTGCGCATAAATTGCACCAATTTAACAATAATCCGTGATTAATTTTTTAAAACGTATCCATAAATTAAGGACGGGTCAAGTGCGAGTTGGAATTGCGTACCGAGGGTTCCGTACAAACTTAAGCTAATGAAAGCATCAAGGAAAGATAAAGTATGAATTACCTACTTGGAGTTTCTTTTCAGAATAAAATTCGTAATAAGGTCATCCGACAAATAACCACCGATAAGTATTAGAGTTAACGGGATATTTACCATGTGGTTCTAAGAATGTCCGATATTTCGGCACTGTTGCAAGCGCCATGATCACGGAGGAAGGAGGTTCCTCCGTGATCATGGCGCTTGCAACAGTGCCGAAATATCGGACATTCTTAGAACCACATGGTAAATATCCCGTTAACTCTAATACTTATGTTAGTGACCATGATAGTTTAAATACCTATAAATAACCACCGAGTTACCCACATAGCAAGTAGAAGAAGAAGATTGTAGCCTAGTGGTTAAGGAGTAGGCCTCACAATTGAGAAGTCTCGGGTTCGAATCCTAGCCATTACTCTACCAACAAACCGAGTTGAATTGCCCTAGAATTGAAACCGAGAATTGATAAACGGTAGGCGGGATGCCTCGCAACTGCACTTAAGGTCTGTCGACCTGAAAAAGGCAGCAGGGACAGACTAGATGCAGAAAGCGGAGCATCAGGTGCTTTGGAAGCACATTCGCAGAGTCACATGTTCACCAGTGGGCACAAAAGGTTAATTGACAGATTGAAATAAGTTTTCAATCGAAAGTTTTTTTTTGTGATTTAACTACGAAAGTACGGGTTTCGCCCTTATCTTGTGCTATAAGACATTGCTTCTTGCCAAATTTCATGATTCTAGGGTAACAGGTAGCATCTACCTTGCATGTAAGTGATTCATTGATGATTGATGATGATTTGATTCCGTTGCGAGTATCAAAAACACGGCTAAATCTTTTGATTTTGCTGACTTAGTAGGTTGATTTTTTTACAGCTCCAAGGAATTGCAGACATGAGTATTTGAACTAATTTCAACTTAATACTTCGCGTTCTTCAGAAAAAGGTCTTCTTTACAGGTAGAGAGACAGAAGGACGGACAGACAGACAACGAAGTGATCCTATAAGGGAGAACACATTGGGACAGTTGAAGCTAAATAAAAGCTTAGCTAAGCTTAAGCTAAGTGAAATCTTGCAAATTTTATAAGTTTGATCCACTTCCTGGTTACCGATTGAGCTGAAATTTTGCATACATGCGTAAATCGCGTGAGAATGCAATATTATCATGACATGGTGCTGATCTGATGATGGAGCTGAAAGGTGGTCATAGGAACACTGTAATGAAACGACACAATTGATTCAAATTTTTACCAACAAGAACATAATATTAATCTTAAGGCTTTCACGGCCGGCGTTGCATGTAGAATATACTGCTCCGGGCTGTATGGCCGTGGTCCATCGGAAACTTGTATTCCAGACGTTTCGTCGATCACTGCGGTCGACATCTTCAGTGGTAGATGTCGGGACGCCGTCGAGTGCGGAGAACCTTCCTCGGCGGCGAACTCGCTGTTCGGCACAGTACCACTGAAGATGTCGACCGCAGTGATCGACGAAACGTCTGGAATACAAGTTTCCGATGGACCACGGCCATACAGCCCAGAAGCAGTATATTCTACAAAGAGCATAATAAAAGCTTATTTTTTTAAAGTTTTTTTTTTAATTCTACTTGTTCCTCTTGAGATACGGAACCCTAAAAATAACTCGCACAGATCATCACTCATCACTTCTGTCCTTATAAGTATTGATAAAGAATGTGCCTTATGGACTCATGGCCAAGATATGAATGAACGTAATGAGTTAACCGAACGAAGAAAGATGGACGATGCAAGCATGAGCAACACATACATCTACAAATGGTGTTTAAATTACATCTTGAGCTTTTGTTTTGAAGGTCGATTGCCTATTACAGAGAACAGCTGATGAGATGATTGGGTGGAATCTTCATACAAGCGAATCTATTATATATTAAGAAAGATTATATTTTCATATAGTTTTATAGATTACTAGCTGTCCCCCGCGGCTTCGACCGTGGCATACTTCGCCCCGGTTGGCACCTTTTTATCCCAAACATGCCTGTAAACTTTTTATTTATTTTTTCCAGGCAATTTAAAAAAAAATTCTCTCTGTAAGAACCAACCTTGTACTTTAAGGAATATTATAAAAAAGAATTAGCGAAATCGGTTCATCTGCTCTCGAGATTTGAGCTTAGCAACACATCCAGCGATTCATTTTTAGGGTTCCGTTGCCAAATGGCAAATAACGGAACCCTTATAGATTCGTCATGTCTGTCTGTCTGTCCGTCCGAATGTCACAGCCACTTTTCTCCGAAACTATAAGAACTATGCTGTTGAAACTTGGTAAGAAGATGTATTCTGTGAACCGCATTAAGATTTCCACACAAAAATAGAAAAAAACATTAAATTTTGGGGGTTCCCCATACTTAGAACTGAAACTCAAAATTTTTTTTTTCATCATACCTATACGTGTGTGATATCTATGGATAGGTCTTCAAAAATAATATTGAGGTTTCTAAAATCACTTTTTTCTAAACTGAATAGTTTGCAAGAGAGACACTTGCAAAGTGGTAAAGTGGTTAACGTTCCCATGGTACATTTTAGTCAACCAGTCGTTTGAGGAGGGCATCGTTCCTGACCAACTAAAACACGCAGTCATAAAGCCAATTCACAAAAAAGACTCAAAAACCGAGCCAAGCAATTACCGCCCGATTGCTCTGTTGCCCACTGCCTCAAAGATCTTCGAAAAAGCGATGTGTAATAGAATGTATTCCTTTTGTGAGAAATTTCCAATATTTGACGAATGCCAAAATTGCTTCCGTAAAAACAAGTCAACAACTTTGGCTGTCTACATACAAGAAGCCCTTAACATTATAAACAACAAAAAATACGCAATACCGCCCCCGCTGGCCGGCGGGGGGGTATCCGAGGGGATTTCGGCACGAAAAAAAAAAAAAAAAGGTATACTGCTAGATATGGCCAAGGCCTATGATAAGGTACAGTTTAACATCCTATTAAAAAACTCTATGGAATAGGTGTAAGGGGACCAGCTCACAAGTGGATCTCATCATACCTTTTTTTTTTTTTTTTTTATCGTGCGGAAATCCCTTCGGATACCCCCCCGCGTGCCAGCGGGGGCGGTCATGTCGGGCTTGAACCGACTAAAACCGCACGCCGTCTCGGATCTACAGACGCCGGGGTGTAAGGTTGCCCATAGAGCATATCCCTCGCACCCCGACTGACCCTGGCCCATCTCCGGTTTCGAGATGGCCCCCTCGGGTTTGGGAACCACGGTGTCCCCGTCTTGCCCCGGTTTGGGGGAGGGGCGCTAGTCGCCCCACCGTCCCGGCCTGCTTCTGCTGGGGTGACAGGTGGCCTCACCCGCCACCCCCAGGCCTGCGCTCATGGAGGACGGAGGTCGTTAAGCGACCTCCGGCGCCTGAGTCGCCTGCGACGCGCGGCGAGCGTGTTGCGGGCTCGGCGGTCCGGGAGAGTTTTAAGTCTCTCCCGGGCGCGCTCCGCCATCTCCTTCGCGAGCATTACATGCTCGCAGAAGGAGGTGGCGGCGGCCCACGCGCTCGCGCTCCGCACCATTGCCGCAATCATGCTGCCGAGCGAGAGGACTCCCACCTCGATGGCTGCCACGAGGTCACGCCTCGGCGCCTCCCACGCCGGGCAGTCCGTCAGCGTGTGCAGCCCTGAGTCCTCGCTCGCGTTGCAGTGATGACACTCAGGCGTTGGCTCCTTCCTGATCCGATGCAGGTGGTCCCCGAAGCACCCCTTCCCGGAGACCACCTGCGTCAGTCGGTACGAGAGGCTTCCGTGTCGCCTCTCCAGCCAATCCACCATGATGGGCCTTACCGCCGCTATTGCGGCGTGCCCTGGATCTCATCATACCTTTTTTTTTTTTTTTTTTTTTCGTGCGGAAATCCCCATACCTAACCGAGAGAAAACAACTAGTAGAGATTGAATTTTTCAACGAAACCACTAGCCAAATAGAAAAAATTCGCTCCACCAAATTAGATGTAAAGGCCTCAATACCCCAGGGTAGCGTGATAGGGTGCTTATTGTTCCTCATCTACATAAATGACTTGCCTAAAGCCATAGAGGAACCATGTGTATTATTTGCGGATGATATCTCTTTACTTGTCACATGCGAAAATAACATAAATTTAGATGTGATTCAATTTTGAAGAAAACGGCATCGTGGATGGATTTGCATAATTTAGAAATAAATTATGCAAAGACAAAAATAATGCCCTTTCACCCTCATCAAAAGGCGCGACCTATAGACTTGAATTTCGAAAACATTAAATTAGAATTTGTAAAAGAATTTAATTTGCTTGGTCTAAAAATAGACACCCACATAACCTGGAAACAGCACGTCAAAAAGGTGAGAGCCAAAATATCACAATTCTCCTACGCTCTACGTGAAGTCAAGAAAACTACTGATTTGGCAACTGCTATGGTTACATACTATGCCTATGCATATTCTTGGCTGACCTATGGCGTCATTTTGTGGGGAAATAGTACAGATGCACCTACTATATTTAATCAACAAAAAAAACTAATACGAATTTTAGTCAATATAGAACAAACTGACACTTGTAAACCCCACTTCCAGAACCTAAAAATATTAACATTGCCAAGCATATATATTTTGGAACTATGTAAGTTTGTCCGAAAATACCCCGAACACTATAATACGCGCGAAAACATTCAATCTAGGTATACACTAAGACACAAAAACAGATTAAACCTGCCTACCTCTAAGCTGACAATGCATTCTTCGGGTCCCTTGGTCATGTCAATAAAAGTATACAACAAGTTACCTGAGCCCATAAAAAAAGAAGAAAAATTTAACATTTTTGTAAACAAACTAAAAAACTTCCTAATAAGTAAAAGCTATTACAGCATACAAGAATACTTTGACGATAAAAACTAAATACATACCTTTGACATAAAATACCTAATTATTAAATATTTATTTTTTATCCAAATAAACCTCTATTGAAACAAAAATTATACTAAAAATTTGTTAAATAAATAATTAATTCGAACTAGGTACCTATGTATTAAAAATGACATTTTAATCACATTTGACGGACATACATAAAATATAATATGCTTGTGTGTGTGTGTGTGTATATATATGTATGTATATAGACATGTATGTATGTGTGTGTGTATATATATATTTGTATTGAATGAACACCATTTTATGTTGTACTGTAAATTTTGTGTATGAAATTGACATAAAGTTTTATATTGACATTTACATAAAATTTATCTACTCTAGTGCGTAAGTATGTGCATGTGTTACAATGACATTAATAAAATTAATAAAGCATAAGAATAATTTTAAGATTGTACTTATAATAATATGTATCTGTATGAATGATTTTGACACACTATAGAGTAAAAAATTGTATTGTATTAGATCGAATTGTTTTAACTATAAATAAATTCTATTATTGTATGTAACTCTGGAACAGATAGGAGCTAAGTTAACTTCATCATAAATGCAATGAAATAAAATAAAAGTTGTATAATACATTAAACATTAAAATAAACTGCATAGTAAGATCCAAAATAATACACATATGTTTTGCAATTGTTGTAATATAAACTAATACTAAGATAAAATAATTAAGTTTAAGAAACTATTCCTCACTCCAAACTTTGTGCTGTGCCCAACAGGGTCCATAATTGTATCCTAATTTTAATTTAACAACTGTATAACATTATGGAATGCAATAAAGGTATTGAGTATGTGTCCCCCCCCCCCCTGTAACTTCTAAAATAAGAGAATGATAAAACAAAAAAAAATATGATGTAAATTATCATGTAAACATCCACCGAAAATTGGTTTGAACGAGATCTAGTAAGTAGTTTTTTTTTAATACGACATAAATCGTAAGTACCGCAATTTAACTTTCATTCAATCAACTCAAATATAAAAATAAAAAAAAAACCATTATTATGTTACTTGCTGCTACGGAACCCTTCGTGGGCGAATCTTAATTCTATATGCGTGATTATATGTAATATCCGAAGGTAAAAGAGCAGGGTAGAGGTTTTACTCATATTTCATCAAACTTTTTTTTCTTCTTTTTTAAAAGAGTAACTACTGGTAATCCCGTGGAGCCCTCCAGCTAAGCTAAATGGTCGGTTGGTTCAAGTCGGTAGTGTAATGGCCAGAATCCGATATATAAGTCAGTGAAGTAGTAGAATTTCGGTGGCTTCATATGTCATTGAAGTTGGCCATTTAATGACCTCGGCTTTCGCCTCTCTCAAAGAGCTTCTTTTAATATCACAACATTTAGCTACCTTATTATAAATGTAGTAGTCTATATGTGGACTAAACCGGCTTGCAAATGATGTATTAACTTTGGGTATCGGTACTCTATAAAGTCGTCGTTTAAGTTAGTCTTACTGGTGGTAGAAATTTGATGACACAAATTTGTCACAAAATTCGGCCAGGTGGGTACCACCGTGTACGATTGCGAAAAACCCTCCATAGTAATCCAATTTCGGTTTGATTGCGTTCAGGGGTCAGCAAGTGCATAGCCGGGCAGGGGGATTGTGGTCGCAGCACTGGTGGGACCGGCGGGTGTCACGCGGTGCTGCGACGACAATCCTCTTCTGATGAGGCAGTCAAGCTGAGTGACACCATTGTTAACATGGTACGTGTATGTAATGGTGACCCTCTTTCCTGAGACTTTACCTTCAGCTTACCATTAGGAGAGGTGAAGTCAAATTGACGTGTCCTAAATATATATAAAAAAGTAGGCGTACATATGTTTCAGAATGTATGACCGTTTGATGCTTTGGTAATAACTGTAAGTAACCTTTCGTTTTCATGATTTATTTTGTCTTTTACGGGAGCGATTGCCGTCCGATCTGCCAAGCCTGGGAGGAAAACCTAAACCAGAGCCTCGTCCGTTAATTAGCAGGTATACTAGCTTCCAGGTAAAATTAGCTTGGGCCCCCAAAATTTTGGCGGCGTCCTATTACATCTGCTAACAGCTGAAACTGAATTTATGACTTCACACATAACTTCACGCCTTTATCACCGAAGGGGAAGGCAGAGGTGTATTACACACCCACAATTCGCCAGTTATGTTTAGGTATTATCGGCCTATTGCCATCTACCGGGCACATTACTAAGCGAGCGATAATTAACATTTTTAATACACACATAACTAAGAAAAGTCAGAAGTGTGTGCCCGGGGCGACTGGGAATCGAACTCGAGACTACGTCTCTGCAGTCTGTTACGTACACCACTGGGTTATCGCTGCTTCAAATTCGAAATTATGTCATGAAAAGCGATAGAAAATATAGTTTTGGACATGTTGTCCGCCATTTTAGCGTGGTATGAGTGAACCTGGTCTCAATAATTATACTAATGAGGTCCTTTTGTCGACTATAGCCCAATTCTTATTCTTCAAGGGTCACAATCAAGGTGAGTCGGATTCGAACAGATTTTCTCGCCTTGTTTACCGTGACACATATGTCGACCTTTTTCTGTTGCCATCTTGGGATGCGCGTGAGTTTCCGCTCGGACATATAAGGATGAAATTATGTTGTGGACATATTAATTACTTTACAAGTTGTTTGTTTTATGAATTATAGGCAAAAACTGTTGGTTGATATAATAAAAAATGTTTATTTTACTTTACGTTACATAAATATACGATTGTATACATGTCATGACCAAAGATTTTTCTGTACCTTGTAATATGAGGTGAGCCTCATACCCTCAGTTGAACACTTTTTACGCTCTGTATGTCTTTAGTTGGTTGGAAGAAAACAGCTCTATCAATAAGTCGTTTTGTACAATATCCAAGGGAAGACTGTTCTATTTCTTTACATTACAATTATTAAAATATCAGTGTATGTCCTGCGAGGTCGACCCCGGCTTATTCGAAACCGGCGGGCTTGCATGAAAGGTTTAATGACAGTGAAGAAAGCTCGTGAAGTATGTAAGGACAGAAGCAGATGGCGGGCTGTTGTCTCTGCCTACCCCGGAGGGAAAAAGGCGTGAGTATATGTATGTATGTATGTACAATTATTAAAGGATCAGAGACTCATGTCTCGTGTGTGGTTGTCAAGAAGGAAGGATAGTCTCTTTGCCACAACCTGTTAGGAGTTAGGGGGTATTTTAGCACCTCTCCACCATCAAAGCCACGTTGTCGCTATAAGTTCTATTGAATATGGATCAGAGGGCCGATTCTGGTAATAAAATATGTTCAAAATTCAGTTTCAATCTTGTCTCGATCTCATGGCGATCTCTCAAATGTCAAAAAAGGTGTACTTGTAACAAAATTTTCAAATATTTTTCATTAAATGTTGTTGCCATCTTGGGATGCGCGTGAGTTTCCGCTCGTACATATAAGGATGAAATGATGTTGTGGACATATTAATTACTTTACAAGTTGTTTGTTATATGAATTCTAGGCAAATACTGTTGGTTGATATTTTATTATTTTTCATTATTATAGAATTAGCCGCGGTAGCCTAGTGGTATGGGTAATGGACTGCTGAGACGAGGTCTCGGGTTCGATCCCAGGTTTTACCATAGCACACACCAATGACTTTCCGATGCTTTTCGAAGTTATGTGGGTATTTATCGCAGGTTCATAAGTGCCCGGTTAATGGCAATAAGCTCGCCACCTATTACATTGGGACCTAAACATAAACTGGCGAAATGTGGGTGCTAGCACCTCTGCCTACCCCTTCGGGGATATAGGCGTGAGTTTATGTTATGTTATGATATAACAAAACATGTTGACATGACACTTTTTACTTTTTAGGTTCTGTATGTCTTTAGTTAGATGAAAACAGCTCTATCAATAAGTCATTTTCTACAATATCCAAGGAAAGACATGAAGTACATACTTAGTCCATATATTCTATTTCTTTACATTACAATTATTAAAGGCTCAGAGACTCATGTCTCGTGTGTGGTTCTCAAGAAGGAAGGATAGTCTCTTTGTGGCCACAACCTGCTAGGAGGAGTTAGAGGACATTTAGCACCTATGAGGGCCTCTGTGGCGTAGCGGTAGTGCATTTGACTGCTACGACAGGGGCGCGGGTTCGATTCCCGTTCAGTGCAAATATTTGTATGCATGAATATATCTATTTGCATTGGTCTGGGTATTCCTATGTATAATATGTAGATATTTCCAAAAAAAAAGTATATAAGTATGTTTATCCGCATTCTGGAACCCATAATACAAGCTAGTTAAACTATGCTTACCTTGGGTCTAGAAAGCGCTGTGTAGAATGTCGTAGAATGTTTATTTATTATTATTTTATGTCCACCATCAAAGCCACGTTGTCGCTATAAGTTCTATTGAATATGGATCAGAGGGCCGATTCTCGTAATAAAATATGTTTAAAATTCAGTTTCAATCTTGTCTCGATCTCATGCCGATCTCACAAATGTCAAAAAACCGGCCAAGTGCGAGTCGGACTCGCCCATGAAGGGTTCCGTAGCTATTTTTATATGTGAGTTGATTGAATGCAAGGTAAATTGCGGTTTACAATTTATGACGTATTAAAAAAAAACTACTTACTAGATCTTTTCAAACCAATTTTCGGTGGAAGATTACATCATATATTATACTTTTTTTAGTTTTATCATTCGTTTTAAAATTTTGAGTTTCAGTTCTAAGTATGGAGAACAACAAAATTTATCGTTTTTTTTCTATATTTGTATTAAGAAAATTTTCAATATTTACACCAAAATTTTGTTATAATATAACTTTTTTGACATATGGGAGATCGCCATGAGATCGAGACAAGATTGAGACTGAATTTTCAACATATTTTTATTACGAGAGTTGGCCCTATGATATCGGGACCCCGTTTCGTCGGGTTCTTGGTGAGGTTTTCACATAGGGTTGGTCCATATTAATTCTACTGCTACTATCTCCTTGACCATGTACCTAGTGTAACTGGTATAATTTGCGCTTATATCACAATTGTGAATTCCTAGATTCATTTTTTTTTTATATTTAGGATACGTCAATTTGACTTCACCTCGCCTGATGGTAAGCTGAAGGTAAAGTCTAAGGAAAGAGGGTCACCATTACATACACGTACCATGTTAACAATGGTGGCACTCAGCTTGCCGGCCTCATCAGAAGAGGATTGTCGTCGCAGCACCGCGTGACACCCACCGGTCCCACTAGTGCTGCGACCACAATCCCCCTGCCCGGCTATGCACTTGTTGACCCCTGAACGCAATCAAACCGAAATTGGATTACTATGGAGGGGTTTTCGCAATCGTGCACGGTGGTACCCACCCGGCCGAATTTTGTGACAAATTTGTGTCATCAATTATCTACCACCAGTTCTCGCGAAATCTGTGTTAAAGGCAGGCAGTCTACCTCTTGGGGTATATACTTACAGTCGTGAGTGAGAGCTAGAATAAACAGTAAACAGGGTGTGTTGGTATGTTGCGTACCGTATGAGGTGTTCAGTCTGTGGGGGCGTGCCACTTGCGACACATATTATATGCTTGAGCAACGCAGCTTGCCGACGCATGCTAGTGCTGGGCTGTTATGGTATTTTATTTATCGATTTAACATGCAAGTTTCTGTGAAATAATTTTAGGAAAAAGGTAAGTTTGTTGTTTGAATTTGAAGCCCATAAAGGAAGTGTATTTCTACCCTGCTAAATATATTCATATATATGTACTAGCTATAGCTCACGGCTTCGCCGGCGTGACATACTGATCCCATTCCCGCAACTCGAAGGAGTGTAATTCTGGGAAAATAAATAATACTCTACGACATTCTATATAGCGCTATCGAGACCCAAAGAAAGCATAGCTTAACTAGCTTGTGTTATAGGTTCTAGAATGCGGATAAACATACTTACATTTTTACATTTTTATTGTAAAATAAATCCAGATCAATGCAAATAGACTTATTCATACATACAAATATTTGCACTGCGCGGGAATCGAACCCGCGACTTCCGACTTAGCAGTCGAATGCGTAGTGCATTCGGCTACGCCACGGAGGTCGACGGGATAAATAGTTTATGTGCTATCCCTGACTATAATCGATCGCTGTGCCAGAATTTCATCCGAATCGAATGTCATCAGGCATTTTTGCGTGAATGAGTATCCTTACAAACAATCTTCTCTGTGCCTCGAAGATCCCTTAAAAATTAGTCCCAGCCGTCCGGAATGTCAAAAATTTATTCAATCTTTTGGTCGTTTTAATCCCGTGTACAGGTGGTTTAACTTACAAAGTACTAATCATCAATAACTTATTCTGCATTATTGGGGTTCCGTTGCCAAATGGCAAAAAACGGAACCCTTATAGATTCGTCATGTCTGTCTGTCTGTCCGTCCGTATGTCACAGCCACTTTTTTCCGAAACTATAAGAACTACACTGTTGAAACTTGGTAAGTAGATGTATTCTGTGAACCGCATTAAGATTTTCACACGAAATTAGAAAAAAAACAATAAATTTTGGGGGTCCCCATACTTACAACTGAAACTCAATTTTTTTTTTCATGAAACCCATACGTGTGTGGGTGGTATCTATGGATAGGTCTTCAAAAATGAAATTGAAGTTTTTAAAATATTTTTTTCCTAAACTGAATATTCAGCGCGAGAGACACCTCCAAAGTGGTAAAATGTGTGTATGTAACTTCTAAAATAAGAGAATGATAAAACTAAAAAATATATAAGATGTACATTACCATGTAAACTTCCACCGAAATTTGGTTTGAACGAGATCTAGTAAGTAGTTTTTTTTTATACGTCATAAATCGTAAACCGCCATTTACCTTTCATTCAATGAACTCAAATATAAAAATTATAAAAAGAACATTATTATGTTACTTGCTGCTACGGAACCCTTAATGGGCGAGTCCGACTCGCACTTGGCCGCTTTTATTATATAGGCGCGTGTGGACAGTTAATATATATAACGATCCTGGCAATAATTGATAATATTTTATGATATTGATGTGCAATGATGATATTGTTATTTTTTATTACACCGTCATGAAAAATCGACACCATGAAGTTAGCTAGAAAATCGACACCCCGAAATTAGCTAGTTAACATTTTACTTTGAGTACGTTTGTAGAATTTGAGGTTAGTGGCGGTATGTATTATTTACTTACATCTTAAACTAAAATAAGTTTTTACATCATTATTTCTACAAACGTAGGATAACGTTCTGCAGTTTGTGCGTGAAAGAGCAACAAAGATACATACATACATACTCACAAACTTTTGCATTTATAATATTAGTAGGATATTATGGGAAAATCGAGATGGCCCAGGGGTCAGTCGGAGTGCGAGGGATATGCTCTATGGGCAACCTTACACCCTGGTCTGTATACCCGAGAGATATCTTTAATGCTAAAGAAGCATAACTTCTTATGTGCGTGAATAAGTACACATACTTCTTTTTAAATAATATATTTTGTACTAATAACTATCTTTAAATGCAACAATTTTATAGTAAGCGCGAACTGAGGTTTACAATCTTAAGAATTGAATTATTTAATGATATTACACAATTTAGTGCCGTAGGACATGTCACATTCGTGTTATAGTGATGTTCTCATAACTTATCGATATTTTTAACTCTTATAAAAAAACAATTACTGAATTATGAAATTATTAACAGATGCACAGTACGGGCAGTAAACAAGTTAAAAGAGAAGAATTATTAATTAACCGTGTCTAATAATTCTTGGTAAAAGTTATGCTTAGTTTAATATTTATAATTAGTTTTGGTCCTGATAGTATTATATATATCCTAGAGTATTCTTTCTTTCATTAACTATAATTGACTTTGAAATACAAACTTTTCTCTATTGTATTTTTTTTTAAATCACTTAGTTGGCAGACAAGCTCACGTTCCACCTGATGGGAAGCGATTACCGCGGCCTATGGACGTGTGCAACACCAGGGGCGTCACACTCGCGCTGCCGACCCTGCAAAAATTCTAATGCCCTTCTTGAAGAACCCCTTATTCTAGTCGCTTGGGGAAGCCACAGCTGGGAGATCATTCTACAGCTTGAGGGTGCGCGGAATAACTTTCATACCTAACTGTACGCACCGTTTCCAGTCGCAACGTGTGAGGATGAATTCCCTGTCTGTGGCAAGCGGTGCGATGGTAGAATGTGGCCATGGACATCATATCAAACAATTCTTCTGAACACACCACATTATAAAGGCGATAGAAAACGCACAGAGAGGCGATATCTCTCCTAAGGTTAAGAGCTTCTATACTGGCTGTAAGTATGGGATTGTCGACGATCTTCAGCGCCCGTCTTTGCACCGAGTCGAACGGGTCAAGTTGGTATGTAGGTGCTTCGGCAAAAAGGCGACAGCAGTACTCTATCTGGGGCCGGACTTGCGACTTATAGTGAAGAAGTCTTTGCTCCGCAGTGAAGTACTGCTTCGCCCTGTTGAGCACTCTAAGTTTCTTAGATGATAACTTGACCTTGTCTTCTTTTCTTCTTTTATTTGCTTTTAATATGCGTTGTTCATAGGATACAAATATCGATATTTTTTCTTAAGTACGTGTCCCATCACTGTTAACCTGATCGTGTGTACTGGGCGCGGTTGTTCGCCTTGTGCAGGCGCATATGTGCGACATATAGATGTATCGTTAGCAAAACAGTCGAGAATTACAAATGTCAACATGCATCATGTTAGTGTTATTTGGAAATGATCACTGCTTGTCATAGGTATGGTGAGCTTAACGACCTCCGTCCTCCATGAGCGCAGGCCTGGGGGTGGCAGGTGAGGCCGCCTGTCACCCCAGCAGAAGCAGGCCGGGACGGTGGGGCGACTAGCGCCCCTCCCCCAAACCGGGGCAAGACGGGGACACCGTGGTTCCCAAACCCGAGGGGGCCATCTCGAAGCCGGAGATGGCCCAGGGTCAGTCGGGGTGCGAGGGATATGCTCTATGGGCAACCTTACACCCCGGCGTCTGTAGACCCGAGACGGCGTGCGGTTTTAGTCAGTTCAAGCCCGACATAACCGCCCCCGCTGGCACGCGGGGGGGTATCCGAAGGGATTTCCGCACGATAAAAAAAAAAAAAAAAAAGGTATGGTGAGCTTCTTCAAGTTTATTTAATAAATATGAGGAAAAAAGTTTAAGATTTGTAACTATAACCATTACACCCTAGCAACGCACCGTAGTACCCCAGTCTATCAGTCGATGACCAGTGAGAAAATTAATATATTTTGTTAAAAATTGAAGGCCTGCGGCGTTTTTTTTATAGATTTGGGTTGAGTGTCATGGTCTGATTCAACAATATAATCCTTCGAACCATTTTCCAACTAAAGTAGGGACAAGATAAAAGGTCACTTTTGACAGATGTCAGTTTTATATTCATAGTGAGGTGACCTGCTTAAAAACATCGATTAAATGAATGAATCGAATGAATCGATACAGACTTGAAACATATGTGAATTTTAAAAATGATCATGTGAGTCCCTGTCCCATTATTATTTTTTCTTTCATAAATTAAAGGAGCAAAATAAGACAAGTACCTACGTAATTTAACAAAAAAATTGCTTTTATTCACTTGAACTATCGGAACTGCTATCTTCATCACTGCTGTCTGCACTCAGAGATATTATTAATTCATTTTCAATAATATTGTCTATTCTCACATCTCGTTCAAAATCTTGTAAAATTATTTTCTTTGTCTTCTCCACGACTTTTCGCCAGTCTTCTGTAGTGACTTCTGCACATGCAGTTTGTAGCAGAGTCATCATTTTAGCAGTACTGAAGGGTGGTTCAGTATTGTTCCGCGCTGCATGACCCTTTATTTGTGCCCAAATAAGCTCGATGGCGTTATACTGGCAATGGTAGGGAGGCAATCGAATAACTTCGTGTCCATGCTCTAGGGCTAGTTCATCGATTACATAGCGGAGCTTGGACGGCTTAGTTGCTTTTACCAGATTTAACAACTCAACTTTTAATAAAGTTGGACTTGCCTCCACACCATTTCTTACCAGCCACGAGACAATTTCTTGCTTTTTATTTGCTTGAGTTGGTGGTTTATCAACTTGTACAGAATGATACGGAGCATTGTCCATTATAATTTTCGATGGGTTTTCTAAGCTGACTAGCAGCTTCTCAAACCACTTTTTAAAAACATCAAAGTTCATTTCCTCATGGTAATCTGTTGTAGTTTTAGAGGCGAATGCGAGGAGGCAGTCTGGAATAAAACCTTGAGGAGCTGATCCCGCGTGACGTATAATAAGTCGGGCTCCTTTTCCCGATGGAACTTTTGAGGTGGAGGCCGCTGTATCATCGGTCCATGTCCGCGCAACCGTATGGTTCGCATTCAACCATGTTTCGTCAATAAACACGACATTGTCCCAATCCGTAATTTTATTTACCTGACGTAAGAATGTTATTCTCTTCAAAATAATGTCGTAGCGTTCTAGCAGGATTTTCCGCTTGTCGGATTTTTTAAATCTAAAGCCAATCGATTTTAAAACCTTTGATAGAGACGATTTGCCTCCAAAAAATAAGCCTGCGCCTTTTAACGAACTCAATAGCTTTTCCCGTGTAGGATATTCTTTTCTCGAGTAATATCCATAAATGTGGTTGCGAATTGCAGCAGCATCAAAATTATCAACGTCAACAATTTTCTTCTCCCTCTTTCGTTTTTTCGGTGTACGTAAAGTATTATCTTCTGAGCCTGATGGTCCGTATTTCTCTTTCAGAATTTGAGTTACTGTCTTCTTCCCTATTCCCAATGCTTCGGCAACGCGTTCTCTCGGTGGTTTCAATGGTAAAAGAGGCCCATCGTTAACTGATTCACGTCCAAAATAATTGTACAATTTCAGCACTAGTTCGCGAGATTGACTGTTTAGAGTTTTACCCCGTTTCGACATAGTAAGACTGTAATGTTTTTCTTGTTTAATAATCGTTAAGCAATCGGAGTCCAATTTATAGCCAGGTAAACGTAGTCAGTAAGATCAGTTCAATGAAAAAGCCGGATCAGAAGAAAATAACAGAGAGCACACCAAAAACGCACAGTCACTTCGCACAACAACAAAAGACTGCGTCATCATCATGTTATGGCGACATGACATGCGTCATCGACAGGCACTAGTGTTGCCAGCAACATCCACCTAAATTGCACCCAACATCAATGACCTTTCTATTTAGTTATTTTTTGTATTTTTATAGTTAGTTAAAAGAATAATAAATATGTATAATTAGGTTTTATTATAATCACAACGTGGTTATAAATTTATGGTGATTTTTCTTCACAAGTAATCATTGCATTCGATTCAACTTACAGTCCTATCAGCTTTCGATTTTTAGAGTAACATCCCTAGTGTTTAAAAAGAAAAAGGGTTGACTGACGCAACATTGTAACGACGTTCAGTTCTTTAGATCAGAAATTGTTTATTATGTTTAGAATGGTTTATTAGTGAAAGCAAATCGTAAAATTACTCGTATCGGTCATTATTACAATAAATATGTAAACGTAATTGAAAAAAGTTAAGCAATTGTGCAGTTCTTATTTTATGCCCGCCGTTACAAGGTTACGTTGTTGAATTTTGATGAAATGTCAAAAGTGACCTATTATCTTGTCCCTACTTTAGTTGGGGTCAGCTGGAAACTGAAAGAAGCCTTTGAAACGGCAAAACTTCGATAATTTCCGTGAAGCGTCTGATCTCCACAACCCACTGCCGATGTCGAAGTTCTGTTGTTAGACCAGAATGTCGGACTATTTAGGGCCCCAACTGCCTGTAACGAATACTCAACGGTTTTACGTGCTCACCGAAAAACGGAGGGGGTCTCACTTTGGTAAGAACGGTCACCCTTCCTTTTTTTCCTTTGCAAAATCCCCTCGGATAATCCCCGCCGGCCAGCGAAGGTGGTTATGTCAGATTCCAACCGACTAAAATCGTCTCGGGTTTTCAGATGCAAGGTGTAAGGGTCCATAAGGCATGGTGACCCAGGGCCATATCCGGTTTCGAGATGGCCCCTTCGGGTGGTCACTCACCCTAAGACCAACATGGAGAGTATTCCTTCTGTACTATTATAAAATTGTAAATTAGTTTTGTCTGTACTTTGCAGATGTTTAAAAAAGAATACTTGGGTTATGTTAAATGAAAGATTCAGAATTCAAAAATATTTTTTTTGCAATTCTTGTCTGTTTGTCTGTTTATCTGCTTGCCTGTTTGTTCGCGAAGGACGCAAAAACTACAGAAGCGATTTTGATACAGTTTTTCTATACGAAAGATCTTAGTCAGACTTAAAATCTGCCGTGTCTTTGATTGCAATTAGTTAAGTAGAACTCAAGTTTAGTTTTTTTAAGTAGAATTAGAAGTTTAGTTAAGTTAAGTAGGTGTTCTTTTCTTTTTTCTTTATATATGAGAATACCTCTTTCAGTGCCATTAAATATATTCTGTCAATTTTTCCAAAACGATATTATTTACTTTATTTATTAAATATATAGTGGACGGCCTCTGTGGCGTAGCGGTAGTACATTCGACTGCTACGACAGGGGCGCGGGTTCGGTTCCTGCTCAGTGCAAATATTTGTATGCATGAATATGTCTATTTGCATTGGTCTGGCTGTTTCTATGTATAATATGTATGTATTTACAAAAAAAAAAGTATATAAGTATATTTATCCGCATTCTGGAACCCATAACACAAGCATAGTTAAACTATGCTTACTTTCTAGGTCTAGAAAGCGCTATGTCGTAGAATATTTATTATTTATTAAGGTTCTTTCACAAGGAAAAAATTTAAACCTTTTGGCCAATAATGTTACATATGCGAACTGTACTGACACAGTAATAACTATATATCAAATTTAAGATAAGTCTGATCGGCAGCCGATTGTCAGATACACCCAGCTGTTTTGCAGACCGTACGCATATATTAACCTAATTGACACTTACATTTACATACGTATCGACCATAATTTTTACTATACGCGATAAAGTTATTGTAAAATTATCACACGAGTGAGGACAATTGCTAAGTGTGTTATGTTCGGAATAACTTAGTCGCAGTATATCGAGACCTACATAAACTTATCATTAACTCGCTTTTAATAGCTTTATGTTACTTGTAAGGCTGCGTTTCCACCAGAGATATGCGAGGGATGTGTTGCGAGGGATATGTTGCAAGGGACGTGTTGCGAGGGATGTGTTGCGAGGGATGTGTTGCGATCAGAGAGATCAGAGGCAAACTTTGGTGTTTTAATCGTTATTTATTAAAATAAAACTATTTTTAAAGGATTCTATTGCGATTGATTTTATGTCATCTGATTATTTATATTAGGTACACTGTTCTGCCAACTCACCGACGCGGGATAAAACCCGACCCAACCTGGCGAGGCCCCAGTGGCAGTCAAAGTTAACCTTGGGGTTATCCTTTCGAGGGCTTACCCGGGGTGCCCGGCAATGGACATTTGGGGAGGACACCGTGTGGTTCGATTCTGACACGCCCACCCCATCATTTCATCATTCAGTAAACCGCAATTTACCTCTCATTCAATCAACTTTTGTTACTTGCTGCTACGGAACCCTTCATAAGCTAGTCCGACTCGCACTTGGCTGCTTTTTATTGATAATGATACGGAACTCTTGGTCCGCGAGTTTGACTCGCTCTTTGCCGGTGTTTTAAAATTATTTTTAGACTAATCCTTACTAGCTGATTACAAGTAATAAATAAATACAAATAAGCAATCTAATTTTAGTATTTATATTATTAGTTAGGATTTATATAACACGCATATAACGGTCAGTGCAGTCAACAAGATTACTGAAAGCCAGCACACTCCAGGAAGAAACCTTACAACAATATCAGATTATTATGTACTGCGATTGTTTCTGCGTTTACGCATTGCAGCAATAAGGGATTAACATACATAATTATATTCACACTTGGTGTGGTGATTTGGGGGCTCCAAAAAGTTCTTCGGGCCCAACGCTAATCTTACCTGTAAGCCGGTACATCTATCGATAGACGGATGAGGCTCGGGTGCAGATTTCCCTTTAGGGGTTGAGAGATTATACGGCAGTCGTTCTCATAAAAGTCGTATAAGCCGGCCCAAAAGTAGGAGAAGGAGTAAGTGAACCACAGATGCAACTACGAACAACGCTCTTTTTTTACCGTGTGGAAACCCCTACGGGCTTGTACGGGCGTGTCGGAATCGGACCAACTAAAACCACACGGTGTCCTCCCCAAGTGTCCATTGCCGGGCACCCCGGGTAAGCCCTCGAAAGGATAACCACAGGGTTACAGGCCTCGCCTAGTGGGGTCGGGTTTTATCCCGCGTCGGTGAGTTGGCAGATATGTGTAGGACACACACGACACGCCTCGCTCCGCCACGGCCTGTGCTATGGTCTCCAGCGAGAGAACGTCCACGCCTAGGACCGCAACGACATCCCGGCGTTGACTCGCTCACGCAGGGCACTTCACCAACGTGTGGAGCGCCGTGTCTTCGCCAGGATCCTCGAAGTGCTGGCACTGCAGTGGTGTCTCCCGGTGGATGCTATGATGATTTTTTAGGCTTGTATGTCTTAAAAGTGTTAGTCAGAGGTGTTTAATGATATTTACTCACATCTCACAACCGTAACAAATTCATCATCATCATCATCACACCGTTAGTCCCGGTGATTAACTTATCTTGGCTTTTACGTGAGAAATTGCTGTCTGATCATCCAAGCTCTAAAGAAAAACCTATGCCAGAACCTCTTCCGTCAATCAGCAGGTGTACCGGCTATTTTTTTTTTTTTTATATTTAGGACACGTCAATTTGACTTCACCTCGCCTGATGGTAAGTTGAAGGTAAAGTCTCAGAAAAGAGGGTCACCATTACATACACGTACCATGTTAACAATGGTGGCACTCAGCTTGACGGCCTCATCAGGCGAGGTTGGAGGGTGAGATCTATAGATCATACTTTGACTTTGCTCAAGCCTAGCTAAGGTAAATCTTAGCTGAGTATTAGCTGAGCATATTCTTTATTTCGGATTTATAGACAATACATGTAGGATTATGAAAAGCATGTGCTAAAGCTTGCGAGGTCAAAATACAAACTTGGATTTCCTTTTCATGTATTATCTTTTTAATATTTCTTTAAATTAAACTAGACTTCTAGTCTTTGTACTAGTTTATAAAAAAGATTGTATGAATATATGTAAGTAAACGAAGCGTCGGTAGCTTAGTGGTTAAGGAGTCGACCCTACGATCGAGAGGTCCCGGGTACTGGAATGGGAATCCTGGCCATTACACTACCGACGTGAACCCACTCCTAACAAGCAATTTAGCTTAGCTGGGTGAGTTAGGGGGAATATTAGTAATTTTCGGTTACTAATATCCTTTTATATATATATAAAAAAAATAAAGAGTGAATCCGTGGGATAAAAGGAGAAAAGCAAATTTACGTGGTCATTTATATAAATTACACAATAGAAACCGATCGCAACACTTTGACAGATAATTGTTGATGGTTATAAATATAATTCTACCATTAATACATGACAATTTCAACAATAGAGGGTTACCAATTTCACCTACAGTTGTGTATGATATCAGGACAATGCTGATTGCTAAATGCACACTAGTTTATTGAGTAGGACACATCACGGCGACGACGGTCGGGCCGCGAGCGTGGTGGGCGCAGCCACACACACATATAGAATAGTAGGTATTTCTATATACAACATTCCTTCCTCATAGACTGATAACTTAAAAAAAAAATCTTATTTATTAGATTATATATTACTAATAAATACATACTAATAATTTAAAAAGTCCTTTAAAGATTTAGTTTGAAAAAGAGAGAACATCTAGAACGGGACTTGAACCCGCGACCAGTCCCTTACAGGGGGAATGCTCTGACCAGCTGAGCTATCTAGACACGTCCCAGATATTCGAAAATTCTCCGATATAGTATATACGTCTTAAGGCGACGCTGGAACCATCTACCGTAATTCTTGCGAACTACGGAAACAATGAATAACTTTACAGTCATTTATAAACATTGTTTTTTGATGATTTTTGATGAATCTTTAGAAAAAGTAAGTATAAAAATGCAGCATTAAAAATTTAATTGAAGTCCTTTAAAGTTAGTACGATAAAGTTAAGATTGGTTAATTATTGTGGTTACTTTTTGATAAGACGCCGATTTCGTGAACTTAGACTTTGCTAAGATTAAACTTAGAGATATTTAAAGATTGCACTATATTTACCGATTTAAGTCCGAGTAAACTAAAGATTTTTTCATTATTTTGGTTGGTTTTTATTCTGAGATTTTCATAAGTCGCAGATTTCATGGACTTAGACGCATAAGTTAGACTTAGACTAATCTTAGCAGAAGATAAACTTAGAGATATTTAAAGACTACACTATATTTGCCGATTTAAGTCAGAGTAAAGGCTCAGTAAAGTCAAATCTCCCAATCTTGTGACGATGTACCGAAGCGGCGATAGCCCAGTGGTGTACGTAACGGACTGCTGAGATGAGGTCTCGAGTTCGATGGGAGTCGCCCCGTGCTCACACCTATGACTTTTCGTAGTTATGTGTGCATTAATAAATGTTAATTATCGCTCACTTAATAATGTGCCCGATAGATGGCAATAGGCTCGCTTCATATTACATTGGGACCTTAACACAACTGGTGAATGTGGGTGTGTAATACGCCTCTGCAGATACAGGGGGTTAAGTTGTATGTAATGATCAACTATCCATTATTAATGATTACAATCAACGTATGAATACCGAATTGAAATTAAATACATAATCAATATTATGTAACTAAATTCTTTTCCGTTTCCCACAGTTGAGTTAAAATTTACATTAATTTAATATTGTTTGACATTGATCTTTGGCGAGTGCCGTCCACGCCCAGAAATAGATTTATTCATTTATTAAAACCATATGGGTATTGATTATAACTGGAATGGATATACTAGATGTGCCCACCAGGCGAGGCCGCGGTGGCGGCCAAAGTCCGCCGGCAACCCTGGGGTTAGCCTTTCGAGGGCTTACCCGGGGTGCCCGGCAACGGACACTTGGGGAGGACACCGTGCGGTTTTAGTCGAGACACGACATAACCACCCCCGCTGGCCAGCGGGGGGGTATCCGAAGGGAAAAAAAAAAGCCGCGTGGACTTGGGGGTTGGGTTTTTTTTTTCTAAAATAAAAGTAGCCTAACTTACTCCTTATTAGCTGAGCTAACTAAAGTAAAAATCGCGTTGAAATTGACTCAGTCAATTCGGAGATTACACGGAACAAACAGATAGCCAAAAATTTTAAAATTTGTAGTTAGGTCATCATTATCGTACTGTTATTTCGCGATTACAAACATACATTTCAATTTTATTTCTTTGTATTGATGTGTGTACTTCAGAATAGGTTATGTTGCCCACGAATTTGGTTGCGAAACTAATGGCCGTTCGCTGTAGATTGGAAAAATATATATCAATCATCTTCAAACAGATAATTAATCTATTAAATCAATGCTTGTTTGTGCGTAATTTATTCGCTACCATACCGTTAATCCGATTGCAATAAAACTGTCAACTTATAGCTTGCACTGGCGTCAGTCTTTTCTGTCGGCTTTGGGGCTGCAGTCGGCAGTCACTTCCATAAAAGCCAAAATGAAGAAAGTCATAGAAGGGTAAGGTACGAGAGCGGACCGAGGGGGCCATCTCGAATCCGGAGATGGCCCAGGGTCAGTCGGGGTGCGAGGGATATGCTCTATGGGCAACCTTACACCCGGTGTCTGTAGACACGAGACGGCGTGCGGTTTTAGTCGGTTCAAGCCCGACATAACCACCCCCGCTGGCTGGCTGGGGGTATCCGAAGGGATTTCCGCACAAAAAAAAAAAAAAAAAGGTACGAGAGCGGACGGCTCTAAAGTGTACGCTTTGGTTGTAACTGGGACTACCGTGTGATGCTGATTTTTGGGGAGGTATGTCAGATCTCGCGTTTATGCTGATAAACCACCATAAATTTAAGCACGTGCATGTATGAAAACAATTATGAAAGTGGAAGAAGCGAAAGGCGTATGCCAGGATCGTAGCAGGAAAGATGTTGTCTCTGCCTACCCCTATGAGAAAAAAGCGTGACTATATGTATGTATGTATGTATGTAGAAGGCAACATTACACGTGTTATCGGTGATATAACAGCCGATATACTCGAAAAAGAGTTACTTTTTCTATATTGAATTGGAAATTTGGACTTCACGTATGGATCACCTAATACGAAGTTGTGGGCCAATATTTACATGAAATCATCTTTAAAACATTAATGGCAAGGATCGATTTTGAACCGTCAATATTTTCTTTTTACATTCTTTACGATTTTCCTGTTTTTTTTTGAAAATTAAAAAACAAACGCTTAAAAAATCACCCGTTATATTTTAAGTGTAAAGTACTGTAAATTTTATTGAAATAATGTTGAGCAATTCTCAAGAATTTATGCAAAAATATCTGTTGCCCGCGGCTCCACCCGCGTGGAATTTCGATCTTGTTCCCGCTTGCCATGGGAACCTATTCAAGGGATAAGTAGCCTGTGTCCTATTCCAGACTATAATCTATCCCTGTACCAAATTTCAGCCAGATTCGTTCAGCTGTTCTGGCGTGATTGAGTAATAAACATCCATCTATATCCATCCATCCATCCATCCAAACTTTCACACATTATTTTTTTACTTGCGGCAATCCCTTCGGATACCCCCCGCCGGCCAGCGGGGGTGGTTATGTCGTGTATCGACTAAAACTGCACGGTGTCCTCCCCAAGTGTCCGTTGCCGGGCACCCCGGGTAAGCCCTCGAAAGGATAACCCCAGGGTTGCCTATAGATTTTAAGCTCTGGCCAGTCATTCCATCACCTTCTGTGAGATTTGAGAGAAATCCTACAAACAGTTATTTTTGGAGCATTAATTGTAGTTTTAATGATATTCTGAAGTCGATAAATTATCACAATATTTAAATGAACTATCAAATATTATATTCTCATGCAAATCATTTGTGAATTAGTCATGTCACCGACTGATGTCACTTACGGTCGTGGGGATTACAATAAAACACAAATAAATAAATAAATAAATAAATATGCTACGACACTCTACACAGCGCTCTCTAGACCCAAAGTAAGCATAGTTTAACGAGCTTGTGTTATGGCTTCCAGAATGCGGATAAACATACTTATATACTTTTTTTTTGTAAATATATACATATTATACATTAGTTTACCATCAGGCGGGGAGCAGTCAAAGGACGGACTCATCATCATCATCACAGCGTCTTCCCGGTGGCATCTGAGGCTCTGCTTAATCTGCTCCACCTTTTGGTATATTGTACCCTTGTACTACTTTTATGTTAGCGTTTGTTGCCTGATCCCCCGATCCCGAGAGAAAAACCTGCGCCAGAGCTTCGTCCGTAAATCAGCAGGTGTACCGGCTTGCAGGTGAGTTTGGCTTGCAGGTGAGTTTGGTTTGCAGGTGAGTTTGGTTTGCAGGTGAGTTTGGCTTGTAGGTGAGTTTGGCTTGCAGGTGAGTTTGGCTTGGCCCCAAAGTTCTTTGTGTTACACCTACACACATACACATATAGTCAAATGATGAATTAAACATATAAAAAAAAAACACTTTTAAAGGCAACTTTAAAAGCCCTACCGAGGCAATAGTTTTATTTATGTGCGTACGGGTGTGTCTTTTATTACGTGCAGTAGGGTCAGTGAGCAGTGTCAAAGCAAACATTGGCTGCAACACGTCAGTATGGTAATGCAAATTTACAAAGCTTTTATAAACATATGAATTGAAACGGTAGGGCTGTCACACTTGTTACGGACTTACGAAGTTAACACTACAAAATTATGCAAACATCAATATTTGCCTTTTGTCACTAATGTGTATAGTTTTGTCTGTAGGCGATTGTATGTAATGTTTATTTTTGTTAGCAGCGAAAGTAATGTGTATATTTTGACAATAACGTTTGATACTTTGAAAACAGTGAATAAAAAGGCCTTTTATTCACTGTTTTGTTTTTATTCACTATTTTGGTGTTTGAATTTGGAACACAAAAATATATCCGGTCTCTATTCCAATGCTTACACAAACTCCTTGCGCTAAGACTCGAAATTCAAAACTCTTTGGTGCAAATAAATTCTCGAGATTTGATTGGTCGATATTGGCGACAAGGAGTTTGGCATTAGATTAAAAACTGTTTTGTGTTCTTTGCTGCCTTTATAGAAAAAAATATAGTGATTTTGCGCCATTTCAAATACTTACTGTGAAATGTACGGACACAAAGTTTAGTGTTACTTTATAATAAAACGATTGAATTATAATAAATCGATTATGCATTCAAGTGACGAAGAAGATATTGTGTTAACACCTGAATTTATGATAGAGAGGGCAGCCGATATTGTGGAAAACTTGCTACCCAAGAAATCACGGCTGGTTTACATCAAAACCTACGATGAGTTTTGTAAATGGAAAAATGAAAATCAAGCTTCGGGCACATTTTCTGAGTCTGTTTTCTTAACTTATTTTAATGAACCGTCGAAGAAAAGGAAGTCATCGACATTATGGAGTATATATTCTATGTTGCGGTGTACTGTAAAAACAAGGCATGACATTGATATTGTTACGTGCGCGGGGTACAAATTAAATGCCGTTTATACAACGAAGAAGTTTATTCGCTCACCACAAACTAGACAACTAAATAACTAGCACACACAGTACTCTTCAACAGTTCCAGTCGCTGAGCAGTTCACAGTAGTCCACAGTAGTTCCTTAAGTCGCAGGTATAACTCTCTTGATTCACTTCGGTAAGATGTGTTCGCTTTCACTTTCGAAAATAAACTGATTCGTGTCGATAGCCGGACGTCCTTATATAGCTCTTAATAAGCGGGGTAGAATATTCCGGAATCATCTAGAGATAAGGCACTAGAGCGTTCGAGAATAGTAGGTATTTACTGGGGCGTTCGAGAAAACAAGTACCTACACAGTCGTGCCGACGATAGAGGTGAATGCCCTTGTTATCGCGATTTGTAGGTAAAGTTGGTATAGGTAGACAAAGGGCGTGTGATTTTGTATTGACTTTTCTGGATTTTTCTAAACGGATCGATAGAGTACTTCGACATTAACAATGCGTTTTAATTTCTAGAACATTCGATCAGTAGTTTCCGAGATATCGACGATCGTTGTAACAATATAAAAACATATTCTAACTTGCAAGCCTACCTTAAAAGGCTATCAGAAGGCTATAAACCGAAAACATCCCTGGTTTTTACCGCTCCAAATGTTGAACGCTTTTTGAATGAAGCGCCAGACTCGCAATTTTTGGCAGTTTTTACTGCCAAAAATTGCGAGTCTGGTCTGGTCAAGATTTGTTGAAGATTACTTACTTTTGTAAGTAATCTTCAACAAATCTTGCTTAATACAAGTAGGTATTTTAGAACTATTTAATTGTAAACCTATCAACATCAATTTTGTAACAGTTTTTCTATTTTTGTTGGCAGGTTGCGTTAATTCTCGGCATTAGTGGAGCCTGTCGTTCAAATGAGCTTGTTAAACTGACAGTAGATGACGTGCAAACGATCTCTGACACTGCTTTACTGATTAATTTAAAGGATACAAAAACGAAAATCGACCGAACCTTCGTAGTCAGAGATGATTCCATGAAAATCGTAGAAAAGTATCAAAGTTTTCGTCCTCCGAATACAAACAATAATAGATTCTTTTTGTTCTATTCTAAAAATAAATGTACAAAAAATTCAATTGGAATAAATAAAATTGGTTCCATGCCAAAAGACATTGCAACATTTTTAAAGCTACCAAATCCCGAGATGTATACAGGGCATTCTTTCCGAAGAACCTCTGCCACGTTATTAGCAAACACTGGTGCAAATATGACGGAATTAAAGCGACATGGTGGATGGAAGTCCACTACCGTGGCTGAAGGTTATATCGAAGATTGTATCGAAAATAAATCGAAACGCAGCCTTCAGATAGCAAGCAGCATAAACCTAAAGAAAGCTGAAGACCCATGGACTCAAAACTTCAACGTCCAAAGATGCCCCAGAGTTTCCTCCAGCAGAAAGTTCTGACCATCGACAAGAAATAAATATTGTTTCACAAGTTGACCACTCTAATGATAATAATAAGAAAATTACGCTTAATTTCAGTCATTGCTCTAATTTTAATGTCCATTTCAATTAATGTAACAATTCTTATTTCTTGATTAAATTTCTATTTTCGCTTAAATTATGTCTTTTCTCGTAGTCATGGTATAAAGTATAGTATGCAACTCCTGAATAAAGGACGAATTTATATCGAGGGCCATGAATCACTCGCGTCGTTCAGGATTCTAACAGTTGAATCACTCGCTGCGCTCGTGATTCAATCATTAGAATCCTTCACTTGCTCGTGACTCATCTACGGCCCTCGCTTTAAATCCGTCCTTTATTCACTAGTTGCATAATATACTATTATTGCATTGTCTGCGCATATTTTTTATTGTTTAGGTATTATTACCCTTGTCATCGTTGCCTATTAGATGCTCCTAAACATACATCGGGTTAGCTCTGGTGTAGTGTATGTGTACTGTCGTCTCATCTGCACACCGTACGTTCCCGTGGTGACAGATGGCATTCGGTGTGAAGCGATCGGGCGAGAAGGATGCGCGCGTGAAATGCAATATTACATTGCATCCATCTTGAGAGATAATTAAAACACTACACCTGGTATAGGGTAGACAAAATTATTAAACTTCAAATTCCGAAAAATAAAAAAGAATATTTGGAAAAAACTTGTCCAATCTTCCATCAAGTGCCAACCCTGCACACATGTACAGGACAGCGACAACGTACCGTATCGCGGTCAAGGCCGCCAACTGATTTTTATACAGACGTCAAGTGTGTGCTGTTCCTTAATCAATACGACTTTTTTTGGGTGCCTAAGGTTACCAGCAGCCTCATTTTGGCGGTAAGATCGGAAAGACATGAATCTAGCCGACCAATAATGCCTAAGGGTATCAGCAGACCCAGCATGGCGGGGAAGACACGAGATACATGAATCTCTTTGACCAATGAAATTGCAGAAAAAAAAATTGTCACGTGATAGAAATTATATACTAACTTGCGAATGATTTGCTTTGTATTTTTGTGACCAAACCGATCCTACATCGTCTCATACATACAAATACTCACGCTTATAAATCTGAGGCTATACAGGACTCTACCAGTGCGTATAGGGCTCTACCAACATGTTTGGCCAAAGCTAACCTTACCGACTTGCTTTCCACTCAGGCGGAGCCGCGGGCATGTTTATTACTCAATCATGCTCTAACGGCTGAACGGATCTGGCTGAAATTCGGTACAGGGGGGTGAATTATAGTCTGGAATAATACATTGGCTACATTTTATTCCATGGGTTGTGGAAACGGGATCAGAATTCCACGCTGGTGAAGCCGCGGGCAACGGCTAGTCATGTAAATGCAAAAGTTGGATAGATGGATGTTTGTCACTCTTTCACGCAAAAACAGTTCAACGAATCTGGCTAAAATTTAGTAGAGGGATAGATTATTGCCTGTAATAACACGTTTTTTTATCCCTGGAATAAGTTCCTATGGGAAGCAGAAACGGGCTTAGAATTCCACAATGGTGGAGCCGCGGGCAGCAGCTGGTACAGCCCCATCCCCGCAAAAGTCACCAACTATTTGCTTGAGACCGATATCATTCCCGGGAACTGGGAATTAATCAATGGGCTGTACATTTTTCAATGAGCTGTACATTTTTCAATGGGCTGTACATTTTTCAATGGGCTGTACATTTTTTTTGTCTTCTTGTAAGACTCCCACGGCAAGAGATAGGGAGGCCCTTGTATTCTACTTCACCATGGTCTATAACACAGCGTATGTCCGTCCCGATTGCCTTCAAACCTTGGACTTTGGAGTCCGGGGTCCGCCCTTCTGCTCATTCTCTTGATTTGGCCTACATTGATAATTTAAAAATATGATAGAAACCGAAATTACTAGTACGTATTCCCGTTAAACCTTCGTCAGTAGTGAAGTAGCCCAGATTCGAACCTTTGTCTCGTATCGTAAGGCTGTCTCTTTAGCCACTAAGTTACCAACTTTTTAACCGTCATCGTAGTAACCTTTCAACCCCGAAGATCTTGAGGCTTCACCGGGAACCATAAATAAATCAAAAGTGATCATTAAACACAATCAGCTTTATCACATACTTGAATATTATGTTTACCGGCAGTAATATTAACGAGTTGTTTGAGTAATGTCTGATACAATTAAAATGGATTCAACTTATGTTTATTTGTCAGAACAGACATTAAAATTTATTACATTTATATATTATAACGCGGATGTCGTGAGTTTCCCAAGTTTTTATTAGCATTTTAAATTATGTTTTGATGATGGCATGGCGTGGCGTGTAATCAGTGTGTTTGCTATGTGTGAAGATTCCTGATACAGATACAGATATTTGAACTGAATAATGGCTATGTCTGTAAGTCTGTAAGTCTAATATCAAGTAATAAATAAATAATAATAAATATTCTACGACATTCTACACGGCGCTATCTAGACCCAAAGTAAGCATACTTTAAATACTTGTGTTATGGGGTCCAGAATGCGGATATACATACTTAGATACATTTTTTATTGTAAATACATACATATTACATATATAAACAGTCAGACCAATGCAACCATTCATAGTCATGCACGAAAATATTTACACTGAGCGGGAATCGAACCCGCGACCTCAGACTTAGCAGTCGAACGCTCTACCGCTACGCCACTGAGGTCTAGGCGACTAGGCGATAACTGTAAGAAGAGATGATTTAAATATTAATGATGATTTAAAAATAAAATATAATAAAATAAAATAAAAAACGCCTCTGTGGCTTAGCGGTAGTGCATTCGCCTGCTACGATAGGGGGCGCGGGTTCGATTCCCGCTCAGTGCAAATATTTCTATGCATGAATACGTCTATTTGCATTGGTCTGGTTTATATGTATAATGTGTATATGTTTACAAAAAAAATAGTAAATAAGTCTGTCTATCCGCATTCTGGAATCCATAACACAAGCTAGATAAACTATGCTTACTTTGGGTCTAGAGAGCGCTGTGTAGAATGTCGTAGAAAATTTTATTTATTTAATCGGGTCTATGAGGCCAGACTGAAATCTTCGCGGTTAAACCAGTACCGATTAATGGCTTTCACGGCGTTGGGAGATCGGACGGTAGTAGAAATTTGGTGGTAGAAATTTGTCACAATATTCGGCCGAAAATGATGAGTAGTTAGCTAGGGATGCGATGCAGTTAACCGATCGCAAGAAAATTGAGCTGAGCGAGCATTTATTTTTTTATTTCAAAATCTGAAAAATTCAATTTTTGCGCGCGCGAACTTTTTCCATTACTTTCAATGGCAAATTTGTTTTTCGGTGATAATTCCTCAATGGTATGTCTGATTTTTGATTTTATGGTCCCAAAACATGCCCCTATATTGTGGTTATGACCATGCCAAATTTGGTTGAAATCAGATTTGTGGTTGCAAAGGAATATCCGAGTTTGTAAGCGGCTATCCCGCGTATAAGAGCTTTTAGCAATAATGCTGGTAGTAAGCTTTAAATATTTTTTAGCTTATATTAGGCTTACAAAACAAGTTGAATTCCTGAGACGAGCTCAGCCGAATACAAGGGATTTTCGATATTGCGTTTTTGTTTTTTTTTTGCGATTTTTTCTTTATCTTGCAATGGTTCACCCCAGCACGAATCTATTACCGAAAACAGCAACTAGATAACTCATCTCCTTCATACCCAAAACTTTGACAGAAAATTGGCAACGACGACGACGTCGACGACAACTCGATAGCAATAGGGCTTTTCTAAAGAAAATCCATAAAAAATTTAACACGTGGTCAACACATAACCGCGGTAGCCTAGTGGTATGGGTAAAGGAGTAAACGCGGTAGCCTAGTGGTATTGGTAAAGGTCTGCTGAGACGAGGTCTCGGGATCGATCCCAGGTATTACCATGACACACACAAATGACTTTTCGATGCTTTTCGAAGTTATGTGTGTATTTATCGCAGGTTTATAAGTGCCCGGTTAATGGCAATGGGCTCGCCACCTATTACATTGGGACCTAAAACATAAACTGGCGAAACGTGGGTGCTAGCACCTCTGCCTACCCCTTCGGGGATATAGGCGTGAGTTTATGAGTTTATTTATTATCAACACGTGTTAATAATGTTAATAATTACAGCTAATTGGGTGTGTGGGCCCTAACCAACCGTAACCACCTTCCTGGTCCATTAGGCCTAGTCAGTAATAATAGATGAACGAGACACCAGCGCAGGTAATACTTTCGAGTTTGCGGGAACAGACGCAAGTCGGAAACTTTTTAGGGTTCCGTAGCCAAATGGCTAAAAACGGAACCCTTAGAGATTCGTCATGTCTGTCTGTCTGTCCGTCCGTATATCACAGCCACTTTTTCCCGAAACTATAAGAACTATGCTGTTGAAACTTGGTAAGTAGATGTATTCTGTGAACCGCATTAAGATTTTCACACAAAAATAGAAAAAAGAACATTAAATTTTGGGGGTTCCCCATACTTAGTACTGAAACTCAATATTTTTTTTAATCGAACCCATACATGTGTGGTTGGTCTGGTATGGATAGGTTTTCAAAAATGATATTGAAGAACTTTTTTCTAAACTGAATAGTTTACTCGAGAGACACTTCCAAAGTGGTAAAATGTGCCCCCCCCCTCCCCTGTAACAGACAATAAGAGAATGATAAAACTAAAAAAAATATATGATGTACATTACCATGTAAACTTCCACCGTAAATTGGTTTGAACGAGATCTAGTAAGTAGTTTTTTTTAATACGTCATAAATCATAAATCGCAATTTATCTTTCATTCAATCAACGCACATGTAAAAATTTTACTTGCTGCTACGAAACCTTACATGGGCGAGTCCGACTCGCACTTGGCCGGTTTTATTTACTACTAGCGGCCCGGTACGTGCTTCGCTACGTCAAAATGATCCGCCATGTATTGAATTCAAGGGCTTACCCGGGGTGCCCGGCAACGGACACTTGGGGAGGATCAATCCCTTCGGATACCCCCCACCGGCCAGCGGGGGTGGTTTTGTCGTGTATCGACTAAAACCGTACGGTGTGCGCACGAAAAAAAAAATCAGAGATTTTCTTAATATTTTTTTCCATAAGAACCTTGTACAGAGTATTAGAAAACTACAAAAAAAAATCAGCCAAATCGGTCAAGCCGTTTTCATGCTATGTCGTGACAACGGAAAACGGGTTTCATTTTTATATATATAGATTTACAGCAAAACTAAAACCGAAACCGAAACGAACAGAAAAAAAATGGTTAAAAGAAACTAAAAACATGCTTTAAAACTAAACTAAATGGTATTTTTTTTAATCATAGGCTCACGTTTGACCTCTATCTCACCTGGTCGTAAGTGACGATGTGGTCTACGATGGATCACGTTTGCCTAGAAGGAACCTATTCACTCGAGACTTGAAGATTCCGAGGTTATAACTTTCCTGAAACACAGAGCAGGAACTCAGGCAGGGAATTCCACTCCTTAGCTGTACGCATAATTTTTGTAATTCACTCTATTTTTAATCTCAAACTCATTAAAACAATTATTTTTTACTTTTTAGTTTGGTCTTTTATTAAAGCTTGTTTTTAGTTTCTTTTTTAACTATTATTTTTATATAAGTAACAATAACATATCTTACTTAACTAATTAGTCTCAAAATAACCTTAATTGAGGTCTGTTTTTTCGTAATTTGTCCTTTTTATAAAGTTTTTCTTGCAAGTTTCTAAGAATTAGATATAATGGCATCTTTGGCATATGTATATGCCTATTAATTCAGCACACGGATATTAAAATAATATATATATAATAAATTAGTGTAAGTAAGTCGGTGGCTGGGGTGTTGGGTGTGCAGGGCGGATGGAAGGTGCCATATTCTTGAACGTACCGAACTACTCATATGACTGATTATCGAGACTCTGCTGACTGTACCTACTAGTCCAGATCAATGACGTCTACGTATACTACTGGATCAGACCAGTCTAATCAACTAATAAACAGGTGGATTGGAATTATTAAACCAAAACACTAAATCAATGTGAATTACTTTAGACTGTTCTTATAGTTACAGATAATTGAGAGAAACTGTCATGTAACAGAACTAACACATATGCCAAGAAGGTACAGAAGGTCAACTTTATACTAAGGCGAACCGCACACACTCAATAATATTGATAATAGAAGCAATCAAATGTAGGTACACACTATCAAAAATATTTTAAGTCTATATAATATATAACTCAATAATAGGCTGTACACACACAATCTTATCGGCAGTAAATATTTATTGCGGGTGTGCGGTGTGCCTAAGAGCGAAAATGAACACTTATTCACACGGAGGCGTGCTGGATGTATGGGGCCCCATCAAGACCTTCAACTTTGAGGTGAAAGCATCGGATGCATCCGGGAACCACACTAAGGCCCGTATTCTAGAACCGAATGACTGAGTATCGTTCTAGAATACGGGCCTAAGATGATGATTGATTTAAAAGAGTAACTGTGATTTTTTATTGCCTAATTCTTTTTTCACATGCTTTATCTATAGCCTTGCGAAGAAGCATTCGTTGAAGTTCATTAACGTTTGTGACCTTAATGGAAAAATGTATTCGAATTCCGCGTTAGTAGATTTGTGTCTACCTATGCCGGCATGCGTTCTCGCTCTATATTTGAAAGTCGATCTTCTGTACATATAATTATATTGTGACCAGGATAATAGTTTTAATACGACAAACAATACTGAAATCTACCGTTGTATTTATACACGTTTAGTGGCAGACATTAAACTTTCTAAGGGCCACAGCACACGATGTGATTTAATGGAAGTGTAGCCATTTTGTAAATAATTTGTTAAATAAATTTGATTACCATATTTACTAACAGTGCAGAAGAGTCGCCTTCTGTGGCGCGGCCACGTTATGCGGAGACCGCCTGACTACGTTAGTAAAAAAATGTCTGACACACACAAGCGCTGGCTTGACATCATAGACGATTGCATTACCATAGATGCCTCTTTTGCATCTATGGTTATGAAGTAACGAAGTAAAATTTGTAAGGTGGACTCCGAACTCCGAGGTAAGAGGTTTGGTTGCGACCGGGACTAACGCGATTGACTAACATTCATCAACGCACAGCTGAAACCGCTCGAACTACAAACTAGAAATTTCAGCAGTTGATGCGTTTTATTTTGTGAGCAACCACTAAGGAAGGATTATTAGAAATTCCACGATAATGGGGTCAGAACCCGCTAGTTTAGAAGTTAAATCGAAATCGTTCTGCTACGATTCATCAATTGTATCATTTTTCGCACAGCATATCTATATTCTCTCTGCATAGTGAGCATTTCTACATCATACTTAGTAAGTAGGTAATATAATTCTTTTCCACTTACACGCAGATATCCAATGCTACAACTTCTGTGTCTAGTTTTAGAGAAGCGACAAATCAAATGCTAAAAGTAGACCGTGTACTCGGGCCTTTATCTAAGAGACTTTCACTAAATTTATGCGTTCGTGGTCATGTTATGGTCAGCGTCTCATTAAGTGTGATTGTGGTGGTGAGTCATCCGGGTTATTTAATGGCCGACATCCGTAAATTTTGATAGCGTAGTTTAGAAACCGAGGCTAGTCCGTTGATGGGTGATCAATTACAAGAATTCTAAGGTATTCTACACAGCGCAATCTCGACCCAAAATAAGCATAGGTTCACGAGCTTGTAATATAGGTTCTACAATGCGGATAAAACATACTTAAATACATATTTTTGTAAAAACATACATAGAAACACCCAGACCAATGTTTGTACGAATGTATGAATATGTATATTTATACATATTCATACATTCGTACAAATATTTGCACTGACTGGAATCGAACCCGGGACCTCTAACTTAGCAGTTTGACTGACATCGATGGCCAAGTGAGTGGTATACTTGAAGATTTAGTGACCAAGACAGAAATCCCCATTGACACGTAGAAAGGACGGCGAAGTGAGATTAACAAAACAGATTTGTGAAAGGAAAACCTGGTTAGCGTCGACCTAGGCGTATAGATTAGATCAAAATGAGGATTTTCTAAGTAAAGACTAATAAACCTACCATGAAAGGTACATCCATAATTGTGGACTGACATTTCGGGCCATCGGTACCATGAAACGCACTTATGCCGCAATCGGGCCCGAATATGACACATGACAGTTCATTCCGCCTAAACCCGACCATAGAACGACTAAAACAGCAAAATTCGAATTTGACAGCCCGCCAAAAAAAATTAGAACACGATACTATACGACTTACCTATTTCACAAGGTCGCAAGGTTATCATAATTCAATACAAAGGAATGTATTTTGAATAAGTTGGTTTTTAACAGTTCATTTTTCAAAAGAAATATATTGTAAACGAAAACCTCTTTGATATGTTTGATTCAGTCCCGAACATACTTTATGGTCCCGACCAAAAGAACGAAATCTGAACTAACTTCTGTATTTAATCTCTTCATCATCCACGCGCCAATACTTGCACTTTGGAGCCCGAGGTCCACATTCCTTCCACTTCCCCTTCCGTAATTTGGCTGGGTTGCGTTTTACCGAAGCGACTGTCGTCTGATTCCTAGGTCTAGAGGAAATCTGCGTTAGAGCCTCTTGTCACCCTATAGTTGTACCGATTTACAAGTGAGTTAATGGGGTGTAGGAAGACCCTGTAAGTTATAATTAAGCGTAGCGGGCCGAAGGCGAGCGAAGCGTCTTTGGTTTCAAAGTTGCATTTAAAACAAATGATACTCCTCCGAGACCGTTTGACCGATCTCGACCAAATATGCCACGGTGATCAAGTAGACATTACTGAGTGTCGTAAGGGGTCGAATGTCCAGATCGGTCTTACCATCGAGGAATAATCACCGAAAAACCAAATCAATGGAAAAAGCCGACCGGTCACGTTGACCTATTGTTGGATAGGCAAATCTCGCTACGCTTAAGTTTGGGTTGATTGCCAAGCTGGCAACCGTCCTATTCTAGATACATTTTATTTGTTTGTAACTAAAATACTTGTAATTTCATTGATTTAATAATTTTTTAGTTTGACTATTTCATTTATTTATCATATCTCATACAGACATATATCTATGCTCTTACAGATAAATCGAATATAATAATCTAATCATTATTATTTATTAGGTACTAATGTTCACGCCTGTCACCCCAGCAGAAGCAGGCCGGGACGGTGGGGCGACTAGCGCCCCTCCCCCAAACCGGGGCAAGACGGGGACACCGTGGTTCCCAAACCCGAGGGGGCCATCTCGAAACCGGAGATGGCCCAGGGTCAGTCGGGGTGCGAGGGATATGCTCTATGGGCAACCTTACACCCCGGCGTCTGAAGGCCCGAGACGGCGTGCGGTTTTAGTCGGTTCAAGCCCGACATAACCGCCCCCGCTGTCCGGCGGGGGCGGTTATGTCGGGGTATCCGAAGAGATTTCCGCACGAAAAAAAAAGATACTAATGTTCAAGTTTTAAACAGTGAAGTGTCACCCGTCATTCCACCAATGTACTATAAAAATATTTTTTTTCAGATATCTATACTTATTATATTTTAAAGCTGAAGTATTCGTTTGTTTGTTTGGTTGAACTCGTTAATATCAGGAACTACTGGTTCAAATTGTTTTTTTTTTGTTTCAGGTAGCCTATTAATCGAGGAAGCCTATAGGCTATGTATCATCACGCTACTATCCAGAGGAGCGGAGCAGTAATCATACATTTCAACAAATCGGGCAAATTTCCATACATTATTATAAAGTTTATAAATTACAGGCATGTAGGTATGGGTTCAATAAGTGCCATGGGGAATCGAAATATGCCACGGGTGAAGCCGCGGGGGACAGCTAGTATTTATTTAAAATATTTAGGTGTCGTACGTGAGGTACAACCTTTGATAAATTTGTTCGCGGTACTGAAACCTCGAATGTCTTGCGCCATCGCCTGACGATCGGTACAAGCAGTCTAAGGGCTTTCAATATCCGAGAATTGTTTAATTTACCGCGAAAAACTAAAAATAAGTACTTAGTCAGAGCCAAGTTCAGTCTTACCTGGCTCTTTAGTCAACTGGGTCCATCGAACTAGGTCCGCGGATCCAGTTGACAAATTTCTTATATTTCTATGGTAAAGTGGGTGCACTTTTAAAAATAATAATAATAATACACTGGCAACACTAGTATCAACCAGTCAGCTATTTTTGTGCTTTAAATCAAATTAAATTTAGATAAAATCTGTTAAATATATAATCAACTACAATAGTGCAATAAACCATCAAGGGAAATAAGTATTATAAAATTGATCCATACAATAAATATGTAAGCAAGAATATTATATCTCACAACAATTATTGACATGACAGTTTCTGTCTGTCAAAAACAAATTCTGAAAATGCACAAAAATAAGTATCGATTATGATAACAAGAGCCAAGGCACGAGCAGCAGCACGCCCAACAACCCCGGACTCGTCGCTCAGCTCCGTCCCGCAGCCACCAGCCAGTTCTCTGGGTGTGACAGCGACGTCGAGCTCAAGTTCCAGCGACGAGTTTTTCTCCCCGCCGACGTCGCCAACACCTGTGCGTTGGCAGGGGAGAGGCCGGCCACCGACTGGCTTGGAGCCCCGACGCCCACCGGCTTCGAATAGGGCCCCCGCTACCGGTGGTGATGTGCACCGCATGCGATGGACTACTTCTATGAACGAAAACGTCATGCGGGCATATTTTGTGGCTACAGAGGGAGGAGTCAACCTCACTGCGTACCGTGTTCGTATGTTGCCTTTGTTTCAGGTACTTGAACCAACTGTCAACGTATCCGCACAACGGCTATCGGATCAAGTGCGGGCCATCCAACGTTGTCATTTGTTGGATGACTCTGTACTTGAGAGGCTACGCTCTAACATACGAAGTAGCCCGGGTACCACACCCTCTCCGCAAACAGTGAGACAACCAGCCACGGAGACCATCTCACAACACATCTGTAGCGAAGAAGTGATTGATACCAGGGCTATAGACGTAAGTACCGAGTACGACGAGCAATTAAGGAGTGCTTTGGAATGTGCTATGCGGGAATATCGTTCCATGCCTTTTGTTAATAGACCTCGCCTACCACGTTTGCCAACGCATAAAAAAAATGTAGCGCTAGTGTGTGCCCTGGATTCGTTATTATCAGATTATTTTGATAATAGCGAAGATCTCGGTGATACACATTCAATTCTTTATTGCGCGGCCGTCGCAGTATGTCGAGTAGCTAATGTTCAATTTCCAAAGTGCGACTTAGCTACTCGACCGAAATCTGCTGTGCCGGCTTGGTAATTTAGAATTGAGCAACGTATCACCGAGACTAGGGCACTCATTGGAAAGCTCATTTGTTTCAGGTCGGGCAATACCCGCCCAAGAGTGATGCGCTTTGTGAGTCGAGCGTTCTCGGGGTCTGATATTAGGCCTCAAGAATTTTTGGCACGAGTCACAGAGCGTATCGACTACCTAAAACAAAAAGTTTATGCGTGGGCAAACCGGATTCGGCGGTATAAAAAAAGAGTGGAGCGATATTATCAGAATCGCACGTTCCAAAGGGACCAAAGACCCACGTCTACAGAGATTGGGAGCGCCCTGATTCGACTGGGGCTGACGTGTGTCGACCAGATGATGATATTACTAATACATTCTGGCGTAATATCTGGTCGATGCCCGTCAGTCATACGGAGGGTGATTGGATGCAGGATGTTGAGCGATCGTGTGAGCCTATTAAGATCATGGATCCAGTTACTATACTGCAAGAGGATGTAACCGATGCAGTCCGTCTGTTGCCTAACTGGAAGTCAGCGGGACCAGACGGACTGCAAAATTTTTGGTTAAAATGGCTGAAAAGCTCACACGGTCGTTTGGCATCTCAATTCCAATCATGTATTGAATCAGGATTGATTCCCAATTTCATGACCACTGGTGTAACCCACCTTCTTTACAAGTCCGGTAGTGCTACGGACCGTAAAAATTATAGACCGATCACATGTCTTCCTACGGTCTATAAGCTTCTTACATCCATCCTGAGAGTAAAAATATCTTCACACTTAACCGACAATTCTATCATGTCTATCTCTCAGAATGGATGTAGAAGTGGGGCTCGTGGCACTAAAGAGCTCCTTATAATTGATATGGCCATTAGCCAACAGGCACGCCGTAATCGTAAGGACCTGGCGACATGTTGGATAGACTATAAAAAGGCCTATGACTCCGTGCCACATACGTGGCTATTGAGGGTGCTTGAGTTGTATAAAATTGATACAACTCTATGTACCTTCTTGAAGGCATGTATGGGGCAATGGAGTACGGTCCTTTGCTATCCAGGGTGTCGACGGACCTGCGAGAATGGCGGTCTGATAAGGATAGAGCGGGGCATATTCCAGGGTGATAGTCTTAGTCCATTATGGTTTTGCCTGGCACTGAACCCTCTTAGTTATATGCTGGAGAGTTCAGGGTTAGGCTGTCGATTGCGGAGAGATGGTCAGGTTATATCCCACCTCCTTTACATGGATGATCTTAAATTATTTGCCCCCAACAATTCCCAACTGATAGCGTTACTAAAGATGACCGAAACCTTTAGTAAATCTATCAGGATGGAATTTGGTGTGGACAAATGTGCGGTTATGCATGTAAAAAGAGGGGAGATTGTGGAATCTGATGGGGTTGAGCTCTCAGATTCCACAAAACTCAGGTCTCTCTCTGCAATCGACACCTATAAATACCTGGGTATGTCGCAGGCGTTAGGCATTACAGAAGCTAGCATGAAGCAATCGTTACGGGAACGTTTCTTTGGCCGCTTGAAAAAAGTCCTCAAAAGTCTTTTGTCAGGCAGTAATAAGGTGCGCGCCTATAACGGTTGGGTCATGCCGGTTTTAATGTACTCCTTCGGCATACTCAGGTGGACTCAGACGGAATTAGACACCCTGGATAGGAGAGTCCGTACGCTTCTTACTGCATACCGAATGCATCATCCGCGTTCATCTGTGATGAGGTTGTACATTCCACGGAAATGCGGGGGACGTGGCTTTTTAAATGCCAAGTCCCTCCATAACCGTGAGGTGTGCAACCTCAGGGAATACTTCCTACACAATGAAGCTGATATGCATCGTGATGTAGTAAGGGTGGATAACGGATTTACCCCGCTAGCTTTGGCTAAAGAGAACTGGTGCAAACCTGTGGTATTAAGTATTAATGACCGCATGGATGTATGGAAGAGCAAGGAGTTGCATGTACGTTTCTATCGGGCTCTTCATGGGTCTGATATAGACTTACCAGCATCTGTGTCTTGGCTACGCTTCGGTGACCTATTTGGGGAAACCGAAGGTTTTGTGTTTGCAATTATGGACGAAGTTGTGATGACGAATAACTATCGGAAGTATATTCTAAGGGATGGTACGGTTGACATATGTCGGGCATGCCACCGTCCCGGAGAATCCCTTAGACATATAATCTCTGGTTGTTCTCGTCTTGCCAACGGCGAGTATTTGCATAGACATAACCAAGTAGCCAGGATTGTTCATCAACAGCTTGCTCTAAAGTACAACCTTGTGGAATCAGAGGTACCGTACTATAGGTATGTGCCCGACGCAGTTCTCGAAAATGGGCGTATCACGTTGTACTGGGATCGATCTATCATCACTGACAGGACTATTGTAGCCAATAAACCTGATATAGTGTTGATAGATCGATCAGAGCGCCGTGCAATAATTATCGATATCACCATTCCACATGACGAGAATCTTGTGAAAGCCGAAAAAGAAAAACAAATAAAATATTTGGATTTGGCTCACGAGGTTGTCGACATGTGGAGTGTGGATTCGGCGATTATTGTTCCGATAGTTGTATCGGTGCACGGACTGATTGCCAAGAGCCTCGAACAACATCTCCAGAGGCTCGCGTTAGGCAGTTGGGTCAAGGGCTTGATGCAGAAGGCAGTGCTCCTCGACACGGCACGTATTGTGAGGAGATTCCTCTCTCTGGAGCCCTAACCACCGGTAGCTTGGTCCCTGTTCCCGATGCCGGTGGGCCGCTATTTTTTATATTTTTAAATATATTTGTTTTTTTTTTATATATATAGAATGTATTTAAAAATATAATTGATATGTATTTAAACTTAAATAAAGGAAATAATAATAATAATAAATATTCTACAACATTCTACACAGCGCTTTCTAGACCCAAAGTAAGCATAGTTTAACTAGCTTGTGTTATGGGTTCCAGAATGCGGATAAACATACTTATATACTTTTTTTTTGTAAATACATACATATTATACATAGAAACACCCAGACCAATGCAAATAGACATATTCATGCATACAAATATTTGCACTGAGCGGGAATCGAACCCGCGCCCCCTGACGTAGCAGTCGAATGCACTACCGCTACGCCACAGAGGCCGTTTTGTTTGTTTTGTTTGTTCATATTTATGTAGAGAGGTGTCCAGCATATAGTATTCAGGAATACCAATGACTGTTGTGTAAAAATCTTTCTCTCAAGCCATAAGGATATTATGACTGGTTTCTAGTCTGAGAAAATTGGACCATACTCATGACACATCTGGTATGTCTGCGCATTTATTTCACAAGCAGACCGGTCCTGAGGTGGGTATTACCAATCGTAGTCCAATATATGTACTAACACATCGTGACACGTGTTGCGTAACTCAAGTGTTGCACGTGTGTGCCCGGGTTAATGTATATATACTAGTTTCGAATAGGGTTGTACTTTTCTTTTATACTACAGTAGTTTGGTCCCGTTCCCGTGACCCACTGAAATCTATTCCCGGGATAAAGAAGAATTTAACGAAATATCATTCATTAGGATCGGTTCAGTCGGATACTTGGGGAGGACACCGTGCGGTTTTAGTCGAGACACGACGTAACCACCCCGCTGGCCGGCGGGGGGGTATCCGAAGGGATTTCCGCACGTTAAAAAAAAAAAAAAAGGATCGGTTCAGTAGTTTAGTACCTTTTTTTTTTATTTTATCGTGCGGAAATCCCTTCGGATACCCCCCCGCGTGCCAGCGGGGCGGTTATGTCGGGCTTGAACCGACTAAAACCGCACGCCGTCTCGGGTCTACAGACGCCGGGGTGTAAGGTTGCCCATAGAGCATATCCCTCGCACCCCGACTGACCCTGGGCCATCTCCGGTTTCGAGATGGCCCCCTCGGGTTTGGGAACTACGGTGTCCCCGTCTTGCCCCGTTTTGGGGGAGGGGCGCTAGTCGCCCCACCGTCCCGGCCTGCTTCTGCTGGGGTGACAGGTGGCCTCACCCGCCACCCCCAGGCCGGAGGTCGCCTGAGTGGCGCGTGACGCGCGGCGAGCAAGTTGCGGGCTCGGCGGTCCGGGAGAGTTCTAAGTCTCTCCCGGGCGCGCTCCGCCATCTCCTTCGCGAGCATTACATGCTCGCAGAAGAGTTATGAGGGAAAATATGAACGGACATACGGTATATGTAGTCTATATACTATTCTTACAAAATTACTAATGGTATTAGTTCTGTGGATATTCCAGGCTATAACATACATACAGTCACTTTCCCATTGGTGTAGGCAGAGACTGACATTCGCCTTTCGTTACTACTACTTTCATAAAGATTTTCAAACATGCTTTCGAGGCCTTTCCTCAAAATGTCCTGTGAGATTTAATCGGATATTATGATTATATTATTATTACCTATCTGTAGAACAATTGAATTCAGCACAACCCTAAGATAGAACAGCTGACATTATCATACAACAACGGGTTCACAAATATTATTATAATAAATTTTGTAATCGCTTCAGGACTCACAATTTACATAAACTGAACCAATTATACAATAAATATAATTACTGTTTATTACACACGTCCATTTCGGAAGTCATTTTATTATAATTCAATTATAATAATATTATTATCTGAGTCTGATAAGTAACGTGTATATTAACTGTCGGTTCAAATTCCAGTCGCTAATGTTGTTAATGGTTTGTCGGTCATTAAATAAGTTTCCGGATAAAAAGTGTTATTAAAACCTTCATTATGCTAACAAAAACATAATTACCGACTATGTGATAATTCATTCATAGTGTGAAGAATATTTAGGGCAAGGAAGTAACTACCCTCCTTACAATAGATATTTTAGAAATAAATCTAGTGGGCGGAAATCACACAGTGATTGTCAAACTTCGGGCAAAACTTAGATTTTTTAGGGACAATTTGTATGGTAGGTACCCGAAACCTGGGGTGTGTGTTGGGTAACCTCCTCGAGTGTCGCTCCGATTCCGATCCCGCTGCAGTCCGGGGGGAACGGAATCGGAGCGGCCGGTACACCCTGGGCGGCGGTCAATGGCTTCCCCTTCACCCCTTCATAGGGTTGGCATTGATCGTCGGCCAATACCCAACGTGGCGGGAACACATCGCTCTCTGTACTCCTCTGCTTTCAGAGGAGACAGGATGAGCGATGCTGTTAGTGGTGAGATGGCCCAGGGTCAGCCGGGGTGCGAGGGATATGCTCTATGGGTAACCTTACACCCCGGCGTCTGAAGACCCGAGACGGCGTGCGGTTTTAGTCGGTGCAAGCCCGACATAACCGCCCCCGCTGGCCGGCGGGGGGGTATCCGAAGGGATTTCCGCACGATAAAAAAAAAAAAAAAAAAAAAAGGTATCCGAAACCTTGAACGTACAAACCCCAAAATCTAATCAGTTCTTCCCATTACCAAACAAAATGATTGGCGATGAGAGAATTTTTTAAATCGGATAAGAAGTGGTTCATGAGTTATTGCGTAAACAGACATCCAGACATCCAGACATCCAGACATCCAGACCAACAGACAGACCGACACAAAAATTTTTTTTTTGCTTAATTAGACTTAGAATCATGTGAAACGTCGAGAAAAGTGATAAAAAGTGGGTGTAAGATTTTGATTTTTTTTGCGTGATTTTAAGGCTTCGGTGTCCACTTGGTTGGTGGCCGAAGTAAATGTTTTTTAACAGCGCGAGTGTGACGCCCCTGGTGTTGCACACGTCCATAGGCCGCGGTAACCACTTCCCATCAGGTGGGCCGTGAGCTTGTCTGCCACCTGAGTGGTATAAAAAAAAAAAAAAAAAAACTCATCTCATACTCATAAACTCACGCCTATATCCCCGAAGGGGTAGGCAGAGGTGCTAGCACCCACATTTCGCCAGTTTATGTTTAGGTCCCAATGTAATAGGTGGCGAGCCTATTGCCATTAACCGGGCACTTATAAGCCTGCGATAAATACACACATAACTTCGAAAAGCATCGAAAAGTCATTGGTGTGTGCCATGGTAAAACCTGGGATCGAACCCGAGACCTCGTCTCAGCAGTCCATTACCCATACCACTAGGCTTTTAATTGCACTGAATCCGAATTATCAGTTGCTTTTCAGCAGCCATGGTTACGGGCTTTTTCGGTTTATTTTGATGTGTATCATTCGCGTCAACTTCCGACTATTTAATAAATAAATAATAAAATAAAAAGCCTTTTTATTTGCTCCTATGAACTAAGTAACATTTTTGTTTAGTGGATTAGTAATTATAATGAAATAAAGTAATTTCTGTTAGTATTTATTAGTTAAGGTAATATTTATTTGATGTCTTCCATAGGAACCCCCGTGCGGGTGAAGGCCTCCTCCAGGTTGTGCCATTTATCCCTATCTTGTGCCAATACTAGCCAGTGTTTGCCTGCGGTCTCGTGTATGTCATCGGACCAGCGTTTGAGCGGACGACCTTGTTTGCGCTTTCCTCTTCCTGGTCCTTTCCACTCTGTGACCACTTTCGTCCAACGCCCATCCTCGAGTCTCTTCACTTCCATTTGAGTCTTCTGATATGTTGTATAGCATCTCTAACTTTGGTACGTTTCCGAATTTCTTCATTCACACAGGGTCAGAAATGAAGAGATTTCGACTATTAATATATCTAAACTTTTATAATATTGAAAATTAGTTGTGTCTGTATATTGGAGATATTTAAAATTAGTTGTGTCTGTATATTGGAGATATTTAAAATTAGTTGTGTCTGTATATTGGAGATATTTAAAATTAGTTGTGTCTGTATATTGGAGATATTTAAAATTAGTTGTGTCTGTATATTGGAGATATTTAAAATTAGTTGTGTCTGTATATTGGAGATATTTAAAATTAGTTGTGTCTGTATATTGGAGATATTTAAAATTAGTTGTGTCTGTATATTGGAGATATTTAAAATTAGTTGTGTCTGTATATTGGAGATATTTAAAATTAGTTGTGTCTGTATATTGGAGATATTTAGTTGTGTCTGTATATTGGAGATATTTAGTTGTGTCTGTATATTGGAGATATTTAGTTGTGTCTGTATATTGGAGATATTTAAAATAAAACTTACGATATACTTATTTTATATTCAATGCTTGTTCAAAAAAAAAAAAAAACTTACGATATGTTAAATGAACGATTGTTAACACATTTTTTTTGGGATTCTTGTCTGTTTGCTTGTTTATTCGCGATGGACGCAAAAGCTACTGAGCGAATTATAATGCGATTTTTGTCTATTAAAAGGGTCTTGGTCCGACTTAAAAAATCTGCTGTATGTTTGATTGCAATTTTGTTGCAATCCCGTTTGTTTTAAAAGCTACAGTACTTTGGAGCCAGGAATCTGTTTTTCTACTTGTCCCTTCCGTAATTTGATTTGGTTGGCTTTTACAGTAGTGACTGCCGTCTGCTGTCCCAACCACGAGAGGAAAGCCAGCGCCGGAGCTTCGTCCGTCAAAAACGCTCATAAGACTTTCCTGTTAAAGTCGGTGCCAAACCAAAGAGTTATTAGTACTATTATTGCGTGGAGGCGAGGTGAGGCGTGGTCCGGCCTCATCATAAGTTTAGTCTCCCTATGCCATTTAATGCAAAGTGTAACAAAAACACTACATGTGAGTTGACGTCTCCATGGATTTGGCACCAACTTCAACAGCAAAGTCTTATGAACGTTTTCGTCTTTTGAATTAACCTGTAATCAAACAGTGAACCTCCTTAACAATCGAAACTTTTGCATTTATAATTTAGTAGTAAGATAGTTGCTAGTTGGTACCAATATATAAACTTTTTCAAATCCAACAATAACGTTTTGCGTAAAACTTTTTTGAATAGTAAACAATTTGTTTAAAAAACTAGGTGAGAATCAAATAATAGAAGTGTCTGCTGACCTTGGACTAGAAGACCGTGTCATCGTCTCGACCCCCGGATAGGCAATCTGTCACGCCTTTGTTCGTTCTATACGAATTTATGTCATCAAGAGATTTGTCTGCTTGTATCGTTTCGACGAGCGAGACCTTGCCCGCCTACGATTGGAGCATGCACGCTGTGCCTGGGGCCGTCCTACCTAACCTGACGCCCTCAGGTTTTTTTTTTAACGAATATTAGTAACCGAAATTACTATAGGGCGATAGCCCAGTGGTGTACGTAACGGACTGCTGAGACGAGGTCTCGAGTTCGATCCCCAGTCGCCCCGGGCACACACCTCTGACTTTTCGTAGTTATGTGTGCATTAATAAATGTTAATTATCGCTCGCTTAATAATAAGCCCGGTAGATGGCAATAGGCTCGCCCCCTATTACATTGGGACCTAAACATAACTGGCGAATCGTGGGTGTGTAATACACCTCTGCCTACCCCTTCGGGGATACAGGCGTGAAGTTATGTTATGTATGTAATTACTAATATTCCCCCTAACACCTCCAGCTAAGCTAAATTGCTTGTGTTAGGAGTGGGTTCACGTCGGTAGTGTAATGGCTGGCCTGGGATTCGAACCCGAGACCTCTCGATCGTAAGGTCGACTCCTTAACCAGTAAGATACCGCCGCTTAGTGGTTAAGTGGTCTGTGCTTGTCTTGTGCTTTTAACATCTTCTGTGGCCTTTGAGAGCCCTTGTGAGAGTTCTTGGGGTGTTGCAAGCGGTCAATTGTCTTGGTAACCGCTTAATAACACATGTATATTATCAAAGAGAGAGGTGTATTAGACTGACTCGGATTCCTATGCCAGAAATTTATCGCTTTTTTTCTGGTCCCACTTCATTGCAAAGATTTTCAAAAAGAAAAACAATACGAATCAACCGTCTCCGTTCTATTGCGAACGCAGGAAGGACCACACGATGGCACCCAAACTAGGTAGACAGACAACGAATCGACTATTTTAGTCCTGCCGTGAGATGCCGAGGGAAATTTGTTCTACTAAACAGTTTTTGTTGTCGTGTGGAAATGCCCTCAGATAGCCCCCCCCCCCCGCCGGCTAGCGGGGCGGGTTATATCGGGCTTGAACCGAATAAAACCGCATACTGTCTCGGGTCTTCAGACACCGGGGTGTAAGGATGCTAATAAAGCATTTCCCTCGCACCCCGACTGACCCTGGACCATCTCCGGTCTTGCCCCGGTTGGGTGGAGGGGGGGGGGGGGGGGGCGCTAGTCGCCCCGCCGCGCTGTCCTGGCAGTCCGCCTTGTACTTATCATTGACGAAATCCACTTATAATCCGATTACCTAAACTCAGTTTAAAATTAACACGTTTACACTCATAGTTGAAACAGCTGGAGTCTGATTCAGAAACAATCTTAAAATTTAATAATGGTTGACTTTGTTGAACGATCGGAACGAAGTCACGCTCACGAGTTAGTCTTGATATCTCGAATAATCGACTAGAGATCACACGTGCATTAAGCCATAATGTTCTGTTGTATACGATGTTCTGCGTGTACGAGTCACTGTCATCGACACGGTTGTGCAACTTAACATCTAAATAGGTTCGTGACAGACACATTTTGTATGTGATGACATGTGTTTAGGCAGTTAGGTATTTGTTTTTTAGCAAACAAGCACATGCCAAACTTGATGGTAAATGGTTTCCGCAACTCCTTGCTTCTTGTAAAACCTTACTAGTAATTTGGCGATTAGAAAAGAGTTCATCTCAGCCTTATGGGCATTACCATTTTTTTTTTTTTTTTTCGTGCGGAAATCGCTTCGGATACCCCCCCGCCCGGCCAGCGGGGGCGGTTATGTCGGGCTTGCACCGACTAAAACCGCACGCCGTCTCGGGTCTTAAGACGCCGGGGTGTAAGGTTACCCATAGAGCATATCCCTCGCACCCCGACTGACCCTGGACCATCTCCGGTTTCGAGATAGCCCCTTTACTTGCTCTCCACTGTGCCATCTGCTAATCAGAGGGACACGTGGAAAGCTTCCGAACAGCCCTCAACAGGGCCGTCCTCGCCTCGGTCGGAGTTGACCGTAGGCGGCAGCGTCTCTCCCGCCCTAGGAGAGAGGCGCTGCTGTCTCCGTTGTCCAGGGTGCACCGCGTGGAGGTCCCCAACCAAGCACCACAGCCTTATGTCCTCGTTGCACACTGTAAGGGAAATGCCTTCATCTTACACCCGGTTTCTGAAAACCCGTGACGGCGTGCGGTTTTTGTCGGTTCGAGTCCGACATAACTACCCCGGTCGGCGCAGGGTATCTGGGGTATTTCCGCATGAAAAAAGGGGTTCGCTTTCAAGTAGTTTCTCCTCCTCCACTTCGCACGGTCTTCGGCGTACCTGGTAGTAACACCATTAAGAAAGACTCGCGTGAGTTACCTTTTTTTTTTTTTTTTTTTTTTTCGTGCGGAAATCCCTTCGGATACCCCCCCGCGTGCCAGCGGGGGCGGTTATGTCGGGCTTGAACCGACTAAAACCGCACGCCGTCTCGGGTCTACAGACGCCGGGGTGTAAGGTTGCCCATAGAGCATATCCCTCGCACCCCGACTGACCCTGGGCCATCTCCGGTTTCGAGATGGCCCCCTCGGGTTTGGGAACCACGGTGTCCCCGTCTTGCCCCGGTTTGGGGGAGGGGCGCTAGTCGCCCCACCGTCCCGGCCTGCTTCTGCTGGGGTGACAGGTGGCCTCACCCGCCACCCCCAGGCCTGCGCTCATGGAGGACGGAGGTCGTTAAGCGACCTCCGGCGTCTGAGTTGCCTGCGACGCGCGGCGAGCAAGTTGCGGGCTCGGCGGACCGGGAGAGTTCTAAGTCTCTCCCGGGCGCGCTCCGCCACCTCCTTCGCGAGCATTACATGCTCGCAGAAGGAAGCGGCGGTGGCCCACGCGCTCGCGCTCCGCACCATTGCCGCAATCATGCTGCCGAGCGAGAGGACTCCCACCCCGATGGCTGCCACGAGGTCACGCCTCGGCGCCTCCCACGCCGGGCAGTCCGCCAGCGTGTGCAGCCCTGAGTCCTCGCTCGCGTCGCAGTGATGACACTCAGGCGTTGGCTCCTTCCTGATCCGATGCAGGTGGTCCCCGAAGCACCCCTTCACTGAGATCACCTGCGTCAGTCGGTAGGAGAGGCTTCCGTGTCGCCTCTCCAGCCAATCCTCCATGATGGGCCTTACCGCCGCTATTGCGGCGTGCCCTGCGCTTGGTTGCCCAAGTCGTTCCTTCCACTCCACCACGATGGCCTGGCGGAGCTGGGACTGCACGGCCTCGATTTCTCGAGGCTCGGGGTTCCATCCCTGCTCCCGTTCACAGTTCACACCACTGGTACAGTTGCGAAAGGGCTCTCGCTTCCAGGTCCCATGGCGGAGTTCCGGCAAGGAGACTCGCCGCCTCGAAGGAGATCGTGCGGTACCCTCGGATGACCCTGATGGCCAGAACCCGCTGCGGAGCGCGCAGCATCCGCACAGTTCCGGTCCTCAGGGCCTCCGCCCATATTGGGCACCCATACAGGGCCATGGACCGCACGATCCCCGCGTAGAGTCTCCTGCAGGAGTCATCGGGCCCCCTCATGTTGGGCAACAGCCGAGCCAGAGCAAGAGCTGTGCCCTTCAATTTGGGGGCCAGACTTCGGATGTGCTCTCCGAAGTCCCATCGGCCGTCGAGCACGAGCCCCAAATATTTCATTTGGGGCTTGATGCCGATGCGATTTCCTCCCACGATGAGACTGGATCCCTCGGGTGGCTTGCTCCGAGGCCCATGGAAGAACAGGGCCTCGGTTTTATGCAGGGCCACCTCGAGATCCAGCCGCCGGATCCGCCTAACGACTTGGGCAACCGCGGTCGTGGCCTTTCGGGTCGCTTCGCGGTACGTCGCCCCGCACGCCGTCACGAGCGTGTCGTCCGCGTAGCACGTGACGGCGGCACCGCCTACGAGCTCACCGCGAAGCACCCAGTCGTATCCGATGTTCCACAGGAGCGGCCCCAGGACCGATCCCTGTGGAACACCGCACGACATTTCACGCCGACCGAGACCGGTCACGGTTGGGTAGATGACGGCTCTCTCCGTCAAATACGCCCCGACTATGCGGCGGAGGTAGAGAGGCACTTCGTGATACACGAGCGCCTCCCTAATGCAACTCCAGGGCAAGGTGTTGAACGCGTTGGCGATGTCCAGGGACACCGCCAACATCACCTCACCCCGGGCTACTGCATCCTCCGCCAGAGCCCTCACGCGCATGATGGCATCCACGGTGGAGCGCCTCTGGCGGAAGCCATATTGGCCATCCGCCAGGTCCGGCCCCACTCTTGAGAGGTGCTCGACGAGGCGCTTCGCAATTACTCTTTCAAAGAGCTTGCACACCTCGTCGAGCAACACTATGGGCCGGTAGGCGGACGGCGAGTCCGCCGGGCGCCCCTCCTTTCGGATGAGGACCAGTTTCCCCGTCTTCCACAATTTCGGAAACTGGCCCCGCTCCAAACATGCGCTGAGAAGCCCTCTCAGTCGGGGCTCGAGAGCGTCGTCGACTAGAGCTAGGACCCACGCTCGGCCTGGAATGCCGTCGGGTCCCGGGGCGGTGTGTTTGGCTCTTAGCCTTCTCACCGCCAGCTCTAGTTCTACCCAAGTGACCTCGGGCACGTCGTCGTCTTCCACGTCGGGCGCCATGCGCAACCGAGGCGGAGTCATCCGCGGTGGAACATGTTCCACCGCCCGCGCTGGGAACAGGGAGCCAACAACTCCTCCGAGCAGATCCGGCTGGAGACACCGGGTTAACGGCGGGGCCTTGGGGCGCAGCTTGCCCCTCACCATCCGGTAGGGCCGCCCCCAAGGGTCCCGCTCCAGCGTCTCCAGCAGCTCGCGGAAGGCGTCCCGTTTGTAACGCCTTATCTCCGCTCGGAGGGCTCGTCTGGCCTCCCTGTATCCCTCGTACAACTCCGCCTCTCGGGCCTCCGCATCTGCGGGGCGGCGACGCCTCCTACGGAATCGGGCCCACCGGCGGTGCGTGATCACGCAGCCCCGTCTGAGCTGCGCGATCTCCGACGACCACCAGTAGACCTGACCCCTCGGATTATAGGGCGGAGCCCTAGGCATCGCCGCGTCACAGACGCGGGTCATGGCCTCCCGGAACCACTCCGCCTCATCGTCTATGCTGACAGGCCTGTCCGGCGCAGGGGCCCAGGCCTGTACGATGGCGGCTTCCAGGAGGAGCTCCCGATCAAGTCGCTTAAGCGCCCAACGTGGCTCGGGTGGAGCCGGTGCAGCCGGCGCGTCGCTCGCAGGGGGGGACACGTCAAACCGAATGTATCGGTGATCCGAACTTGTGTCCTCCCCCAAAACGACGCGCCAGCCCTGAACACGTCGCGCCAACGAGGGGCTCGCGAACGATAGGTCCACGATGGAGCTACCCCTCGAGGTCACGAACGTGTCCACGGCTCCCCGATTTAGGAGGACTAGGCCGAGTCGTGCGGCCCAGTCCACCAGTGCCCTGCCTCTATGCCCCGTCGCGCCCCTTTCGTGTCGGGAACCCCAGGCATACGACCAGGCGTTGAAGTCCCCGAGCACAAGGACCGGACGGGGCTGGCAGGCATTGACGACGACGGCCAGCTGACGGAGCCACTGCTCATATGCAGCTTGGTCTCGGTTCGGCGTGATATAAGCGGCCACGACCGCTATGTCGCCAACCGCTGCCGCCACGCAGCCGGGTCCCCTTGCAACGACGGCAAGAGGGGGGCTGCCGGCGGCAGGGTTGTGCACCAGTGCCGCCGACCCATCCAGCGCGGTTTCCCAGGTAGGCCCGAGGAACCGGTGGGTGTATGGGTCGGCGACAGCGGCGACATTTATGGCCCACTGTGCCATGCTCTGGCGCAGAAGATCCTGAGCATGGGCACCGTGGCCAACGTTCACCTGCAGGATTCGCGTGAGTTACCTGGCTCTTTCCTGATACCTGTCTGTTAAAACTCAGACTTCATAAAGTTGGTAATTCGTTTGTAGGCAAATGTATAAAAATATTTAATAAAATCCCTCAGGATTTGGTTGACCTGCCACTTAATAAATTTAAAATAGAAGTGAAAAAAGGTTTAATGAAAAAAGGTTATTTAAAGTAGATGAATATCTTAATGACAAAAATGCATGGTCAACCTTATTAACCCTTAACTCTTGCTCTCGCACATATTTATTATAAATAAAACAAAACTGTATATTTTTTATTTTTTTTTTATTTTTTATATTTAGTCCGTCCAATTGACTGTACCCCGCCTGATGGTAAGCTGAGGTAAAGTCCAAAAAGTAGTGGCCACCATTTCTAGAGATTGCCCCTAGAATGGTGGCCCCTACCTAGACGGCCTCAACAGATGTTTTTTCACGCCCCGCTTAAAGAGCCCAGGATTGTAGGTAGAAGGGAACACGTGAGTGGGTAAAGCGTTCCAGTGCTTTATGGTCCGACAAAAAAAGGTGTCACCAAACCGCTTGGTTCGCGATGGTATCGATTGCACTGTATGAGGATGACACCTAAGTCCTGCACGTGTTGTTCGGGACAAGAAGGGAGAAGGAGGAATCAATTGGAATAACTCATCGGAACATTCACCATGGTAAATGCTATAGAATACTGCCAAATAAATAAAAAAGAAAGCATAACGATGATCTACCTGAGTTTTTTGCTGGTCTCTTCTCAGTAGATCCAACTACCGAACCAGCGAAAGAATCATTTTCAAATGATTTATTTACATCTTTTTGATAATTTTGACAAACGCAATTGTAAAACTTTGACATTCATATGTGCTCTTTATGTGCCTAAACTGAATAAACGAAATTGATTATTTGTTGCATTGTGAACCAGGCAGTAAATGTAAACTCGAACTATCTAAAATAATTTCTATCCCATGTGTTTTAAAATTAACTATTTATCGGTTGTATAATATTGAAGTGGTTCTAGACAGGCCTGATTTCTAGACATTCTTTAGGCGTAACTGTAGAGTAGGGTTTTTTTTTCCAATAATGTTTAGGTATGGTTGAATGTCGAGCAATGGGCGACCGCTGGCAACACTGCATGCTTAGCAAAACAGGAAATAAATGCAACAGTCTCGCAATGTTGATCGTTCATCTTATCTGCACTTCGTAACAATCTTAGTGCACGGTCGCCACTATTAATAGACAATGTGTTCGAGATCATGATACGTACAGTCAACGACAAAAGTTAATTAACACTAAAATATTCGCAAACCTTTTTTTACATTGAATACATGTACCGACGATTGATGTATAAGCAGCTTTATTATCCCTAGAGGATAAAGTTAATATATTTCATGTTTTGTTTATTATTTCGTTAAAGGTTTAAAGGTATGGTCATCAAGAAATTGGAATTTGTAAAGCTTCTTTTGTCGTTGACTGTACCTATTAGTTATTAATGGATGCTCTGTTGTGACTGTAAACGTTTTATCTGGTCATATTAAAGTTGGTCCCGGTTGCATACGAGGTTACCGAGGTCCCAGAAGTCTAGGTAGGGTCCCATACGTTTATTTTATTGAAACCTCTTCCGAGTCTTTTCCCAATTCAGTTAGGGTCGACTTTCAATCTAACTTTATTTTTTTCTCTATTTTTCCACTTCTTTCCTTCAAATCAGTGCCAACATTCACGTCAGTCTCCCCGTGAACATGGCTGCTGAAAAGCAACCGAAACGTCGGGTTCAATGTAAACAATAAAATAACATCAAATAAATCGCAATAGAATCCGTTAAAAATAGTTTTATTTCAATGTGTGACTTCGCGTAAACTTCCGTCAATTTAATTAACGTCAGTATTTCAAATACTAAATATATACAATTTACAGATCATTTCACAAAAAAAACACGCATACAAATTTATACACACACATGCACACATACATACAAGCATACACGTACACACATGCGCACACACAAACACACTTGTTACTTACTCCTATTTGTTTTTGTATTGATGTATAGACAAATTGTATGTAATTGTAGTCTTGTTTAGAAAATATTTTATTTGCGGACTACACAAGCTACAATCGTCTTGGGGAGTGGCGCCGAAAGCCAAAACACAGGTTTTTACCTAGTTTGGCAACGGATGCTATTTCATATACATTATTTTTTATTTTATCCTAGTTCTATGTTAAGCACAAAGTTTGTAAACCTTGGCTTTGTGTAATAAATTATTATTTGATATTGTCGGTAGTTTACGCGAATGTCACACATTAAAATAAAAGTATTTTTAACGGATTCTATCGCGATTTATTTGATGTTAGATTATCATTTACATTGAACCCAACGTTTCGGTTGCTTTTCAGCAGCCATGGTCACGGGGAGACATGAAATGGATCTCCCCGTGACCGCGCGTGCTGAATAAATCGCGATGGAATCCGTTAAAAATAGTTTTATTTCAATAAATTATTGAGCTGAGTGAGACGAAGTCGAGCGAAAGCTCCTCATACCAGACTTCAGAATTTTCTTTGTCACATGTCTCCTCCTAAACTACTAATCCAATCAGAACCAAATTTAAGATGATTAAAGAGGTCAATCAGAGGAAGGTTTATGGATATATTTTGAAAAAATTAATGCTACCACAGAGGAACGATCACCGTTAAAAAATTCCAGATGGAATTACATAATAACCGCTCTGTCTCGAGCGTGACCAAACTTTACACGCTCAGAAAGCATGTCCAGAGTTGTGACTTTCAAAAAGAATTTTCAAAATCGGACTTGCCACGGAGGAATGATCACTGTTCAAAATTTTCAAAATCTGATTAACGATGTCTCACTCAGCTCAACATTGCAAGCAGCGATTCGCCTTGCAGACCTAGTTATTATTACGAAACGGCCGTACTTCGTTAGATAGATAAGTCGATGCTGTAGTTTTACAATTTTGTAAACACAAACGGTAAGTAAGTAGTTTTAAGTAGTCTTTAAAGGTCTCTTATTGTCAGGCCGATGTGGGATAGACAGAACGCTCTACAAAACAAGAAGCGTCGATAGTTTAGAGGTCAAGTAGTTGGCCTCACGATAGAGAGGTCCCGGGTTCGAATCCTGGGCACTACGCTACCAATGTCAACCCACTTCTAACACAAGCAGTTTAGCTTAGCTGGAAGGGTTAAGTGAAGTTCACTCTTCTTCCTGACATGGTAAATCGAAAACCGGGTACGTTACAAAAGTGCTTGTTACCCAAGTAGTTAAAAAAAATTTACAAAATTCTCTATCGATTGTGTTAACAGGAAGTTCCTACCATAGATTATTAAGATCTTATTTTAGCCTTAAGGTAAATAATGCCTGTTTATAGTCGTTTGTATGGTGATTTGGGCCACGAGGATAATAGGAAGGCGTCAGGCAATATCTATTTTAATTAATGTCTTTATGTAATTATAGCTTTTGTGCCTCCCGATGCCGTAATTGGGTTAGTAGTTTATTTAAACATCATCATCAGCGTCGGTAGTTAAGTGGTTAAGGAGGTCCCGGGTTCGAAGTCTGGCCATTACATTACCGCCTAGCTGCTATATATAATATAGTGTAGTAAATTTTACAAAAAAGAAACTTTACAGCGTTAGTCGCGGTTGTATGTAAAAAAGCTTGTACTTTGCAGCCCGGGGTCCGATCTCTTACTTTTTAGGGTTCCGTAGGCAAAGGTCAAAAAACGGAATCCTTATAGATTCGTCATGTCTGTCTGTCTGGCTGTCCGTTCGTATGTCACAGCCACTTTTTTCAGAAACTATAAGAGCTGTGCTGTTGAAACTTGGTTAGTAGATGTATTCTGTGAACCGCATTAAGATTTTCACACAAAAATAGAAAAAAACCGGCCAAGTGCGAGTCGAACTCGCACACCGAGGGTTCCGTACATTTTATATACCTCAGTATTTGATATGAATTTCAATTTAATACCTCTACTTGTTCATGAGAAAAGTAGTAACTTTAAAATTTCAAAAAGATTTTTTATTATATGATGTAACTAAAAATTTACGGTTTTCGCAATTTTTCCTTTATCTGTACTATAAGACGTTACTTTGTACCAAATTTCAAGATTCTAAGTTCACGGGGGGTTTGATTCCCGTGCGAGTTTCGAAAATTTGCGGCTGTATCTTTTGATTGTTTTGGCTTAGAAGTTTGATTTTTTCACAGCTCCAAGGGACAGTACCTTTTTTTTTTTTTTTTTTTATCGTGCGGAAATCCCTTCGGATACCCCCCTCAGGCCAGCGGGGGCGGTTATGTCGGGCTTGCACCGACTAAAACCGCACGCCGTCTCGGGTCTTCAGACGCCGGGGTGTAAGGTTACCCATAGAGCATATCCCTCGCACCCCGGCTGACCCTGGGCCATCTCACCACTAACAGCATCGCTCATCCTGTCTCCTCTGAAAACAGGAGTACGGAGAGCGATGTGTTCCCGCCACGTTGGGTATTGGCCGACGATCAATGCCAACCCTATGAAGGGGTGAAGGGGAAGCCATTGACCGCCGCCCAGGGTGTACCGGCCGCTCCGATTCCGTTCCCCCCGGACTGCAGCGGGATCGGAATCGGAGACAGTACCTCCTAGAACTGAAACTCAATTTTAATTTTTTCATCAAACCCATACATTTTGAAGACCTACTACTACTACTACTTATCTATGGTTAGGTCTTCAAAAATGATATTGAAGTTTCTAACATCATTTTTTCTAAACTGAATAGTTTGCATGAGAGACACTTCCAAAGTGGTAAAATGTGTCCCCCCCCCCCCTGTAGTTCCTAAAATAAGAGAATGATAAAACTTTAAAAAATGTATGATTATTACCATGTAAACTTCCACCGAAAATGGGTTTGAACGAGATCTAGTGAGTAGTTTTTTTGAATACGTTATAAATCGTAAACCGCAATTTACCTTTCATTCAATCAACTCAAATATAAAAAAATTACTTGCTGCTACCGAACCCTTCATGGGCGAGTTCGACTCGCACTTGTCCGGTTTTTTTTCTTAAGTACGGTTTTTGCGGAAGCTACTGTAGTCTGACCCCTTAACCCCAGAGGAAAACCTGCGCCATAGCCTCGTCAGTTAATCTGGTGAAAGCCTCGAATGCAATCAGGTAAGACGCTAAGATGACGATGATGGTGTAATTAAGAATCGCAAGTCACACTTAAACCCTTCATTTTCCTTGTATGTGTGGAAACCCCCCATAGGTACCGCCTTACTAGGGCTAGCGGTGAAGTGGCTATGTCCATGCACATGAGTCTTTCACCAGGGTATATCCTAGAAAGGAACTCCTCAGGAACCATAGTAGACTTTGATCACAAGTCATAAAAGGTGATCTGGCCGACTGCCGTGGAATTTGGGCCCCCTACCGTTTAGAGAGGCGCATACGTAAATCCTAAAATGTTAATCTAAATTCTACGTAATCAGTTTAACCTCCCGCTAAACAAATCGTGAGCGTATTTGATTGTTAGTGGAACTTAAAAAAAGACTCAATTAACTGTCCCTAATTGATCTGAGATCAAATGTAGGACTTATTGTAAAACAAAGCTTATCTGACAGATAAGCCGCGCCATTGACATACATGCGCCCGCGCAAGTGGCGACCTCTTGCGGAAATACTACCGGTGAAAGATAAAGTGTATGGTTGGCAAAAAATTGGATTCAATGAAACTAATGTGCGGTTAAATTTTATTTTGCTGAAGGTAGTAGCAGTAAAATTGTTAGAAGTTCACCCGAATGTCACATATTAAAAAAAAAACACTATTTTTAACGGTTTTTATCGAGATTTATATGGTATTTACACTGATCCTAACTTTTCGATCGCTTTTCAACAGCCATGGTCACGGGGATACTAGTCTTTAGGCTAATCCTCCTTGCTGAAAAGACCCGAAACATCGGAATCAATATTATTACTAAAATAATACCAAATGAATCGCGATAGAATCCGTTAAAATTAGTTTTGTTTCAATAGTAGAGCATTTTTGTTTGTAGTACGATTGAAATGGCTGGAAGTATCACCTTCTAATTTAATATGGAATTTAAGAAGTCGATTCGTGAGAACTAGACGCTTTCATATTTTCCTTTCCTTCCTCTTTCCTCTATACAAGTAACAATTGATGACTCTATTGTAAGCTAAACTTTCATAGGTCCAGGTAACCGCATATCTCCTAACAGAATAACATAAAAATATTTAAGCAAAAAAAAAAATATAACTCCACTTTTTCGAATACGACATTCCTAATTGCAGAAATATATTTCTTTGCTGACCGTACCAGACCTTTGGTTTGATGAAGTTCCTCTCTTATTTTTTGTATCATAAAATTAGTATCTCAAAATATTAGTTGAAAAACTTAAATTTATTTGCGGACAGTACCTACAGTACGATAATAACCTTCCTCAATGTCACTTCGGTGACAATAGTGCTACTGCACCTTTCACACTTGCCACTACTACCGTAGTCTCATATAGTACGTCTTAATTTGTAGACAATAAGATTCAAATTACCTTGTAGCAACTGCACACAAAGTGGTTTAAAATTTTCCATATTGTGTAATCAATTTGATTGATGATTTGATCAATTTGAACTTTAAGCTTAGGAAATAAGGTTAAGATTGCTGTCATGCGAGTATGAATATTTTAAAGAATATGCATCGCATTAAGATACCTTCGTTACGTAGGGCATGGACTAATTTTGTTTGTAAATAATTACGGTAGCTTGGTTAAGGCATGTTCACATCTATTATGGAAATTATTTTTAGGGATTTTCTTTAGAAAAGCCCTATTGCTATCGAGTTGTCGTCGTCGTCGACGTCGTCGTTGCCAATTTTCTGTCACGGTTTTGGGTATGAAGGAGATGAGCTATCGAGTTGCTGTATTCGATAATAGATTCGTGCTGGGGTGAACCATTGCAAGATAAAGAAAAAATGGCAAAAATTCGCAAAAAATTTTTATCGCAAAATCGAAAATCCCTTGTATTCGGCTGAGCTCGTCTCAGGAATTCAACTTGTTTTAAATTTAATCCTCTTACATGTGCTTATATTGATAACTAAACTAGGCATTGCAGAACAACAAGATCTTCAGGGCTCAAGTCAACCTCGTCTTCAAGACAGTACACCAGCTGATTGACGAGGCTCTTGTGCAGGCTTTCCTCTAGGAGTGGAAGGTCAGATGGTAGTCCATCCGATAAAAGCTGTATAAGTCAAACTAACCAAAGGAGTAAGAGCTAGGGTTCTGAAACGAAACCCTCGGATGCAACAAGCAACAACGCTAAAATGGTGATGAATGACAAAGTAAGGCATTAGAGATGTCACGTAACTCACGTTTCTGAAGCAAAAAATTAAGTGTAATTTCACTTTACTTTCAAATTAAAAAAAGGTAATTTTTGAATTATTTTTTTTGATTTTTGCTTTTAAAATTTAGATTTTTTTTAAATCAGAATGACACTTGCGCAATAAAGATACATCTAAAGACGCGTTAATTATTACAATCGGTTCAGCTTTATAGAAGTTACAAGTGAACATAGGGATGGCACGGTCTTCGACATCCCTGACAGTGCGACCATTCGACACGCATGTCACTTACGACGATGTCAAGCCTGTATTTCTTTGGCCCTTCAACCCTACTGGGACCCAGCGGAGGTGGCACATTTGTTAACCAAGTAGTCGTGGCTGCACCAGCGAAAGCACCTACTCGTTAGTAAATCAGACGAGTTTAAAATGACTGTAAAGTTATTCATTGTTTCCGTAGTTCGCAAGAATTACGGTAGATGGCTCCAACGTCGCCTTAAGAGGTATTAATGTATCGGAGAATTTCGAATATCTGGGACGTGTCTAGGTGGCTCAGTTGGTCAGAGCATTCCCCCTGTAAGGGACTGGTCGCGGGTTCAAGTCCCGTCCTAGATGTTCTCTTTTTCCGGCCTAAATCTTTAGAAAAAAGTAAGCATACAAAATGCTTAACAATTTAATTGAAATCAGACGGTATTAAATCGTTTCTTTAGTGTGCGAGTGTATGTGTAAGCTGTGCATTTGAACTTACCACCAAGGTACCGCCAAAAAAAAATACATTCACCTTAAGCCTTATCTCCAATCAACGAATTAAGTACCTACTAGTAATGTACAACAATTTGTTTCATATTTATTATCTGCCATCTGCGCACAGAACATGGCTATTTGTGTCCTAACTAATTAAGATTGACCGATATTTATGATATAGACTAAACAAACACGATTTGTTTCGAATTTTTTGTTCCGAGAAAGGCGTTCTGAAGGCACTTTTAGGCTCTGCGCCACCAGAGTTGTTAGATCTAGTTATTGGAATTTCCCAAAAATTATATGTTTTGCCACTTTTTCCCCATGTAATAATAAAAAAACTAGCAACTCCGCCCTAATGCAGGTCAGCATTCGCCAGAGCCTCGACTCCAATCACCAGGTGTAACAGCTAGTAGCTGAGGATGACTTGGGCGCTGAAAATCTTAGTAAAGCTTCATACATCCACTCAGCCGTCAATATATGTATGAGTACGTATGTACTGCTTACAAAGGCCATGAATTCCTCGCCAGCCCTTCCTACATGAGATTATTGCCAGTATCTACACGGTTTAGCGCATAAATAGATGCTCATACTAATTATTTGCATGCATTTACTTACAGCATAAGTGGAGGCAATCGTCCTTAAAGACCTTGTACATAATGTTGTGTTGTTTCCGTGTTGCATTTCCGATATTTGCTGTTGATATTGTACTCAATCCTTATCTAGAGATCCATGGTTGTTTGTAAACGTGATATAAAGACAGACAAAGATATAGTTATTGCCGTTCTCAATTTTTTATTGATTTCGTGTTGAAGAAGAATGTGAAAAAGCAAAAAGTAAGAGGGCAAGAAAGCGAGAACGTAAGAGAGCGTGATTAAACTTTCTTCGGCTCTCAAAATAAACGAAACTTCAGTACAGGATGATAAAAGCATGGCTGCTGCTAAAAATCGTTAATATTAGAATTAAAGTTACGGTTCCTTACGCAGCCTGGGGGTGACACGTGGAGCCGCCGGTCACCCTAGCAGAAGCAGGCCGCGGCGGCCCCCTCTTTCCGGGGGCAAGACGGCTACACCGTGGTTCCCAAACCCGAGGGGGCCATCTCGAAACCGGAGATGGCCCTTGGTCAACCGGGGTGCGAGGGAAATGCCTTAGGGCCACTGTACATACTGGCGTCTGAAGAGCCGAGACGGCGTGCGGTTTTAGTCGGTTTAAATCCAACATAACCACCCCCGCTGTCTGGTGGGGTTTGGGTGGGGGTGCTTGGGGGGAATTCCGCACAAAAAAAAGAAAAAAAAATCTTCTTAGTGAATAAAATTGAGAAAATCTCACTTAATTTGTTTTATTTGAAATAAAAGACTGCACAGCAAGAACAGAAAATCATTGAGAGTAAGAGGGTCAGTGTTTTCACGTATACACAGATATGCAAACAATAAGCAACCCCCTTGTGGCTATTCAGCCAAGTTAATAGTTAGTGTAAAAAGTTTTTTTTACTCCTCTTGCTCAAAAAGACCGTCATTGTGGCGTACCAGAGCGAAGAAAAAATAGCAATTCTTCCTTTAGGGGAAAAAGTTTTTTTTCAAATTTTTGTGTGTCAAATGACAATGAGCCTACAAAAACGAAAAAGTCTTTAGTCATAAGTAGAATAATCATGAATAAAGACTCGACTTACTACTGTTTCATAAAAAAAGAACTTCATTTTAATTTTGAAAATGGAACTAAAATCGGCGATCTCTGGTAGAATGCATGCAATGTGTTGCGGCTACAGAAGAAACAAAAAAAAAAGACATTGGCGCGAAATCTTTATAATTTTTCTCTAATTGCAAATTGAATTGGTAGTGACCGTAATTAATTTGACAATAGTGGATTGTTTTATTTTCTCGCAATCGTAGTGAAAAGTATAGTGTAACACACGGCGCTAAATCCCATTAAAACTCGGTTTCTATTTACTCCCTCGCTAAAGCTCGGGAGTAAAACTAGCTCGTATATAATGGGTCATTTTAGCTCCTTCTATAACAATCTACTATATTACTAGTGAAGCGCTACTCGCTTGACAGTGGTTACCGATGCATTATTAAGTTCTTTATGTTGGGTTTATAGCGCCTTCCAACACCTTCGGGGCCCAAGTTAACCTCACCTGCAAGTCGGTGCACCTGCTAAACAACGGACGAGATTCTGGCGCACGCACACCTCTTTGGGAGGTCTCCCGGATAAGTGGAAATACTAATCAAGAACAATAAGCGGACCTCGTGCTCCACAGTGCAAACTTAGGACGCAACTCCAAAATCGCTGAGTCATTTTGTAGTAGCCTTATTGAGTGGCTTCCCGAGTGATTGATGTGAGATTTTAATGCTGTTGCTCTTGTTAACTAAACGGATGCGACCGAGACCAACGCGAAGATGATGCTAATAAATATATAAACTAGGAATTTTTACTGGTGGTAGAAAATTGATGACACAAAATTGTCACCATTTTCGGCAGGGTAGGTACCACCGTGCAGGGGTGCTCGGTTGGGGACCTCCACGCGGTGCACCCTGGGCAACGGAGACAGCAGCGCCTCTCTCCTAGGGCGGGAGAGACGCTGCCGCCCTCGGCCAACTCCGACCGAGGCGAGGACGGCCCTGTTGAGGGCTGTTTGGAAGCTTTCCACGTGTCCCTCTGATTAGCAGATGGCTCAGTGGAGAGCAAGTAAGGGGGCCATCTCGAAACCGGAGATGGTCCAGGGTCAGTCGGGGTGCGAGGGATATGCTGGATATATGCGGGATATGATAGACCCCAGACGGCGTGCGGTTTTAGTCGGTTCAAGCCCGACATAACCGTCCCCGCTGGAGACCCCCGCTCTCCAGCGGGGGCGGTATCCGAAGGGATATCCGCACGAAAAAAAAAAAAAAAAGGTACCACCGTGCACGATTGCGAAAAACCCTCCATAGTAATCCAATTTCGGTTTGATTGCGTTCAGGGGTCAGCAAGTGCATAGCCGGGCAGGGGGATTGTGGTCGCAGCACTAGTGGGACCGGTGGGTGTCACCCGGTGCTGCGACGACAATCCTCTTCTGATGAGGCCGTCAAGCTGAGTGCCACCATTGTTAACATGGTACGTGTATGTAATGGTGACCCTCTTTCCTGAGACTTTACCTTCAGCTTACCATGAGGCGAAGTGAAGTCAAATTGACGTGTCCTAAATATATATAAAAAAAAAACAAAAAAAAGGAATTCAGTGCAGGGTGCGACTGAAATAAATTGAGCTGAGCGAGCAGGACTCTTACTTGAAAAATGACCTAGGTGGTTCCCCCGTTTTTAGATCTTTAGTGGTATATTTACCCACAGTGTGGGTGAGTTTACTACTTCAAAATTTAGAGGTAGTCAAATGAACCTAGTTTAACGTGGTTTTCGAATATTTTCCTTTACTATACACCAAATTTACCTCTTACGACCCGGGACTCTTCACTGGGGGTAAACCAGTTTCCATAGTCGCTGAATCGGTGCCATTTAAATTTCTTGGGAGAAAGATAGACTATAAAGGACGCACACCATCCTTAGATGAAGTTGTCGATACGTTTATAAATGACCTAAATAAGATAGATCAGATACCACTAAACAATATCAAAAAAGCTTGGATATATGACAACTACCTAACATCACGTCTGACTTGGCCTTTTCTGGTGTATGAATTCGGTAAAACCTTACTGGCGAAAATAGATGCAACTGTCATAAAATCGCTAAAATCGTGGCTTGGACTAGCGCACTCTGCTGATTCCTCTGCTCTATTTAGGGATCAAAATAATTTTGGGATGAAACTTAAGAAACCATCGGAGCTCTATAAACATCTTAGAGTTACCAAAGCCCACATCTTAGGAAAATCCCAAGATGTCACAATCAGGGCACTCCCGAAAGATAATAACGCGTCCGAGCTTGAATCTAGACTTCTATACCATAAACGATTTATGATAGTCAAACAGAGTGGGGTTGGGAGTACGAGAGCCAGAAAGGGACCAGGATATACTTAAGTCCTTTCTAAAACAAGACGAAAATGATAAATATCGAGTGCACGCGATGAATTTGGAAATCCAAAATGAATGGTTGACAATGGGAGAGTTCTGCATACCGATGGCCTTAAAGTGGCGCACCTTGATCTATGACTGGTCGCCGGCCCTGTTAAAATTTTATCTTAATTCCTTTCAGATGACCCTCCCAGACCAGAGTAATCTGGTAAGGTGGGGGAAGGCCACAGAAAAACAATGTTATACTTGTGGTGAGGCAATAGGGACGGCTAGACACATATTAGTAGGATGTAGGGTGCTTCTCGATAGAGGCCATTACTCACGCCGCCACGATAAGGTGCTTATCATCATACGTGAAGCAATGAGTCTGGCAGTAGCTAGAGCCCAAAAAGGATTGACTACTAACAGACGTCATATCAACTTTGTGTCTGAAGGTTCATCCATAACACCCAGGAACAAACCTTATTCAATCTTAGATACTGCCCCAGATTGGACTCTCCTAATCGACACGTATGAAAAGCACTATAAAATTCCGGAGGATGTTGGGGTTTCGTCATCTAGACCTGACATATTCCTATATTCTAAGAGGTTAAAACATGTGGTTCTTGTGGAACTTACTGTACCGTGGGAAACAAATATACCGAAGGACCACACAATAAAGAAAAATAAATACTATGATCTCACAAACGAATTAATCAAAAACGGTTACGTGGTTAATTTGTATGCAGTGGAAGTGGGAGCGAGAGGTATACCAGCAAAATCTCTCTATAACCTACTTAAAGATCTAGGCCTATCGAGAGCTACAATAAGCTCATTACTAGGACGAATGTCTAAAGCGGCACTAGTAGGTTCGTATCAAATTTGGTTAGGCAGGGAGGGGAACTTGGGTAGTGAAGGTGAGTGTTGATGTACATCAACAAAAGGGGCCCCTTCTAAACCTACACTTGGGTCGCAAGTCCCAGGCACTGTCCCGAGTTCCCAACTCAGCAACGCGATGGACCCGGCACCCGCACGGAGAATCCATGGATTGCTAAGATTACGGTCTCTCTCTGCCTATATTTTACTACCAGTGCATCTGGTCGGATCATTCGTCTTAGGACAGATTCTCTATTAGAAAGGCAAATAAAAAATGTCCATTTATTTTAAGTGATTACAATAATTTCAGTTAAGTATTAGTATTACATATATTTTTGTTCAAAATAACTTCAACTAAGGCATCTTACTACGGTCGCGCGCATAGCTAAGGCCGCGCGCTCGCGAAACTGTTTTTCGATGATTATTCCTCAATGGTAAAAAATAAGATACACCGTGGTTCCCAAACCCGAGGGGGCCATCTCGAAACTGGAGATGGTCCTGGGTCAGCCGGGGTGCGAGGGAAATGCCTTAGGGCCACCTTACGCCCTCAGGTCCGGTATGGTTTTAGTCGGTTCGAATTCGACATAAGCACCCCCGCGGGTGACGGGGGGTTTTTCGAAGGGATTTCCGCACGAAAATAAAAACAAGTTGAATTCCTGAGACGAGCTCAGCCGAATACAAGGGATTTTCGATTTTGCGATAATTTTTATTTTGCGATTTTTTATTTATCTTGCAATGGTTCACCCCAGCACGAATCTATTACCGAAAACAGAAACTCAATAGCTCATCTCCTTCATACCCAAAACCGTGACAGAAAATTGGCAACGACGACGTCGACGACAACTCGATAGCAATAGGGCATTTCTAAAGAAAATCCCTAAAAAAGATACGGAAATCTGAACAGCAGATTTCCGTATCTTTTTTAGGGATTTTCTTTAGAAATGCCCTGGTAGGTCATGTGAACCTTTTGACAACTCGTAAGCGAGTTGTCAAAAGGTTCACATGACCTACCGCAGCCGACATCATAAACCTACTTAGCATTGTTGATTTAACTGACGATGAGAAATGTAATGTTTGTGATTGTCTTGCTTTGTTGCAAGTGATTACTTGTTGTTGCTAAGTGAAACTTACATTTGTATTCATGTTATGTTTGTCTCTGATAACCTAGTACAGCTTTGTTGATAACACGCTTTTATTAGCTTTAAATAGATAGATAGATAACATTTTATTTGTACACCATTTACAATACATACACTAGTAGCACTAATAGCACTAGTAGCACTAAATAGTCGGGGTCCAGGATAAAACCAGCGCCAGGTTACTATCTGGCACATGCTGAACTGGGCACCCATTTGGTGCATTTGTGTGCCACATAACTATTATGCTCCTGTTATTTTAAAATCATTATCTTTAGTTGTTATATAATTTTATGTACTTAGTTTGTGGCCTCTTTGCACTAATAAATGTTTCTTTCTTTCTTTCTTTCTTTTCTTTCTTTCATTATATATACTAGGTCTGCAAGGCGAATCGCTGCTTGCAATGTTGAGCTGAGTGAGACATCGTGATTTGAATTATTAAGAGCGATTTATTTATCATTAAAATCATTCACGTGCAAAATTACATTGATCAAACAATGTTTGTTTTTTTTTCGGTGATTATTCCTCCGTGGCAAGTCCGATTTTGAATATTGTTTTTGATAGTTATTCGGGAGTTTTGGACGACGGTTTTGGCGTAAAAACTTGTCCCATAGATTTGACCGCTATTGCGGAATCAGATTTAGAAAATTTTGAACAGTAATCATTCCTCCGTGGCAAGTCCGATTTTGATAATTCTTTTTGAAAATCACAACTCTGGACATGCTTTCTGAGCGTGTAAAGTTTGGTCACAGTGTCTCGAGCGGTTATTATGTAATTCCATCTGGAATTTTTTTAACGGTGATCATTTCTCTGTGGTAGCATTAATTATTTCAAAATATATCCATAAACCTTCCTCTGATTGACCTCTTTAATCATGCCAAATTTGGTTCTGATTGGATTAGTAGTTTAGGAGGAGACCTGTGACAAAGAAAATCCTGAAGTCAGGTATGAGGAGCTTTCGCTCGACTTCGTCTCACTCAGCTCAACTATTATATACTATATATTATTATTAATAAGGTTATTGCAATGTACAAAGGGCGGCCTTATCGCTAAACGCGATTTCTTCCAGGCAACCTTAGGATGGACTGGAATATTTTCACAAAACTTGGTGGTAATAGTTGGTGTAACACGAGGAGTTAGCAAACAATACTTAAATCTTTATACAAATATTTCTTGTGTGCGTGTGTATGTCACTGAACTCCTCCTAGACGGTTGGGGATTCGAGGATGGTTTAGATTCACAATTTGGTCCACAAATATTTAGGGTTCCGCGCAAAAGAATTAAAACCATAAAAATCGAAATCCACGCGGACGAAGTCGCGGGCACAGCTAGTTAAAAACATATATATGAACCTACTTAATTATACCTTCACAGGAATAAACTAAATATGGGTATATTCACTCAAATAATTAACACTTCAATTACCACACATGCATATCCGGAGCTATGGAAGTGCTCTGTAGTTCGGCCTATACCTAAAACTGAATGCCCAAATACTTTTAAGGATCTCCGGCCTATAAGTGTGCTCCCTTGCTTATCGAAAGTGTTGGAAAGGGTGGTGCACATGCAGGTCATGGAGTACCTTGAACAAAATAGTATTCTCCCAGATAAGCAGTCGGGTTTTAGAAAGGGGCTAGGCACAGCTATGGCCTTGTGTGACGTGGTGGGTAACATTTTGGAGGCTAGGGACCGCGGAGAGGGAACAGTTCTAGTACTACTGGACTACTCCCGTGCTTTTGATGCCCTGGATACGTCACTGCTGCTGTCCAAGTTGACCTATTATGGATTTACCTCAGATACTGTGAAGTGGTTCCATAGTTACCTTACTAATCGCTCACAGTATGTTGAGATACGGAAAGAGGATGGTACAGTCATGTCATCATCCCCCCTTAATGTGACAAGAGGTGTGCCGCAGGGATCCATCTTGGGTCCACTTTTGTTTATTTTATATACTGCAGACATCACGGGTTCCTTCCAACACTGTCAGTTTCATATGTATGCAGATGATACACAATTATATTCATCATTTAAACCTAGTGACACGCTTGAAGCTGTATCTAAAATAAATGAGGACCTGCAAAGGGTAATTACTTGGTCAAAAGAACATTCACTGATATTAAATCCCTTAAAGTCAAAATTTATGATACTGGGTAGTGAGCGACAAATTCAGTCTATCTTGCAACATGACCCTGTTATAGTCATAAATGGTGTTTGGTTAATGAGTTTGGAGAGGCTACTAGCCTTGGTCTTATGATTGACCCTCAGCTACGGTTTGAGGGACACATAAATAAGATTGTGAGGAATTGTTTTTATAGGCTTAAAGTTCTCTACAATATACGTGCCTACATAGGTATGTCATTAAGAAAGCAACTAGTGGACAGTCTCATACTATCTAGATTTAATTATTGTGACACAGTATATGGCCCATGTTTACTTGCGAAAACTAATAATCTTATACAGCGCATACAAAATGCCTGTGCCCTATATTGTTTTGACATACCAAGACGCCAACATGTGACACCTTATATTAATAGTCATAACATATTGAAGATGGAGGCCAGGAGAAGGCTACATCTAGCCACCATGCTATTTGACTTGTTGGGAAGCAAAAAACCTCATTACTTATATGAAAAAATATGTTTAAGACAAACCCACTACCCTTACCCTGTCAGGTCTGCAGTACAATATCAGTGCCAAGGCATAGAACTACAGCTTTCCGAGGTTGCCTAAAATATGCAGCAATGCGAATCTGGAATGATCTGCCTCCACCTCTTAGGGACCTAAAATTCAAACACAGTTTTAAAGTCAAGTACAAAGCATTATTATTACAACATCAAAAGAGTATGCATTAGCACATATCCTTTCTTTTTACTAGGATGTTTTGGCCCATCAACTGGATCACTCCAGAGTCGCATTTCACGGCACTTGACGGCATTGTCTGTGCATGCATGTCTTTGTTCTGGGTTCTAACTGCACTGTTTGGGCGTGCGGAGCCTCTGATGGGACGTATGGCGGGCTGAGTTGTGATTGTTATATGTATAAATGTACCTTAAGGAAATGTTAAATATTGTCAAAGTTATTTAATTTTTATTGTTGGAATATTGTAAAATTACTTACTCTTTTAGCGTGAGGTATTCTTCTTGATACTTAGGTTACTTGTAGGGAATTATGTTTGTTGTTGACTTATATACGGAGCGATATTGCCTGACGACGTCAGGTGGCACACATGGGGTGACGCTGAAAATCAGTACTTGGGTGGTAGATACCCACCTTAGTGTATGCTGAGTGTCAATCCCTTATTGCGGACATGGCTTACATAATGTTAATACTGTTTCTATTTTAATATTGATTGATTTAATATCCATTTAACACGTGTTATAAATTGCCACGTAATAAGACACGTTGTTGAGTTGTCAATGCTGCCATGCTTGACAATTTTGTCATACGTAAAATGTCATACGTATGCTCAGGTGGCGGCTACCACAGATAAATAATATATTTATAGCGCCTCTTGGTCAAGGTGGTACGAGCATTCGCCGCCAGAGTAGCTGCGTTTTTATTTTTGTTTTGCTATTTTGTCTTTTGTATTTGTACCTAATCCGCAATAAAACATTTTTCTTTCTTTCTTTCTTTCTTTATTAAGATATCTACATAAATATGATATACATTGTTTAACATAACATAACATAACATAACATAACATAACACAACACAACACAACACAACACAACACAACACAACACAAGACGTCACGCCACGCCTCGCCACGCCACACCACGCCACGCCACGTCACGTCACGTCACGTCACGTCACGACACGTCACGTCACGTCACGACACGTCACGTCACGTCACGTCACGTCACGTCACGTAAAGTCACGTCACGTCACGTCACGTCACGTCACATCACATCACATCACATCACATCACATCACATCACATCACATCACATAAACTCACGCCTATATCCCCGAAGGGGTAGGCAGAGGTGCTAGCACCCACACTTCGCCAGTTTATGTTTAGGTCCCAATGTAGGTGGCGAGCCCATTGCCATTAACCGAGGAACTTATAACCCTGCGATAAATACACACATAACTTCGAAAAGCATCGAAAAGTCATTGGTGTGTACCATGGTAAAACCTGGGATCGAACCCGAGACCTCGTCTCAGCAGTCCATTACCCATACCACTAGGCTACCGCGGCTTTCTATTATATATGTATATATATATAAATACATATGTATGTTGATATGTAACGGAGTCTTTGTGCTCGACTTTTGAGCACTATTGACTTGAAATTTTGCACACTTCTCAAGGACCGATGATAAAACAATAATAATTATGGTTATTACGGGAGCAACTGCCGTCAGACCTCCTAACCCAGAGACGAAAGCCAGCGCCAGAGCCTCATCCGTCAATTAGCAGGTGAACCAGCTAGCCGACGTTGGCTTGGGCCCCAAAGATATTAATAGGACTTCATACACAAAATGTAACTTGATGTACATGATTACTGACACGTAATAAGACGACACCATACCGTCATCTAACTCTATAGATAACGCCATCTATCGAGTAAAATTTCTTATTGTACTTGTCTCTTATTTCATGCTGCTTAAGAACTTTCATGTGCGATGCATGATGACAGTTTTGTAAAATATTCGGCTTGATTTGCTTGCCGTTAGTGTAATTCATAGTTGCGAAGTTCAATATCGCGATGTAGGTACGTTACAGCGAAAGTTTACTACTGCGACGGACGTTGTTACGAAAGTTCATTATCGCGATGTACGTTACAGCGAAAGTTTACTATTGCGACGGACGTTGTTACGAAAGTTCATTATCGCGATGTACGTTACAGCGAAAGTTTACTATTGCGATGGACGTTGTTACGAAAGTTCATTATCGCGATGTACGTTACAGCGAAAGTTTACTATTGCGACGGACGTTGTTACGAAAGTTCATTATCGCGATGTACGTTACAGCGAAAGTTTACTATTGCGACGGACGTTGTTACGAAAGTTCATTATCGCGATGTACGTTACAGCGAAAGTTTACTATTGCGACAGACGCTGTCGCGAATTTTGGTTGCTACTAAAGTGGGTTAAGTTAGGTTAGAACTGTGACCCCAACAGAGCGCGAGATAACCACCCCACCAGCTAACGGTTATGTCGGGTTGAACCGATTAAAACCGCACGTCGTCCCGGGTCCTGGTGAGGGGCCATAAGGCATTTCCATAGCACCCCGACTGACTCAGGGTCATGTCCGGTTTCGAGATCGGTCTATGAAACCCTATGTTAAATTAAGTAACATTAAGTTTTGAAATCATACTTATACATATAATTAAACTGCTTTAATTTGACTTTTAAAGGACACTGCTTTAGGATGAATCTAACGATACATTTTAAACAGGCCAAAAAAAGCCCGCTGAGGTTCTTGCTGGAGTTTCCTTAGGACAGGGCCATATTGCAGACCACCCCATTTGCTAAAATATTAGTCTAGTTTTTTTATTTTTACAATTTGCCGTTTTGATGGTCTATACAGAATAAAAAATGAATTTTGGCTTTGACCTTAACTGTCGCAATGTGTTCAGTCGTTTAGCATATTATAAAGTATCAGCTGATACCTGTGGCTCCGCCCACGCGAAAGTCGATCATCGTTTTTAGGGTTCCGTGGACAAATGACTAAAAACGGAACCCTTATAGATTCGTCATGTGTGTCTGTCTGTCTGCTCGTCCGTATGTCACAACCACTTTTTTCCGAAACTATAAGAACTATGCTGGTGAAACTTGGTAAGTAGATGTATTCTGTGAACCGCATTAAGATTTTCACACAAAAGTAGAAAAAAAAAACAATAAGTTTTGGGGGCTGAAACTGAAACTTAAAATTTTCTTTGTCATCAAACCCATACTTGTTCTATCTATGGATAGGTCTCCAAAAAATGATATTGTGGTTTCTAATATTATTTTTTTCTAAACGGAACGGTTTGCGCTAGAGACACTTCCAAAGTGGTAAAATGTGTGTCCCCCCCTCCCCCTGTAACTTCTAAAATAAGAGAATCATAAAACTAAAAAAAATATATGATGTACCTTACCATGTAAGCTTCCACCGAAAATTGGTTTGAACGAGATCTAGTATTTTTTTTTTAATACGTCATAAATCGTAAACCGCAATTTACCTTTCATTCAATAATCTCACATATAAAAATTTTACTTGCTGCTACGGAACCCTTCATGGGCGAGTCCGGCTCGCACTTGGCCGATTTTTGGTCATATCTCCGGTTCTACTTAACCAATTTTATTGCAATCAAACATCCGGTAGATTTGAAGTCTAACCAAGACTTTTGTGTCCATCACGAACAAACAGACAATCCAAAAAAAGATGTTTCTGTTCAGCATAGTTCATTTAACTTTAATATAACCTAAGTTTTTTTTTCACATATATATAAGGTGTCACAAAATTAGGTCTCTGAATTTGGTGAGATGACTTCGTATCGACCGAATATGTATTTGAAACAAAAACATAAATATCGGGTAAATTAAAGAAAAAAATAAAAAAAATAAAAAAATAAAAAAACAAAAAATTAAAAAAAAAACACCACGCGATTTAGGTATTTCCCACACATTCGCTTGGAGAATACTGCGAGGAGAAGGACTGCACGCCTACCACGTGCGTCACGGACTCATCGCGCCACGTGACGCTGGTCGCTGGTGGTGTTTTTTTTCTCATTTTTAATTTTTCTTAATTTTTTTTTTTACTTTACCCGAAATTTTTTTTTCTTGTTTCAAATACATATTTTGTCGATACCAAGTCATCTCACCAAATTCAGAGACCTAATTTTGTGACACCTTATATATGTACAGACACAACTAATTTATAATTTCATAATAGTAAAGATTACAATGCGGTAAAAAATTTACAAACATACAAGATACGCTTGAATACATAACCCTTCCTTGGCAGTCGGGTAAAAATCGAGAAAACGTAATTTATTGAATTAGGAGTTGCTCAAAGCGCTCTGTGCATTTCAATGATGGTCATTGATCTGCCAATCAAGAAAGAAAATCATTTCCTTACATTTGTTTATTATGGCGCCCATTTTCCTCATAATCAGCATAATCACCGCACCACAGACCTAGGTCACAGCAGTTACAGAGAAATGAATTACAACACATACATACATTCATATACGCTTACTTAAGGCGAAGGTTATACCTTGTAGTAATATGGCAATATGTTATAAGGGATAACTGGTTTTTCCGTATCAATGTTGAATTATATATTTTTATACTATTATAAAATTGTAAATTAGTTGTGTCTGTACATTGGAGATATTTACAACATATTATGGCTTATGTTAAATGTACGGTTCTGAAAACGAGAATATTTTTTTTTGGAATTCTGTTTGTCTGTTTGTTCGCGATGGACGCAAAAACTACTCAACGGATTTTATTGCAATTTTTTATAGTAGAAAGGTCTTGGTTAGACTTAAAATCTGCCGCATGTTTGATTTCAATTGGTTAGGTAGAACTAGAGATCTGGCCAAAAACCGATAACCGACCACCACGCGGGCGGAGCCGCGGGCATCAGCTAGTATTCTATATGTCTCATGTTATACTCCAGTGCCATCCAATGATATAATATCAATCATTACTTACTTACTTACTAGGTCTGCAAGGCGAATCGCTGCTTGCAATGTTGAGCTGAGTCAGACATCGTGAATCAGATTTTGAAAATTTTGAACAGTGATCATTCCTCCGTGGCAAGTCCGATTTTGAAAATTCTTTTTGAAAGTCACAACTCTGGACATGCTTTGTGAGCGTGTGAAGTTTGGTCACAGTGTCTCGAGCGGTTATTATAATTCTATCTGGAATTTTTTAACGGTGATCATTCCTCTGTGGTAGCATTAATTTTTTCAAAATATATCCATAAACCTTCCTCTGATTGACCTCTTTAATCATGCCAAATTTGGTTCTGATTGGATTAGTAGTTTAGGACGAGACCTGTGACAAAGAAAATCCTGAAGTCTGGTATGAGGAGCTTTCGCTCGACTTCGTCTCACTCAGCTCAATTAACTATATAATATGTGTATTGATTAGTATGTAGTGTATGTATGATTTAAGTAAGTTTTACTATATATTACCTATATCTAGGTATTTATATTGTTTATATGTGTACTTATTTACTATTCCAAAGTACACCCAACTACCTCAAAACATTTCTTTCTCCTCTTTTTCCTCTCCATCCTATGGTTGCCTGTAAGAGACTGCCTCAGAGCGATAGGGCCGCCAATTGTACTAATTCCAAAAAATGTATATTCGTTCGTGTTTTTAATGTCTTTGGTGTACAATAAACAGATACTACTATTATTATTATTTGTATCTAAAGCTTGCAATTTGGAGCCCGAAGATCGCTTACTCGGGACCGCGTCTGACCCCCCCCCCCAATCCCTTAAGGAAATCCGGCGCCAGAGCTTCCTCCATCAATCAGCAGGTGTCCGGCTTGCGGGTTAGATTGGCTTCGGTTCCGAAGATCTTGGAGGGGCCCATGGAAACACTATACGCTACTACTATTTTAGATGAATATTTGTTACTCAATCTCATCATTACCTTTTTTTTTTTTTTTTTTTTTTCGTGCGGAAATCCCTTCGGATACCGCCCCCGCTGGAGAGCGGGGAGTCTCCAGCGGGGGTGGTTATGTCGGGCTTGCACCGACTAAAACCGCACGCCGTCTCGGGTCGTAAGACGCCGGGGTGTAAGGTTACCCATAGAGCATATCCCTCGCACCCCGACTGACCCTGGGCCATCTCCGGTTTCGAGATGGCCCCCTTACTTGCTCTCCACTGTGCCCTCTGCTAATCAGAGGAACACGTGGAAAGCTTCCGAACAGCCCTCAACAGGGCCGTCCTTGCCTCGGTCGGAGTTGGCCGTAGGCGGCAGCGTCTCTCCCACCCTAGGAGAGAGGCGCTGCCGTCTCCGTTGCCCAGGGTGCACCGCGTGGAGGTCCCCAACCAAGCACCCTAATCTCATCATTACCTACGGCTGAACGGATCTATGTAAAATTTGGTACACATATATTTGTAGGTTATGTGTAATAAGAATTGAAAAGGGTACACTAAGGTGGTTTGGGCACTTGGAACGAATGAGTACTGAGCGAATACATGTCAAGTGTGTAAGGCTTTTTTTTTTTTTTTTAACGTGCGGAAACTTGCTCCCGTCGGAGACCACGGCCCTCACCATGGTCTCCAACGAGAGAACGTCCACGCCCAGGACCGGATCTATGTAAAATTTGGTACACATATATTTGTAGGTTATGTGTAATAAGAATTGAAAAGGGTACACTAAGGTGGTTTGGGCACTTGGAACGAATGAGTACTGAGCGAATACATGTCAAGTGTGTAAGGCTCATGTAAGTGGGTGGGCAAGCCGGGGTCGACCTCGCAGAACATACACTGATCAAATTAGTGAGGTATTGAAAAAAGGGCAGGTCAAAAGCACTCGAAACCGGCGGGCTTGTATGAAAGGTTTAATGACAGTGAAGGAAGCTCGTGAAGTGTGTAAGGACAGAAGCAGATGGCGGGCTGTTGTCTCTGCCTACCCCGGAGGGAAAACGGCATGAGTATATGTATGTATTTATATAATATAGGCGGTTTTATATTGATTAGTATTTCACACGTGCGGAACCGCATGCGAGAGCTAGTCCAAGACGCCTTGATATCTAACATAAATATTTGACATAAAAGGTGACTGCTTACCCCTTTGGGCTATAAGTACAACTGGTTCTATAATCTACAGATTTGCAATTGAATTATGAAGCTTATGCAAATTATTTGATATGTGGCTTCATATCGACATTTCTCTGGGTGTACGACGACTGTTAAAATTAACGCAAACAGGTATTATCGCAGACCTTGCGGATAAATAGATGTTTGGTGATCAGCGAAGCTTGCGGTGCGAGTGTGAGCGACAATACAGAGCCTTTCATTATTATTTGGGGAGCGAGTCATGAGCGACAGCGAGTGACAAAATCAACATTATCGTTATCTTTGAGTTAGTTCCAGTCATATCTGAAGCTTTCACCTTGGAATCTGCGGTCCGTTTTCCGGTTTTAACTTTTCAACTTCGCACGGTCTTGGGTGTACATGGTAGTAGCACCACTGGCACGCTTGTCATCCTCTGCGACGCCAAGCCTCACTTCTGGGTCTACCGCTCCAACCGGGGCGTGGGGACCGCGGCATTGTCAGACATTTGTTCCCCACATTTTTTTTATTTTTACGTGCGGAAATCTCTTCGGATACCCACCCGCCGGCCAGCGGGGGCGGTTATGTCGGACATGAATCGACTAAAACCGCACGGTGTCCTGCCCAAGTGTACATTGCCGTGCAACCCTCGAAAGAATAACCCCAGGGTTACGGGCGTACCTTGGCCGCCAGAGTGGCCTCGCCTGGTGGCAGGCGTGTGTAGGACACACACGACACGCCTCCGCCACGGCCTGCTTCTGTAAGGATGGCGAGTCGGCCAAAAGCCGTTACCCACATAGCTTAGCGTTTCAGACATGAAGGTGGTGAAAACAGCGAGTGACAAAATGTAAATACTAAATCGACACGTGCTTTTCTACATGCCAACCTCACCTGTAAGCCGGTATATTTGCTGATTGATGGAAGGAGCGGGTTTTCCTATACCTACCTACCTATACCCTGTCGAAAGCAATGAGAAATGTTTCCTCTTTCGTTCGATTTGGTGCAGGCTCGAAGTTTCGGATGTACATCTCATGGTAGCCCTTGATTCACAACAATATTTACTTTCTCTCCTAACTTGGACCACACCAACATCCTTAACGTAAGCTCATAAGTGCACACGACAAGTTCTTGACCCTATTATGTTTCGGCATTGAAAGTATCGCAGCGACTGACATGACAGGTCACTTACGGTACCCCCGGCCCCTCCACCTCCCCCCGTCCTGCCAGCGACGTATGAGACATTGCTGATGGATAATGTTCTGGTGGCTTGACAAATGACTACCCGTTTTTGCTATTCAAGTTATAGGATGTTAGAGTTTAATGAACGATGTAGCTAGAAATTGACGGTTATTTTGTATATAGAGGGTGTTGAATTCGAAGTCACTATGTAAACGCTAGTAGATCGAGTGTATGAGGCCCTGAGGGCTAGCAGAAGCATGCCGGAACGGCGCCGCGTTGCGCGCCCCCCTCTTTCCGAGGGCGAGACGGGGACACCGTGGTTCCCAAACCCGAGGGGGCCACCTCGAAACCGGAGATGGCCCAGAGTCAGTCGGGGTGCGAGGGAAATGCCTTATGGGCCACCTTACACCCCGGCGTCTGAAGAACCGAGACGGCGTGCGGTTTTCAGAATCCGACATAACCACCACTAATAATCCCCCTAACTCCTCCGGCTAAGCTAAATTTCTCGTGTTAGGAGTGGGCTTGAAAAAGCTTTTTGCTTTTGATGATAGCCCTGTTCTTGGGGGAGGTTATACCGGGTGTTAGGGAAACGCTCCCGAAAACAAAGACAGGCAATAACCTTTAATAACCTTTTTTTCGTGCGGAAATCCCTTCGGATACCCCCCGCGTCGGCCAGCGGGGGCGGTTATGACGGGCTTGAACCGACTAAAACCGCGCGCCGTCTCGGATCTTAAGACGCCGGGGTGTAAGGTTGCCCATAGAGCATATCCAATGAATTTAAAAAAAATGTTGAGCGATATTTTCTTTTTCAATTTGTTATAAGCATTATTCAAGCACCATCGTGTTAGTACAATTAAGTTTTTTTTTTCTTCAGTTCAATACTATTGCCTGTCTTCGTTTTCGAAACATTTCCCTAATTCCCGGTAGAATATAAGGCTATATAACATCCCGCTACGACCTAAGGAGCCGAACAACATGTAAATGGCGAGAAAATCGTGGGCAGGCGGGCGATGCCACGCGGTGGAGGGGACCTAGAGCATCACTTAATACATAAAAATAGGCTCGCATAAAAGCCAATCATCATCAGTTAAATCAAGAGAAAATATAAAGACCACTGGCTCCAAAGTACCGAAATGAATAAATATTCTAGTACACATACTCGTGGCTAACTGGTAACCGAGTCGGTTAATACATTGCAAAGTTAAGCAACAGTAGCCAAGGCAGTCTTAGGATGGGTGACCATTCTTAACATATTGAGACCTCTGTGCCTCTCCGGAGAGCGCGTCAAGCTGTCGGTCGCAGTTGCCATACGAATATCCATGTTATTTTTTTTATAAATAAATATTGTACGACAAAGTACACAACGCCATCTAGACCCAAACTAAGCAGAGCTTGTCATATGGGTTCTAGAATGCGGATAAACATACTTAAATACTTTTTTTTTGTAAATAAATACATATTATACATAGAAACACCCAGACCAACGCAAATATACACATTTGCACTGAGCGGGAATCGAACCCGCGACCTTTGGCTTAGCAGTCGAATGCACTACCGCTACGCCACTGAGGTCGTCAATGTCGCCATGTCAGTCGTTATGGGTAGTTGGAGCCTTAAAAAAAAGTCCGACGACTGGTCAAATTACAGAACTTCGAAATCGCCAGTGGGTTTTTAGAGTTCCATTGGCAAATGGCAAAAAACGGAACCCTTATAGATTCGTCATGTCTGTCTGTCTGTACGCCCGTATGTCACAGCCAATTTTTTCAGAAAATATAAGAACTATGCTGTTGAAACTTGGTAAGTAGATGTATTCTGTGAACCGCATTAAGATTTTCACACAAAAATTTAAAAAAAAAAACAATAAATTTGGGGGTCACCATACTTAGAACTGAAACTAAAAATTTTTTTTTCATCAAACCCATACGTGTCTCTATGGATAGGTCTTCAAAAATGATATTGAGGTTTCTATTATCATTTTTCTCTAAACTGAATAGTTTGCGCGAGAGACACTTCCAAAGTGGTAAAATGTGTGTACCCCCCCCCCTGTAACTTCTAAAGTAAGAGAATGATAAAACTAAAAAAATATATGATGTACATTACCATGTAAACTTCCACCGAAAATTGATTTAAACGAGATCTAGTAAGTACTTTTTTTAATACGTCATAAATCGAAAAACGCAAAAGGTAAATCCTTTCATTCAATGAACTCAAATATTAAATTTAAAAAAAGCATTATTATGTTACTTGCTGCTACGGAATCCTTCATGGGCGAGACCGACTCGCACTTGGCCGCTTTTTTTTTAAATAATACCAGGTCCTCCGGTGGTTACATTTCGGAGTCTACTACTTATTCCTTCCATACTATTTCACACTTTTGCTACTTCTCGTACTTTCATGCTTCATACTATATCTGTCATTCGTCCACAACAACTATGCTTTTTGAGCTGAGTGAGACGAAGTCGAGCGAAAGCTCCTCATATCAGACTTCAGGATTTTCTTTGTTACAGGTCTCCTCCTAAACTACTAATCCAATCAGAACCAAATTTGGCATGATTAAAGAGGTCAATAAGAGGAAGGTTTAAAGATATATTTTGAAAAAATTAATGCTACCACAGAGTAATGATCACTGTTAAAAAGTCCAGATGGAATTACATAATAACCGCTCGAGACACTGTGACCAAACATTACACGCTCAGAAAGCACTTTCAAAAAGAATTTTCATAATCGGACTTGCCACATAGGAATGATCACTGTTCAAAATTTTCAAAATCTGATTCCGCAATAGCGGTCAAATCTATTGGACAAGTTTTGGCGCCAAAACAGTCGTCCAAAACTCCCGAATAACTATCAAAAACAATATTCAAAATCGGACTTGCCACGGAGGGATAATCACCGAAAAAAACAAACATTGTTTGATCAATGTAAAAATTTTGCACGTAAAATAGAATTTTCGAATTTGAAATATCACATATTGCTATTAATAATTCAAATCACGATGTCTCACTCAGCTCAACATTGCAAGCAGTGATTCGCCTTGCAGACCTAGTTATATATATGCACTATAGCTTATTTATTTTTTATAATTTTTACAACTTTTTTATTTTCACGGCTATAGCCCAGTGGTGTACGTAACGAACTGCCAAGACGAGGTCTCGAGTTCGATACCCAGTCGCCCCGGGCACACACCTCTGACTTTTCGTAGTTATATGTGTATTAAAAATGTTGATAATCGCTCGCTTAGTATTGTGCCAGGTAGATAGCAATAGGCTCGCCCCCTATTATGTTATTAACTGGCGAATCGTGGGTGTTAATACACCTCTGCCTACCCCTTCCGAGATACAGGCGTGAAGTTATGTTATGTTTATTTCCACATTTTTTACGTGCATGGGGACTGGCTGTGCATAATGTCCATCCTTATGTATTTATGTATTTTTATCTCTTGCTTATTTTAACTAATTATTTCCTTGTTATTTCTGCTTTCTTTATGATATGTACTTATTATACTTGCATATTATCTTAATAATAGGTCTTTACCTATGAAATTGCCGAAATTTTCTTACAAATTCATGAGTTCGTTATTCTTGAAATTTAATAGCTATTTAAATTATTTATATTTTGTTTGAAAGTTGATTTCAAGATTTTACAACTCTGTATTAAATTTTGTTTTTATTGGCCGCTTGATAAATTAACTCGATCTTCAAAAACCGTACTTCCTAAATGCTATCCATTTTGATGATAAATTTCGTATTACTTTATAGACTGTCACTTTTCAAAAATGTAATAAAAGTTGCTGTTTGTTAGCTTAATGTGGTCTCATTCATACACAAAAAAAGTCATAAAATTTGGATTTGTCATTCCTAAAAAAAAAGCAAAAGTGTTAGTACTGAAAATTGGGTTTCCTCCAATTTCTTCAAGAAAAACGGCAATTTCATATGTAACGAATACTATAATATCATTAACTATAATGAATAACTGCATGTTATTCTTTTATTAATTCTTATTCTACTTATCGCCAGTGGGTTGTGGATGTCAGATGGTAGTCGCTTCAAAGAAAATACCGAAGTTCAGCTGCATCATAGTTAAACTGAAAAGCCTGTGTTGGGAAAAGGCTCGGATTGATGATGATTCTAGCAGACATGCTTTGGATAAGGGGACTATCGCTGTGATGACGGTGACTTTTTTATAACACTTAGGTGGCAGATAAGCACACGGCCCACCTGATTGGAAGCAGTTAAAGCGGCTTATGGACGTGTGCAACACCAGAGGCGTCACACTCGCGCTGCCGACCCAGTAAAAACCTTCTAATGCCCTTCTTGAAGAACCCCATATTGTAGTCGCTTGAGAAAACCACAGCAGGGAGATCATTCCACAGCGTGAGGTTGCGCGGAATGAAGTGCCTCTCATCATCACTGTACGCACTGTTTCCGGTCGCAACGTGTGAGGATGAATTCCTTGTCTGTGGCGAGCGGTGCGATGACATAAGCTTATTCAGACTGAGCAGTTAAATCGAGGGACAAAAGAAAACTAGTCAAAAGTCACGTATAAAGGTATTGTGACCCCGAATTTTGTAGACCAAAGGGGTTCAGGGTATTGGGGAATGCCCACAGTATTGTTAGAAATGATGTCACTTAGGCTTAATCATAAATCACCTTGTTTAAACTAACTGTCATGTTAGTCATTACTTTAACCTCGTTTAATTGTTAATGGTTAACTAGCTGACTCTTTTTGTATAAAGTTATTTAAATAAGGCCGGTCATGGAAGAGTGGTTGGAAAGGCACTGCGGTGACCTCTCCTACCGGATGTAACAGATGATTGCCGGATACGGGTTGTCGGTAAGTATCTGTGGCGCATCCACCGGGAGACAACGCCGCATTGCCAGCACTGCGAGGATACCGGCGAAGACTCGGCGCTCCACACGTTGGTGGAGCGCCCAGCGTGGGCGAGTCAACGCCGGGATCTCGTTGCGGTCCTGGGCGTAGACGTTCTCTCGCTGGAGACCATGGTGAGAGCCGTGGTCTCCGACGGGAGCAAGTGGCACGCCGCTGCCTTAAATCGCCGGGATCAAACCCGACCCCAAAGGCTTTAGTCGGCTTTAGCGTTTTAGTCGGTTCAATTCTGACATACCCACCTCATCGCTGGCACCGGGGTGGTGAAAGTCTGTGGGGGTTTACACAAGTAAAAAAAGTTATTTAAAGAAAGAAAACAAAAAAACACAAGTCACGGTGTCTCGAGCGGTTATTATGCAATTCCATCTGGATTTTTTTAACGGTGATCATTCCTCTGTGGTAGCATTAATTTTTTCAAAATATATCCATAAACCTTCCTCTGATTGACCTCTTTAATCATGCCAAATTTGGTTCTGATTGGATTAGTAGTTTAGGAGGAGACCTGTGACAAAGAAATCCTGAAGTCTAGTATGAGGAGCTTTTGCTCGACTTCGTCTCATTCAGCTCAATTATAGCCTCTGTCCATCGGGGCTAATGTGCCTTTAAAATGACGTTACTTAACATAACATAACTTCAAGCCTGTATCCCCGGAGGGTTAGGCAGAGGCGTATTACACAACCACGATTCGCCAGTTATGTTTAGGTCCCAATGTAATAGGGGGCGTACCTATTGTCATTTACCGGCCACTTTACTAAGCGAGCGATAATCAACATTTTTAACACACACGTAACTAAGAAAAGTCAGAGGTGTGTGCCTGGGGCAACTGGGGATCGAACTCGAGACCTCGTCTCAGCAATCCGTTACAGTTTTTTTTTTTTTTTTTATTTATGACACGTCAATTTGACTTCACCTCGCCTGATGGTAAGCTGAAGGTAAAGTCTCAGGAAAGAGACCATTACATACACGTACCATGTTAACAATGGTGGCACTCAGCTTGACCTTGAGCTTTTCCAATACGTGCAGTGGTTCCGAAGATTACCCCAAGTATAGAAACAACCTCATAAATCCGGCCTCTATCTGTCTGTGTATATGTAAGTGCATATATAATATTATTAGTGTATAATATAGATGTGCGGGTTGATGAAGAACCTTCTACCTCACGGACTCGACTATAGAGGGCGTGCCTCACTAGTGCACGGTGCACAGTGCAATTTTTGTGGACGTTCAACATTTAAACTTTATACAGAATTTAGATGTACAAATGTGGACTAAATGCCTAGGGCAATGTTTACCTGTCAACCTTGGAGTGAGGCTGAAGTATTTACTTGTTATGAAGGCTCTTATTTTGATTCAGAATAATGGTTATGTAAATATTCTAACAATGGTGAACAGGTGCTATAGCCAGTCAGCAGCAGGTCACGCCTAGGAAGACTCGAGGTGATAACCTCCTAGCAGGTTATCACATTATAATGTTAAGCAATTCTAACCAGGTCCGTTTTAGCATGGGTGACCATTTTTACATTCTTAACACATTGAGATGAATCGTGCCTTGGAGAGCACGTAAACTGGTCGTTCCCGGTTGTGATACGTACATTTGTTGCATTAGTTACGGGTCGCTGGAGCCCTAAAAAGCCCGACAACCTGGTCGGTTAAGCCATTGAAATATACTGAAATTTTAATTTTGTAAGATTTGAAATCACACGTTTTGAAAAAGTAATTTTACTGAATCGGGTCTCAGCTTTATTTCACAATAAAATAAAATCTCGACTCCATCCTGGCCTAGAGGAGATCGGAAGAGATATGCATATTATGACATTTATCCGTCCGCGAGGAAGGAAACGCAGATTACTTCGTATGATAGAACCATCAGTTCGGAAGGAAACGCGAGCGGATCTGCGTGATTGACCTAGTTTAGTCTGAATGACATACTTCCTAAAGATATTCAATTTTTTGGACCTCTATAAGACTGTAACACTGACATCGTTTTATCCCGCGTCTCGGTCCCAGTTGCGTGCATAGTATATACTTTGGAGCCTATGGTCGGTTCCCCGACTCTTTCCCGTGATCTTGGCTTTTGTGGGAGAGGCTGCAGTCTGATTTCTTAACCCCGAGAGAAGCCTGCGCCAGAGCTTCGTCCGTTAGTAGCAGGTGAACCAGCTATTAGGAGAAGTAGACTTGTGCCCTGTAGATCTTGGTGGGGTCCTCATACATCTGTAAACGATTATCTGCGTATCCCCAATTTCTGGGTTGGGCATAGTGATCCTATTAAGGTATTCTCAGTATTGAATAGTTGATGGTTATATCAAGACACAGCGGCCAAAAAAACTTAAGTTCACGGTGGCCAGAAACACTTAAGTCGACGACGGCCAAAAATATAACTTAGGTCAATTACGAGATGATACTAATACGACACTTACGTATTAATTTCCCGGGTAAAAGGTACAAAATTATGCCTATTCTGAGTTAATCAAATTTTGACGAAAAATGAACTTAAGTGTTTTTGGCTGCCGTGTCTAGATATGCTCGCCTCGTTTTTGGCGAAATGTTACTGTTTACTGACCATAATGACACAACGTCATAATGACATTAATACTGGTTGCATTAATGGAAGTATTTACTTCGGAGTTCAGGGACTGAGTTGAAACCCTCAGATGCAACTGGGAACCACGTTAAGATAATAATGTAGGAGCTGGGATCAAAGGAAGACGGAACCGAAGGTGGCATTATCATCATCATCAACCTCTCTTAGTCCACTGCTGGACATAGGTCTCCCCTAATGAGCGCCATAGCACCCTGTCTTCTGCTTGCCGCATCCAGCATCTGGTAGGAGGGCGTCCTACACTACGTTTGCCGAGTCGCGGTCTCCACTCAAGAACACGTTCACCCCAGCGGTTGTCGGTTCTCCGCGAGATATGGCCGGCCCACTGCCACTTCAGCTTGCTAATTCTTTGCGCTATGTCGATAACCTTGGTTCTTTGTCGGATGTATTCGTTACGAATCCTATCCTTCAGAGAAACTCCGAGCATAGCTCTTTCCATAGCTCGCTGAGCGACTATGAACTGGTGGACCAGCCCTACCGTGAGTGTCCATGTCTCAGCTCCGTAGGTTACGGGTAGGACGCACTGATTGAAAACTTTTGTTTTCAAACACTGCGGTATGGATGATGAGAAGACTCGACGTAGTTTCCCAAACGCTGCCCAGCCTAGCTGGATCCTCCTCTTGGCCTCCTTCTCAAAATTGCTTTTACCTAACTGAAACGAAGGTGTATTGGGGCAGAATTCGAAGTCTTTATGGCGCTACAAGGAAACAATTGTGGAAACGATTAGTCCTAGATGGAGTTGTATGCAGCATATGAGGTTAGCAGATTTATAACATATAACATAACTTCCATAACTATCCCCAAAGGGGTAGGCAGAGGTGTATGTGTAGTGTAGGTGGGTGTGTACCACGATTCGCCAGTTATGTTAGGGTCCAAATGTAATAGGGGGCGAGCCTATTGCCATCTACTGGGCACATTATTAAGCGAGCGATAATTAACATTTATTAATGCACACATATCTACGAAAAGTCAGAGGTGTGTGCCCGTGGCGACTGGGGATCGAACTCGAGACGTCTTCTCAGCAGTCCGTTACGTACGCCACTGGGCAATCGCCACTTTTTTTTAGCAGATTCAAGAACAAGAAAGAAATAAATAAATAATTTAATTCTTATCCGGATGGTAACATTAGGTACATGGCACAATTCAAATCGTTTATATGTAGGCTTACATACTAATACAACAGAAAGAAATACTAAATACTAAAGCTGAATACGAAAAAAAAAAAACAAAAAAAAAATTGCCAACGACAAGATAAGAGATAAGATTATATGCCGATCTGCGCAGAATTGGGCTTCTCAGCTTGATTCTCCCATGCGGAATAACATGACAGTGCTGGTTTTCAGAGGCACCGATAGAGGTAATATGGCACCTAAACCAGGCTTTCGTAGAGTAGAGATGACGTAGGTAACTGTAACTGTAAGGTCTGGCACAAAGGCCTTCTTTCGAAGTTGCCGTCTTATGGACTGCCCGAGGGACTTTGCGAATGGATCGCCAGCTTTTTGTCCAATAGAAGCATCCAAGCCGTCGTTGACGGCAGCTGCTCGGACCACATGGACATAAACGCTGGTGTTCCACAAGGCTCCGTGCTGTCTCTGACCCTGTTCCTCCTGCATATCAATGACATGCTGTCTGATGACTCCATTCATTGCTATGTGCGGACGACAGTACTGGGGACGCATTTTACACGGGCCGAGCTAACATCCCTCGGTCCGCAGTGGAAGAAAGTCGTGAACAACTTGTGTCTGAAATCGAGACTACTCTCACAAGAGTGTCCGATTGGGGTGGACTAAACCTGGTCCAATTCAACCCCACTAAGACACAAGTATGTGCATTCACCGCTAAGAAAACCCCATTTATTGTAGCGCCACAATTCCTGGACACACCACTTAATATCTCTAAAAGTATCGGGATCCTCGGTGTCGACATCTCCAGCGAGGTCCAGTACCGTAGTCACCTGGAAGACAAGGTCAAGTTGGCATCTAAGAAACTTGGAGTGCTCAACAGGGCGAAGCAGTACTTCACTGCGGAGCAAAGACTTCTTCTTTGTAAGTCGCAAGTCCGGCCCCAGATGGAGTACTGCTGTCACCTTTTTGCCGGAGCACCTAGATACCAACTTGACCCGTTCGACTCGGTGCAAAGACGGGCGCTGAGGATCGTCAACCATCCCATACTTACAGGCAGTGTGGAACCGCTTAACCTTAGGAGAGATTTCGCCTCCCTGTGCGTTTTCTACCGCCTTTATAACAGGGTGTGTTCTGAAGAATTGTATGATATGATGCCCACGGCCACATTCTATCATCGCACCGCTCGCCACAGACAGGGAATTCATCCACACACGTTGCGACCGGAAACGGTGCGAACAGTTAGATATGAAAGGCACTTTATTCCGCGTACCCTCAGGCTATGGAATGATCTCCCTGCTGTGGTTTTCCCAAGCGACTACAATATGGGGTTCTTCAAGAAGGGCATTAGAAGGTTTTTACAGGGTCGGCAGCGCGAGTGTGACGCCCCTGGTGTTGCACACGTCCATAGGCCGCGGTAACCGCTTCACATCAGGTGGGCCGTGAGCTTGTCTGCCACCTGAGTGGTATAAAAAAAAAAAAGGTAATCGCTATCTGTGCAAAGAGAATATAATCAAGCCTGAGTAGTCTGTGAAACACTGTATCTAAAGCAGTCTGTGACTGTATCTGTGTCTGTGGTCCGCGTCCGTCATCCACCTACGCGAAGCGATGCCATAATCGATGACGATGATGCAACATGACATAATTCACAATTTCTTTTTTTTTACGTGCGGAAATCCCTTCGGATACCCCCCCGCCGGCCAGTGGGGGTGGTTATGTCGTGTATCGACTAAAACCGCACGGTGTCCTTCCCAAGTGTCCGTTGCCGGGCACCCCGGGTAAGCCATCGAAAGGATAACCCCAGGGTACAAAATTCACAATAAACAAAAAATACCAGGTACAATGCTATGGTTCTGGACCTGTTGTTCTTGGATATGAAAGGAGACGGTGGGGTTCATTGAAAGAGCTCATTGGATCACTTTCCATGGTAGAGGTACGTCTTTATGGCCAACCTTACACCCCGATGTCTGAGGAAACGAGACGGCGTGCGGTTTTAGTCGGTTCAAGCCCGACATAACCGCCCCCGCTACCATTCCGCACGAAAAGAGAAATGTACGTCGAATCAATTGCATCCATAAGGTGACGACGCTAGGCGGGCAAATTGCCCGCGATGCGCTTTTATTATTACTGTCATTAATATCGTTGCATTTGACCGGGTGAGATTTTAAAGGCATTTTACCAGTCCTGCGCGTCGCCTGCGCAACACCGTAGAATTCAAACCCTTCCTAACTACAGTCCTATCTAAATAAGGGCACCACCTGACTTGTGATCACCTGTAATTACCTATAATAGTCGTCAACATTACACCATGATATCAGATCTTCAATGCCAATGTGTGACATTGCCCGGGCAATCTACACCATGCACAAAAACATGTTGATACTATCGTGTGACCTTATTTCCTTCCGTTGTTCACTGCGACCATCGTAAATGGCAATGTGGAGATAGCCACGTTAGTTTTGCGTTTTACAAATAAATGTCACGCGAAAATAAGCTTTATTCACATAAAGTAAGGTAGGGATATTTAGCATACATGTGTGGAAATATGTGACGATAAATTTGCCGATATGAAACTTCGTAGATTACGTTTTGCTGATACTGAAACGATGTCATGTAAAAGTAATCTTTATCGCATTGTGTTAAGGTTAAGATATTTTTTTTGTGTGTGTTGCAAAGTGTAAAGTTATCTTTGTCGATACAGGACTTTCCGTAAGCGGTGTCTACAGGATGTTTATATATTTGAAGCAATTAATTTCGTTATAAAACTTGTTTCTAAGAAAACTGTAAAGCAATAAGGAATTATCTAAAATTATTAATAGACAACGTTTGGCTCTCGGCGGCATTCGGCCTTTAGTTTTTTTGAAATATTGAATGATTTACAACTTACATTATTATTTTTAAGTTCAGGTTTATATAAAATTGGGAGCAGTGGTTTATGCGGTCAAGGTTGACTTCAAACGGAAGACATTTAATAGAGTATTGATTTTGAAATGATTTTTATATTAATAAGGCGAGCCTGGTGTTTTGTTTCCACGCGCGCCTCTCGAAATTGGAGGACGGATTTAGATCCCCAACAACATGTCGGGGTCGTCTATGTTGGTGGCCAAGGCCGGTCGGGGTCTCTGGGATATCCTTCCTAAGCCGCACCAAATTCCCTGGCAGGCCAATGTGACGTAACACTGTGATGTTTTAGTCGGTTCAAGTCCAACATACAAATCTAGCTATCGACCACTTCTGCAAGAGTCGGGCGTCCATGTTAATAGTTAAACCGAGAATCTATTCTTTCATTGGCCTCGGAGCGCACCATCTAAGGGATAGCCATATAACTCACGAAGCACTCTCATCGGCATCAAGCCCCCAATGAAATATTTATGGCTCATGCCCGACGGTCAATGGAACTTCATCTGGGGGTACCGCACGATCTCCTTCGAGGCGGCGAGTCTCATCGCCGAAACACCACCATGGCACCTTTTTTTTTCGTGCGGAAATCCCTTCGGATACCCCGGTTATGGCGGGCTTGAACCGACTAAAACCGCACGCCGGTTCTCTACTATATCCGTGGCGAAAGGAGGCGCGGAAGCCGGCACGTAACCCTGTCAAGTCCTACCTCCGCCAGGCCATCGTGGTGGAGTGGAAGGAATGACTTGGGCGACCCCGCGCATGACAAGGGACGGTAAGACCCATCTTGGAGGACTGGCTTGAGAGGCGATACGGGAGTGTCGCATACCGGCTGATGCAGGTGATCTCTGGGAAGGGGTGCTTCGGGGACCACCTGTGTCGGATCAGGAAGGAGCCAACGTCAGAATGCCATCACTGTGATGCAAGGGTGGTACGGATCCTCAGAGCTCGCGAGGCATGAAGGCGACTCAGACGTCGGGGGTCACCCAACAACCTTCGTCCTCCATGAGCGCAAGCCTGGGGTTGACAGGTGGAGCTGCCTCCCTATCAGAAGCAGGCCAGGGCGGCAGCGAATTGCGCGCTCCTCCTTTTTCCGGGACAAGACGGGGACACAGTGGTTCCCAAACACGAGGGGCCCATCTTGAAACCGAACCACTCCCGCTGCCAAGCGGGAGAAGGGGTAGGGGGGAGGGTATAATTCGAGGAGATTACAGCACGAATGAAAAATAGTCACTAGGGTTTGAACCTTCTGTGACTATTCGCTTGTAAAGCCAATATGTAAATCCCTACCGCAGGTTCTTTTCAGCAAAGAGGTCGGAAAAATAGTTGATCAGATTATATTATCTGATCAACTATTTTTAATTACAACAGTAGACTTTTTTCCTATGGCGTGTGTTAACGATTAGATAAGTTACGGTGCTAGGCAAAATATGGAAAAATAGATAAGTTCGGTTCAAGTTTGTAGACTTTTGAAAGGTATTATGTACTAAAGCATTATTTTAGATAATGTTCGCTGAAGGTCGCTCGTGCAGGCTCGGCCCTGTGATGCGTCGTGACATGACGACATGACGAAAGCTCTGTAGGTATTTACACTAAGTAATGGATATGGTGTGGCACAAACAAGGTGGGGTAGGTAGGCGACCACTTAAAAAAGGGATATGTAGATGATGAGATCATGTTTTGACGCCAATAGATATAGGAAGGGTATAATAAATAGTACTCGTAGGCCTACCATTAAACAACCGCAGTTGCGGACCAAAGTTTCGGGCAATCGGTTCCATGCTGTAGCATATATCATTTATCCCGCAATGGAACTTGAAGACGGCATGTGACACTTCGTTCAGCCTAAACCCTACCGGAAGAAATCCGAAGTGATTTCATGCTACGGCTTCCGTTCGTGTTTAGTGGGGGCCTGAAGTTTCGGATGTTTCATGATATCCCCCTGAAATCAGTAAGTAAAAAGTTGTCACTCAGATGTCAAGAATCGCCTGCTGGCAAGAAGTTGAATCCCAGCACATTTTAGGTCTGAAGGAAGCGGAATATGTTATATATGCGAGTATATTGTACTTAAATTTAACTGAACAAGTTTGGCATTCTCGAAGGGACTCGGAGCATCCACACAGAATAGGTGATAGGTACCCATCATGGACCTGTTCTGAGCGGATACTCTGTCTCTACCACGATCACTGTCTTTTCTTCCGAGTACCAATCTCGGTTGCATCTGAAGCCTCTACCTTGGAACCCGGGGTAATCAAACAATTCATGGAAAAGAGAAATAGGTGGGCGACCTATTCCTCTTTTCCATGAATTGTTTGATTTTTGGTATGTACGGGAGCGAATCCCATCTGACCCACCAACCCGAGAGGAATAGCGTCTTGTAGCGTCAAATCAATTTTGTTCAAACATACTTTGATCATGTCAGCGCGGCTTTATAACTTAACGTTTTTAACATCTCGCTAAAATGCCCTTGGGCATAGACTAAAAGTGTTTCATAATTTACTACTTCATTTACAACAACCAAATCTTAAAAGCCTAATTATAGTAAACATATTTATTATTACAATTACATGCAAGTACAATTAGCTACGAAAGTCATTAGAAACGCTTATAATTTTTGAGAAAAAAAAGTGGATAACCGGTTCGGCCCTGTCCTTAGTAGACTCTGGGAAGAAACTCAGAGGGCTGTTTTTTTGGTCTATTTACAAACATGTTTACTTAATCTAATTACAATATTTTTTGAGTAGCAGAGTGAGAGAGCAAACAGTAATTTTTTTACTATTGCACAGATCACACAGTCTTTGATATCAAATAAAAGGAAAGAAAAGCTGCTAGCTGCTTTACTCGCAGCATGGATGCTCCTCCAACTGGAACTAGGTATAGCTACGAGTATGTCCTGCCTTTCACTCAATCCTTTTGTAATTTTTTTATTATTTCTTCTAAGACTTTTGTCGAAAACTGTACATAACTTTTACGATATTCGTTACTGATACACGAATAGATATACATATTAATGTCCGTTTGATTGACAATAACGAGCAGTGTAATAATCATGTTCAAATAATGTTAAATGCTTATAATGCTTCAAGAATCAATCAAGTTCGGATAGGACTATTCATTTAGGTTATACGTCAGGCTTCTCGCAGGTCCTAGGGGACCACCATGAGAAGTATATTTGAAATTTAGGGCTTGTACGAAACACGAATGAAAGGCGTAGAATTTAGTTATAACAGGCTTTCGGAACGGTTTGGGTAGAACAAACAGTCACGTGCTGTCTTGGGTATTTTTGGCACCCTACGAACACAAGATCTTCGGGGCCTAAGGTTTCACACAATCAGAACGGACGCACGTCCTAGATATGTCTTTGTAACGCCCGGCCAGTGACAGTAAAACCACGCACTCCTGCGCGGGGAGAGCGGATTGGTTAAGGGGTGCGTGGGGTGAGCGGAGTGGTTAAGGGGTGCGTGGGGTGAGCGGAGTGGTTAAGGGGTGCACGAGGCGTTACAAAGACGTATCTACGAAGCGCGTGCTTACCTGTAATCTGGTACAACTGCTAATTGTCAGACGAGGCTCTGGCTCCCATAAAAGCCGTACAAGCCAAACGGAGGAGAAGGAGTAACCGTACCCCTCCCCGGAATGCCTCGGATGCAACAGGAAACAACGCTGAGGGGAAAATGTATTAATTAATGTCAACCGGACAGTTTTTCTGGTTATTGCATCAAAATTATTCCATAGACATATTTAATTCTTTTGTTGCGATTCAAATTGCACTCAGCGGGAATCGAACCCGCTACATCAGAGCGTTCGAATGCTCAACTGACGAATCAACTAAACAAAATACACACTCATCCTGTATAATATTTATATTTATAGGCACTACGATAACAATGTTTCCTGTACCGTGTAGGTCTAGGTCAGCGCAGACATGTGTCTCACTCGTATTATGTGTGACATCGACACGACGCGTTTACGGAAAAAGTGACAACTTATTTGGATGGAAGATTTTTGCAAATGTCTGTTGGGTGCCGAATATTCGTCGGAGGTCGCTCAACGACCTCCGTCCTCCATTAGCGCAGGCCTGGGGGCGGCAGGTGGAGCCGCCTGTCACCCCAGCAGAAGCAGGTCGGGACGGTGGGGTGACGAGCGCCCCTCCCCCAAACTGGGGCAAGACGGGGACACCGTGGTTCCCAAACCTGAGGGGGCCATCTCGAAACCAGAGATGGCTCAGGGTCAGTCGGGGTGCGAGGGATATGATCTATGGGCAACCTTACACTCCGGCGTCTGTAGACCCGAGACGGCGTGTGGTTTTAGTCGGTTCAAGCCCGACACAACCACCCCCGCTGGCCGGTGGGGGGTATCCGAAGGGATTTCCATACGAATAAAAAAAAATGGGTGCCGAATATTGAATGACAATTTACTTTAAACATTAAGGACGCGACGTCTGCGCGTATTATGCATGGTCTGGCTAGAAAAATAAAAAACATAGACTCTAGAATGTATAACGCAGCGCCCTCTAGACCAATACTATGTGTATTACACATAGAAACAATGAACCATCCGAATAAACATAATCATTAAGCATTTTTATGCAAGTTTTTAATTTTTGGGTGTTTTTGGCACCTTACAAACCTAAAATATTTCACCACATCTGCTTATAGTCAATACGACTGATCGCAGGATTATAAAGGGAACAAAATTTTTACTGGTGATAGAAATTTGATGACACAAATTTGTCACAAAATTCGGCCGGGTGGGTACCACCGTGCACGATTGCGAAAAACCCTCCATAGTAATCCAATTTCGGTTTGATTGCGTTCAGGGGTCAGCAAGTGCATAGCCGGGCAGGGGGATTGTGGTCGCAGCACTATTGGGCCGGTGGGTGTCACGCGGTGTCACCAGAGTGCCACCATTATTAACATGGTACGTGTATGTAATGGTGGCCTTCTTTCCATTTGCATTCGAGCCTTTCACCTCGGAGCCCAGGGTCATTCATTCGCTCCCTTAAAACCCGTACATCCACGCATTCCCTCTTTTGATTGGCCTTCTACGGATATTATTTGGGCGACTGTCGTCTAACCTCTAAACCCCGAGGGGTTAGCCTGCACCTGTGGATCGTCCGTCAATCAGCTGGACGCTTGCAGTTTATGTTGGCCTAACTCCGAAGGTTTCAGTGCGACCGCATACATCCAGGAACAGAATATATTACCAGTGATATTACTGAAGTAACAGCAGGAAGGTCACCTGGTGTATTGTAATTCTTGCTTTGTTAATTTCCTCATATTTGTTAACAATAATGATTTATATAAACTGCAACTGCATTATCGATCCGAAGATGTTATCAGTTTACAGTGCTTATGACAACAGACAGTGGTACTGTTACATAAAGATCCAATTTCAGAGAAGACTTTTGTTTGGATAACTACTTTTACAACTGCATTATATTCGATATTCTTGTGTTTTGTAATTACTTGTATTTTTACTTATTTGCATTCTAAAAGATTTGCAGATAGTTTAGAGGCAGGATGGGCGATAAAAGCTTGACGAAACAAATTCATGAGGCGAGGATGCTAGGCGGTAGGGTCGACCTAGGCGTACAGTCAACGACAAAAGTTATGTATATGATTATGAATTATTGATATTGTCGGAAGTTTACGAGAATGCCACACATTGAAATAAAACTACTTTGAATGGATTTTATCGCGATTTATTTGATGTTATTTTATATTTTACATTAATCCCGACGTTTCGGTTGCTTATCAGCAGCCATGGTCACGGGGATCAATTTAAAATATAAAATAACATCAAATCCATCAATATAACATCAATCCGATAAAAATAGTTTTATTTCAATGTATGAATTATTGATTGACTTGTTGTGAATGTTATTATTGGACATTGCATTGAGTTTATCTAGTTTTAATTTTATTGTATTTCTTGACTATATTGATTGACTATATTGATGTAAATTGTGATCTGAATAGGTGCTGAATAGGAGCTAAGGTGATTAATAAATCAGAATTTGGTAAGCGACTTTTGTCGTTGACTGTACATACGTGTGTCAGATCGAGGACGATTTCGGGAAAGGCGAGCATTGGAAACTTAACTCGAATGACGTTAATGATTTTTTTTACATATTAGTAACACACTAAAATTACTAACATTCTCCCTAACCCCTCTAGATAAGCTAAATTGTTTCTATAAGGAGCGGGTTCACGGCGGTAGTATAATGGCCAGGATTCGAACCCCTAAGCTGTCAACGCTTCATTGATGATATATGCTGATGATATGCACAATAATGATAATTATACTTTTGTTGCAGCTGTCGAAGGTCTGATGGACCGTTCACAATCAGGTGATTCGAGCTACTACTTCTTGCTTGCTTTTTAGTGACATAAAAAAGAAAGTCAATAAGAGAGAGTTCGTCCTGCATGTTATGATTTATGGTGCTGCAATATGGACACTGACAGCCACATTTACCGAAGGACCGATGGATGCTGGAGCAAGCGGGTTATACAGTGGAGAAGCACAGCCCACAGTCAAAATACAGCGAATCGGCAAATGAAAGGTGGGTTGCTGCAGATGGACTCACCTGTAACTGGGATCGATCTATCAATCAACCTATTGCAGTTCACTGCTAGTCATAAATCTCCTTTAATGTACACCATAGCACCTGATCCTCCGCCTTCCGCATAGGCTGCATGCGGAAGGCGGAGGATCAGTTGCTATGCTGCATATTAAGGGATATTTTTTTTTTTTTTTCTTTTTTTTTTTAAAAGAATATTAGTAACCGAAATAACTAATATCCCCCCTAACCCCTCCAGCTAAGCTAAATTGCTTGTGTTAGGAGTGGGTTCACGTCGGTAGTGTAATGGCCAGGATTCGAACCCGGGACCTCTCGATCGTAAGGTTGACTCCTTGATTGATTGATTGATTGAGGTCAATATGCTAAATGGCTCTTAAAAAACGAAACTAAACTAGTCAATTATAGTATTACCTTTCACCAATAAATAAACCAATCAGCTGGTCCAGGTGTTTATTTTTTATCTTAATAGTATAGAAAAAGAAGACGAAAAGTAGATTGACGAAACAGAATTGAAAGGTAAGAGTCGAACTAGTTGCACGTATGTCAATCAGATCGAGGACATTTTGGGAGAAGTTCTACAGAAGAAGATTTTGGGAGAAGGGTCCTGGCTACTCTTGACAGGTCAAGAGTAGCCGGGGCCCGCCAAGCATGTAGATATGAAAACAATGAGGAAAGTAGAAGAAGTAAATGGTGTATATGGGACACCGCCAAGATAGTGCAAGACTGACCTACAAGCCAGGACACCTGCTGATTGACGGAGGAAGCTCTGGCGCAGGGTTTCCTCAAGGGGTTGGCGGGTCAGACGCGGTCGCGAGTAAGCGATCTTCGGGCTCCAAATTGCAAGCTTTAGATACTTTAAATACAAATAATGGATAATGGGTAGAATTTTCTTGGAAATGTACAAAATACGGAATTTGGTTGTTATAGTGCCAAAAAAATCAATCTCAAAATCTGGATCCCAATAGGTGATGTTTTAAATTATTAATAAGTAATGATTGATATTATATCAATGGATGGCACTGGAGTATAACATGACATAACATAACATAACATAACATAAACTCACGCCTATATCCCCGAAGGGGGAGGCAGAGGTGCTAGCACCCACATTTCGCCAGTTTATGTTTAGGTCCCGGGGTATCCGAAGGGACTTCCGCACGAAAAATAAAAAAAATAAAAAAAATCCAATGTAATAGGTGGCGAGCCTATTGCCATTAACCGGGCACTTATAAGCCTGCGATAAATACACACATAACTTCGAAAAGCATCGAAAAGTCATTGGTGTGTGCCATGGTAAAACCTGGGATCGAACCCGAGACCTCGTCTCAGCAGTCCATTACTCATACCACTAGGCTACCGCGGCTACCTAGGCTATTTTGTATATAGAGGGTGGTGAATTCGAAGTCACTATGTAAACACTAGTAGATCGTAGCAGTCCATTACCCATACCACTAGGCTACCGCGGCTATACTTACTAATATTCTTATTAAAAAAAAAATGTGGCCCAAACCAACCTCACCTGCAAGTCGGCACCCTGTTGATTAACAAACAAGGCTCTGGTACAGCTGTCCTTTCGGGGTTGGGACGTCAGACGGCTGTCGCACCCACAAAAACTTCAAGAGGAGCAGGAGAGCAGTCCGTGGGCTCCAAAATGCGAGCTTAGGATGTGACTGGGCAGGGTCTTTGGTTAGCATTTGAACGTCGGTAGCTAAGTGGTTAAGGAGTCGACCCTACGATCGAGAGGTCTCGGGTGGAAACCTGGCCATTACCCTACTACGTGAACCCACTCCTAAGTAACTATTTATTAATCTGTGCTCCTAACACAAGCGATTTAGCTTAGCTGGAGGGATTAGGGGGAATGTTAGTAATTTCGATTACTAATATTCTTTTAAAGAAAAACATGTCCCTGCGACAGGAATTGGCCTGTCGCAGGGACCATCAATGTACTCAGATGAAGAGAGACGATCCTGCTGCCGTCCTCAAACGTGAAAAAGCAAATTTCGAGCTAGAGCTGAAAAATGACGGCATATTCTAAAACCTATGCTAGTATTTTCGATAAATTTGCAATTACATTGTCATATATCAGATGTTGGATATATTTTTGATCATTTACGAGAGTGAAGTTGCCTGTGATATTTATAAATATTTGTCTAAAGTTAAGATTGAAATAAAACTATTTTTAACGGATTATATCGCAATTTATTTGATGTTATTTTATATTTTACATTGCATACATACATACATATAGGCACGCCTCTTGCCCATAGGGGTAGGCAGAGACAACATCTTTCCACTTGCTATGATCTTGGCATACGCCTTTGGCTTCTTCTACTTTCATAATTGTTTTCATACATGCACGCCGGTGACGGGTACTTCTGACCTGGCATTTCCTCAAAACGTCCTCGATCTGATTGGTATACGTACGCCTAGGTCGACCTTTACCGGGTTGCCCAGTAGCCCTCGCCTCATAAATCTGTTTCGTTAATCTTCTTTTATCCATCCTCTCTACATGACCGAACCATCTAAGCATCCCTTTCTCTATCTTGGTCACTACATCTTCTGCCATACCACAACGTTCCCTTATCACGCTGTTCCTCACTTGGTACATCAGGGTCACTTCAGCTATGCTTCTCAGACTTCTCATTTCAACAGCATTCAGCTTACTTTCATGTTCCTTCTGCCACACCCAACATTCACTACCATACATAAGTGTGAGGACGATTGATCCCGACGTTTCTGCTTTTCAGCAGCCATGGTCACCGGGAGACTAAAGTTGGTTGTTGTCTTGTAGTTTGAAGTCCGTTAAATCTCCGTAAAATCCGTTAAAAATAGTTTTATGTCAATGTGTGATGACATTCGCGTAAACTTCCGACAATATCATAAAGTTAAGATGTGAAAATTGACCAGAAGTCACTCAGCCGCCTTTTAGCTTGAGGACTGCAGCGTAGTAAGTGGAACCATGTGGTCTTTGCCTGCTTCAATGGGGAAGAAGGTTAACTACGTATGTATATAGACGATGATAGATGATGATTTGATGATCTATCAATGTAAAACGCATTCACCAGAGCGCCTGAGGTCCACGATAATCAAAAAGTAATTTATTTTGAGCATTGTATATCTGTCATGTTTCAAGTTTGAACATAGGCTGAATGTGCGGGTCACGGCACCTTGGCTCACGAGGCGCTTCTTGTGCTGCTAATGTCAAGGGGATATGTTTAAAAAACTATTAATGTGTTTCTTGTACCCATTTGTTATTGAAATTAATGATCATAGACAGTGTGATGTGATGAGAGGGTAAATTAAATTATTATATGTGTAATAGATTATTTGAAAAGAAATTAACAGGTTGGTTTTTTGCCATTCTATTGACGAGTTGTGTAATATTTAATACTAGACGTAGCCCGCGGCTCCACCCGCGTAGAATTCTGATCCCGTTCCCGCAACCCATGGGAACCTATTCCCGGGATAAGAAGTAGCCTATGTGTTATTCCAGACTATAATCTATCCCTGTGCCAAATGTCAGCCAGATCCGTTCAGCCATTTTTGCGTGAAAGAGCAACAAAGATACATGAATACATACTCACAAACTTTCGCTTTTAAAATATTAATAGGATTTGATCTGAACAACAGAGCAATTTTAATACACTTTAGAGATGACATGCATAATGTTGCCAAGTAAATCAATCCTCTGAGTAATAGATGAGAGGGTGGACCCTCGGCTACAAAGTGCATACTTTGGATGCGACCGGGGCTGTCATTCCGATGATGATGATTTTCCATGCAGATTACGGAGCTCACAGTCATTAGAGTGAGAACATGAAAATGTATGCAGTTTACGTGTTAACAGAAAATTCAATGCATTCCATGAACGTATAGCTTCCACAGTAAATGATTCAGCAGAAAACTGGTTGGAATGCAGAGGTAATTAAGTCTCTAGTTTTCCGATGTGCTGAGGTAATTTATTTGAATCATGAACTAAATGAAATAGTTCTTTGAGATCACAGGTTTTTTTTACGTTTTTCTTCCTAATTCAATTCAGTAACGCCAAATTTTCAAAACGCGTTAACTAATTCATACCTATATTTATACATATGAGTGGAATACCCAGTATGTATCACCGTACATCTGGTCGTTCGATGATCGATTATAAAAGCAAGAATTGCTCGTTTGTGCCGCTCATAGCAGATATTTGTATCCATGAATCTCGTCACTGTTTCGTTCGACCGCCAATCCCAGTCAAAGCTTGCACTTTGAACACGGGGTGCCTTTTTCAACCCCTCCTTTATCTGTGCTTGTAGCGACTGCTTAAGTAGCCTGCGCCAGGGCCTCGTCCGTTAAATAGCAGGTGTACCGGTTGCAGGTGACTTGATTTGGGGTTCGAAATGGACCTTTACACCCCACAAGCAATGCTTCGGAGATGTTCAATGTTCAACATAATCCGCAACGGGATTGGCTACAACCACCTGACTTTGTCCTCTGTTCTCTGTGGCGTAGCGGTAGTGCATTCGACTGCTACGGCAGGGGGCGCGGGTTCGATTCCCGCTCAGTGAAAATATTTGTATGCATGAATATGTCTATTTGCATTGGTCTGGGTTTTGCTATGCATAATTGAGCTGAGCGAAGCGAGGCTCTTATACGTGGCTAAGCCGTTTTGTCGAGACTGTACTCCTCCGGAACCACAATATCGATCTTGACCAAATTTGCCAAGGTGATAGTGTAGACACCGCTGAGTGTTCAACTGTTCAAATACAATGTACCATTGAGGAATAATCATCCAAAAATAGTTTCACGAGCGCGCGGCATTAGCTATGCGCGCGACCGTAGTAAGATGCCTTATTTTTCAAGTAAGAGTCCTGCTCGCTCAGCTCAATTTATTTCAGTCGCACCCTGCACTGAATTCCTAGTATAGAATAGAATAGAATACTCTTCATTGTACACCACATACATGCTAGAAAGCGCTGTGTGGAATGTCGTAGCATATTTATTATTATTTATTTATTTATAACTAAATAGCAACCCGCCCTCGCTTCGCTTTGGTTATTTATAACCCTTATACATCGGAAGTAATGTAACTCCCTTTATTTAAAATGGTGAAATAATGTTTTCAATAACTGCAGTGGTTCCGAAGATATATAAAACACAACAAGATATATACCTATAAAAAACTCACTCTCGCCGTCACTGTTTCATGTGACGTTCAAGTGTAATAAAAATCAGTTTAGAAGTTTTTAAGATAATAAGTTTTGTAATGTACCTACTATTGGATAATTTATGATTTTTATCTGTAATTACGTAAGTAGATACTAAGAATTTAGTTAATTAAATTGTTAGGTAATTGTTACTGAGGCATGTACAGAAGTTGCTGAACATTAACAAATTTACAAACAATCTTACCATTGAAATAAATCAATAAATATCTGATGTACCTATTTGTTTTTTCGTGCGCAAATCCCCTCATATACCTCCCTGACGGTCAGCGCGGGAGGTTATGTCGGGCTTGAACCGACTTTGTGCATAGGCTTGAAAATACCTCATTTAGTGCATCCCCAACTCTGAAACTAGGTAAACCTAGGTGGATAAAGTTGGATAGAGTCCTTCTCCATCCGATGGGAAACATTCACCCAATGACAAATACCCATTTGAAGGTAAGTCCTGCTCCCTATTTCGTGTGGCAAAATAATGTAGCTGGTGAAATACGAGTGTATAATACGCCCCTGCAGACCCTTTTGAAGGTAAACCGGCGTGAATATATAATTTACAACGAGCAGTACTCATTCGATTCCTGATGCTCAATCATAATAACTAATCCTAACAAATTGAATTTTTTCTGACATACGTATTACAAAATAAGTGAGATAACCTGGGGTTATCCTTTCGAGGGCATACCCGGGGTGCCCGGCAACGGACACTTTGGGAGGACACCGTGCGGTTTTACTCGGTTCATGCCCGACATAACCACCCCCGCTCGCCGTTTCCGAAGGGATTTCCACACGTAAAAAAAAAAGATTATTTGATAATATTTTTTTGTCATCAATCTTCTTTAATATACAAAAATATGTTGTTTGTGTATCAATTGTTCAATCAAATAACACTTATTCAGTTAGTTAATAACAACAACGTATGTGGAAAGTTTTAGCCATGTTTTAGTCAGTAAGAATTAAAATTAAATTAGTCAGTAAGAAACTAGAAAAGTCTCGAGGAATGATGATGATACATATTAAATTTGTGAAGACCCACATCATCACAGGGGTAAGCAGGTGTATGAATTCCATTTAATATTTTTGGTCCCATGTAGGTATTATAGAGTAAACCTAATATTAAAGTTTAATGGGACATTTCGTAATGTACGAAACCAAATGTAAAATTGCTTTGTAGTTGTATGATATTCATGCATTGGAATTATTAATTAATTTAATTATTTTTATTAATATAAAATTATAAATTAGTTGTCTGTACATTGGAAATATAAAAAAGTAGCAAATTAAGTTAAAAAAATAAATTAAAATTAACGATCCTGAAATTAAACTTTTTTTTTTGGAATTCTTGTGTTTCTTCGCGATGGCTCAAAAACGACTTGACGGATTTTTATTAGAAAGGTTTTGGTTAGACTTAAAAAATGCCGTATGTTTAATTGCAATTGGTTGAGTAGAACCGGCGATATGACATAAAATAGAATCATATAACCGAGTTCCACGTGGGTGGGATTAAAAGGTCAAAAGAAATATGTATAAAAATGTAAATTCTAAAATCATCATTGTAAAATTTAAATAAAGCACTATTGTATCCATTAACAAAAAAAAAAACAAGTTTTGTCTATCAATCTTACGTCATAGTAAGTATAGAAGCTTAATTTTGATTGCCACGTCAACAGCCTCGGTAGCGCAGTAGGCAGCGCGTAAGTCTCATAATCTTAAGGTCGTGAGTTCGATCCTCACCCGGGGCATATCTTTTTGTAAATTTTATTAAACATTTTTTTGTTTTGTGTGAACAGCTTTTATACCTTTTTTAACATTGTTATCCTTATTCTTGTAATTATTATCAGTAAAATTGAAAGTTTTACAATTCGATCAAGTATGAGTTTAACTGAAGATTAGTTTTCTTCAAACAAAGTACGAAGTTTATACGTTCAATTGGATAATTTATTCAAATATTTATCTAAATATTCACGCTTGCATTCGCTTGAAAACAAGATTTGGTAGGCAGAGGTGTATTATAATTATTAAAAATTCGAAAATTATTAACTATATTTTTTCATTTTTCTTGACTAACATTTTCGCATGTAATGTAATCAATTGATTTTCAACATCTTTTTTTTCGTGCGGAAATCTCCCCGCATACCCCCCGCCGGCCAGCGGTGGTGGTTATGTCGGATTCGAACCGACTAATGGTCCCATAAGGCATTTCCCTCGCACCCCAGCTGACCCAGGGCCATCTCCGGTATCGGGATGACCTCCTCGGGTTTGGGAACCACGGTGTCCCCGTCTTTTCCCGGAAAGAGGCACCTGTCACCCCCGACCTGTGCTCATGGAGGACGTCTATCTCTTTGCAGATAATCGAAAGTTACTACTGCTATTCGTTACTGGTTTCAACAGTATTTTTGGCAATTATATCTAATACCTTTAAACGAGCCATTCTTGTATCTTGTTTCTCGGAAATGACTCCAACGACTTTAATATAAGTATACATGTGGTTTCAGGGGCGATAAATCGATCTAGCTAGGTTTCAAGCAAAGTTTGGATACCCAGATATTACTGTAATTTTTTTATTATTATTATTTTTGTCCCGCCACCCGCATTATCACTAAGTTCAAGCTTTCAAGGTCTTAACTTTTATATAGTTTTGTGATGTAATTAACTACAGAAATTGTTTTTTTGAGCTGAGAGAGACGAAGTCGAGCGAAAAGCTCTCTATACTCCACTCGGTGGATTTCGGTTGTGACGCTACTCCTGTTAAATTAATCGACCAATTTTGACGAAACTTGGCATGTAAATACAACTTGATACCCGGAAGGCTTAGAAAAAATAAAATTGAAAATCGAACATACCATGGAGGAACTATCAACCTTCAAAAATTTCAAAATCTGATGTCTCCAAAATTATCAATCTTGAGACTTCGAATTTGGCGCCAAAATGTGCAACTTAACTATTGGCTTAAGACAGAAAAAGAAAACAGCAACGGAGGAATAATCACTGAAAATACAATTGAATGGTGTTCAATTGAAAAAAAAAACCACTCTCAGCTCAACATTGCAACAGCAGAATGCATTGCTCCCCTAGTTTTAACATGTTCTCGATAAATACTTTTGTTTATTATATACACATTAACTTTCCTTCCTCTGCGTTAGAATTAATATTGCCCATGACAAATAAGGTAAGCGTTATTCATTAATCTATAAGTCGCTGCACAAGTGCACAATCAGGAAGTATCGAGGTTGGACTGTCAATGAACTACGATTATCTAGACGAGCCGACAGTTCGCCATTTACATGAGAATATTGTTTCCTGTTTCTCTATGACTAGAACGATCTCAGTTTTCGAGATAAACAATACGTGCGTTATATCGCTTACCCATTGGGTTAGGCAGACTCTTTCCACCTGCCACGAAGCATATTTATACACATATATATACATACGACCCCTGTGGCGTAGCGGTAGTGCATAGAACTGCAAAACCAGAGGTCGCGGGTTCGATTCTCGCTCAGTGCAAATTTGTATATTTGCATTGGTCTGGGTGTTTTTATGTATAATATGTATTCATTTACTAAAAAAAAAGGATTTAAGTATGTTTATCCGCATTCTAGAACCCTTATGACAAGCTCTGCTTAGTTTGGGTCTAGATGGCGTTATGTACTTTGTCCTACTATATTTATTTATTTATTCATCATCATTAACCTATGCTAGTCCACTGCTGGACATAGGTCTCCCCTAATGAGCGCCATAGCGCCCTGTCTTCAGCTTGCCGCATCCAGCATCTGCCCACAGTCTTTCGCAGATTGCCATTGATTTATTATTAGTATGACGTTTTGTAAGTGCCGTATTAATGGTCTATGCAGAATAAATGGTTTTTGACTTTGACTTTGACTTTGACTTTGACTTTGACTTATTTATAAGGATTTATACAATTAGAGGCTACGAAGCAGTATAATTAAAGCCTTATCGCATGAAGCGTTTTCTACTAGACAACCTTTACATACAAGGTGTATTCCTAATTTCTCCTTATGTTTTTTGTTAGGGGTTTAAAACCCCTAACAAAAAGCGGCCAAGTGCGAGTCGGACTCGAACATTAAGGGTTCCGTAGCAGCGAGTAACATAATAATGTTTTTTATTTTTATTTTTATATTTGAGTTCATTGAATGAAAGGTAAATTGCAGTTTACGATTTATGACTTATTAAAAAAAACTACTTACTAGATCTCGTTCAAACCAATTATCGTTTTAAGTTTACATAATGTACATCATATATTTTTTTTAGTTTTATCATTCTCTTATTTTAGAAGTTACTACACTTTCAAAGTGGTAAAATGTGTGTCCCCACACATTTTACCACTTTGAAAGTGTCTCTCGCGCAAACTATTCAGTTTAGAAAAAAATGAAATTAGAAACCTCAATATAATTTATGACACATGTATGGGTTTGATGAAAAAAAATTTTTTGATTTTCAGTTCTAAGTATGGAGACCCCCAAAAAGTATTGTTTTTTTTTCTATTTTTGTATGAAAATCTTAATGCGGTTCACAGAATACATCTACTTACCAAGTTTCAACAGCATAGATTTTATAGTTTAGGAAAAAAGTGGCTGTGACATACGGACGGACAGACAGACAGACATGACGAATCTATAAGGGTTCCGTTTTTTGCCATTTGGCAACGGAACCCTAAAAACGAGGGGTGTTATATATTTGAACTGTTTGTTTGTTTATTTGTATATTTGTCTGTGGCATAATTGAGCCCAAACGAATGGACCGATTTTACTTAGCAGTTTTCTATTTTCATAAATTGTTTTATATAAAAGCCGGTTATGGGTGCTTGTAATCTGAACGTAAAACGTAGCATGCTGTGACTTAAAATTGAGTGTATAATCTATGGTGCCAAACCAATCTCTTAACCGGTACACTTGCTGATTAACGCACGAGGTTCTGGCGCAGGTTTTACACTTGGGGTAAGATGGCAGTAGCTCCTGTAAAAGTCAAGATAAAACACTTTATGGCATGGAATAGTTGGAGAACGGATCCCGGCTTCCAATGCGTAAGTATTGGATGCCACCGGGACATTCGGGACATGCGGGTGGCAATTTCCGACAGGAGTCTTAGTGTCATGCCAAAGGGTAGATGTGAAACTTTCAGTTAGAGGCTTATCCCTTAGTGTAGGGACCGGCTAACATCTGAAAATGTACGCTAGTGGTGCAGAAAACGGTTTTTGGGTCTCTTTGGTGCTTGTGCGAGGTTAAGGCGCGACGGTCAAGGCACGACGGTCGAGGCGCGCCAAATAACCAATCAAGGGTATCATTGCTTGATCAGACCTTTCATTGATTTTTTGGTTGGTACTTATTTTTGCTGGGCAGTGCTCCTGCTGGGGCTTTACCCCATACGCCGAGTTTTGTTAAAAATGTTTGCCGGTTAGAATAGTTATTTAATATTATTAATAGTTAGAATAGTTATTTTATCCGTTTAAGGGTTCAAAATATATCACTGATTGAATCCGTGTGGCTACTTAAGCGCTTCTATAAAACCATTGTACTGTTTACTTAGGGAGGCTTAACCTTTAGAAGCAGCTATCGTAGCTTGTAGCGCTTCTAATACTATATGTGCACTTTTTTTTATATTATATTTTTTGTGTTCTCCCTATAAAGGAAAGAGGCTTTGTACCACTGCCCAAAACTAGGGACAAACTATTATCTTATCCGTGCTATGGGTAACCTCGTGGTAGCCCCGCAGGACGGGATTTGAACCAGTGTGAAGTCCTATCCTGGATGTTGACTCTTTCCGATTTAAATTTATACTCATCCTATAATTGCTTCGTCTTATTATCAGAATGAAATTAAGAAAAATACTTATGTGTCAGAATGAAATCTGGCACCTAAAGATTGTAACGATGATTAAATTTGTCATATCATTTTATGAAGTTTATTTAAAATTCAAATTAAACTTGACATCTATTAATAATTCATAATAAAAATGCGTGATAATTTATAGATCTTGAATTTCGAATTCTAAAAATTTCGAATGCCTATAATTCGCTTTTACACAAGCTTTCCAAATTTAAATTGAGTAAACAAATGGTGGACGAGGTCGTTGGTCGCAAAATAGCGCGAAACTATGAGAGTCATCGTGGCCAAGATCTTGGCACATGACCTCAACAACGGCGGCATTGTTGCCACAGAATACTAAACATGAGTACTTTGTTTTAAATTATCTATGGGCGCCAGTTGAGTGCTAGTTGTGTTAAGTGCCAGGTTTTGAAGAGGAAAATAACTATGTTTTTTTAAGGAAGACTATGGTTTTTTCTTAAGGTTAAGATGTTTATTGTGTTTAAGACAGTCTTATTGTATAGTTTTGCGATGACTGAAGTTTCTTTTTGCACATCTGAGGTCGCATAAAAAAATAAGATCCGTCTGATAGGAAGCGGTCATCATAGCCTAATGAATGTTTGACATCAGGAAGAAACCCTTTCTGAAGGACTCTCCATGGTAAGAAGAACAAGAGAATCGATACTAGTAGAATGGTTGCTATGCCAACTGTGACGTAATTAGCACGTCCAAATATCTAGGTTACGTCATGAACGTAAGGCTTCGCGGGTTTCAGTTACCGATGTATTGACTCGCTAGACGGCGGATTATGTGTTTCGCTTCCGTGGTCTGACCAGAGACTAACTGCTTTTTTTTTGTGAAAATTTGCATTCCTGGGCAGTTAAAACAGATTTGTATGATGTAACGGCAAATGGCATGATGATCATGTGAAATAAAAAACTTTACATGCATGTCTTTTTTAACTTTGACTTAAATTAACTTTGATTTGATTAACTTTGCCGAAGTTTTATAAGTTTGACGTGTCTGTCTGTGGTATCGTAACTACCGTTTGTGCTTGAAAGGCGAATTAGTCGGGAGTGTTCTTACCTATGTCGGGGGTTTATAAATGTTAATTTTTTTAATGAAATTTTGAAGTAATTAGTATGCTAACTTTACCATCATCACTCCAGCCCTGCTCCCAGGTGCATCCGAGGCTTTCATCTTGACTCTTCCTTTTGGTTTGGCTTCTACGGCTTTTATGGGAGCGACTGCCGTTTGAACTCCCTACCCCGAGAGAAAGGCCTTTTTTTACGTGTGGATACCCCCACGGGCTTCACCCCATCGGTGCCGAAGATGGGGTGGGCGTGTCGGAATCGGACCGACTTAAACCACACGGTGTCCTCCCCAAGTGTCCATAGCCGGGCGCCCCGAGGGCTTACCCGCCCGGCAATGGGCACTGGGGGAGAACATGCGCTAGAGCCTCGTCCGTCAATCAGCAGATGCCCCAAAAGTTTTGGTGGGCCCCTTATACCCAAGTCAAGTATGCTAAGTCTTCCGGTTATATTTTCTCCTTCTTTCTTAAGGGATATGCTCTGACCGACTGAACTACCTGGATTAGTACTGGATAGTTGAAATTCTCATCCACAGAGTTTTTGTGTTATTTTTGGAGCTGAGTGAGACGAAGTCGAGCGAAAGCTCCTAATACCAGACTTCAGGATTTTCTTTGTCACAGGTCTCCTCCTAAACTACTAATCCAATCAGAACCAAATTTGGCATGATTAAAGAGGTCAATCAGAGGAAGGTTTATGGATATATTTTGAAAAAATTAATGCTACCACAGAGGAATGATCACCGTTAAAAAAATTCCAGATGGAATTACATAATAACCGCTCGAGACACTGTGACCAAACTTTACACGCTCAGAAAGCAGTGGTGACTTTCAAAAAGAATTTTCAAAATCGGACTTGCCACGGAGGAAGATCACTGTTCAAAATTTTCAAAATCTGATTCCGCAATAGCGGTCAAATCTATTGGACAAGAATCACGATGTCTCACTCAGCTCAACATTGCAAGCATTGATTCGCCTTGCAGTCCTAGTTAATTATGTACATCCAACTAATATTATGAATGTGAAAGTTTGAATGGATGAATGGATGTATGTGTGTTAACTCTTTCACGCAAAAACGGCTGAACGGATCTGACTGCAATTTGTAACAGGGACACATAGCTTTTTGTCGGGAAAATAATTACACGTGGATGAAGCCGCGGGAAAGCTAGTAATAAAATATTTACAAAAAAAAACAACAATAATCATCATCTTAACATTGATCAGGTTTGCATCAGAGGCTATTATCTCAAAGCCCAGGGCCCTCTTGGCTCCTAATCCCGCAAAGGGCATCTCCGGCAGTCTATCGGTCAGCTGGTGCAGCTAGCGGGTCAGATTGACTTGGCCCCAAAGATCTTGGCAGGATCTTATCAAACTCTAAAAAAAGCAACAATATTCGTTTAAAAATTATAAAAACCTTCTTTAATCTTACTTCTTTAATTTATATTCCTCTAAATTCATGTAAATCGGGTTTTTGATTGGGAACTCCCTAAATAAAAACCTAGATATGCATTTCTCATCTGGGAATCGAACACCCGATGACGCGGCACCCCTCGTACTTACTTGCTATCTCTACAACTATACATAAGGAGCACTCCACCACTCACAATTAGAGTAATACTTACAGATATTAGCGATTGCATATTCTACACATAAAACCAATAATGTTACCAGACCAGCATTTAAAAACAATTATGTAATTGTCTGTACACGAAAACAGCTTCGGTAATAATCCCGAAGCAAATCTAATTAGTTACACAATATGGGGTGATCGGTCTAGAGATAATCTTGTTACCCAGCTGAAAATGTAGGCGGTGAAAAATCCATATTTTTTTTGTAATATTTAGGACACGTCAATTTGACTTCACCTCGCCTGATGGTAAGCTAAAGGTAAAGTCTCAGGAAAGAGAGTCACCATTACATACACGTACCATGTTAACAATGGTGGCATTCAGCTTGACGGCCTCATCATATGGTCACGTATGCAAGTATACTTCTAGACCGCACGGAACAAAACAAGTTGAATTCCTGAGACGAGCTCAGCCGAATACAAGGGATTTTCGATTTAGCGTTTTTTTTTTGCGTTTTTTTTTTATCTTGCAATGGTTCACCCCAGCACGAATCTATTACCGAAAACAGCAACTCGATAGCTCATCTCCTTCATACCCAAAACCGTGACAGAAAATTGGCAACGACGACGTCGACGACGACGACTCGAATAGGGCTAAAAATATTTGTTTGCTGCCGAAGTCTTAAAAAAAAAAATCATTCGTATGAATTTTTATCATATAAATTCGTGCCTCATTATTCCCTAGTTAAAGTTACAAAATAACGATTATGAGTTAATTTGTTGGTGCTGATCTCGAAAACTACTGGACCGAGCCGTTCGGTGATAATCTTTCACTTCAGTATTATGAAGTGTTGCGTCGCTGCGCAAGAGTTTATTGTTTTATTGAAGGTGTTACGATAGTATTTCTCTAGTTGCTTGACTGGCGTTTTGCGTAAATCAGGACTCGTAATTGTTATTGATGAAACTAACCTCAAACCTACTACCCACAGGAATTAGGATGGGGTTATCCTTTCGAGGGCTTACCCGGGGTGCCCGGCAATGGACACTTGTGGAGAACACCGTTTGGTTTTAGTCGGTCCGATTCGGACACACCCATTTCATCCTTGGCACCGATGGGGTGGAGCCGAGGCGACTCGGGATCGAACTCGAGACCTCGTCTCAGCAGTCCGTTACGTAAGCCACTGGGCTATCGCCGCTTTTCTCCTTTCTCCACTCTCCTACTCCTCTTTAATATGGTTGGCTCGGCTTTACGTGAGCGACTGCCGTCTGACCCCCCCCCCTCTCTCCAACATCTAGAAGAAAGCTTGCGCAAGAGCCTCGTCCGTCAATCATCCGTAACGGCTTGCAGGTGAGGTTGATTTGAGCCTCGAAGATCTATGGCAAATAATAATCGAAAATGTTATGATTCACCCAGACCTTGTGACCTACATAAGGTAGGTACTAGGTACATTCGCTTAACGACCGCCGTCCTTCACGAGCGCAGGCCTGGGGGTGGCAGGCGAGGCCGCCTGTCACCCTATCAGAAGCAGGCCGGGACGGTGGGGCGACTAGCGCCCCTCCCCCAAACCGGGGCAAGACGGGGGCACCGTGGTTCCCAAAACGGAGGGGGCCATCTCGAAACCGGAGATGGCCCAGGGTCAGTCGGGGTGCGAGCGATATGCTCTATGGGCAACCTTACACCCCGGCGTTTTAAGATCCGAGATGGCGTGCGGTTTTAGTCGGTTTAACCGCCCCCGCTGGCAGGCGGGGGGGTATCCGAAGGGATTTCCGCACGAAAAAAAAGGTACATTTCGCATGAACGAATCACATAATTATACCGCGATTTCCACTAACATTACATACCCCAAAACACACATCATACCTACTTGATTTTCATTATTAAATATATTACTTAAAGATCAGAAATCATCGACATCGACAGCCTCCGTGGCGTGGCGCTATTGAAAGCGGCCGCTACGCAGGAGGCGCGGGTTCGATCCCCGCTCAGTGCAAATATTTGTATGCATGAATATGAGTATTTGCATTGGCCTGGTCGTGCCTCGGAGAGCACGTTAAGATGTCGGTCCCGGTTGCCATACGAATATGTATGACAGTCGTTATAGGGGAAATGGGTGAAATGGCCCCATAGAAGGGCTGATCACCCGTCTGGTCAAACGGCGTCCCCACTGGCAGTATATAAAGATCAGAAATAATCATGGAACGGTAATTAGCTAAGCTCAACAATAATCTAAACATGCGTGTTTTGCTCGCGTGCGTTGCGCCCCTATTCTATATATCATTCGTGATTTTTGACTCAATATGTAAAGCTAGACAAGGATAGCCTCTATCCATACATTATAGTTAATTACTTGTATTATCACTCCGCGCTGTATCAGAGCGACGCGAAGTCTGAACCGCACTGCAATGTCATCTCGTATCATTTCCGAATGCCTTCGCCTTTTACTCGCACATCCACCCGATATTATAAAAGAGGTGTCTGCACGCCGCGCGCCCGCAGTCCGTCCCGCGCTACCGAGCGAGTCGCACGCGTGTTATGCAATAGTGTAGTGTCCGTATCGCAACATGGAGGGGACCCCTCCCAGCCAGGCCTTGCCCGAGCCCGATGAGGGCATCACCTCCGACCGCCGCCCGTCCACCGACGATCACGCAGACTTGTCCGACACAGCGTCTGAAGCCGGATCCGGCGGAGGCAAGGATTCTGGATGCGAAGTCGCTGCTGAAACACAAGAACCGCCATATACTCCTCCGGACGATGAGCTAGCCAACCGCATTGTAGCACAAGTTGAGTTCTACTTCTCCGATGCGAACATCACGAAAGACGCCTTCCTTCTCAAGCACGTGAGGAGAAACAAGGAAGGGTACGTTTCTCTGAAGCTCATATCTAGCTTCAAGCGTGTCAAACATTTGACGAAGGATTGGAGGGTGGTGGCTGAAGCGCTGAAGCGATCGTCTAAATTGGAAATTAATGATTTAGGAACCAAGCTTCGTAGGATAGAGCCACTGCCTGCCTACGACGAGACGACTCCTTCGAGGACTGTGGTTGCGGTGAGGATGCCAATTGACAAACCGTCAGTTGAAAACGTGTCCAGATTGTTCGCGAGCTGCGGGGAGATCGCGTTAGTGCGAGTGTTGCGCCCGGGCAACCCGGTACCTGCCGACGTGCGCCAGTTCCTCAACAAGAACCCAAGTTTGGTTAATTGTGTATGTGCCTTAGTAGAGTTCACTGAATCTGAATCGGCTAGGGAGGCGCTCCGTCTTCAGAGCTCTGAGGAAGAAGGGATGCGCGTATACGAGTTAAACGGAGTTCCTAGAGAACCGAAAAGGAAAGTGCCAGTTCGTCGGGCGCCACCGAGACGCCACGAATGCGAGTATTCCTCGTGCTGTAGCGGCTCCGAGCCAGAGTACGAGTACCGGTACGGAGCCCCCTTCTACAGACGTAGCTCGAGCGGCGTGTTCGCGCCCAGAGCGCAGGACATCCAGACCTGGGTGCCTCGCCGCGTGTCGACGTGCAGCCACAGCTCGGACTCCGGGGTGTCGTGGTACTGCGGGTCGCGCCGCACGTCGGCCGCCAGCACCGGCAGCGCGGCCAGCGGCAGCAGCGCGGACGGCTGGCTGGCGCGCCGCCTGTCGGGCTGCTCCGTGGGCGGCGCGGAGTGCGGCCGGCGGGTGTCCTGCGCGGCGGGGGCGCCCCGCTGGGAGGCGCGCGCGCCGCTGGGCCCGGACGGCACGCGCGGCTTCCACGCGGCCGCGCGCCAGCGCCGCATCTCCGACCTGGCGCTGTACTCGCGCTAGAAAGCGCGCGCCGACCGTGACACCTTTCTAATCACGTTGGATAACCGCCTTTCACGTTCTGCCCGTTGGTTTTTAATCTATTTTGCGCGAGGAAGCTGCCCGCCTCGCGTGTGTTCCGCTCGGCGCGCAGAGCGTTCCTCGCCGCGGAGTTACCTTCTGTCGTAAATGTGATCGTAGGCTCGTCTAGTGTGTAAGTCGCGAGACGCCGTGTTTAGTTTCGTAAACATTGAACGTGTAATTTATTAGTACATTTATATTTATAATCGCGTATTTATTGCGTAGAGCGCGCGCGCCGCGGTCGAGTTTTCATTTCGAGTTATGTCAGAGTTGTGAGCACAAAACTATCACGCAAAATCGACATTTAATGCGATTGTAGACTCTGTGAGCATGTAACGTGCTCAGATACAGATAGACGTGTGGGGCTGGTGGTACACTGCAGGCGAAGCGACAGTTGGGCAGCAAACCTCGCACACGGCTCTGTCCGGTTTCAAAGGTGAATGTATGTTTCGTACGAATGAATTTAGAGTAAAGATCGCTTCGCTTGCAGTGTGCTGCGAGCACTCGGCGGAGTAACAGAGCGCGAACACAATCATTAGTAGCATGTGTTGCGTAAGTAATGGCGCACTGGGTGTGCGCGAGCGCCGATTTCCTGTAAAAGTAACCGCTTACTCCGCTCACGCCGCGACGCGCTATGGCTAACTTTTCACGTGTTTTCTTTAATTAATAAGTCATTTTTAACGTAAGTCAGTCGCGCCATTCGTGTTAACTCTCTATAAGTTCTATTATAAGGTCCATGTGATGATAATATAGATAGCGTAAGAATTGAAACCCAGTTTCTTTTACTTTTTTTAATTTAATTTATTTTTACGGAGCAAATTAACGTTACGCCATGAGCTTGTAACGGCACAATTAAATCGCTTTTTATAGTTAAAATATTGTTGCGACTTGACAGAAGAAATTTCGTTCCATATATTATATACGTAAACGTTTCAAACAAAAAAAAACTGACAATAAACGTTTTTTATAGCTTCAAAATATTATAGAATTTGGTGGGTTATTTCTTCTGGCTCGTGGTTTGACCTCTGTATATTGTAATAAAAGTTGAGATGATTTTATTTATAAGATAAATATTATAAGATTTTTTGGAGAAACTTTTGTTTCATTAACCTTCAGGGTGGAAAGTTGACAGCTGTCACCTTGACAAGTTTGACAGATTACACAAAAGCAGGTTAGGAGATTAAGAAGCATTTAATCGATTGAAATTTAATTTTATGCTTTCCGTTATTAAAGAATGAAAACATACGTCGGTCTGTTTATTCATTACATAATATTGTGTTGAAATCAAACTGTCATACATAATAGGTGCTTTCCTGGTTTTAATGATTTAATTTTTGTGTGTCAACGCTGAATTTCGAAGGGTTTGTTTTTTTTTTTTGGCATAAATAAGGTCACTACACTTCGTACGGCTGATAACAAGATCTGGGGGTCAATCGGTCAATACAACTATGTCTATCTATACAAACACACATAATAATTATGGGTGTACGGGGCTCCACCAAAATCTTAGGGACCCAAGCCAACCTAAAATAGTTTTTTCCAGTATAAGTACCTTCCATTGTTGCTATATAGTAGTTTTTAGGGTTCCGTTGCCAAATGGCAAAAAACAGAACCCTTATAGATTCGTCATGTCGGTCTGTCTGTCCGTCCGTATGTCTGTATGCTGTTGAAACTTGGTAAGTAGATGTATTCTGTGAACCGCATTAAGATTTTCACACAGAAATAGAAAAAAAACAATAAATTTTGGGGGTCCCCATACTTAGAACTGATACTCAAAAAAATCTTTTTCATCGAAGCCATACGTGTGAGGTATTTATGGATAGTTCTTCAAAAATGATATTGAGGTTTCTAATATCATTTTTTTCTAAACTGAATAGTTTGCGCGAGAGACACTCCCAAAGTGGTAAAATGTGTCCCCCCCCCCCTGTAACTTCTAAAATAAGAGAATGATAAAACTAAAAAAATATATGATATACATTAACATGTAAACCTCCAACGATAATTGGTTTGAACGAGATCTAGTAAGTAGTTTTTTTTAATACGTCATAAATCGTAAACCGCAATTTACCTTTCATTCAATCAACTCAAATATACAAATTAAAATAAAAACATTATTATGTTACTTGCTGCTACGGAACCCTTAATGGGCGAGTCCGACTCGCACTTGGCCGCTTTTTTTTAATGGTCGGAAACACGTATTTTGGTAAAGAATTCAGTCTTCTTTATGTCTTCAAAGAAACGTGCAGAGGTTACCTCCATATGTGTGTCCTGCACTTTGTTAAACAACACGTGTGTTGAAGAATGTCTTGAGATGGGGTCATGGACATTTGAATATTAGACTATTTTAATTGAATTATATATGTAGTGGTATCAATATCATTATCTCAGTGTAATCGGAGTCCGGGGCCAGCTTTCCGGTCTTTGCTCCTATATTTCGCACGGTCTTAGACATTTATGGTAATGAGACCATTCGCACGTCATGTCATCTTCTACGTCGCTGAGTCAACACTTCTTGGCTGCCTCCTATAGGGCCCGGCGGATGTGGCACAGCTAGACTTCGAGATTTGTTATCCGACGCGTTGTGGTCGCCGCAAAACATGGCCGCACCTGCGAAGGCGACTCTTCTAAATTTTATCTGCGATGTCACAGGTACATCAAGGTTGCTGCGGATTCAGGTTCCTCATGAGATCCTTACGCGTGACTCCATACATCCACTGCAGAATGTTCATCACTGTTGGTGTCGCTGTATTAATGGCTACGCTTCACAGCCGTGTAAAAGGGCAGGCCTAATGATGGTTTTATAGCTTTGCCCCTTTTAATTAACCGGCGTTTTGGGGTCACAGAGTACATCAGGCACCTCATGCCACGTGATCGATGTCACCAGACGCGTGAAGTACCGATCCTACGTACGGACGACTTTCTGGCGCAGGCTTTCCACTCAGCGTTTAGGCATCAGACTGTAGTTGCTCCCGTAAGTACACTCCACGTCACCGGTGGTAGAAATTTGATGACACAAATTTGTCACAAAATTCGGCCGGGTAGGTATCACCGTGCACGATTGCGAAAAACCCTCCATAGTAATCCAATTTTGGTTTGATTGCATTCAGGGGTCAGCAAGTGCATAGCCGGGTAGGGGGATTGTGGTCGCAGCACTAGTGGGACCGGTGGGTGTCACGCGGTGCTGCGACGATAATCCTCTTCTGATGAGGCCGTCAAGCTGAGTGCCACCATTGTTAACATGATACGTGTATGTAATGGTGACCCTCTTTCCTGAGACTTTACCTTCAGCTTACCATCAGGCGAGGCGAGGCGTCAAATTGACGTGTCCTAAATATAAAAAAAAAAAAAAAAGCTAAAATAAACTTAACGATAAATAAAATGAGGTAGAGAAGAGAGAACTCTGGGCTTCAGAGTACAAGCGTTAAATGCACCCGGGATTGAGGCTTGGATGCATAAGAAAAAGAAAGGTCTTCCACGCAAGCGGAGCCGAGGGCAACAGCTAGTATGGTTTCTAAATTTCGAAAGGGAAGCCGTTTATGTGCCTTCATTGGCGCTGCATAGCATTATTAGCAGTTATGTAAATTCAATCAACATCTGTTTTAATCATTTTATTTTTAGAAATTGGTCGCAGTTGTTACGTGGTGCTTAATTCGGTGACGAATTGAGGTGGATATCGCTTCCTAATTGTGATTGCTGCTGTGATTATTTTCTTTTGTACTTACTACTAAGGTATCGAACAAGTAAACGACCCAACTATGAATTGTAAGCGCAGCACCCACGCTGTAAGTATACTTATGACGGCCTCTGTGGCGTAGCGGTAGTGCATTTGACTGCTACGACAGGAGGCGCAGGTTCGATTCCCGCTCGGTGCAAATTCTTGTATGCATGAATATGTCTATTTGCATTAGACTGCGTGTGTCAATGTATAATATGTATGTATTTACAAAAAAGAAAGTATACAAGTATGTTTATCCACATTCTGGAACCAATAACAAGCTAGTTAAACTATGCTTAAATTGGGTCTAGAAAGCGCGGTGTAGAATTTCGTAGAATATATTTAATTATATATTGATTGAATTCAGCTGATAAGTTAACTAATATAACTTGATTCTAAAGCGGAACGAAGTTAGCGTACGCTGGTTTAGAATAAAAATTGATATCTGTGGTTCAGTTGTATGCAAGCGTGACTATCTGCATTCTGGAACCCATAACAGAAGCTAGTTAGACTATGCTTACTTTGGGTCTAGAAAGCGCTGTGTAGAATGTCCTAGAATATGTATTTATTTATTATTATTATGCTCCTTGCGATTTCTAGGTTACGTCCAAATTTTACGCTTTGGAGTCCAGGGTCGGCTTATTGTTTTGAATGAAACATAAAATAAATTCACGCCCGTTTTCCCGAAGGGGTAGGCAGAGGTAAATTACACACCCACGTTTCGCCAGTTATGTTAAGTTAAGATGATTGATTTGTTGGTTTTTATTTACCCGTGAACCTGGCAGCCGAATAGCAACCGAAACGTCGGGATCAGTGTAAATAATAGTAGATAAATAGTTGGCGATAGAATCCGTTAAAAATGGTTTTATTTCAACACAAGAGGTATCCTGCCGCACTGTCTTCTGTCAAGGAAAATAACAGGAACAATCACAGTTACAATGTTTTTGTAAGTACACATAACATAACATTACATAACTTCACGCCTGTATCCCCGAAGGGGTAGGCGGAGGTGTATTACACACCCACGATTCGCTAGTTATGTTATTATCCCAATGTATTAGGGGGCGAGCCTATTACCATCTACCCGGTACATTATTAAGCAAGCGATAATCAACATTTATTAATGCACACATAACTGCGAAAAGTCAGAGGTTTGTGCCGGAGGCGACTGGGGATCGAACTTGAGACCTCGTCTCAGCAGTCCGTTACGTACGCCACTGGGCTTGTACTGGCTGAGTATACAACACAACATTGTAGAATATACTGCTTCCACACAACATTATGTTCAACACAGAGTACACATGTTTATGTTCTGGCAATTTAATAGATAAACACCTTTATCATAAAGTTTACGAATACTTGGTAATTGAAGTGGGTCAAGGTATATCCGTTATGTAGAGACATCATTTAGCAAATTTATTGCTGACATTAGGAGATTTTCAGGGATACCGTGCAGGGCCCTACTAACACCTTCGGGGCCCTGGCGCTGCACCTGCTGAATGACGGACGAAGCTCTGACGCTGGCTTTCCTCTAGGGGTTGAAGCATCAGATGGCAGTCGCTCCCATAAAAGCCGTACAAGTCATACTAATACGAGGAGAAAGAGTTCGTGGGAACAGTGCTCAAATGATGATGATAATAGGTATCTAATGTTCAACACACACATCTTTTGAAAGCCGGGCGGGGTCAAGTATAAATACATTAAGTACAACTACTTAATTATTAATCTCACGTCGTCGGTTCAAGTTCGATCTCCGGTCAGCCAACTATGACTTTTTCTTTGCATAACATTAAAATTGTAATGTGAAGGAAAACTTCGTGAGGAAACCCAGGTTTTAGGAGTTTTTGCATGATTATCGAGAAGTAATCGACGACCTCTGTGGCGTACCGGTAGAGCATTCGACTGCTAAGTCTGAGGTCGCGGGTTCGATTCCCGCTCACTGCAAATATGTATATTTGCATTGGTCTGGATGTTTCTATGTATAATATGTAATTATTTACAAAAAAAAGTAACTAAGTATGTTTATCCGCATTCTAGAACCCATATGACAAGCTCTGCTTAGTTTGGGTCTAGAAGGCGATGTGTAATATGTCCCAGAATATTTATTATTATTATTATTTTAATTTAATACTAGTCCGACATACCTTTTTTTTTTTTTCGTGCGGAAATCCCTCACCGGTAGCTCCGGTGGGGTGAAGCCCGTGGAGATCTCCGCACGTAGAAAAAAGGTGAATTTTACTGGTGAAAACCGGTTTTTTTTTTTTTTTTTTATATTTAGGACACGTCAATTTGACTTCACCTCGCCTGATGGTAAGCTGAAGGTAAAGTCCAAGAAAGAGGGTCACCATTACATACACATACTATGTTAACAATGGTGGCACTCAGCTTGACGGCCTCATCAGAAGAGGATTGTCGTCGCAGTACCGCGTGACACCCACCGGTCCCACTAGTGCTGCGACCACAAGCCCCCTGCCCGGCTATGCACTTGCTGACCCCTGAACGCAATTAAACCGAAATTTGATTACTATGGAGGGTTTTTCACAAACGTGCACGGTGGTACCAACCCGGCCGAATTTTGTGACAAATTTGTGTCATCAAATTTCTACCACCATTTGCCACCATTTATCTAAACTGAGTTTTCACTGAACTGTGGTCTCTACTTTAATGTCATCATCATCACAACGTTAATCCCAGTTACCTTTTCTTGATTTAGCTTATGTTAATACTAGTGGTTGTCCGGCACTGCCCGTCTGTTATTCTAACTTATTTCAAGGATAAATAGTTGTCAAATAACAGCCTGATCCATTCAGCTGTTTGAGCGTGATTGAACGAAAAGAAGAGAAATATTTTGTAATAAGAAAGAAGAAAAAGCGGTCAAGTGCGAGTCGGACTCGCCCATGAAGGGTTCCGTAGCAGCAAGTAACATAATAATGTTTTTTTTAATATTTGGGTTGATTGAATGAAAGGTAAATTACGGTTTACGATTTATGAGTTAAAAAAAAAACTACTTACTGGATCTCATTCAGACCAAATTTCGGTGGAAGTTTACATGGTAATGTACATCACATATTTTTTAGTTTTATCATTCTCTTATTTTAGAAGTTACAGGGGGGGGGGGACACACATTTTACTACTTTGGCAGTGTCTCTCGCGCAAACTATTCAGTTTAATTTATTTAATTATTTAAGAAACCTCAATATCATTTTTAAAGACCTATCCATAGATACCAAACACGTATGGGTTTGATGAAAAAAAAAATTTTGAGTTTCAGTTCTAAGTACCTAAAAAACCAATAAATTTTGGGGTCCCCACCCCAAAATTTATTGGTTTTTTAGGTAGATTTCGATGAAATCGATCTACCTATTGGTTTATTGACTACTGTCGAATTTAAAAAAAAAATCTTCATAGGAGGTCTAGTTATGACCCCCTGAGTCCGAAATGACCACTGGTCAAAAAGTTTATATATATATATAGGTATGTATATATGTATGTATATATGTATGTATATATGTATGTATGGTTCCACTTCCCAAAATTTGCGGCACTCTCACGGTCGCATTTTTGCCCCGATCGCTTTCAAACTGCGGTCAAAAATTGCTTGGGTGGAAACATAGTTTAAGTTCGTGAACGGGTGGAATCCGGCCGGAAAGGGGACGGTAGGGCCTCACTTTATGTGAAATCAGTTTTTACTCAAAATTTCACGTTCCATGAAAGATATTCGAACCGTTTTAATTTTATCCCATAGTATACATGAATACCAACAACTTTTAATTATAAACCTATAAGATTAAAACTTTAACTAAAAGTGGAGGGGGAAAAACCAAAATTTTTCGGGAAAAAAATCATAACTTCTAACCGGTGAACATTCTTGATGTCGCAAACATTTTTAATCGAAAGGCCATTTTTAAGTCTAAAATAAATGTCTGAAAAGTTTTTCGCTAAAAGCTACCAATTTCGAGAAAAAAAAATTAAACATGTTCAAAATGTGCTCGGCGTGGGTCATAGAAGAAGCATAGGTCATAGAGGGGCAAAAAAATTTTGGGGTGGGGATCCCAAAATTTATTGGTTTTTTAGGTAGATTTCGATGAAATCGATCTACCTATTGGTTTATTGACTACTGTCGAATTTAAAAAAAAAATCTTCATAGGAGGTCTAGTTATGACCCCCTGAGTCCGAAATGACCACTGGTCAAAAAGTTTATATATATATATAGGTATGTATATATGTATGTATATATGTATGTATATATGTATGTATGGTTCCACTTCCCAAAATTTGCGGCACTCTCACGGTCGCATTTTTGCCCCGATCGCTTTCAAACTGCGGTCAAAAATTGCTTGGGTGGAAACATAGTTTAAGTTCGTGAACGGGTGGAATCCGGCCGGAAAGGGGACGGTAGGGCCTCACTTTATGTGAAATCAGTTTTTACTCAAAATTTCACGTTCCATGAAAGATATTCGAACCGTTTTAATTTTATCCCATAGTATACATGAATACCAACCACTTTTAATTATAAACCTATAAGATTAAAACTTTAACTAAAAGTGGAGGGGGAAAAACCAAAATTTTTCGGGAAAAAAATCATAACTTCTAACCGGTGAACATTCTTGATGTCGCAAACATTTTTAATCGAAAGGCCATTTTTAAGTCTAAAATAAATGTCTGAAAAGTTTTTCGCTAAAAGCTACCATTTTCGAGAAAAAAAAATTAAACATGTTCAAAATGTGCTCGGCGTGGGTCATAGAAGAAGCATAGGTCATAGAGGGGCAAAAAAATTTTGGGGTGGGGACCCCAAAATTTATTGGTTTTTTAGGTAGATTTCGATGAAATCGATCTACCTATTGGTTTATTGACTACTGTCGAATTTAAAAAAAAAATCTTCATAGGAGGTCTAGTTATGACCCCCTGAGTCCGAAATGACCACTGGTCAAAAAGTTTATATATATATATAGGTATGTATATATGTATGTATATATGTATGTATATATGTATGTATGGTTCCACTTCCCAAAATTTGCGGCACTCTCACGGTCGCATTTTTGCCCCGATCGCTTTCAAACTGCGGTCAAAAATTGCTTGGGTGGAAACATAGTTTAAGTTCGTGAACGGGTGGAATCCGGCCGGAAAGGGGACGGTAGGGCCTCACTTTATGTGAAATCAGTTTTTACTCAAAATTTCACGTTCCATGAAAGATATTCGAACCGTTTTAATTTTATCCCATAGTATACATGAATACCAACAACTTTTAATTATAAACCTATAAGATTAAAACTTTAACTAAAAGTGGAGGGGGAAAAACCAAAATTTTTCGGGAAAAAAATCATAACTTCTAACCGGTGAACATTCTTGATGTCGCAAACATTTTTAATCGAAAGGCCATTTTTAAGTCTAAAATAAATGTCTGAAAAGTTTTTCGCTAAAAGCTACCATTTTCGAGAAAAAAAAATTAAACATGTTCAAAATGTGCTCGGCGTGGGTCATAGAAGAAGCATAGGTCATAGAGGGGCAAAAAAATATTTCTAACCGATAGGTTATTTTTATAATGAAATATTTTTATATAAAATAATATTAATTGCTTCACGAAATCTACCTGTGCGTTCCCCCTGCGGGAACGGATTTTTTACTTACCAAGTTTCAACAGCATAGTTCTTATAGTTTCGGAGAAAAGTGGCTGTGACATACGGACGGACAGACAGACAGACATAACGAATCTATAAGGGTTCCGTTTTTTGCCATTTGGCAACGGAACCCTAAAAATGAGTAGCAAACATAAAGAAAGGAAAACATTTAATCCAGGACACGCACAATGAACATATTAACATAATAAATAAATTACTATCTTATAATCTAAGAATATTTAGGCACACCGTACGATCCCGACTTCCGCCCGCCTTTGTAGAGACGCCACGCCACGCACGTGTGCACAAGAACACATGGATTCATATTATTGACTTATTTATTACACACATTTACTATTGTTTGTTACACACATGATACCAAAAAAAAAGAAAAAAGCAAAGAAAAAGGGAAACAAAATCAAATAATTTAAAACATTTAACATACAGGAGAATAAAAACAAGACTAGGTCTGCAAGGCGAATCGCTGCTTGCAATGTTGAGCTGAGTGAGACATCGTGAATCAGATTTTGAAAATTTTGAACAGTGATCATTCCTCAGTGGCAAGTCCGATTTTAAAAATTCTTTTTGAAAGTCACAACTCTGGACATGCTTTCTGAGCGAGTAAAGTTATGTAATTCCATCTGTAATTTTTTTAACGGTGATTATTCCTCTGTGGTAGCATTAATTTTTTCAAAATATATCCATAAACCTTCCTCTGAGTGACCTCTTTAATCATGCCAAATATGGTTCTGATTGGATTAGTAGTTTAGGAGGAGACCTGTGACAAAGAAAATCCTGAAGTCTAGCATGAGGAGCTTTCACTCGACTTCGTCTCACTCTGCTCAATAACAAAACAAAACACACCTAAAATTGACAATTGGTTTCTGTGCGTACTCCTCCATAGATATAAGAAAAATATTACTATTTTACTTATATCTATGGCGCACTCCCGCGCCGCAAGGGCGACGCTATGTCTTACTGCAACTGTCAGCTGTCTTGTCACCCATTGTCAAGGCCGGACAGAACGTAAACAATAGTCACAGTCACACGTGAAATAGATATCCCATTTACTATTAATTTGGAATACCACGTAACACAGAACAACTGCGACTCATAATATAACTTAGATGTGTCTGTGTTTGTGCAATCATGCCGTGTGACGCGGTACGAAGGATTTAATGGAGCGAGTACCGTCTACCCTGAGAACAAAGCCTGCACCCTCGTCCTTCAATCAGCAGATATACCGGTTTGCAAGTCAGGTTGACTTGGCCCCGGATATCTTGGTGGGGCCCCCCCAAAAACACCCTATACTTTCCACATATCAAATCAAATCTTAGTGGGGTTCCATGCATCCCTTACACACAGTCCCCATTTTAATTAATGGTGTATGATGATGATAAAGAACTGGAATGTTCTATCCGCTCACGTGTTTCCCACTTCTTGCAATCCTGAGTTCTTCAAAAGGGGCGTGATAAAGCATCTGTTGGGCCGTCAAAGTAGGGACCACCATTTTAGGATCGTCAGCATCTATAATGGTGGCGCGTATCTTCTGGACTTCTCCTTTTTTTGCCGAAACCCCCCTGGATACCACCCGCTGGCTACCGGGGGTGGTTATGTCGGATTCAAACTGACTAAAACCACACGTCAAACACCGTGGTGTACCTACGGTGGACCATAAGGCATTTCCATCACACCCCGGGTGCCCAAGGGGTGGGAGTCCTCTCGCTCGGCAGCATGATTGCGGCAATAGTGCGGAGCGCGAGCGCGTGGGCCGCCGCCACCTCCTTCTGCGAGCATGTAATGCTCGCGAAGGAGATGACGGAGCGCGCCCGGGAGAGATTTAGAACTCTCCCGGCCCGCCGAGCCCGCAACTTGCTCGCCGCGCGTCGCAGGCGACTCAGGCGCCGGAGGTCGCTTAACGACCTCCGTCCTCCATGAGCGCAGGCCTGGGGGTGGCAGGTAAGGTCGCCTGTCACCCCAGCAGAAGCAGGCCGGGACGGTGGGGCGACTGGCGCCCCTCCCCCAAACCGGGGCAAGACGGGGCACTGTGGTTCCCAAACCCGAGGGGGGCCATCTCGAAACCGGAGATGGCCCAGGGTCAGTCGGAGTGCGAGGGATATGCTCTATGGGCAACATTACACCCCGGCGTCTGTAGAGCCGAGACGGCGTGCGGTTTTTGTCGGTTCAAGCTCGACATAACCGCCCCCGCTGGCCGGCGGGGGGGTATCCGAAGGGATTTCCGCACGAAAAAAATAAAAATTATAAAATCGAGCATGGATCTAACGGGGTGCGGGGTGCTGAATATAAAAAAGTTAAGTAAATGAGAATACTGTGTAGTGTTTGTGGAGTACGATTCGTTCATAAAAATTGGAATGCAGATATACAAGAATGTTAAGATCATTATCAATTTTTTTTGTAATAAATCTATCTAGGTATGTATAAGAAAACAATATTGACATTAACATTCTTGTTTTAATTATATTGAACACAAAATATTTCCTTAATTAGGTAGTCGACTGTCAAGTCCAATGAGTTTCTTTTCGTTAAACGCTAGAACGGTAAGTTCTATGGAAACTTGAATGAAATGAAGATGTATGACGTCACACGTCGTTATTGTCAAATAGTTTGTTATTATTGGGTAGGAAATTGAATAAAAACATTAAAATACGAACGGATTCTATCGTGATTTATTTGATGTTTTTTTATATTTTACATTGATCCCGACGTTTCAGTTGCTTTTCAGCAGCCATGGTGCGATAGAATCTGTTAAAAACAGTTTTATTTCAATGTGTGACGTTCGTATAAACTTCCGACAATATAAGAACGGATGCAATTTTCAAGGCTCTTTTTCTATTATTTAAAAGATAAGCTCAGTTAAATAATTTTTATTATTATTGCAATTGGGGACACCGGAAGCCGGACGGACCCCACGATGCTTGTGGGCCACTTCATCCATTTCCCCTGCCCTCCCGTTGGGGAGAGCGTGGTTATTCCAGCATTCACGGCGCCCCTACAAACCTTTTTGTGTCCTTGCAGAATCTTACGATCTGTTCCACCCTCAGATCCTTCAACTTCTCCATGTCCAGTGTGTCCGATCCCAGAAGTTCCCATCTTATTAGTGAGTACATGGGACATTCGGCCAGCAGGTGGAAGCTGGTTTCTTCTGTCTCCATGCACTCCGGACACTTGGGGTCTTCCTTCACTCCGATCACTGTCAGGTGTCTGTTCAGTCTGCAGTGTCCTGTTATTACTTCGATGACGAGCCTCATGTTCCCTCTTGAGAGTTTGGTCAGTTGACTTGTCTTTTTCTTATCAATGCCCTTGATAAAGATCTTCGACTGTCTCATGCCTGTCGATGATCTCCATCGTCGGTTAGTCTCTGCTATAATACTGCAGCTAATTACTCCCTTGGTGATTTTGTGCGATATTGGGATCCAGGGCTCCGGCCCCACCAAGGTTTTATCGGCACCGTCTCTGGCAAGTTTGTCAGCTGTCTCGTTGCCCATGTTGCCCTCATGTCCGGGCACCCAGGCAACTGTTGAGTCGATTTTTCTTGCCAGTTTATCTAGTGACTCTTTACATTCCTTTACGATTGCTGAGGTAGTTTCCGCTTTGCTGAGTGCCTTCAGTGCCGCCTGGCTGTCGCTGTAGATGGTCACCCTGTGGATGTCGGTCAGGTGTTCGACCAGCTCAGCACATTCCTTTATGGCGTATACTTCAGCTTGAAAGACACTTGCGTATCTGCCTAAGGATATTGATCTATTTATCTCTGATCCGTCTTCGCACTTAATGTGTATTCCAGATCCTGATAGCTTTTTTGTTTCCTTTCTTGAGCCGTCTGTGTAGCAGACCGTGCCACCGGCATCTGTCCTCCAGTCGTCTCTTGGTCCTATGTGTACTCTGTACTTCTTGTCGAAGATTCTCTCTTTCCTGATCAAGTCATTGTTAGAGAGGATCATCGACAGCCTCTCTTCGTAGTTCTTGCTGATACTGGCATGGCCTTTGTCCATAGTGGTTCCGGTCCATTGGCCAGTGCTTCTGAGTTTGAACCATTGTTCGGTTGCTTTTCTTTTTATTTCTAAGTCCAAGGGGTTAAGCCCCAATATGATTTCGAGCGCGGCTGTGGGAGTTGTCCTCATCGCGCCCGTGGTCATCAGAGCTGCTAACCTTTGTACTTTGTCTAGTTCGGCTTTATTTCTCCCAATAGCAGTTTTATGCCACCATACAAGGGCACCATGTAGGATTCTTGGCAGGATAATTGCTTTGTAGATCCAAAGCACTATCGCTGGTTTCATCCCCCACGTTCTTCCTATTGCGCTTTTGCACTGCATCATGGCCATTTTGGCTTTTAGGCATGTGTTGCTGATGTGAGTCTTGAAGGTGAGCTTGCTATCCAGAGTTACCCCTAGATATTTTACTTCCTTGACTGTTTCCAAGGTTTGGTTATCCAGGCGCACTGGCGCAGTTCTTCCTATTTTAGTTAAATAATTTGTTCTAACTATTGGAAAGTACCCGATTCATCATCATCATATCAGCCGTAGGAAGTCCACTGCTGAACATAGGCCTCACCTTAACCGAAACGTCGGGAAAAATATTGTAAAATATAAAATGACATCAAATAAATCGCGATAGAATCCGTTCCAAATAGTTTTATTTCAAAGCTTTTATTAGTTCAATTATAAGTTATAAGTTCACGCCTGTTTCCCCGAAGGGGTAGGCAGAGGTGTACTACACACCCACGATTCGCCAGTTATGTTAAGGTCCCAATGTAATAGGGGCGAGCCTATTGCCATCTACCGGGCACATTATTAAGCGAGCGATAATTAACATTTATTAATGCACACATAACTAGGAAAAGTCAGAGGTGTGTGCCCGAGGCGACTGGGGATCGAACTCGAGACCTCGTCTCAGCAGTCCGTTACATACGCCACTGGGCTATCGCCGCTTTAGTTCAATTAAATTTTAAAATAATTAGTTTGTTTACTTTTCCTATAAATTTAGATCGGAAAAGCGTCGCCTCGAGACGTATATAATATATCGGAGAATTTCGAATATCTGGGACGTGTCTAGGTACCTAGCTCAGTTGGTCAGAGCATTCCCCCCGTAATGGACTGGTCGCGGGTTCAAGTCCCGTCCTAGATGTTCTCTTTTTCCGATCTAAATCTATAAGCTTTTATTAGTCTTGGTCTTAGTATTAGTCGAGGTACTTGTGGGTGCTAGCACCTCTGCCTACCCCTTCGGGGATATAGGCGTGAGTTTATGTTATGTTATGTTAAGCCGCGGTAGCCTAGTGGTATGGGTAATGGACTGCTGAGACGAGGTCTCGGGTTCGATCCCAGGTTTTACCATGGCACACACCAATGACTTTTCGATGCTTTTCGAAGTTATGTGTGTATTTATCGCAGGTTTATAAGTGCCCGGTTAATGGCAATAGGCTCGCCACCTATTACATTGGGACCTAAACATAAACTGGCGAAATGTGGGTGCTAGCACCTCTGCCTACCCCTTCGGGGATATAGGCGTGAGTTTATGTTTTATTAGTCTCATATTTCTCAATAAGATTTGTAAACAAATCTTTGAAGTCGAATTTAACTAACTTAGTATTGTTGCAGAAAGTATGTGGTAATTATGATATGAGGATGCAAATATTATGATTTGACACTAGCCAAACAGAACTCATAGAAAAATGGCCATGAGTTTTATTGCCAGGTTCTTTTTTCAAAGTCCCCTATTTATTGATACTGTCGGAAGTTTACGCGAATGTCACACATTGAAAGAAAACTATTTTTAACGGATTCTATCGCGATTTATTTGGTGTTATTTTATATTTACATTGATCCCCATGACGTCATGGTTGCTTTTCAGCAACCATGGTCACGGGGAGACTAGAAGAGTCCCCGTGATCAATGTAAAATATAAAATAACAACAAATAAATCGCGATAGAATCCGTTAAAAATAGTTTTATTTCAATCTCTATTTATTGCTTTGTAAATCTGACTCTAATAATAATAATAATAATTTTTTTTATTTTTAAATAGATGTTTTCTTTTTTTTAATATGTATTTAAAAATGTAATTTATAAGTAATTGTAAAGTAAATAAAGAGATAATAATAATAATAAATATTCTACAACATTCTACACAGCGCTTTCTAGACCCAAAGTAAGCATAGTTTAACTAGCTTGTGTTATGGGTTCTAGAACGCGGATAAACATACTTATATACTTTTTTTTTTGTAAATACATACATATTATACATAAACACCCAGACCAATGCAAATATACATATTCATGCATACAAATATTTGCAGTGAGCGGGAATCGAACCCGCGCCCCCTGTCGTAGCAGTCGAATGCACTACCGCTACGCCACAGAGGCCGTCTAATGTGTATGGAGCCCCAAAAATATCTTCAGGGCCCAAGTCAACCTCACCTGTGAGTTGATGCACCTGCTAAACAACCAACGAGGTACTTGCGCAGGCGCACCTCTCAGGGTTGGGAAGTCAGACGGCATGCCAATCAAAAACAATAATCGGACCTCGAGCTCCAAAGTGCAGACTTTGAACGCCACTGGGAAATCGCTATGAGGAAGATAATGGCTATAGGTACTTTAGTGTTCCCGAGGGGGCCATCTCGAAACCGGAGATGGCCCAGGGTCAGTCGGGGTGCGAGGGATATGCTCTATGGGTAACCTTACACCCCGGCGTCTTAAGACCCGAGACGGCGTGCGGTTTTAGTCGGTTCAAGCCCGACATAACCGCCCCCGCTGGCCGGTGGGGGCGGTTATGGATCCGAGGGGATTTCCACACGAAAAAAAAAGGTAGGTACTATAGAAAGGTCGTCTGTTTCTCTAAGCAGCGGTGGCCCGATGATTACCCCCCTATGCAGTGCAAGTTGGGGACACCGTGGTTCCAACACCCGAGGGGGCCATCTCAAAGTCGTAAATGGCCCAGGGTCACCGGAGTGCGAGAAAATCGCCTTATTGGGCCCACCTTACACCCCGGATCTGAAGACCCGAAACGGTGTATCAGAGAGGATTTCCGCATGAAAAAAAAACGTAGTTTAGAGAGGTTTCCCCTGGAGTACAAAACTGAACATACGAATGGTGTCCGGATTATCAACCAGATATCACTGCTAACCAGGATTCGAAGTTACCATTAAGATATGAAACCAGGTTCCCAGGCTGATTCGTAAATCTTTTTCTTTTCTTGGCTCTTGTCACGTGTCCACGCATAGCAACAGTTTAGTGAATAGCAAAATTAGCGGCTACGCTATAACAGTTATTTTTTGTTGTTGAATAACTCGTTATGGATCAATGCACTATTGAACGTTATGTGGACCAGCCGATTAGAGTTCCGTCGATAGTATTTAAAATAATTACTTCGCCGTCCCAGTTAGCATCTTCGCATGGAAATAATGGTAAGAAACAACCCTACAACCTTATTGGAGTGCCATCTAACGGGTCCAATTGTAAATATCAACCAGAGACCTATTGGAATAACATAGTTCCGTCAGATTCGATTTTAAATTTCACGGTTCACCTTATTATTAACTTCATTTGTCATGTAATGGTAGTTTTTAAGTAAGGTGAATAAATAAATAAATAAATAAATAAAATTTTTTATTGTAAACTTCAGGCCGATACAACTGTGCCAGATGATGTAGTGTCTTTGTTCCGATACTGGTACAATAACCAGGAAAATAGGGTAAGGTGGGCGGAGGCCAGGTCTGACGTGTATAGGCTGGAGTGTGGTGTGAGGCAGGGTGGGCTGAGCTCGCCCCGTCTGTTCAACCTATACATAAACCGATTGATCGGAGAACTCAGCAACGCACGTTTCGGATGTCATATCGATGGAGTTGGCATGAATAATGTGAGCTATGCTGACGATATGGCGCTGCTGAGTCCATCGATTGGCTGTCTTAGGAAGCTAGTAGCCTTGTGTGAAGCGTACGCTGTTTCCCATGGGCTCAGGTACAATGTAAAGAAAAGCGAGCTCCTTATGTTTAGGTCAGGTCCGTTAAGGCATACAGATGTGCCGGAGGTCTTGCTTGGCGGGGTTAGGTTGAACTGGGTAAAATCTTTCAAGTACTTGGGCCACTGGGTCACAGACAGGCTCAGCGATGACCTAGATGTTGAGAGGGAGCGAAGGTCGCTGGCTATCAGGTGTAACATGGTTGTTCGGAGGTTTGCGCGTTGTACTAACACAGTCAAAGTGACTCTCTTTAAAGCCTTCTGTCAGTCCTTCTACACGTGCTGCCTGTGGTCGTGTTACACTCTGCGAGCTTACAGCGACTTGCGCGTTCAGTATAATAACGCATTCAGGATGCTGTTGGGGCTGTTGCGGAGGTGCAGTGCGTCAGGAATGTTCGCTGAGGCCCGCACTGACGACTTCTATGCCATTATGAGAAAGCGTTCGGCCTCTACCTTGGCACGACTCCGCTGCAGCACCAACAGTCTCCTGAATGTGTTCAAGGAAAGGTGGGACTCCCCCTTGTTGCAGCACTGAATGGCACTCCACACGTGTCACAGGTAGTGGAATGTTGTATACATTTATAAGGGAATACATTACTAACATTAGTTCTTAAGTTAAGTTGTTACTAACCCATACGTGTGTGGTATCTATGGATAGGCCTTCAAAAATGATATTGAGGTTTCTAATATCATTTCTAAACTGAATAGTTTGCGCGAGAGACACTTCCAAAGTGGTAAAATGTGTGTCCCTCCCCCTGTAACTTCTAAAATAAGAGAATGATAAAACTAAAAAAAATAAATGATTTACATTACCATGTAAACTTCCAACGATAATTGGTTTGAACGAGATCTAGTAAGTAGTTTTTTTTTAATACGTCATAAAACGTAAACTGCAATTTATCTTTCATTCAATCAACTCAAATATAAAAATTAAAAACAAAACATTATTAGGTATGTTACTTGCTGGGGTGTGTGTTGGGTAACCTCCTCGAGTGTCGCTCCGATTCCGATCCCGCTGCAGTCCGGGGGGAACGGAATCGGAGCGGCCGGTACACCCTGGGCGGCGGTCAATGGCTTCCCCTTCACCCCTTCATAGGGTTGGCATTGATCGTCGGCCAATACCCAACGTGGCGGGAACACATCGCTCTCCGTACTCCTCTGCTTTCAGAGGAGACAGGATGAGCGATGCTGTTAGTGGTGAGATGGCCCAGGGTCAGTCGAGGTGCGAGGGATATGCTCTATGGGTAACCTTACACCCCGGCGTCTGAAGACCCGAGACGGCGTGTGGTTTTAGTCGGTGCAAGCCCGACTTAACCGCCCCCGCTCCCGGCGGGGGGGTATCCGAAGGGATTTCCGCACGAAAAAAAAAAAAAAAAGGTATGTTACTTGCTGCTACGGAACCCTTAATGGGCGAGTCCGACTCGCACTTGGCCGCTTTTTTTTGCTTTAGATGTGCCCAGCCCAAAACTTGGCGACATTGACCGCTACCTCACTTGCTCTGTTCAGGTCTTCGATTGTGCAGGCGTTGGGGCATAGTGGGCACGACAGAAGGTCGCTATGATGATGATGAATTTAATATTATAATTATAATATTCGACGGCCCCTGTGGCGTAGCGGTAGTGCATTCGACTGCTACGACAGGGGACGCGGGTTCGATTCCCGCTCAGTGCAAATATTTGTATGCATGAATATGTCTATTTGCATTCTCGTTGATTAACGGACGATGCGCTAGCGCAGGCTGTCGTCTTGTGGTTGGGAGGTCAGACGGTTGTTACACTCAAAAATTTTGTATAATTCAAATTAAAAGGAAGGGACCATAGGGACCGGGGTGCGACTGGTTGGATCACCTCCAAGTTTGGTGCACCCTGGGCAACGTGGGCGATGACGCATCATTGATTGCTCTTCTGGAGTAGCTGGCGTCAACGTCAACGGCCAAGAGTTTGACCAACTGGCCCTTTTCAGGGCCAGCTGACCCCATTGCACGGGGGGGTCGGGGTATGGCGGGCCTGCAAGGCCCGCGGGGGGGCGTGGTCGCTCCAGGTACCCTTCTGCTGTTATCAGAGGGGACACTGCGAATGGCCCAGGGTCAGTCGGAGTGCGAGGGATATGCTCTATGGGTAACCTTACACCCCAGCGTCTGTAGACCCGAGACGGCGTGCGGTTTTAGTCGGTTCAAGCCCGACATAACCACCCCCAAAAAAGGGACCATAGGGGCCTAAACATAACTGGCGAATCGTGGGTGTGTAATACACCTCTGCCTACCCCTACGGGGATACAGGCGTGAAGTTATGTTATGTTGTTATGTTAAAAGGAAGGGAAGGTGTAAAAGCGGCCGCGGTAGCCCAGTGGTGTACGTCACGGTCTGCCGAGACGAGGTCTCGAGTTCGATCCTCAATCGAAGCGGGCAGACACCTCTGACTTTTCATAGTTATGTGTGTATTAAAATGTTGATTATCGCTCGCTTAGTAATGTGCCCGGTAGATGGTAATAGCCTCGCCCTATTACATTGGGACCTAAACATAACTGGCGAATCGTGGGTGTGTAATACACCTCTGCCTACCCCTTCGGGGATACAGGCGTGAAGTTATGAGAAGGTTTGCCGAAGTAAAAGCCTCGGATGCAATCGGGAACAGCACTGATCTTAGCGTTGTTCCCAGCTGCATCATCAATCATCATCTTATGGTGATAGTATGTTTATGGTACGCGTTCAGTTGTATGTTTTAGGTAGATTTCGATGAAATCGATCTACCTATTGGTTTCTTGACTACTGTCGAATTTAAAAAAAAATTCTTCATAGGAGGTCTAGTTATGACCCCCTGAGTCCGAAATGACCACTGGTCAAAAAGTTTATATATATATATATATATATATATATATGTATATGTATACGTATGTATATATGTATATATGTATGTATATATGTATATATATGTATATGTATATATATGTATATGTATGTATAGTTCCACTTCCCAAAATTTGCGCAACTCTCACGGTCGCATTTTTGCCCCAATCGCTTTCAAACTGCGGTCAAAAATTGCTTGGGTGTAAACTTAGTTTAAGTTCGTGAATTGGTGGAATCCGGCTTAAGGGGACGGTAGGGCCTCACTTTTTGTGAAATCAGTTTTTCCTCAAAATTTCACGTTCCATGAAAGAAATTCGCACCGTTCTAATTTTATCCCATAGTATACATGAATACCAACAACTTTTAGTTATAAACCTATAAGATTAAAACTTTAACTAAAAGTGGAGGGGGGAAAAACCAAAATTTTTCGGGAAAAAAATCATAACTTCTAACCGGTGAACATTCTTGTCTTCGGAAACATTTTTAATCGGTAGGCCATTTTTAAGTCTAAAATAAATGCCTGAAAAGTTTTTCGCTAAAAGTAACCGTTTTCGAGAAAAAAAAAAACTGTTTAAGTCCGTAGTTCTCTCTATAAAATAATATTAATTGCTTCACGAAATCTACCTGTGCGTTAACCCTGCGAGAACGGATATTTTTTATTTCAATTTGAGAGTGAATGTCGCGTGCGCATAGATCGGTTATCGTTTTTTTTGTCATGTTTTCGGTTCTACTTAACCAATTGCAATCAAAAATACCGCAAATCTTAGTTCTGACCAAGACCTCTCTAAAGAAAAATTGCATCGAAATCCGTTTAGTAGTTTTTGGACCCATCGCAAACAAACAGAGAAAAATCCAAAAACATATTTTTGTGTTAATTATCGTTCATTTCATTTCAAAAAGATGTTCCAGAAAAAACTTAGGTTCACATAATCCAAGTCTTTTTTTTAGGAATATCTTCAATGTAGTCACAACTAATTTTCAATTTTATTATTGTATAGATAGATATTCCTGTGTTATGTCCTTGGTGTACAATAAAGTGTTAAATTACTATAAAATGTTATTCATCATAATATTGATTAATTAACGAACACCGGAACACTATAATTAAGATAAAAAAACCGTCTCGTACCGTGTTTACCTATTTACGATAAGAAGGATATAAATTATGTAAACAAAATGGAAAACATTGACAAGGTTATTTCATTGACGCTTTATGAATTGTAAACAAAAAGTGCTTGTAAATAAATACAATTAGTTAATTAATTAGTTTGTGGGTGTATCGGGCCACACTAACACCTAAAGGGGTTAAGCCAACGAGGAGCCAAAGTTGATTAACAGTAAAAAATTACAAACCATTTTTACAATGGAATACATGCACCAATAAATTGATTTACAGTCAACGACAAAACTTGAATAACATTAAAATATTTACAAACCTTTTTAGGGTTCCGTAGCCAAATGGCAAAAAACGGAACCTTTATAGATTCGTCATATCTGTCTGTCTCTCCGTCCGCTTGTCACAGCCACTCTTTTCCGAAACTATAAGAAACTATGCTATAACTTGGTAAGCAGATGTATTCTGTGAACCGCATTAATATTTTCACATTTGGGGTTCCCCATATTTAGAACTGAAACCCAAATTTTTTTTTCATCAAACCCATCTATAGAGTCAAAGTCAAAAGTCAAAAGTCAAAAGTCAAGTCAAGTCGGGGCGTGGCTTGAACGAACTACAAGAACTTTTATATTATGTTACTTGCTGCTACGGAACCCTTCATGGGCGAGTCCGACTCGCACTTGGCCGTTATTCCGAAACTATAAGAACTATGCTGTTGAAACTTGGTAAGTAGATGTATTTTGTAAACTGCATTAAGATTTTCACACAAAAATAGAAAAGAAACAATAAATTTTGGGGGCCCTCCCTTGTAACTTCTAAAATAAGAGAATGATAAAACTAAAAAAAATATGCCCATGTAAACTTCCACCGAAAATTGGTTTGAACGAGATCTAGTAAGTAGTTATTTTTAATACGTCATAAATCGTAAACCGCAATTTACCTTTCATTCAATCAACTCAAATATAAAAAATTTAAAAATACATTTTTATGTCACTTGCTGCTACGGAACCCTTAATGGGCGAGTCCGACTCGCACTTGGCCGTTTTTTATATTAGAATACAAGTATCAATATTTGATATACATATATAAGTAATTTGATAATCTCCGAAAGGAAAAGTTAATATATTTCATGTTTTATTTAATATTTTGTGAAAGGTTTGAGAGCTAAGGTGGATCCAAAAATTAGAATTTGTTAACCTACTTTGTCTTCTGAATATTATAAAACTGCATATAATATCCAGAGGACAAAGTTAATAGATTGTATCTTTTGTTTATTATTTTATGAAAGGTTTAAGAGCTAAGATGACAAATAAGCAGAAGCAGGCCGTGGCGGAGGCGTGTCGTGTGTGCCCCCTCTACACACGCCTGCCAACTCACCGAAGCGGGATAAAACCCGACCCCACCAGGCGAGGCCGCGGTGGCGGCCAAAGTCCGCCGGCAACCCTGGGGTAATCCTTTCGAGGACTTACCCGGGGTGCCCGGCAACGGACACTTGGGGAGGACACCGTGCGGTTTTAGTCGAGACACGACATAACCACCCCCGCTGGCCGGCGGGGGGGTATCCGATGGGATTTCCGCACGTAAAAAAAAAAGCTGACAAATAAATTAGAATTTCTTAAGCTACTTTTGTCGTTGACTGTACACCTGCTTATTGAAGGACTAAATTCTAGCGCAGGTTTCCTCTCGGGGTTAGGTATAAAAGCCTTAAAAAAATCAAATCAGAAGGTGGAGAAGGATAAAATGAAACCCGGGCTTGACGTGTGGCTTGTGAAGGGTTCCTACAAAGTTCAATAAATACTAGTTGATGCTATCGGCTATCGTTTATCAGTTATCGTTTTTGGTCTTATCTGCGATTTTACTTAACCATTTGTAATCCAACTTACCGTCAGATTTTAAGTCTAACCAAGACTGGTGGTAGAAATTTGATGACACAAATTTGTCACAAAGTTCGGCCGGGTGGGTATCACCGTGCACGATTGCGGAAAACCCTCCATAGTAATCCAATTTCGGTTTGATTGCGTTCAGGGGTCAGCAAATGCATAGCCGGGCAGGGGGATTGTGGTCGCAGCACTAGTGGGACCGGCGGGTGTCACGCGGTGCTGCGACGACAATCCTCTTCTGATGAGGCCGTCAAGCTGAGTGCCACCATTGTTAACATGGTACGTGTATGTAATGGTGACCCTCTTTCCTGAGTCTTTACCTTCAGCTTACCATCAGGCGAGGTGAAGTCAAATTGACGTGTCCTAAACATAAAAAAAGACCTTTCTAATAGAAAAAACCGCATCAAAAGCCATTTGGTAGTTTTTGCGTCTATCGCGAACAAACAGAGATACAGATAAACAAACAGATAAGAATTCAAAAAAAAACAATTTGTATTCAGATTCGGTCATTTAACATAAACCAAGTTTTTCTCCAATGTACAGACACAACTAATTTACAATTTTATAATGGTATAGATAGATTTTGGACATATGACACGGTCTCATCTACATTCCAACTAATCATAGCCTGAAATGTGGGTTGTAGAAAGCGGATTTTATTATTTTTTTATCATATTTTATAATTTTTTATAAAAGCTTGGGATGGGCCGAACATAGTTTCACATTCGGTGTAACCGAATTTCAGCTTCTTGAACCGAACTTCGGCATTCGGTCGAGGGTCGGTTTAATGCCGAACCTTCGAGAAACAAAGCAAATTGCCTGCTTTATTTTAACTACAATAGATATAAATCAAATTGAAAGGGGAGATAGGGTTAAAGTGAGTTCCAGAAAATGGCTTACTAGTAACACTTGCGCAGTTTGAGAATCAAAGTTAGGACTTCAATGAGGCAGTTAAATAAACGGAGGGAGCCAATGTCTTTAGCGGGACTAAAAAGGCAGTTATAAGGAGAAATTATTAATAAAACGTGAGAAACAATAAAAATATGAGCAATATAAAATAAATTACGCAATTATAATTAATGTAACATTGGGTAACTGTGAAATTCATTACAGTAACGTTTATGAGAAGTTATGTGCGTGTGTGCGTTTAATAATATGTCAGAATAGCATAACATAACATAACTTCACGCCTGTATCTCCGAAGGGGTAAGCAGAGGTCTATTGTACACCCACGATTCGCCAGTTATGTTTAGGTCCCAATAGGGGGCCGTAATAGGGGGCGAGCCTATTGCCATCTACCGGGCACATTACTAAGCGAGCGATAATCAACATTTTTAATACACACATAACTACGAAAAGTCAGAGGTGTGTGCCCGGGGCGACTGGGGATCGAACTCGAGACCTCGTCTCGGCAGTCCGTTACGTACACTACTGGGCTATCGCCGCTGGATTAGTCTGGGATTAGGCTGGGTCAGAATAGGTAATACGAATGTTACGAGATGGACAAAAAAATTAGAAGTTTGTATTTATTTATGGAGTTCATATAATTTATTGAACTAAGCTATTAACATCACAGAAGTAAAAATAATCAAACCTGTTGTTGTAGGATCACAATATTATAGAGTTCACCGATGAATGCACTCTATGGCAGCCATAGATAAGGAAAAGTATATGTCAATCGTAATGTTATTAATTATGTAAATCACGAGAAATAGCATATTACTAAACTAAATACAATGTCAATTTACATAAATATAATATCTTAACATACGTCACAAGATGTATCAGCAGTTTCCCCCACAATTAATGTAATATCTTAGTATATAAACTCCCGCCCCCACCGACCCCACCAGGTGAGGCCGCAGTGGCGCCGGTAACCCTGGGGTTATCCTTTCGAGGGCTTACCCCGGGTGACCGGCAATGGACACTTGGGGAGGACACCGTGTGGTTTTAGTCGGTCCGATTCCGACACGCCCACCCCATCGTCGGCACCGATGGGGTGAAGACCGTGGGGGTTTTACCACGCTAAAGAAAGAAAAGTATATAAACTCCTGTTATTTAGTTTGTAGATCGTCGGTAAATAAACAGTAAAACTGCCTAGTGCCTATTAATTAATTCCGCAATAAACACGGCACCGGCACGACACGAATTTCAAATTACAAAGAAATAAAAGTACATTGTTACCCTAGGGGTCAAAGTAACTTTTTTATTTATTTATTTATTTATTTATTTATTTAATATTACTACAGACACTATTATTACAGAAGGACCCAATACAATAGTGTAGGACATTTCTAAATACAATATAATAACAAAAAGACAACAGATACAATGAACAAAACACACGCATATTAATAAGAAATAATATCTAATACAATATCTAGTTCGATATAACGCAATAAGCGGCCTTCGTGAACTCATTCAGTGGGCACGAAAACAAGTCTATCTGCTCGGCCACCGTGTTGAGCGTATTTAGCGTTATTTAGTCCCGAGACGAGGTTTGGCCAATAGTTCGAGGGACTAAATAAGTCTTTAACCCGAGGTAAACACTGTGCTTTTCATTACGAATACAAGGAAGTAAAAATAAAAACATGAATTAGCTAAAGAAAAATGAGTAAAACCTTCAAATCGAAAAACAAATGAAGATCGAATTGCCGCTTTTCCGTCTATTTTTTTTGCTTTTTTTTCTGTGGCTGGCCAGCTATTCAGCCATTATTTTTCATTATCATCATTGAACAAATGGTAAATATTTTGCCCAAATCTATGTTATTTTAAGGAAATTGTTGAAACTAAACTAAAGTAAAGTTATTTAAAATTATTTATTTTTTAATCAATACTTAACTTTATTTTATTTCAATTATACATCGCGATGTAATTGAGTGGCTGTGTAGAAATTTGGCACATGGTTGGTACATTAGAAATGTGAAAATAGGATTAATTTTTTTTAATAATTTGACAGCTGTCAGTTGAAAGCGATTCTCAATGATAAAAAGTATTACTTTCATCCCGCTCCTCAGGCAACTTCAGATCTACTTTCAGAGTACGAGTAATGAAAAATTTTCGATTTCGAAATTTATTTTCGAATAAATTAAAACACCCCGGACACAAAAACAAACCTCAGAAAAGTAAAAAATAAAACGTTTTTGTTATGTAGCGTTTTAACTTTAATATATTATATGTTACATGGTAGGTTTAATATCACTACATAGTATAAAACAAAGTCGCTTTCTCTGTCCCTATATCCCTATGTATGCTTAAATCTTTAAAACTACGCAACGGATTTTTTTTCGGAACGGCCGTTTTTTAAATAGATAGAGTGATTGTAGAGGAAGGTTTATATGTATAATAACATCCATTGCACTCGTGCGAAGCCGGGGCTGGTCGCTAGTACTTTATATGTTACATGATAGTGTGTTGCTTTGCTACCTAAGCAGTGTAAAAAAACCGGTCAACCGGTAAACGGCAATAGCTTCTGATTGCATTGTCTTAGAAGTTTGATTTTTTTGCACAGCTTTTAGACGTTACAGACCTGAGTATTTGATATCAATTTCATCTTGATATTTCATCTTGATACCCTTGATATACACATTTTTTTGTGATGGGGGTAACTACATATTTAGACACTAACCGACGATGGAGATCATCGACAGGCATGAGACAGTCGAAGATCTTTATCAAGGGCATTGACAAGAAAAAGACAAGCCAACTGACCAAACTCTCAAGAGGGAACATGAGGCTCGTCATCGAAGTAATAACAGGACACTGCAGACTGAACAGACACCTTACAGTGATCGGAGTGAAGACTGACCCAAAGTGTCCGGAGTGCATGGAGACAGAAGAAACCAGTTTCCACGTGCTGGCCGAATGTCCCATGTACTCACTAATTGGATGGGAACTTCTGGGATCGAACACACTGGACACGGAGGAGTTGAAGGATCTGAGGGTGGAACAGATCGTAAGATTCTGCAAGGACACAAAAAGGTTTGTAGGGGCGCCGTGAATGCTGGAATAACCACGCTCTCCCCAACGGGAGGGCAGGGGAAATGGATGAAGTGGCCCACAAGCTTCGTGGATGGATCGTCCGTCCGGCTTCCGGTGTCCCCCAACTGTAAAAAACAATAAAACAACAAATAATAAAAACTACATATTTATGGTTTTCGATCTTTTCCCTTGATTTGTGTGCATCTTGCCAAATTTCATGTTTCAAGCTCAACGGGATGTGCCGTATAGTGGCGGTATAGGTTTTGACAACGACTGTGGCGTAACGTAACGGTAGTGCGTTCGTTAATTACGGCTAAGTCAGTGAGGTCGCTGGTTCAATTCCCGCTCAGTGCAAATATGTATATTTGCAATGGTCTGGGTGTTTCTATTTATAATATGTAATTATTTACAAAAAAAAAGTATTTTAGTACGTTTATCCGCATTCTAGAACGCATATGACAAGCTCTACTTAGTTTGGGTCTAGATGGCGTTGTGTACTTTGTCGCACAATATATTTCTACAATATGATACTTACTCATATGGTTATATTTGCTACTTAATCGGCTGTATCGTTTTGATTACATTGACTTAAAAGTTTAAATGTTATTTTTTTTTTATATTTAGGACACGTCAATTTGACTTCACCTCGCCTGATGGTAAGCTGAAGGTAAAGTCTCAGGAAAGGGGGTCACCATTACATACACGTACCATGTTAACAATGGTGGCACTCAGCTTGACGGCCTCATCAGAAGAGGATTGTCGTCGCAGCACCGCGTGACACCCACCGGTCCCACTAGTGCTGCGACCACAATCCCCCTGCCCGGCTATGCACTTGCTGACCCCTGAACGCAATCAAACCGAAATTGGATTACTATGGAGGGCTTTTCGCCATCGTGCACGGTGGTACCTACCCGGCCGAATTTTGTGACAAATTTGTGTCATCAAATTTCTACCACCAGTGAAATAATGATATAATATAATAGTTTCATAGCTTTAAGTCGTGTTCAACTTGATGCCTCTACGTATTCCTTAGAATAAGGTCTTGAAAGAAGACAGGCAGATAGACGGACAACGAAGTGATCCTATAAATAATGGTTCCGTTTTTTAGGGTTCCGTTGCCAAATGGCAAAAAACGGAACCCTTACAGATTCGTCATGTCTGTCTCCCGTATGTCACAGACACTTTTTTCCTAAACTATAAGATATATGCTGTTGAAACTTGGTAAGTAGATGTATTCTGTGACCCGCATCAAGATTTTCATACAAAAATAGAAAAAAACAATAAATTTTGGGGTTCCTACTTAGACCTGAAACTCAAAATTTTTTTTTCTTCAAACCCATACATGTGTGGTATATATGGATAGATCTTCAAAAATGATATTGAGGTTTCTCATATCATTTTTTTCTAAACTGAATAGTTTGCGCGAGAGACACTTCCAAAATGATAAAATGTGTCCCCCCCCCCCTGTAACTTCTAAAATAAGAGAATGATAAAACTAAAAAAAATATATGATGATTAGGTACCATGTAAACTTCCCACGATAATTGGTTTGAACGAGATCTAGTACGTAGTTTTTCTTAATAGGTACTTAAATCGTAAAAAAAAAAAAAAATTACCTTTCATTCAATCGGCAGCCCCTTATTTCGCAGAAAGAAATTTCATAGAATTTCGTTTCACAGAAAATGTTTCATATAGTATTTGGTCCTTATATTTTTATTTCGAATATTATTGTTTCAAAAACAATTTACTACAATGAAACATATTTCACAGAAACAATTGAATGAATTTTTAATCACATTTTTTTGTTTAACAAACTTATCAAACATGTAGAATTATTTTTAAAAGAATATTAAACCACCTTTATAATTTTCCAAATCACATTTATTTTTAACTGTAACATTTACAATTTTAAATTTTTTCCGATTGCTTGTAGTAATTTAATTTCTGAATAATTTCATATCAATATAGAATTTTTTATCTTTCGCATATTTTGTTGCAAATTTGTTTGCTTGAATTCTTCTGTAAAATAAAATAAAATCAATTTGTTATTAAATTGTTAATAAAACGTCATTATAGTTAACACCCCGACTTAGATTACCCCGACTCGGATAGGTTAGGTTAGAAGCTTCGTGGTTATTTTTTTTTAATCACCCAGAAATATTACCACCCAGAATCGTTTATTGTATTAACTTATCGTTATATTTAAAAAAAGTATAGCTTCACCTGTAAATTATTTGACTGAAATGAACGGTATGAATTGAAACGTTTAGAAACTGTCACTTTGATAATATGTTATTCTTGGTAATAAGTTATTTTTGAATGAATCATGAAGCCATGATTCATTCAAAAATAATTTTGCTGATGTTTTTCCATCCGCATTCCGTTCGCGTATCAAATGATTGTGTTTCATTATATTTTTGTTTTAAGTTATATAACTACTAGTTATCGCCCGCGGCTTCACCTGCGTGGAATTCTTTTCCCGTTCCCGCTATCCTTGGGACCAAATTTTACTACCACAACCTGTATAAGATTCCCAATTCCACCATATATCATTTTGTTATATCTCAAAGGGTTAAGCAGCGTTTTCGTTGAAAGCTCCCAGACGGCTTATTTTTTTGCGACACTTTCAACAATTATCATTATATTTTAGCTAATGTATACAAAAAATTTAACAAATTATATACTAAAACCTTCCCCGAGAACCACTCTATCCATTGGTGAAAACAGCATAAAAATAAGTGCGGTCGTTTTTGAGTTTATCGCGCAAAGACAGACAGACGGACAGGCGGAGGAATTTGTAGTGACGAATATGTCACAATGTCTCAGGGTGAAAAAACAAAAATAAGTCAACAATAATTAACAATAATAAAGAAAAACTTCTAAGACAAGTTACACAAAGCCATCTAGACACTAACTAAGCAGAGCTTGTAATATGGGTTCTAGAATACGGATAAACATACTAAGACATTTTTTTTTCGTAAATAAATACATATTATATCAAATCAAATCAAATCATTTATTTTGCGAAATATGGGTTTACATGATGTCATACATTATAATAATAGTATCACCATACTCGACCGCCAAAGCGGCATGCAAATATCATTAATTAAAACATAGTACCTAATAGCAGTTCCATGCAGTATTATACTGTCCAATATTTTTAACGATATGAAATTTAAATAGTATTAATTGTTAAGAGTAACATAATCATACAATAACAATTAGGCACAATATAACAAAATGTCAATAGATTCTATCTTAGTCAATTTATCACGTCAATCAAATTATTCAGTCAATATTCAATGTCAGTACCTAGGTCAATACAATTTTAATATCGATTATAATAGCATAATAATAGCATAAAATAAGTACAATTGCACAAAATAAAATGTCAATAGATTTTACAACATTCCATAATAATATTTAAAAGTGGGTATAATTAAATTGCCATCCCAGGTAAACAATTGAGTCAAACGAACATTCTATACTTTTTAATCACACTTTCTTTATGTCACTTAGATTTGTCATTAAGAAAGTCCACAACGGAGTAATAACACTTTTGAACTAAGAATTTATACAGGCATTTCTTAAATGTAATTATTTGCTTTTCGCTCCTTATAGACCCCGGTACAGCGTTATAGATCTTTGGACCCATGACAATAATACTTTTTGCACACAATGCAGTTTTGTGTCTCGGTATACAAATAGTGCCAGAGTGCCGCTTAGATTGAAGCGTCTCATAACAATTAAAATTGCTTTTTACAAATACTGCTACTTCGTAGATATACATACAGGGGAATGTCAGTAAATTTAGTTCTACAAAATATGGTCTACAGCTATCTGTCGGACGGAGTTTACAAAAAGCTCGCACACATCTTTTTTGGGCCAAGAAAACGTCATCTCGGTCTGTGGAATTGCCCCAAAAAATAATGCCATATCTTATATTGTTAGCCACGTATGCGTTATAGGCAGTCAAGACCGTGAAGCGGTTCGCTGTTTTTGATAGTTGATACAAAGCATATGCATATTGTCTTAGCTTTTTACAGAGGGTTTCTATGTGTAATTTCCATGTCAGTTGACTATCGATATATAGGCCTAGAAACTTAGCATTATCAGTATCGGCTATGGTTGTACTTCCATATTGTACACAAATTTTAGGGGTATTAGTTTTTTGGTTGAACTGTATAATTTTTGTCTTACTCAAATTAATTTGTAAATTGTTCCTAATCAGCCATTGAATTATACCATTCAGAGAGTTGTTTATTTCGCCTTGATAACTGTTGAGGTTTTGTCCTGTACATATAAGAGTACTGTCATCGGCAAACAAAACCATCTGATGATTTGAATATTTGGGCATATCGTTAATGTACACAATGAATAATAGCGGGCCCAATATGGAACCCTGGGGAACGGAACAAGGCATCTTCCTAGTCTGCGATGTAAATGTAGTCTCTGTTATAGATTCTTTACATAATCTACTGATACATGTCATCTGAGTACGATTGGTCAGGTATGATTTCATAAGATCAAGTACATTTCCCCGAATTCCGTATCTTTCCAATTTAAGAAGTAGTATACTGTGGTCCACATGATCAAAAGCTTTGGTCATGTCCATTAGAACAGCAGCAACCGGCGTTTTAGTGTCAACATTACTAATTATTTTACTCATAACGTCAAATACTGCCATATTCATGGACTTACCTTTTCTAAATCCATATTGTTCCTTAGTAAATATATTGTTATTTTCAAAAAAGGAGTAAAGTCTACTATGAATAATCTTCTCAATAATTTTTGCAAAGATAGGGATTAGTGCTATTGGCCTGTAGTTGCTAACAGTTTGTTGATCACCTTTTTTATATACAGGCTTTATGGTAGTAATTTTTAGCCTTTCAGGAAAGTAACCATGTTCAATACACAGATTTATAATATGGCTTAACGGTGGTGCGATCAGTACTGCTACTATTTTAATTATTTTTGTAATAATACCATCAAAACCATAGCTATTGGTATTGTTTAAAGAATTTATTATGCTAAGGATTTCAGAGGGAGATGTTGGCCTCATGAATATCGATTTTGGATTTCTATCTATATTTTCATATACAGTAGGATTTATGTCACAATTTTTACTTTCTATGCTGTCTATAAGGTAGTCATTAAAAATTTGGGCAATTATTTGTGGGTCATTTACTTCCTTTCTATCAACTATTAAACTGTTAGGCAAGTCAACTTTTGGGTATTGTAGTTTATTTCTATTTATGATGTCCCAAGTAGCTTTCATTTTATTTTTAGCTGTATTTACGTTATAAGTGTTCCGCGAATGCTGAGTCAAGCGAATAATTTTTCTTAAGCGACTCGAATATTGATTAAGTATGTGTTTATTATTACTATTCGGGGAACATCTATATTTCCAAAGCATTACTCTCTTTCGTTTGCAACACAATCTAATACCTTTAGTAATCCAACTAGATTTCCGTCGTAGAGAGATTTTTATTCTTTTCAAGGGAAAACAGAGACCATAGAAAAACTTAAACATGTCATGGAATGAGTTAAAAGCATTTTCAGGGTCGGAATCCTCATAGACATCACCAAAGCTAAGACTTTCTTATACACACACACCAATGAAAATTATAAATATTTGCAATGAGCGGGAATCGAACCCGCAACCTATCTTAGCAGTCGACCGCACTACCACTACGCCACTGCTAAAGAGCAATCTGACCTGACAGGGATCCTTGGAAGGAATGGGAGGGTCAATAAACAGAAAACGTAGTCCATGAATTGCGACTTTTAAGGTGCCAATCATCCTAATAGCGATTTCATAACATAGCATAACATAACTTCACGCCTGTATCCCCGAAGGGGTAGGCAGAGGTGAATTACATAGCGATTTCACAGTTGCGTTTAAAGTTTGAACTTCGGAGCCCAGATTCGATTGGTGTTTTTGAATGGTATGTCGGTTCCTTCCGGGAACAACTGCCGTCTGAACTCTTAGCCCTGAAAGGAAAGCCTGTGTTGTTCAGCAGGTGCACCAATTTGCAGTTGAGGCTGCCTTGGGCCTCCAGGAAGTTGAAAGGGCCACCCAAATCGGGTGCTAATATGGGTTCCATTCCATGCCATCACTACATAGTATAAAACAAAGTCGCTTTCTCTGTCCCTATATCCCTACGTATGCTTAAATCTTTAAATCAATTTAAATCTTAAAAAATTACTTAAACTTAAATTACTTAAAAAATTATTAAATCTTAAAATTAATTAACGGATTTTGATGCGTTTTTTTAAATAGATAGAGTGATTGAAGAGGAAGGTTTATATGTATAATAACATCCATTGCACCCGTGCGAAGACGGGGCGGGTCACTAGTTCATAATAATAGTTATTTATGCAACTGTGGTATAATGAGGGCTATTAAAACATGAATGTGGCTTCGCTTCGTGTGATAATAGTATCACATGAGTGTTTTAATACCTAATTATACAGTTGCATACAAGACTTTATCTACACCCATGATGTGTCCTCTATAAAATATTCTGAAACCATGGGCGAATCTTGGTACGCCTTTTCATACTGTTTTCTAGATTTTTTTGGTAGTAATTTGTTAGAAATGTCCTTTGCTGCATTCGAAATGTCTGGAGGTGTGTTATCAAAACTTGAATCGCTCATTTTCGTAAGTAAACAAAACAATTTGCCAAAATAATAGCGAAGAAAAATAGCGGGAATTCGAACGAATAAGCTTTAATTTTTTTTTACGGCGCGCCGCCGCTGTGGTAGTGCAATGCAACGCGCGTGAATGACAGTTCTTTTTTTGAAACTCACACAGATTCCACGCATCGAGCGGTAAGAATTTGGCTGTCTGATGAGTAACCCTTTGCGCGGAAGAGATTGAAAAAGCGAAAGGAGTGTTATTATGAAATTTCATACAACATAATAACACCCGTTCGGATGATATTATGGTTATTAGGACATTGGATGTATTAATGTTGGCAATAAGCTAACTGTTTCAGAATCTTTTATAGAGGATTTAAAGCATGGGTGTAGATAAAAATAATAATAGTTCGGCGGTTCCTCTGCCAATCGTCGTAATGCCCTGCCGCTTGCCTCGCCAGAGTTATCTCGCTGCCTCTCCCTTACTCTAGGGGAGGCGTGATATAGCTTGATGGCTTAGTTAAGCGTCGGTAGCTTAGTGGTTAGAGGAGTCGACCCTTCGATCGAGAGGTCCCGGGTTCGGGAATCCTGGCTATTACACTACCGACGTGAACCCACTCCTAACACAAGCAGTAAGCTTAGCTGGAGGGGTTAAGGGGAATATTAGTAATTTCGGTTACTACTATTCTTTTTGAAGTTTTTTTTGAAATCAGGGACTTTTCAGAAGTTTCACTTCTACCGTGTGTGACTTGCACACACACACACTATAAAAGGGTAAAAAGGGAAATTGTGTAAAGCGTAAGAAGGGGAAATGTGGCAAGGGTAAAAACGGGAAATGTGAAAAAGTGTAAAAAGGGGAAATGTGGAAAGCGTAAAAACGGGAAATATAGAAAGGGTAAAAAGGGGAAACGTGGCAAGGGTAAAAAAGGAAAATGTGACAAGGGTAAAAAGGAGAAATGAGGCAGGGAAAATATGAAAAACGGAAAAACGGAAAATATGAAAAAGGGGGAAGGTGGAAAGGGTAAAAAGGATAAATGTGTCAAGGGTAAAAAGGGGAAAAGAGGCAAGGTTTTTTTTTTTAAATTATATTGTATTCACATTTTCGTATTGCGACGGACATTATGAGCCTATGACATAACTTTAGCGCGGTAACTTCAACAGATATTACATAAATTAACATAAAAATCGTTATTGATCGTCTGGCCGGGGCTCCATTATTCTTTAATGGAGCCCACATTCTGTATAAGAGCCTATATACAAATACGTTATCCAATAGCCAGTTAACTTGTAATCATGAAACTTTCATTACGTCACGATGTTACTGCACTGTTGCACGCGGTTCTGCTCGCGTGAAATACTGCTGCACAGGACGTAGGTACTTCCTAGGATAAAAATAATATGTGCTGCTCCAGTATATAATCTAACTCTGTGCCAAATTTCATTAAGATCCACACATCCGTTTCTGAGTAGAAGAGTTTCAAACATCCATCCAAAATTTTGCATTAGTAGTAAGATTACTCACTCACCGAAGCGGGATAAAACCCGACCCCACCAGGCGAGGCCGCGGTGGCGGCCAAAGTCCGCCGGCAACCCTGGGGTTATCCTTTCGAGGGCTTACCCGGGGTGCCCGGCAACGGAACTTGGAGAGGACACCGTTTTTAAGAAAAGGCAGCATGGTAAGATTACAGCATCTTTTACACGATTTTTGTCTTCTGTTTGGTATGGACGTTTTTCTTTCTTAGTTTACCTATACCTTACCTATTGTCTAGCTTTACTTATCAATAAGAAAAAAAAAACCGAGCAAGTGCGTGTCGGGTTACGCGCATTGTATGGTTCCGTAGTGGCTTATTTGTGAGAAAATTTTACTTCTCCAAATATATTTTAAAAGCTACCTAGACGAATATTACTCGTAAACTTGCGAAGCCTACTTAGCTTAATTAATAATTGATTGTTTTCTTCTTTTTTTTTAATATTTAGGACACGGCAATTTGACTTCACCTCGCCTGATGGTAAGCTGAAGGTAAAGTCTCAGGAAAGAGGGTCACCATTACATACACGTACCATGTTAACAATGGTGGCACTTAACTTGACGGTCTCATCAGAAGAGGATTGTCGTCGCAGCACCGCGTGACACCCACCGGTCCCACTAGTGCTGCGACCACAATCCCCCTGCCCGGCTATGCACTTGCTGACCCCTGAACGCAATCAAACCGAAATTGGATTACTATGGAGGGTTTTTCGCAATCGTGCACGGTGGTACCCACCCGGCCGAATTTTGTGACAAATTTGTGTCATCAAATTTCTACCACCAGTAATTGTCCAGTCTATTTAATTGTCTGATACTACTTATAATAGTATAAATGTGAAAGTTTTTGAAGATGTTTGGATGTTTGTTACTCAATTACGCTCTATCGGCTGAACAGATCGGGCTGAAATTTTGCTACAGGGATTTATTATTGTTTGAAATAACATTTAGGCTATTTTTTACCTCTGGAAGAGCTTCACATGGGAAGTGGTAACTGGGACAGAATTCCATACGAGTGAAGCTGCTGGCAACAGCTAGTATGAAACATATCCTTGCCAAATTTCAGGTTCTTAACACTACGAGTAAAGGCCTCTGAATTAAACTGCAGTCTGTTGCCCGCCGGAATGACATGGCGAAACTTTAAGGTTCCATAATAAATATGGACCTTACAAATTTGGAACAGTTTATTCTCCCTAACTTGGCTCATATGGCCGACTAATGTCAGAACACTAATTTGAATGATATGGCAACAGCCGAAATCTACAGACAGCCTGTCTATTTTACTAAGATTAAAAATTAAACAATTAACATCTCGATGATGTCGGCTTTCGAACAAAAAATCTGCATCTAAATTGCTTAATCCGTCCGGGAGCTACGATACCACAGATAGCTAGCTATAGGTAGATACCACAGATACACAAGCAGACACGTCAAATTATAACACCCCGTTTTTTTGTGTCAGGGGTTAAAAAGAGTGGTCACACAGATAGTACACAAGAACAGTAAGTTTACCTTTTATTTCTATTTTTTTCGTGCTGAAATCCCCTCGGATCCCCACCCCCCCACCGTCCAGCGGGGCAGTTATGTCGGGCTTGAACCGTGTAAGTTTGCCCATAGAGCATATCCCTCGCACCCCGAAAAGTAAGTTTACCTAATAATAACATCATTATCGCATTATTTATGTGGGAAGTTCTTAAATATTCTGTATTAAGTGGGTATTTGCATTATGCATTAGCCATCTCCTAACGATCATTGCACGCTACCATTAGCAGATGGCTGAACTATTAATTGTAAAATAAATTTATGTAATAAAGCTGCACCACAGAGTAGATCTTACAGGTACAGAAGGCTCACTGCTTTGATCTGAGTGTATTAATAGTCTGCAAAGGAGAAACTCGATCCTCATAGAAACATGGACTTAATGGTGATGCAGAACTGAAAATAAGGCGTTAATTAGCATACGTAAAAAGGTTTCTATCGTCCCATTTTTACAACTATCAGTAATGAATATAAATCGTAAGGCTTTCACGGCCGGCGTTGCATGTTGAATATACTGCTTCCGGGCTGTTTGGCCGTGGTGCATAAGAAACTTGTGTTCCAAACGTTTCGTCGATCTCTGCGGTCGACATCTTCAGTGGTACAGGTCTGGGCGCCGACGAGTGCGGAGAACCCTCCTCGGTGGCGACTTCTCTGCCGCTGAAGATATCGACCGCAGAGATCGACGAAACGTTTATGTCCGCAGAATAATTTAGTAGATGGAAAGTTTAAATTGTGCTAATCCTCTGCTTTAATGTTTTTTAAAATTAGAGAAGTGAAGAAATAGCTTGCTTGTAACGGTTATAAATTTTTATAGAAAGTTTTTAAATGGAGTTGCAATAAAGTTTAAGGTGACTATTGCACTGTGAAAATTAAATAAGTGATGGATGTAATTGAGACTACTACCGGCTAGGGCGAGCAGAGTTAAATAAAAGGTTGATTACAATGTATAGTGAGATTATAATCGGTAATAGAATGTTACATAAATTTATATAAGGTAATTGAGTAAATGAACCTCAGGGAATAGATTCTTAATAAATATTCTGCCGTGGCATTGTTCGGTCCGTTGTGCAAGATGGTAGTATGCACTTAGCTAGTGGACACGTGGCTGGTGGTGATGCCGGCGTGCCAGGGTCTCCGCTGGTGTGCCTCGCTACCGCCATTATGGTGCGAAGCCCGGTGCGAAGACCCTGGAAATAGAAAAAGTGCGGGTCAGTTTGTCACTAGGCAATTACGTCCAAGTGACCCGCTAAAATAGCAGGTGAAGAGAATCTCCCAGCGGCAATGCAGCGTAGCTAGAAGCTATAATAAAAGAAATATAAATAGGCAGCACAAGCTGGTGCCGCGACCTCTGACCGTAGGGATCATCGGCCTCGTGGCACTAATTACGTAGGCTGAAATAGCACACAGTATGAAACAAAATATAGTAAGCCATGCATTTTAGCAGGCAATAAGCTGCACCGCTGGAAAGTCTTCACCTGTAGAAAGAAGTAGGAAATGTTGATCTCAAAACTTACCCGGAGCCGACAGCAGTTGGCCACGGGGTCAAAGTGACTTTCCCCGGCGAAGGTTACCAAGGAAAGGAACGATATAAGAGCCGTCAGTTGATGACTGGGCTAGTGCTGTCCAATCTCGCTTGCACAACCATAGATAATTAGTAATATATTATAGAAACATACTAAAATATCGATTAATTTACGGATATTGTTTTAATTAGATTTATAAAGAATCCACAACGTTACAATACCCCCTCAATTAGTTCCGGGTTTTTGTTACCCAAAAACCCGATACTGGACTGCTCAATACAATGCCTGACTTACGCTTACACATACATACTTTCTTACATACCTCCCCTATCATGTTCATCCATACTTTGCGGTTACCACTTAAATAACGTAGCACACGCTTCCTTCCGAAGAGAGTTTCCAGGATAATAGGCGCTGGAGACTCAGACGTAAACCGAGCAAGATGGTAAACATTGAATTGTCACAGACAACAATTTCAATGGGAAGAAAAAGAGCAATAAATACCACTATATATTTTCGACTCTAAAAGAGAAAGTGTTATGTTTTTAGTATAGGGCTTCTTTTAGATGTATACATTACCGCATCTGCAATAAGGCTTATTTAACGAGTTTGCAAACCGCTCGGAAGAAGACATAACAAAGATATGCAATAAGGCTTGTTTTTGGAACTGAGTTTGCACGACCGCTCAGCATAATAATGGTATAAAACCATACGGAACAATACCCAGATACTGGTTGAATATCCCAGCTCCAAGAAAAGGTATCCGTTGGTTTAAAACGCCAACGGACCCACAAATGGTATAAAACCATAAAATCTCCTGGTGACTGGTTGAATATCCCAGCACCAAGATAAGGTATCCGTTGGTTTAAAACGCCAACGGACCCAAAAACAACATCAGTTGGTTTAAAACGCCAACCGACCCACAACAACCTTTACTAGGCAAAGCCTAATAATAAAAGAAAACGAACATGAAGTTCAAAGTTCCATCTCAAAGAGAGGAGAAAAGAAGAAGAAAATATATAGTAGTGGTAGGGTAATATGATTTCAAACAATAAAGACAATTAATTTGTCGAAAAAATATAATTAACAACTTTTAAAGTTATGACCAAGTCAATTTATTATTAAAGTGTTATTATAAAAGTAAAATAGTTTATTATTTGACCCACGTCAGTGAGTATGTATGCAACATCAGTTGCAATTGGAACAACTAGTGTTCAAAAAAAAATTTCAACATTTCAAAAAAATTAAGAACCCACGGTTCTTCAACAAGGTAAGTAGTTTCTCTAATGTTTTGTAGTCGTTTATGTTTATTTTTATATTATGTGGCAAAAAGTAAAAAAAATTTTTTTTTCAAGTTCAAAATGACCATGATGGCATTTTAGGGTTGATCCAACGGATCATACAAAAATTGCAACAGGCAAAATAATTACGAAGTTGAAAAAACTAATAAGTTGAAATATATATAATAAATTATTTTGGGGCAAGTCCAAATTAATTATTATTATTTATTCACTAGTGAATAAATTTGAATGTTTTGTTCAAAAAAACAGAAACATAAAAGGGAACTGTCATCCTAAGAAAAGTATTACAATATTATAGAGAATTAACCAATAGGTTAAAAGATATTAATATTTAATATTAATACAAAAGTCCAAAAGTTGGTATTCATGAAAGAATAATTTTATTTTGTTTTTAAAAAAACAAGACAATTTTTTATACAATTTGTAGTAATTTTACATTATACTATACTGGCAACCTTTTTGATTGTCAAAACCATAAGACGTTTGACAACTAAGTTGAATTCAATATTTCAAACAATTTCAAAACAAACTTGATAGTAATAAAATGTTCTAATATACGAACCAAAGATGTAATACAATTGAGAAGTATTACATTATTTAGTAAGAAGACATAATTGACCTGTAGACCGTGTCTACCAACAGGATACATGAGTTATTTAAAAAAGTTTTCGTAATATGTGAACAAGTTGGTAGGTACATGAAATTAAATTTTTTACTGGTGACCCTTTTATAGGTACAAATATCATTACGACCATTGTAGTGATGAGATATAGGTAGTGTATTACCAACAGTGGAATAACAATAAGGAATGTTATTATAAAATACAAGTTTTAGTTACAAGTATGTGTAGGTATATATTTGTTTGCCACAATAGTGTATAAGAGTGTTTAAGTGCAAAGGAAAGTTTATTGAATATTTACATATATTTACAACAACAGTGATTATTAGAACAAAACAAGTGTTGTTCATAGTTAAGAAGTTAGGTTGCTATTTAATTAATAAATTTATTAGGTTAGGTTAGGTTAGATCCTTGTATTGTTTTATGTTTGATTAAAATGTTTTATATGAAATATATTGATTGTTTTACCTATATTTAGTTTATAGTTATGACACAAGTCATTTTAAAAGGACTCGGGGGAAATGGCTAATGCATTGTTGACTTAGAACGGTCAATTCATTTAAAAACCTTCTATAAAACTTTCTATAAAAATTTATAACCGTTACATTGGCCCCACGTTGGGCGCCAATGTAACGGGATTTATAAAGAATCCACAACGTTACATGCTTTTTAAATTCATTGTGCGATTGGCTAAGTTTTACGTCATTTTTTGTTAAAACGTCTGTTTATTAATTGTAATTTATTACTATTCAGGGCTCGGACGCATTATAAAGACTTGGAATTCCTTACCAACACACGTGCATCCTTTTTTCTGCTATTCCAGGTTTGATTTGAGTAACACTGGTGGTAGAAATTTGATGACACAAATTTGTCACAAAATTCGGCCGGGTAGGTACCACCGTGCACGATTGCGAAAAACTCTCCATAGTAATCAAATTTCGGTTTGATTGCGTTCAGGGGTCAGCAAGTGCATAGCCGGGAAGGGGGATTGTGGTCGCAGCACTGGTGGGACCGGTGGGTGTCACGCGGTGCTGCGACGACAATCCTCTTCTGATGAGGCCGTCAAGCTGAGTGCCACCATTGTTAACATGATACGTGTATGTAATGGTGACCCTCTTTCCTAAGACTTTACCTTCAGCTTACCATCAGGCGAGGTGAAGTCAAATTGACGTGTCCTAAATATATATATAAAAAAAAAACATATCACCATTGTAGTATTGGTATTGTTGACATCTACAACAGTGGCTTATCATCAGGCGAGGTGAAATCATATTGTGGCGCAAGTGGCTCACTTAAGAAGAAATAAGCACCTACGTTATGCCATAAATTGCCTATGCCAGTCACACCTGCCGATTGACTGACGACGACAGCTTTCCTCTCGGAATTGAGGAATCAGATAGCAGTCGCTCGCGTATATAGCCAAATAAACCAAATGATGGAAAGAAGGAGGCACTCGCATGATGATGATTTGTTTGAAATCGATTGTATCACACTTGGAATTTGAACATAATAATGGCATATCTCTAAAATTATATAATCTATGGTGTTAAACTACTTGCTGTCGTACCTTTTTTATTCTAGAGTTGAAAACACTCTGAAATGGATAAAGTAGGTTAATAGTTTAGTGTTCCTAGGTAAACTAGCTTCAAACTCCTTTACCTGCCAGCCCCGAAGTGTCATCGGATAAGCCAATTTCAACTCATCAACTAGTAACAATGAACTGCTCAATTATTTATAACTATATTAGTTTTTTTGTGAATAATACTAATAGGTTTCTTTTTTAAGTACTAATTCAGAAAACAACAAGTGGAGTGTGAAGCAATACCTGTGCGTTTTCTACCGCCTTTATAATGGGGTGTGTTCAGAAGAATTACATGATATGATGCCCACGGCCACATTCTATCATCGCGCCGCTCGCCACAGACAGGGAATTCATCCTCACACGTTGCGACCGGAAACGGTGCGTACAGTTAGGTATGAAAGGCATTTTATTCCGCGCACCCTCAGGCTGTGGAATGATCTCCCTGCTGTGATTTTCCCAAGCGACTTCTTCAAGAAGGGCATTAGAAGGTTTTTACAGGGTCGGCAGCGCGAGTGTGACGCCCTGGTGTTGCGCACGTCCATAGGCGTCCACGGTAACCGCTTCCCATCAGGTGAGCCGTGAGTTTTGTCTGTCACCTGAGTGGTATAAAAAAAAAATACCGTCGCAAACAAATCGATTACATTTTTCCTCTCTTTGTCACACGACAGAGAACTGCTCTACTCGCACACGTGTTTCCGACTTCATACAATCCCGGGTTCTTTAAGATCGACAGCATCTGGAATATTGGCTGATACCTACCATCATACCATCCAGCTGGATGCAATCAATTGATGGACTTAACATAAAAAATATTGTCAGGTATCCCTATTGGTTGCTGCTCCGGCTGTAACGGGTTCCGGGCTCTAAAGCACGAGCTTTGATAGCAACCGGTATTAGCGCACGGAAGAAAAGAGATCTCATAGGTTGCTGCTTATCATAATCTTAGCAATGCATCCAATCCGAGGCTTCCACCTCAAAGCCCCGAGGTCCGCTAACATGCATGTTTTACACTAGATTGCCCGATAATTTTAATTGTTTCGTCAGGGGAAATGTCCTACGGCATACCGCGCGACGCTGGGAGGCCGGGTGGCTATGTGTGGCTCTGACACACTACAGCACCTTTTCGGCGGGGGGGGGGGTCCTTAAACTATACAAGAATACTTCTATGGCGACCCTAGCGCGTGCACGAAGTGTTTCACGGGCACCTACACTATAAGACTCTCATTTAGGCGACGTCCAGGCACATACGGACGTCGCCTCTTCGTAGATGGCTAGATCAGCAGGTGGAGGGCTAACCCCGTCCCTCACACCCACACTCAGGGCGGCATGAGGCGCAAATATTCGCGCCTCCGCCACCCGGTTCGCCGGCAGGGGGTCAGATCAGCAAGAAGATCTCCCTCTCTAATCCGCTCCGCGCCTTCCTTCTGCGAGATGACGTTCTCACAGAAGGTTGCGACCGTTGAATTTATGTATTAACTGTTCATCGAAAGTTAGGTTAGTTTCACATGCACAAGGCCTGGATGTCTAAGTCTTAGATTTGATTTATCAGAGGAAATCATTAAGTAGGCAGTTCCATTCTTTTTAAAGGTCGGTCTGTACAAACTGATATCGCTGGTCTATGAGCGAATCATGGATATTTGTTAAGAATACATATTATTGGGATTTCCGCACGAAAAAAAAAAAAAGTATGTCTTATTCTTCATCCAGGCTCCAATTCCAGTTGCATCCAAACATCTCTATACATAATTTGGTTTATGTTGACTTTTGCGGGAGCGACTGCTGTCTGACCCCCCAACCCCGAGGGTGAAGCCTGAGCCAGAGTGTCGTCCGACAATCAGCAGGTATACCGGTTTGCAGGTGAGCCAAATCGATAGGAGGAGGTAAGCTGAGTGCCACAATCGTTAACATGGTACGTGTATGTAATGGTGACCCTTTTTCCTGAGACTTTACCTGCAGCTGGTGGATACTGGTGGTAGAAATTTGATGACACAAATTTGTCACAAAATTCGGCCGGGTAAAAAAAAAAAAGGTACCACCGTGCACGATTGCCTAAAACCCTCCATAGTAATCAATAAACATAAAAAAAAAAACTATTTTTTATATTTTGAAATATATTTGTTTTTTTTTTATATATAGAATGATGTATTTTAAATCTAATAAGGTCAAGGGCTTGATGCAGGAGGCAGTGCTCCTCGACACGGCACGTATTGTGAGGAGATTCCTCTCTCTGGAGCCCTAACCACCGGTAGCTTGGTCCCTGTTCCCGATGCCGGTGGGCCACTATTTTTAATATTTTTAAATATATTAGTTTTGTTTTTTATATAGAATGAAGAAGAGATAGAGAAAAATTATATGTATTTTAAAATTTAATAAAGGAAATAATAATGTTTATTCACACATAGATAAATTTAAGAAGTGTGAAAATCCCTGGCTCCCGAGCTAGTTTCGAAAAACTGTATTACAGGAGCTAGTGTTTTCCCCTTATTATATAGGGACAAAGATAATGTCAACAATTAATTAAAATTATTGTCAAATCTAAAAAGAAATAAAACATACAAAATTCAAACTAATTAGGAGAAGTAGTCATTATAGCGGCGATAGCCTAGTGGCGTACGTAACGGACTGCTGAGACGAGGTCTCGAGTTCGATCCCCAGTCGCCCCGGGCACACACCTCTGACTTTTCGTAGTTATGTGTGCATTAATAAATGTTAATTATCGCTCGCTTAATAATGTGCCCGGTAGATGGCAATAGGCTCGCCCCCTATTACATTGGGTCCTTAACATAACTGGCGAATCGTGGGTGTGTAATACACCTCTGCCTACCCCTTCGGGGATACAAGCGTGAAGTTATGTTGTTGTTGTTGTAATTATTACAATAATAATTTAAATAATCATTTTAAAGCATGCAAAACAATTTCGTAGCTACAGATATCTAAGTGCTTATGTCCCTGCAAATCGTACTGTCCTCTAATTAATTAATTTTAAACGATACATGAATTGTATGTAATTATTTAAAAACACGCCCCCAGTCAAATGAAATGATTTGCATATTTGTGTTGCCTAATATTTTGCACGCGCATATTATGATATGTATAACATTGATTATAATCGTTATCGGCGTATAATTTGCATGATAATTATCACGACCAGGTGTATATCAATGTCGGCCAATATTTTTTAAAAGCAATGCATCTGAAGGTCTCAAATATGGAGTTCGAAGTTTTAATTTGGTTTTTGATGTTTTATTGAATTGATGTGATATGACTTGGGTCGTGTACCGTTTTTTAGGGTTCCGTTGCCAAATGGCAAAAAACGGAACCCTTATAGATTTGTCATGTCTGTCTGTCTGTCCGTCCTTATGTCAAAGCTACTTTGTTTTGAAACTTTAAGAACTATGCTGTTGAAACTTGGTAAGCACCTAGATGTATTCTGTGAACCGCATAAAGATTTTCACAGAAAAGTAGAAAAAAAAACAATAAATTTTGGAGGTACTGATAATTGAAATTTAACAATTTTTTTTTCATCAAACCCATACGATATTGAGGTTCTAATTTTTTTTTTCTAAACTGAATAGTTTGCGCTAGAGACACTTCCAAAGTGGTAGTGTCCCCTGTAACTTCTAAATTATGAGAATGATAAAACTAAAAAAAATATATGATGTACATTACCGTGTAAACTTCCACCGAAAATTGGTTTGAACGAGATATAGTAAGTAGTTTTTTTTTATTCGTCATGAATCGTAAACCGTAATTTATCTTTCATTCAATCAACTCAAATATAAAAAAATTTACTTGCTGCTACAAAACCCTTCATGAGCAAGTCCGACTCGCACTTGGCCGATTTTTTTATAATAACTCAGAGAAATTACTTCTGAATGGATTATAGTCTAGAATAGGTTTCTGTGGGTTGTCGGGCAACAGCAAGTAGTATATATCGATAGCTGATACTCTTTTTTTCTTTTTTATACCACTGATGTGGCAGACAAGCACACGGCCCACCTGATGGGAAGCGGTTACCGCGGCCTATGGACCTGTGCAACACCAGTGGCGTCACACTCGCGCTGCCGACCCTGTAAAGGAAAGGGGATGGGAAAGGAGTTTGGGAGGGGATGGGAAAGGAGTTTGGGCTCCGGCACTCTCACTTACCAAACGGAACGCAACAGTTCAAATACTGTTACTTGGCGTCGATATTCTGTGAGAGGGTGGTGCTTCCCCGGTCGAGTCGGCCCATTCATGTAACGGCCAAAATGACTGCTTGACTCTACCACCTACGAAAGAGGAAGCGACGTTGACTCGCAGTTCCACTCGGGAATCAAACCTATCCTTACTTTATCTGACCAAGACCTTTCTAATACAAAAAACTGCATCAAAATCCGTTCAGTAGTTTTGCGTCTATCGCGAACAAACGGTTCTACTTAACTAATGGCAATCAAACCAGGGGTTACGCCCAGGTCCTGAGGCAGGTGAAAGCCTCAGTGGATCTCAAGGCCCTCGAGATTGAGGGGGGGCTCCGGTACAAAACAACTCGCACCGGAGCTCGCCTCCTCGAGGTCTCCGGCGCCACCAGCGGCCACAAAGCCGATGCCTTAGCGGCCAAGCTGAGGGACTCGCTGGATACGGAGGCCGTCCGCGTCACCAGACCCAACAAATGCGCAGATTTGCACATTTCGGGTCTGGATGATGCGGCCACGAAGGAGGAAGTCATCTCCGCCGTCGTGGAGGTCAGACTCATCCGTCAATCAAAACGTATACCGGTTTCATTCAATTTTGCCGTGCACATGTTGTGATATCATCAGTCCACCGTTTCGTTGGTCTGCTGTCAGTCCTTTATTCTAGTGGTCCTTTCCATTGTGTAGTATTTATTGTCCTTCTACGAGTCTTGAAGTATGACTAGACTGTTGCTATTTTGAGTCTTAAGACTTGCAGTACACGTATTGAATAAAAAACATAACGCTTCCTTGGCAGTCGGGTAATTCTATCCCACTAATATGATAAGTGTGAAAGTTTGGATGAATGGATGGATGTATAGATCCTCTTTCCTATAGATACTTATTGAGCGCTATTTAGTCACTGTGTCGAAGTGGAATCCTGGTGACCAGTAACACAGTTAATTTAATACCTACCACAGGCACCAGCGATCACAGTACAAATATTTGTATGCATGAATATGTCTATTTGCATTAGTCTGGGTGTTTCTATGTATAATATGTATTTATTTACAAAAAAAAAATAAGTATGTTTATCCGCATTCTGGAACCCTTAACACAAGCTAGTTAAACTAGGCTTACTTTGGGTCTAGAAAGCGCTGTGTAGAATGTCGTAGAATATTTATTTATTTATTTTGTGTCCCCTATGAAAAGCAAACATTGTATTTAATTATGGTTGTTGGTTGGATGGAGGTTTGTTACTCAATCACTCCAGAACGGCTGCACGGATCTGGCTGAAATTTGGTACAAAGATCGACTGTTTAGTTTTAATCGTAAAGTATTTTTTTGATGTTGGTACCTCGTATTGATAGGACCAACACCAATCATATTTTTTCTTTACATACCCGCGCATTATTGTACGTGAACTATGACGCCAGTACATCGCGAGTTGAGCGCCGAGTACCGCGCGACGTCGCTTTGTGAAGGGTCCGGGCTTGGGAGCTCGTTTGGTGGACTCTGGGGTCGTGCGTTTTTATTAGGGTCGGGTTCGTTAGCCCGTTTGTAAACCCTGTGCCCGCGCCTTTTTTGGGTGGCCCGGCCACGCGCTTTGAGGAGACATTGTTGTGACCTTGTTTGTTGGATGTTGAGTAATTGGTGAACATTAATTAACGAGATCGTTATCTCTTCGTAAAATTAAGTGAATACTCCCATCGCGTCCGTTTGACTTGGAACCATTGTTGCGGTGGACCACACACACTAAGGAAAGTGAAATCTTTTGTAATTTTTGTAATCTATTGTATAATACATCCACAACATACTTTAGACTAGGATTAGATTAGGTACATTATCACTGGGTCATTTGTTCCTAAATAAGGGGGCCGTCAATAAGGTTACTTAACCACCTACTTATATATTTCATTTTCTTGAAATTTTATTTATTTTTTGGCTTGTGTAGTCGTATTATTTTATTTGAAATCGATTGATCTTTTGTTGATCATAATTAATGGATTGGTTTGCCATTGGAAACTTGACACGCGGATAGAATCCGCCATTATGGGTGTTAATTTATCGGTATTATTTTGCCTTTGGTGCAATTGAAGTTGGACTATTCTAACTTTTAAACTTGAAATTGTTGTTGTAATTTAAATATTTCCTGGTCTATTTCGATCGGGTGTCAATTGCGGCTTAATTTGACTATTGAATCAAGTACGTGCTAAAAATCTGTTTAACTTTGAATTGTTGTTTATTCATTTTGATTGGACCCGCCGGGAGGTCGGAATAAATATTTATTTGTGTTTGCTTGCTATAAAATTAAAAGTAATGTATGATTTGATTTGTTTTTATCCGTGCGGTTTTAGTAGGTTCGGTTAACCGGTTTTTATAAAATAGAGGTATTTTGTTGTTTGAACCATTTTATATTCGTGCCGACTTCCTGTGTTTGATTCTTCGTGCGGTTTTAGTAGTTTCGGTTAACCGGTTTTTATAAAATTGCGGTAAGTGTTCGATTAATGATTTTGTACCGTTTGTTGACTGCACCTTGGTGTAGATCCGGATCATTGGACACTTTGTTTTGGTTGGATATTAAGTTTTAGTTTTATTTGCGTTTCCACTGTCGGCTTGTCGTTTCCCTTGTCTCCGGGTTAAAGGAGACTGGTAGCAGAGCTGTTAATTGTTTTTTTTATTTACTTTAGTCTGGAATAGGATATAGGCTACTTACGATCAGGTGAGATAGAGGTCAAACGTGAGCCTATCATCCATAAAAAAAACTGGCTATGTGCATTAAACTTTCATCTATATTATTATAAGTAAAGTTTAGTTTTACTATAAGTAAAATCGTTGCCAAGACGACCTAAGCTGTTTGACACGCATCTAATCACGCGAGCCCTTTGTCTCAAATGGCTCGCGTTGGTTGCGCGTCAGGGTCAAATGGTCAATATTTTTGACGTTGACTATAAACAGCTTAGCTTGTCTTGAGGCATAGGCCTCCTCTAATTCCATTCACTTATTTGGTGTAGCGTTGTTTCCGGGGACAAGACGGGGACACCGTGGTTCCTAAACCCGAGGGGGCTATCTCAAAACCGGAGATGGCCCCTGGTCAGCCGGGGTGCGAGGGATATGCCTTATAGCATGTAAGCCTTATAGGTCTGAAGAACCGAAACGGCAACGAAACCATGTCGGATTCGAACCGGCTAAAATAGCACGCCGGCAGCCAGCGTGGGTAACCACTTTCTGCATGAAAAAAAGGGCTACCATTCTGTAACTCTTCTATTCAAATTTTCTGTCCGTCTATATTTCAGTGTTCTTGTTTTCAATCACACGCCCGTCACTTAGGTTATGTTTCTTATTTTTGTGGCTTATCTTTTGTCCCGTAGTACATTAGCATCCCGTAGAATTATTATTATTGCGCTAGCCTTTATCATTGACACCAAATATCATATATAATTACATGTTTGTTTTACTTACATAATCTAACGTAACCTAATAGATCAGCTGTGCCAGTTTTGGTGATCAGGGTGTCATGTGACACATAGGCCTCTTCCAGCTGTTCCATTCATTTCTGTTGTTAGCTCTTCTTGTTCAAATTGTGCCTGCTGTTGTCTCCATATCATCTGCGCATCTCTTGCGTTTTCTTCCTCATTTTTGTTTTTCCTTCTCGTGTAATGATTATTGTCCATTTCAATGAACTATCTCTCGTCATGTGCCGGTCCAGCGCCATTTCAATTACCTTATTTTCTTTATAATATCCTCTACTTTGGTTGGTAATCTTATATCTTCTGCACTCTTGCGATGTCTCAGTGTTAGAATGTAAATGCTTTAGTATTTATTTAAAACGCCGCCCGAGGCCAGTCCGCCTGCGGCCCGTAAACATCCATCGCTGTACGTATGATCGACATACTAATTTCACTTCCTGCCGTCATCCTGCGGCTGCGCATGGCCCCTACACTGAATTGCCGAGTAGTTTTCCTACTGCAAACTATCAACCTTGTTATGCTGATTGAATGTATATAAATAGAGAGCTATTCTGCATGAATGACGATTATTTTGTGATTGTCGCATTTTGATGATAGTTTTATAAAAAGGAGAAATGAAAAAGATCAGCTTTTTTGTTTACGTTTGGAAACCCTCCACGGGCTCTACCCTATCGGTGCCAACGATGAGATGGGTGTGTCGGAATCGGACTGACTAAAACCATACGGTGTCCTCCCCAAGTGTCCATTGCCGGTCACCCCGGGTAAGCCCTCGAAAGTATAACCCCAGGGGTAAATATTCTACGACATTCTACACAGCACTTTCTAGACCCAAAGTAAGCATAGTTTAACTAGCTTGTGTTATGGGTTCCAAAATGCGGATAAACATACTAGTATCCTTTTTTTTTCTTAAAAATATTAGTAACCGAAATTATTAATATTCCCCCTAACCCCTCCAGCTAAGCTAAATTGCTTATGTTAGGAGTGGGTTCATGTCTGTAGTGTAATGGCCAGGATTCGAACCCGAGACCTCTCGATCGTAAGTCGAACCCTTAACCACTTAACTAAAGGCGATAGCTTAGCTCGAAGCGTCGGTAGCTTAGTGGTTAAGGAGTCAACCCTACGATCGAAAGGTCCTGGCTTCGAATCCTACATAGAAACACCCAGACCATTGCAAATAGACATTTATTTGCACTGAGCGGGAATCGAAAACGCGCCCCCTGTCGTAGCAGTCGAAGGCACTACAGCCATGCCGCAGAGGTCATTTGTTCAACAAGTTGCCAAAGATTTTATGCTGAGAAAGCCAACTTTAAATCACGAAGTAGCGAAGAAATATAGATTTAATATAATTGTTGAAATCTAGATTTAATATGATTGTTGAAAAGCGTGGGGTGCTCGACGATGATTATTATGAGCACGCCACACTTGTTTTAACAATAAAATAAATGTTTTGCTGCAAACTCTATTTTCCAATCTCAAACTGATCAACAATTTCATGTCTTTTTAGGGTTCCGTAGCCAAATGGCAAAAAATGGAACCCTTATAGATTCGTCATGTCTGTCTGTCTGTCCGTCCGTATGTCACAGCCCCTTTTTTCCGAAACTATAAGAACTATGCTGTTGAAACTTGGTAAGTAGGTTTTTGTGTAAAAACCGCATTAAGGTTTTTACACAAAAATAGAAAAAAAACAATAAATATTGGGGGTTTCCCATACCTACTTAGAACCGAAACTCAATAATTTTTTTTCATCAAACCCATACGTGTGTGGTATCTATGGATAGGTCTCCAAAAATGATATTGAGATTTCTATCATTTTTTTCTAAACTGAATAGTTTGTGCGAGAGACACTTTCAAAGTGTTAAAATGTGTGTTTTTTTAATTTAATTATTCTCCCCCCTGTAACTTCTAAAATAAGAGAATGATAAAACTAAAAAAAAAATATATGATGCTTTACATTACACATTACTTCCACCGAAAATTGGTTTGAACTTGATTTGGTAAATAGTTTTTTTTAATACGTCATAAATCGTAAACCGCAATTTACCTTTCATTCGATCAACTCAAATTATGTTACTTGCTGCTACGGAACCCTTCATGGGCGAGTCCGACTCGCACTTGGCCGGTTTTTATTATGTCATTTATTTTATTATTTATTATTTTATATAGCAAGCTAATAAAAATGTGTTAATAAAAATTCACTTTAAATTATTGTGTTGTCGTCGGTCCTTGTTAAGTGTGCAAACTTTCAAATCATATCGACGCGCGTTTAGAAGTTCTCCATGTTAATTATTTTTAAACGGCGTAAGTAATATAAAGATGGTAATTACAATGCTTACAAACAAGCGATAATACCTAAAATACTCACTAGTTGGCGACTTGAAGTCATCCTCAAAGTAGTTATTGAGAAACACAAGATCCAAGGAGATTTATATGATGAAAGTGAAATAAAGCCGGAATGAGTGGGAATCCGTTGCAATGCGTCGTGCGCCGTAGGCGCGTCCAGTTGCCCTACAGTAGGTTAGTGTCACTCTGTGCTTAAGGTACATTTATTTGTAGGTATATTTATTACTGGTATTCATAATTTTGGAGCGTTGGTCTACTCTAACTAGTGATGCGGATGCTGGTTTCGCACGGAAATTAATTCGTGAAAAACATACCAGAGTTACCTATTGGGGCCAATTGTGAATGGAAATATGAAGAAGTTATAATATTGAATTTCTCGCTTACGCAAGTAAAGAACTTTCCATGTAAATTGCCTACCCCTAATCGATCCGTTCACGGGTGACATTTGGTGATGCTTACTTTTAAAATGACGGATTTCCATAAATTCTTTCAATTCTCATTTTATCCCCTTAGAGGGGAAATTTTTAAATTAGAAAATTAGCTTAGTAGCTTCAGAAGTTTAGGCCCTGCGTCGAAGAATATAAGGTATAGTAAGTTTCATAAAATTTGAACATGTTCACGCATTCATGTAATACATCTCTGCCTACTCCTACGGGGATACAGGCTTGAAGTTATTTATTTATTTATTTACTAATAAAAGACTGATAAACCAATGGCACGAGCCCTTTGAACAATTTTTACGTTTGAATAAACTTTGATTGGTTGATTGGCGCCCCTTCGCCCATCGCGCCCCTCGCTCAACATCAAAGAGACCTAAAATACGACTGCGCAATTGTCAAGATTTTTGACACCAGTTATACGACTGTAAAAAATCGAACATGTTCGACTAAAACCGGACACTTGATAACCCAATGTGCGTGGGACAACAAGAGCGACTAATTAGCTATCAATTGAATTCTCTTATGAATAACACAAGAACTTCCTAAAACCTACTATCAAAGATGTTTAATTATAATCAGTTAACCTCGCCTGCTGCCATAAAAATACTTTTGGCTTAGTAAAGATGTTCACTCGTTCATTTAAGTCAGACTGTTCATTAGCGAACATTATTAAACATTTGGCTGCGGTGGCCATCCTTCAGAGATTCTCGGACATTCATTTAAATGGCAACTGATCTTTGTGAAGAAGAGAAAAAGCCAGAAAGCCTATTTCGACTTTTACGGAAGCGAATACCGTCTGTTCCCCAACCCCGAGTTTTAGAAAGCTTTTGCTAAAGCCTCGTCCGACCACATCTGAATGTCACATACATACTTACAGATTTTCAAATCGATACAACTGCAATTCTACTCGTTTGTGAATTTATTTGTATGTTTGTTACTCAATCACGCTCAAACGACTGAACACATCTGGCTGAAATTCGGTACAGGAATAGAACATAAATCTGGATTTACACAAGCTACTTTTTATCGCTGGAATAAGGTCGCATGGGTTGCGGGAACCGGAACAGAATTTCACGCGGGCGGAGAAACTATAATTTTGATTACATTCGCCTTCCAAGATACCGGTAAAGCTATTTAAAGCGTTTTAACAACCTTTATTCGCGATTCCTGTTTTTAAATATCGTAATGGCGAACCTACTGTAAAGAGTGTTGGTCAGAGCCGTTTGGAAGAGGTCAAGGTGATTGGGTCAGGGTGCCCTCCACTGAGGAAATATCAGTGATAGAGTTCAGTTAACATCTGTACCGTGTAATTGTAAATTACGAAGTCGCTATTTTATTAAAAACTTAAAGGGTCTGTAACGCGTGTAAACCCCCAACGACGGGGTGGACGTGTGGGAATCGGACCGACTAAAACCACATGGTGTCCTCCCTAAGTGTCCATTGTCGGGCACCTCGGGACTTTGGCCGCCACCGGGGCCTCGCCTGGTGGGGTCGGGTTTTATCCCGCGACGGTGAGTCGGCAGGCGTGTGTAGGACACACACGACACGCCTCTGTCTTGGCCTGCTAGGGTCCCGGCTTGGAGACATGCCACCTTGACGGAGATCGTGCGATACCCCCTGATGAAAAGGGATTACCCTAAATTTTTTTGAAGTGTAAACTTCTTAAAGCGCGACGAGCATTTACCATATAAGCACTTTTTGGGTGAACAAAAATCATGAAACTCGCGTTTTTTTTTAATCTTACTAATCGTCACCGAGACCCCTACGTCACTGAGACGCTTTTCATATTTTTTTTTATAACAACGCCATCTTATCTTTTTTGTAGCTGGATAGATAGATGGATGAATGGATGGAGGGAGGGTGGGATGATGAAGATAATGAAAATACGTAATTGTTCAAGTTTTCACTTCTACCGGCACTCCTGGAGTGCCACTGCGTGTTTTTTAATTTTTCATGCCCCTTGTATTTTTAAATTTCCTCCTTGATAACCTACTTCCACTTTAACCTCACCTAAGTTATTACAACCGTTCATAATGGCAGTAGTCGTACAAAGAGGCAGTCAAACGCCTTCCACGTGTGACTTTCAAGATGGAGCGGCGCTTATAAGCATTCCACAGCAAGGCTGCATAACATGTCTGACGGAGTATTTTTTTTATTATTTAGTATCATAATATTGGGGTGACCGAGCTTTGTCTGGGTTTTCTTTCAACGTAGCAAGATCTTTCAACGAAGCTTTCAACCCTGTATACTAAACTTCATGAACATCGTTGGAGCCGTTACCGAGATTCAGAATAAATAAACAAAATCGTGCAAGTGATGATCGGGATAAACTCATCAATTATCATCATCATCAAAGTCAATGTCAAAAATAATTTATTCTGCATAGACCATTATAACGGTACTTACGAAACGTCAGAAAAAATAGAGTTATGTTTAGCAAATGGATCACCGGTTCGAAACGCGGCCCTGTCCTGAGAAGATTCCGGCAAGAAAGTCAGCGAGCTATTTTAATATATTTACAAATTGCTCATTTAAAGGTATTAGATAGATAGATAAATCAAACATTTATAATTTCTGTCCACCACATCACACTTCTACCCACGTCTACTTCGAGAAGCCATTGAAGTTTTCAAGCATCTCAACAATTGCAACAGAAAGATTTCATCTCCAAAGAGACTGGCACCCAGCACTGGGAGCCACTCGTTTTTTTTTATATATTTAGGACACGTCAATTTGACTTCACCTCGTCTGATGGTAAGCTGAAGGTAAAGTCTCAGGAAAGAGGGTCACCATTACATACACGTACCATGTTAACAATGATGGCACTCAGCTTGACGGCCTCGTCAGAAGAGGATTGTCGTCGCAGCACCGCGTGACCCCCACCGGTCCCACTAGTGCTGCGACCACAATCCCCCTGCCCGGCTATGCACTTGCTGACCCCTGAACGCAATCAAACCGAAATTGGATTACTATGGAGGGTTTTTCGCAATCGTGCACGGCGGTACCCACCCGGCCGAATTTTGTGACAAATTTGTATCATCAAATTTCTACCACCAGTATCACCAGTATCGTCATCACAGTCCATGCCGGAGCCAACACCATCTCCGGTATTGGGAGTCCACGCCCCCAATACCGGATTAGCCGGACTTTTTAGTCTCGACCAATCAGGATCGAGCACGTCGGTTACCCAGCTCTCGACCAATCAGGATCGAGCACGTCGGTTACCCAGCTCTCGACCAATCAGGATCGAGCACGTCGTTTGCCCCTCCAACCGCGTATAAATACGCCAGTGGTTCAGGACTCTGCGTCAGTCGCAGAGAAGTGGCTGCCGAGAAAAGTTCTACGCACTCGTCGCCACCCGGACCCCATTGAAGATGTCGACCGCAATGATCGACGAAACGTTTGTAACACAAGTTTCATATGGACCACGGCCTAACGGCCCGGAAGTAGTATATTCTACATGCAACGCCGTCCGTGAAAGCCTTAAGATTTATAAGTATAATTCTGGTATCACTAACGTAGTTATTACTATTTGAACAGCTTAAAATTGAAACGGGAAATCCTGTAACAACTTCACTTTAAATCAACATTACGTATTCATTCAACAATGTTTTAAATTCATTTCTTGTCAATTATGTTTTTAAAACAAGATAGCGTAACGAGAAAACGAGTTATGTCGGGTAAGAACCGACTAAAACCGTACGCTGTCTCGGGTCTTCAGACGCCAGGGTGTAAGGTGGCCCATTTCCCTTGCACCCAGATTGACCCTGGCCCATCTCTGGTTTCGCGATGGCCCCCTCGGGTCTGGGTGCCCACGGTGTCCCCATCTTTCCCCGGAAAAAGGAGGGAGGGGGAAGTGCTAGTCACCCCGCGCCGTCCCGGCCTGCTTCTGCTGGGGTTTCTGTATCTATGTATGTTTTTATAGCGTCGGTGGCTTAGTGGTTAAGAAGTCGACCTTAAGATCGTAAGGTCCCTGGCCATTGCCAGGATTCGTGTCCGTGTCTGTAATGACAGTACCGACGTAAACCCACTCCCTACCAAAAGCAATTTAGCGTAATACTAGTCACTTCGGTTACTACTTTCAACTTTAAACAAACGGTATTAACTATGTATAATTCGTAAGGTTTAATAACCTCACGAAAACGTAGGTAGGTTTTTTAGGGTTCCGTTGCCAAATAGCAAAAAACGGAACCCTATTCGTCATGTCTGTCTGTGTGTCCGTTCGTATGTCACAGCCACTTTCTTCCGAAAAAGAGACACTTCCGAAGTGGTAAAATGGGTGCCCCCCCCCCTCCTGGAACTTCTAAAATTAGAGAATGATAAAACTAAAAAAAATATATGATGTATATTACCATATAAACTTCCACCTAAAATTGGTTTGAACAAGATCTAGTAAGTAGTTTTTTTACGTCATAAATCGCAATTTACCTTTCATTCAATGAACTCAAATATAAAAAATAAAAAAAAACATTATGTTACTTGCTGTTACGGAACCCTTCATGGGCGAGTCCGACTCGCACTTGGCCGCTTTATATTTACTGAATACCAAAGTTTCTTCTACGTTTTCTTTTTTAATCGAATTGAAATCATGTGTTCTCGAAACATGGCGTCCCTGAATTGTGCCACTTACAAGGTTTATATGAAAGAAAATTTAGCAAAATCCACGGGAAAGATCGGTAGCCGGGTAACGCCTGGCAGGAAATTTAGTAGTGGTAGAGTCAAGCAACAGTCATTTTGGCCGTTGCATGAATGGGCCGACTCGACCGGGGAAGCACCACCTTCTCACAGAATATCGACACCAAGTAACAGTATTTGAACTGTTGCGTTCCGTTTGGTGAGTGAGAGTGCCGGAGCCCAAACTCCTTTCCCATCCCCTCCCAAACTCCTTTCCCATCCCCTTTCCTTTACAGGGTCGGCAGTGCGAGTGTGACGCCACTGGTGTTGCACACGTCCATAGTCCGTGGTAACCGCTTCCCATCAGATGGGCCATGTGCTTGTCTGCCACCTTAGTGGTATAAAAAAAAAGGAAAAACCCGGAGATATAGTTATAAAACATTAATAATATTTCTTTGTAAAGCATTAATATACCACAAGCTGCAGTAAATATCACTGCGGACATTATGAAGCCATATATAATATGTAACAAACTAGTGTCCGATCCGTGAATATAGTGTGTACTATAGTGTGTATAATATAGTGCGACCTCTGTGGCGTAACGGTAGTGCATTCGACTGCTAAGCCAAAGGTCGCGGGTTCGATTCCCGCTCAGTGCACATATGTATATTTGCATTGGTCTGGGTGTTTCTATGTATAATATGTATTTATTTACAAAAAAAAAGTATTTAAGTATGTTTATCCGCATTCTAGAACCCATATGACAAGCTCTGCTTAGTTTGGGTCTAGATGGCGTTGTGTACTTTGTCGTACAATATTTGTCGTACAATATTTAAGTATCAATATTAGGTTCTGTTTATGTAATTCTTTTTCGAAAATAAGTGAAAAATAATTACCCCACAAAAACTGCAATAAAATTTAGGTCAAAACGAAATGTTACTAAGCAACATATGAGGGCCGCCACCTTGTGAACCAAATAAAAAAAAAAACCCAAGAGCCAAGATATAGGAAATGTCATTTAAAATTCCAATAGTATATTGTTTTCATTAATATATAATTTTTATTTTATTAACTTTTGTTTCTTGCGGAAATCCCCTCGGATTCCCCCCCGCTAGCCCGCGAGGGAGGTTATATCGTGCTTGAACCGACTAAAACCGCACGCCTTCTCGGGTCTTCAAACGCCGGGGTGTAAGGTGGCCTATTAGGTATTTCCCTTGCACCCCGACTGTCCCAGGGCCATATCCGGTTTCGAGATTGCCCCCTCGGGTTTTGGGAACCACGGTGTCTCCATCTTGCCCTGGAAACTCGGGGCGCTTGTTGGCCCGCTGCGCTGCCCCGGTCTGCTACCTATGTGCCCCTTGTTGATCGGACACTAGTTTTGTTACATACTATATAATATTAATATACTAAGTTGCAGTATCACTGCGTACATTACGAAGCCATAATATAGAAAGGCTGCGATGTCCCGAAGGCTGCAGGCTGTAATGCTGTCTCATCGTTTAGAACGAGTTCCTCTCAGACATTCATCTTTGATACCCATTCTAAAATGTTATTACTGCACATTGTAATTTTCCTACTATTAAGGTAATACATATGATTAAGGTACACAGCCACATGAGGGTAAGCAGTTTAAATCGTGACCTAATATTATAGTTAGCCCGGTGATCATATCGAGTGTTAGGGAAACGCTCCCAAAAACGAAGACAGGCAGTAGTACTGAAGATAACAAAAAATGAACAATTTTATTTTGTTCGCTTTTAATTTTTAGGGATTTTCTTTAGAAAAGCCCTATTGCTATCGAGTTGTCGTCGACGTCGTCGTCGACGTCGTCGTTGCCAATTATCTGTCACGGTTTTGGGTACGAAGGAGATGAGCTATCGAGTTGCTGTTTTCGGTAATAGATTCGTGCTGGGGTGAACCATTGCAAGATAAAGAAGAAATCGAAAAAAATCGCAAAAAAAAAAACGCAAAGTCGAAAATCCCTTGTATTCGGCTGAGCTCGTCTCAGGAATTCCACTTGTTTAATGAAGATCTTTTCCATGGTTTTTTTATTAGCGTTATTCACGATTCATCGTGTTAGTACAGCTAAATGAAACAATAATTTCATGAAAAAAATTGCACTTTACCAAAAAAAAATTAATCTGCAATGAATAGATTAGTACTTTAGCTGCACGGGGTCATCGACCGGTTTATTTCCCGGGTTCCAAATTCCGGGTCCGGACATCAAAATCCGGACTCCGATTCCGAGATTCAGTTTCTGAGATTCTGCCTTCAGGATCCGGACTCCGGACATCCCTCTGGATTCCGAAGATTATATTTGGCAATATAATATTATGATTAAATTTTTCTAAAATCCTAAGATTTTTAATAGAGAGATAATAAAGAGATTATAATCATAACATAACATAACATAACATAAACTCACGCCTATATCCCCGAAGGGGTAGGCAGAGGTGCTAGTACCCACATTTCGCCAGTTTATGTTTAGGTCCCAATGTAATAGGTGGCGAGCTTATTGCCATTAACCGGGCACTTATAAACCTGCGATAAATACACACATAACTTCGAAAAGCATCGAAAAGTCATTGGTGTGTGCCATGGTAAAACCTGGGATCGAACCCGAGACCTCGTCTCAGCAGTCCATTACCCATACCACTAGGCTACCGCGGTTTTATTAGTAGAGATTATAATCGAAACAATATAACTGAGATTATAATGAAGCGTCGGTAGCTTAGTGGTTAAGGAGTCGACCTTACGATCGAGAGGTCCCGGGTTCGAATCCTGGCCATTACACTACCGACGTGAACCCACTCCTAACACAAGCAATTTAGCTTAGCTGGAAGGGTTAAGGGGAATATTAGTAATTTCGGTTACTAATATTCTTTAAAAAAAAAGGTATATATATAATCAGGTATACCCTTTTTTTAATCAATGGTTTCAAGTTGAAATAATTACCTTAAACAACTATGTCTTACTTTTCAAAGTTTAATTTATCTTCGCTTTGGTTCGCCAGAACCGACTGCCGTCACCCGTCTACTCCGAGAGGAATTCGACCCTCAGAGCCTCCTCCGTCAATCTACCGGTTAACTGGCTTGCAGGGGAGGTTATCTTGGGTCCCCAAAGATATAGTCTTGTTATGTAACGTGACAAAGCTTCGCCCCAAGATGTAAGTATACGAGAAATTCGACATCCAAGATGTGTCCAGGTAGATCAGTTGGTTAGAGTATTCTCCCTATTAGGGACTGGTCGCGTCCCCCAAACCGGGCCAAGACGGGGACACCGTGGTTCCCAAACCCGAGGGGACCATCTCGAAACCGGAGATGGCGCAGGGTCAGTCGGTGTGCGAGGGATATACTCTATGGGCAACCTTACACCCCGGCGTGTTAAGACCTGAGACGGCCTGCGGTTTTAGTCGGTTCAAGCCTGACATAACCATCCCCGCTGGCCGGCGGGGGAAGGGGTATCCGAAGGGATACCCGCACGAAAAAATAAGGGACTCGTCGCGTATTTAAGTCTGGTCTTGAATGTTGACATTTCATGATTTAAATTTCTAAGCTATAATAATGTCTGTATGTGCGTGTGTTACGTCACAGTCGCACAGTGAACCACTTGAACGGAACCGTGATCTTTTTCAATAACAAATTCGGTCATATTATATGTCTTACATTGCTCTGTTACTTATTAAGGCGATGTTTGTGTTGATTACGGTTAATAATTGGTTTTATTAAGTTTCCGATATGTCGGCACTCTTTTCCCACAATCTCGGGATCTTTAAGCGGAGTAAGGAAAGTAAAAACTGGGATCACCAGTTTGCGATGATTTTTATGCGATCATAAGAAAGCGGAGCGCGTCAATGTCTACTCGACTGCTGGGCAGCACTAATTGCATCCTAAGGGTATTGTCGGAGAGGTGGGACCTTCCAGTCCTACAAAGGTGGATGCGACTGCATGCTAGCGCATCCCCGCGATTGATTATGTGATGTGATTTGTTTGTTTATTTATTTAAATTTTTTGTTTGTAATGAAGAACTATTGTTACTAACATATATGGACCTATATCTCAAATAAATGAATTATTATTTAGTTTATTACATTTAAAAGTCATATAAAATATATTTTTAAATATATTCTATTTTTTTTTTCGTGCGGAAATCCCCTCGGATACCCCCCCGCCGGCCAGCGGGGGCGGTTATGTCGGGCTTGAACCGGCTAAAACGGGTCTTCAGACTCCGGGGTGTAAGGTTGCCCATAGAGCATACATTACAATACATTCTACCTATATAAAAAAACACAAATAGCATGGATCATTGCATAGTCTTAATTCCTTAGACCTCACTAAGTTAATTCAATTAAATTTTGAAGCATTTTGTATTCATACTTTTTAAAGATTTAGATCGGAGAAAGAGAACATCCAGAACCGGACTCGAACCCGCCACCAGTCCCTTACAGGGGGAATGTTGTGACCAGCTGAGCTATCTAGACACGTCCCAGATATTCGAAATTCTCCATATATTATATACGTCTTCAGGCGACGCTGGAGCCATCTACCGTAATTCTTGCGAACTACGGAAACAAATGAATAACTTTACAGTCATTTTTAAACTTTAAGCTTACTATAAGTTGGGACATACGAACACAGAACAAAAGAAAACATATACCTACATATATGAACCACATGAACTTGTCTTATATAAGACCTAGCGGTAAAATAGGGCCTGTTAGGGCAGTATTTAATGCCTCTACTTTGGCGAGTCTTCCGATGAGCTCTTCCAATTAGGCTTACCCTGTCCTTTCCTATACAGGGCAACACGTGCAGGGCTGAGGTGTCGCCCTCATATGGTGCTAAATTCTGTTTTATTTTTATTTATTTTTATACCACTCAGGTGGCAGACAAGCTCACGGCCCACCTGATGGGAAGCGATCCCCGTCGCCTATGGACGTGTGCCACACCAGGGGCGTCACACTCGCGCTGCCGACCCTAAAAAAAAGGAAATTGCAAAGCAGGAATAGCCTTTAGTCTTCCGGGAAGACCAAAGGCTACTCCCGCCCCTCCCTTCTTTTTTAGTTTTTGTGCTGTCAGAAGGAAGACTCTTCCCTCTGACAGCACAAAAACTGTCAATGAGCTCTGGCTACCCTACTCACCGCCGGGAACACAACACGAGGTTATTATGGCCGCGGTATTCTGTACGGTGGAGGTACTTCCCTAGTCTAACTGCTCAGTTGGGCGGGAATACCGTCATGTCCTACCTCTCTTAAGATGCTGGTACAGAAACTCACGACTCTGAGAGCTTCGCAATGTATTTATCTGGGTACCAGTTCTCTTCCACTTATCTACTATTATTGCCTTTTTCACCACAAAGATTAAAACTTTATATTTTTAAATTGTATTCTATTACGCACCGATGTTAAACACGTCTACTTTAGACGGTGGCGCCATCTGTCCTCTACTGATGAGAGTAAGCGGTTGGGCACCTCTTTTCTTTGCAACAACATAAAGACTTGGAATTCTTTAGTTGGTACCCACGTTTTTCCTTCTACATTCTTTAAAAAGCGTCTATAATCCTTATTCATGAGACTTCCCCTTTAGCATAGCATCAGGCGAGGCATCACGGAGGAAAAAACATTTAAAACTCATCCTTAGTGGTTCCTTGAAAAGTAAAAGGCATTAACTGGCAAAATTTTCGCGGCTTGGGCTCTGCCCTGATGAATCAGTGAAGACGAGTAATTATATCGACAAGACTTTCTCTTGAAATATATCGTATGGTCAGCAGAGAGAATAACTGCAGCTTAAGGCTTAACTCCGCACAGTTCGCGTACAGGTAGCGATTGCTTCGCCTTACTTTTTACATAACGAGTACTTTCACCGACCAAGTCCACATTGAGCGACCAACAAAAGGGATCCGTTGATGTTATTGTAGATAGACTGTGTTGTGTAATGTGAGGCAATCGGACAAAATGGTCGCGATATTGAAAAAGTAAAACTAATTTTAATTGAGTTTATCTCTATTTAAGTATGGGAAAGGCCTGTGGAGCCAAGCTTATACCTGCGAGGCGAGGCTCTGGCAGAGGCTTACCTTTTGAAGTTGGAAGGTCAGACGGTAATCGCCCTCATAAAAACCGTAAGTATAAGTCAAACAAAAAAAAAGGTGAAAAAGTAGATCCTGGGCCGCAAGGTGAACGCCATGGGCATCCATGGCGTTCACCTTGCGGCCCAGGACTACCGCTAAGAGCTTAGATCTGGGGCTTTAATCTTTACCTTTAATTGCGGTGTGTCAAAAAAAATTTTTGATTTTGAAATAAAACTATTTTTAACGGATTCTATCGCGGTTTATTTGATGTTATTTTATATTAGCATTGATCCCGGCGTTTTGGTTGCTTTTCAGCAGCCATGGTCACGGGAAGACTTCATTCGGGGAAACTTCCGACAATATCAACATTTTTAATTATTAAGTAAAAACTAATAAAAGAAAAAGTCTACATCCATAATGGGAATTGAACCCGAGACTTTCGAAATTCTTACGCACTACGATGTATGTAGACGCATCACGGGGAAGTCCCGTCCAGGATGTGAGTTATTTCCCGATTTAAAGTTTTTATTTAGTAAAAGAGCACACTAATTGGTTCAAAGTTTCATTTTTTTCTACATGACTATTTGACATTGAACATAATTAAAAACAATACCGAAATACATGTAGTACATAAAAAGATTATAAATAAATACTAAATAACAATACTTTTCGAAGTGTTTAATATTTCCATATTTGGTATGCTGAAGGTACTTCCGTCCGAGCTGTTCAGTACGGAACCATTTTGAATTTAAAATATGAGGGTCTTTTAATGTCCGAAGTAATTATTTTTGTGAACCATAAAAACATTTTTTACACATTTTTTAAGCATATCAATATGACTTCACCCAACCTGATGGTAAGCAGTACATGAAGTCTAAAGAATAACGGCAGGGAGTCAAAGTCAAAGTCAAAAATCATTTAATTTGAATAGACCATTAAAAGGACAAAACGTTAAAATGGACCACGGGTTCGCAACGCGGCCCCGTTCTTAAAAGACTCTTTTTTTTACTTGTGGAAACCCCCTCAGATTTCACCCCATCGATCGGTGCCAACGATGGGATGAGCGTGTCGGATACGGACCGACTAAAACCACACGGTGTCCTCCCCAGGCTGTTCATTGCCGGACCCCCGGGTAAGCACTCGAAAGGATAACCGCAGGGCTGAAAAAACTCTGGCAAAAAGTCTCCGTCAAAAAGGCTAGCAAAAAATTCTGCGGTTGTTTTTGGTCTATATACAGACATGCTTACTTATTCTAATTGTCAGTCTGAGCGTTATGTTTTGTTTGAGTACGTAGCTTATAGACATATTAAGTTAAATTAGATATCAAAAAGGTTAAAATGACGGTCTCCTTGACGACCTCGAGAAAAAAATTCTGTAAAATGTAACTACTTGGAAAAAAAAAGTTTCATTAGTTACATTAAAATAAAATTTCAAAATTATGGAATTAGGTACTTGGACTCAAAGTGTCTAATTAGTTACATCAATGTAACTGAACTGTAACTAAGTGGAATGGACCGACTTTCTTATCTGGGACTCGATTCAGTAAACTTACGTTTTAAAAACGTGTGATTCAACAAATTACGAAAACTAATGATATTAACATTAAATATTGAACACGAATCAAACCATGAATGATTCTGAGGACTTAATAACCTCACGAAAACGTAGGTTTTATTTTGACAGATCATACGGAATATCATTTTTAGGGATTTTCTTTAGAAAAGCCCTATTGCTATCGAGTTGTCGTCGACGTCGTCGTAGCCAATTTTCTGTCACGGTTTTGGGTATGAAGGAGATGAGCTATCGAGTTGCTGTTTTCGGTAATAGATTCGTGCTGGGGTGAACCATTGCAAGATAAAAAAAAATAAAAAATAAAAATCAAAAAAATAAATAAAAGATAAAATAAAAGAAAATCCCTCGTATTCGGTTGAGCTCGTATCAGGAATTCAACTTGTTTTTGCGTGTTTCTTTCTAATAGAAGTAAAATTACGCCTTTTGAAACATGGCGTTATTGAATTGGGTCCCTGATTGACAATATGAGGCGAAAACAGAATTATAGGGTAAAAAAGTTGAGCGAATGTGGAGTCATAATTTTTTTATAAGTTCACGTCTATAGGCGGTACCGAAGGGGCTGCTATTGAAGGGGTATACAGACGTGCATTGAATACCCAAGTTTCACCAAAAAGTTTGTCAGTTTCCAGGGAGTAAGTTGTTTTTACCATCAACTGGCCACTTTTTCTAAAGAAAATCCCAATAATCCTTTACAGGATCCGGGAATCTAACCTGGTATCTTTCGGCTGTCCCCTCGCAACTCGTGGTTGACGTAATATATATAATTGTCTACAAATAGTTTAAAACGTCTCAACAAGTTATGTAAACTGTATCCTTAAATTTTATTTTTGTAATCTTAAAACTACTCATTAAACTTAAACGCTCTATTTATAAACAATATCTTGATATTATTGTAAACAAGCGTTCGTGTGTAGGCTTGTTTACAACTTAGCACTAGTATTCGACCATTTGTTGATATTTGATTATAATCATTATAGATAATTTAAGAATCACACATCCGGTAGGAGAGGTCACCGTGGTCCCACTCCAACCACTCCTTCATGATCGGTCTCACCGCCGCACTGGTGGATTCCCCCCACGTTGGTTGCTCAAGTCGCACCCTCCATGTCTCCATGAGTTCCTGGCGGAGGTGGGACCGCTGAGCCCTGTTTATCTGTTGATCTGTTTGGGGTTATCAAAAACCATTCAATTTCTTTATATTCGTCTGACAATTGACACAACAAATTTAAGATACCAAAAGTTTTTTTTTTGCTATATTATTAAATAAATTCGGGTGGTCTGGTCATACTTTAAGACTCAAACACTAGTCTGGTAATATTATTTATTATAAAGCTACTAAAAATAGATGAAAAGATTCAAATTGCCCAAAACATATTTTTTGAGTTCTTTTTCTGCAAGAATTGTATATGTCTACTAACGAATAACAAGTACCGCGACGAACAGAAAATTAATTATCTGAATTGTTTGCATAATAAGCCGGAAAAACCAGAGACTAATGTCAGGGCCAGGCGCCGCGCGTCGCGGTGAGGTTCAATCCGCATCGTATTAGTGGCATCGGCGTCAAAGCGGGCACTACCGATGCAGCATTTAAAACTTCGAATCAAACCTTTTTTTTCGTTCGGAAATCCCCTCGGATCCCCGACGGCCAGTGGAGGCGGATATGTCAGGCTTGAACCGACTAAAACCGCACGCCGTCTCAGGTCTTCAGACGCCAGGGTGTAAGTTTGCCCATAAGGCATTTCCCTCGCACCCCGACTAACCCTGGGCCATCTCCAGTTTCGAGATGCCCCCATCGGATTTGGGAACCACGGCGTCTCCGCCTGCTTCTGCTGGGGTGACAGGCCGCCTCACATGCCACCCCCAGGCCTGCGCTCATGGAGGATGGAGGTCGTTGAGTGCCCCCGGCGTCTGAGTCACCTGCGACGCGCGGTGCGCATGTTGCTGACTTGGCGGGCCGGCAGAGTTCTAAATCTCTCCCGGGCGCGCTCCGCCATCTCCTTCTCGAGCATTGCATGCTCGCAGAAGGAGGCGGCGGCGGCCCACGCACTCGAACTTCAAAATATCTGATGTACATACTCTCGAAAAACATAACCCGCCTTCTGGTGAAGGTAAAAGATAATGAAAGGACCGAAGGAAATTGCAATCAGTAATCTCTCCCTACTCCCTCCTAACTAAAATATAAAAAGTACCGTTTTTGTTACTGTAAATAACCGTTTCGTTTTCGTAACTGAATTTGTAATGTACCTAATTAAGTTAGGCTTATTAGTTTTATTGCTAAGTGAAACCTTACTTTTCAGAAATATGAATTCAAAGAAGAAAGTGGCGATAAAAAACTCTTCGTAAGAATATAGCATGATCGTGATATGAGTTCACTACAATTTTCACTTTTTCACCTGGGAGATAGCATCTGGTTGAGAAAAGTGTAGCGAAATGATTCCTATTGAGGGTTATTATTCCGTCGAAGATCTACGATATGATAAATAATGTAATATAAATAATGTATCAAAGTTCATTATCGCATTCAGGTTGACTTTAAGCAATATACTAATATTATAAAAAAACTAAACTATTGACATCTTGACATTTTTATTCTATTTGACATTTTTTTTATCGAATTTATATTGACATCAAATTTCATATTATAGGTATTCTTTTTCTTTGACATTAATTTATTGTAATTGTGTTAAATATTTTCCAATTGTAAATTATTCATAATGTTGTAAATGCTTTGGTTTATTTTTATTTTTAATTTTTCAAACACAATGTAAAAGTTGTTAATGAATCAATACTGAATACTGGATACTGAATTCCACCAAGAAATCCTGCTGCTGATTAACGGACGAGGCTCTGGTGCAGGTTCTTATCTCGGAGTTGGGGGGTCAGAAGGAAGTCGCTCCCGTAAGAGTCAAAATAATCCAAATAATGGAAAGGAGTGCAATAAAGAGTACCTACCTATCTATCAATCTATATTTCCGAACGGTTAGGCAGATAAGCATTGACACCCATATTCCGTACGTCACCGATGTTCTGTCAGAATTCCGAATTTTCTCACTTGAAAATCCAATCACAATTTGCTCTATCCGGGATTGAAATCTAGGACCTCATTCACGGCAATAATAATATTACCAGCGCTGCGCCACCAAGTAAGTAATTTTATAGTTGTGAAATTAATAATTACGAAACAAAAAAAAATTTTTTGAAGCGCTTTCTCAATGAGTAACGAAATCTCACACAGTAGAATTACAAATTACAAATTATTCCACTATATAACGTTTTGTAAATGTTATTTAATACACTATATTATGCAAATATAATTTAACGATGATTTTATTTATGACTTAACATATACCAGAAAATCTCTGTCATATCAATAATAACTGTGGATAGTCACTTATCTTCTATACAAATATATAAAATTGAAGTGTAGGTATGTTTCTTTGTAAACCGGAGATGGCCCAGGGTCAGTCGGGGTGCGAGGGATATGCTCTATGGGTAACCTTACACTCCGGCGTCTTAAGACCCGAGACGGCGTGCGGGGGGGGGGGGGGGGGGTATCCGAAGGGATTTCCGCACGAAAAAAAAAAAAAAGAAGATATTTTTGTAATGTTAAACTTAAACTGTTAAACTGTTTTGTGTTTTCAATCAATGCATATGAATATATAGGGAACGTATCAAAAAGCAATTTTTAAAACTTTTATTATCTAAAAATAATCAGGGTTCCGCGCAAAAAAATTAAAACCTTATAAATCTAAATCCACGCGGATGAAGTTGCGAGCACATCTAGTTTTTTTATTAACGTGTGGAAACCCCCACGGGCTTCACCCTATCGGTGCCAACGATGGGGTGGGCATGTCGGAATCGGACAGACTAAAACCACACGGTGTCCTCCCCAAGTATCCATTGCCGGGGTGCCTACCCCGGGTAAGCCCTCGGAAGGATAACCCCAGGGTTACCGGTGGACTTTGGCCGCCACCGCAGCCTCGCCTGGTGGGGTCAGGTTTGATCCCGCGCCGGTGAGTTGGCAGGCGTGTGTAGGAGGACACACACGAAACGCCTCCGTCTTGGCCTGCTTCTGTAAGGACGGCAAGTCGGCTAACTGCCATCCAGCACATCTAGTTTAATATAAGTTTATTGAAAATAACATTCGTAGTCAATTTTACAATTTATTGATTGTACAATTATTCATAAGTATAATTTCATTTTCACATTATTTTTATTCTTTTGACATTCATTCTTTGAATTTTCTATTAGTCTAATCATTTTAAATCAGTTGAGCTGCTTATTTGACTTTGTTGTTCGAAAATTAAATTGAGCATATCAATTGGGTGGAGCAAACTTTAAAAGTTAGAATAATATTATGTAATCTGTGGTAATACCTTGTTGAACCTGTATTAGCAAATAAATAATGATTATGATTATTAAAGTCCATCCACATATTTTGATATTTCAATTTTAAGCTACGTATAATGTATCCTATAGAAATGTAACTCCTATAAAGTTACCGCTGAAATCTTGGCGGATACATTAAATTCGTAGATTTTAAGTTGACTGTCGATCGAGGCACGGCTTGATTGTGCACAGTACACTGCATCAGTTAACCGACATTCTGACTTGCATTGTCTATGGCTCACTATAAATCTCTATTTACAAAACTTATAATGCTACTTTCCTATTTATTTAAGAAAGTTTGTGATGATGTTGGGCACAGAATTTCACGCCTACCAAGTTATTGTCATAATCGTTTGTATTGAGAAAATCATCTTATTTTTTTTATAAAACAAGCTACCTTGTTTTTTTTTTCGTGCGGAAATCCCTTCGGATACCCCCCCCCCCCGTCGGCCTGAGGGGGCGGTTATGTCGGGCTTGAACCAACTAAAACCGCACGCCGTCTCGGGTCTACAGACGTCGGGGTGTAAGGTTACCCACATCCCTCGCACCCCGACTGACCATGGGCCATCTCCGTTTTCGAGATGGCCGCCTCGGGTTTGAGAACCTGCACGGTGTCCCCGTCTTGCCCCGGTTTGGGGGAGGGGCGCTAGTCATCCCACTGTCTCGGCCTGCTTCTGCTTTGGTGACAGGCGTCCTCACATGCCACCTCCAGGCCTGCTCTCATGTAGGACGGAGGTCGTTAAGCGACCTCCGGTGCCTAAGTCGCCTGCGACCCGCGGCGAGCATGTTGCGGGCTCGGCGGGCCGGGAGAGTTCTAAACCTCTCCCGGGCCACGCCGGGCAGTCCGCCAGCGTGTGCAGCCCTGAGTCCTCGCTCGCACAAACAAGCTACCTATTGACATCGATAGGGAGGAATTCTTTGACACCTAAACTTTTTACTTTGTACGTTCTCCTTTTTAGGATGTAAATATTTTAGTTTATAGAATTTTATTTTTATTGTACAGATAGTTAATATTTTCATTTCAAGTTAGTTAGCTTTTATTAAAAAAATCTGTTGTAGTAAAATGAAAATGATAAAATAGTAATGATTTCAAAAGCTCGCAAAGCAATAAGAATACTTACAGATACAGTCGATGCAAGCTTTTGAAATCAGCGCAACACTTGCATAAAATTATAAACATAACATAACATAAACTCACGCCTATATCCCCGAAGGGGTAGGCAAAGGTGCTAGCACCCAGTTTATGTTTAGGTCCCAATGTAATAGGTGGCGAGCCTATAGCCATTAACCGGGCACTTATAAACCTGCGATAAATACACACATAACTTTGAAAAGCATCGAAAAGGCATTGGTGTGTGCCATGGTAAAACCTGGGATCGAACCCGAGACCTCGTCTCAGCAGTCCATTACCCATACCACTAGGCTACCGCGGCTATCAATTATCATCAATATAAATATCAATAAAATTATCATTTTATAAAACTCTTATACCCGGCATAGCCGTTTGTTGGTGGCTGAACTCCTCCGTAACCACTCGCGCGATCTTGACCAAATTGACCACGGTGATAAACCGCATCAAAATCCGTACTTACAGTAATTTTGGGTCCATCGCGAAAAAACAGACAAGAATTTCAAAAATATATTTTTGTGTTCTGAATCGTTTAATAATAATGTCAGTCAATTACTTTATAATTAACAATGTACTCATTTAATTTTGTGCTATTTTTGTATGCAAGTGACATGGGTGGCGTATGCGTAGGAGGTGCTGGAGAAATCGTTGGAGCAGAATGTGTGGAAGATGTGGGAGGTGGAGGAGGTGTGCAGAAAGCGCGCTAGGTGTGGGGGTATGAAAGATGAGAATGGAGTGTGAGGTCTGAGTGTTGATATAAGCATTTTTTGTATAAACAGATAGGTATCAAAACTCATTTATCCAGTCTGACTAACTACATTTTTTTTCGTGCAGAACACCCTCTTATTATCCCCCCCCCCTCCCGCCAGCCAGCGGCGGTGGCTTGCGAGGGTAATTCCGCACGAAAAAAAAAGGTACTAATGTACTAAAGATGAGAGATCCATTAGTAGGTATCTCACATCTTTTAGCATTTTTTCAGTTTCTATTTATCTCAGTTTATTTGAATCAGATTATAACATTCCATTTCCTTTGTAAAGTTTCTATGTTGCTACTTACTTCATTTCGAGTATAAAACACAACACTTAAATTCAATATATACGAGTAGCAAAAATAATTGTTAACGTGTAGACATTTTAATGATGTTGCAAGTTTCAATCACTCGTACTTTCGCCGAGAATATATATTTTGTTGCTTGTGAGTGCATTGTAGCATTTATACGGTGTGAATTGGATTATTTCGATATACAAAATATTACGTTTAAAGTATAAAATAATTAAAATAAATTTGAAACAATAAATATTGATTTATAGTCTATTTCAGGAATTGAAATTATATGAGGCAATATTTTCTTTACGGCGCCACCTATTGTCCGCTAGGATATCTTATTAAGTATTAGCGGCACCTAGTGATGAATAGCAATGAATAACAAACTAAATAGATGGCACTGTTCAAACATTTTCTTCAATTATCTTGGGATACCTCAGGTTAAACATATTTTTATACATAATATAAATTAACCTGCTATTAACATGCTTTCATGTAGATAAAAATATGTACATTATTAAATAATAAAATTATTGTAATATTTTTATATGGTTACTCAATGATGAACATAGACAAAACATGATTTCTTTATCAACACTGGAAACATTCTAAAAGTCTTTAGTTTATGATAGATCGCCGCTTGTGACAGTTCGCGAGTGAAAAATTGTAAATTATGAAGTAAAATATTTTCTAAAATTATTGTGTTTAAATGACAGCAGGCAAAGAAACGATGGGGTAAGTTCGATTTTGTTTACTGTGTTCCATAAATTCCAATTCAATATTTTCACGAACATGGTGCAAATTTCAGTAAATTCAGATTCACGGGCATCTTATTTTTTTTTAGGGAGGGGATGCATTTTGCCAATGCGAAGGGATATTTTAGATTTTATCTCAGATAACCATGAGCTGTTTGTTTTTATTTTATTTTTGGCGCCAAACATATACTAATTAAATATGTATATCCTTTGAACGGGTGAAATTGTCTCCTCTGAGTGAAATATCCCCGATGTTATACTCCATTTACGCTTTACCGGGCAATTGCACATCGATTGCATACGATAGAGTGCCTTTACCTCACCGTTTAGGTCGTTCGGTCTTAGCCTATTTATATTACGAGCATATTTTATAGTTGAATGATCGCTTTAGCCTTTGGTTGAGCCTCAGTCCCCTCAGTTTACGTAAATCTCTGTTCATGAATTACCTGATTTACATTTGAATAATATTGCGTTTTTACATACGAGCAATACATTTGTAATTTTTTAAATATGGAATATTGTCCATAGTCATCTTTTACTATCTAGGCATTGAGTTTTTAAAGTGTTTTTTAAGAGACAGAAAATAAATATCTTCCTCAGTAAAATAATTTTTAATTAAGTTACACAATGTTCAATAAAAATAATCATCTATCAATGACCAAGTAAGTGACCCATTTCTAAATGTTAATTTATTGTATGCTTGCTGCAATACTGTTCATATTACGAAGCATAGTTCATAATAGTGAGAAATTCCCAGACACTATTGTTGCAATTCAATTTAAATTTACATTACGTTGACTATATAAATATTTGCTACTCGCAATCTATTGCAACACATATTTTTAGCTACGGCACCATTGTGAAAGAAATTGGATTATTTATGATAAGAATACTTCAAGATTTTCTTCAGATTAGATAAGTGGATATGGTGTAGTGTTTTCTCGTTGATCACAGCCACCCAGAGTTTTAAGACAATAGTTTTTTGGGACATAATGGTTTATGTTATAAATACATGTAGGCTTCTAGAACATTTTATAAATATTTTTATTCATTTACTGGTGGTAGAAATTTGATGACACAAATTTGTCACAAAATTCCAAAGTAATCCAATTTCGGTTTGATTGCGTTCAGGGGACAGTAAGTGCATAACCGGGCAGGGGGATTGTGGTCCAGCACTAGTGGGACCGGTGGGTGTCAAGCAGTGCTGCGACGACAATCCTCTTTTGATGAGGCCGTCAAGCTGAGTGCCACCATTGTTAACATGGTATGTGTATGTCATGGTGACCCTCTTTCCTGAGACTTTACCTTCAGCTTACCATCAGGCGAGGTGAAGTCAAATTGACTTGTCCTAAATATTAAAAAAAAACATCCTATGATAGAAAAAATATGGTAGGGCTATTATAATTTCCTACAAGGAGACCCGCAACCGGATTGATGTCATGCCCATCAAGTGAACGGGTCTTTTCATCCATGTCTCCAGGTCCTCTTTTTTAAAGGTCTCCATTCTATTTAAGCAAAATGGCTGTGAGGCAATATCATCATCATGATGGAGCTGATGACGTTCACCGTTTGCTACCTTAGTAGTTTAAATATAACTGTCTTATTTATGTGTAGGATACAGTCAGCTCCAAAGATATTTATTTATCCTACAGATATTTATGTGTAGGACAAAATTCCCAATTGTAATAACTTCAAATAGAGAATTAACAGCATAAATATACAAGCTGAACCCCCACCAAGATCTTCAAGGCTCAAGCCAACCTCACTTGCCAGCTGGTACTCCGTCGCCGCCGGTACTCTGATATAGGTTTTCCTCTCAGGGTTAAGGGTCCGCTCTGTTTGACACCTACATTAAGAGATGGTGTGGACCTTGTACTCTTTGTCAGAACACCACAACATTCCGCAGCGGAATATTGGCAGCTAGGAAGTTCTGAATGTGAAACCGAAAGTACCAATTGGGGCAAACTAGGAGTTTTTTTCTCTATTTCATACTCATGTTTTTAATGTGATTTTAATCGAATATCCAGCAATGGACGAACGACTTCATTATTAAACCACATAAATAAGGAAAAGCAGTCAAAGTACTGAATTATAAAACCCGAAAGCAAACTGGTGACTAATTTAGGTCGGGTGAAGTACATGGAGAAAAAGGTGATATCACAATTTAGTTCAAATTTATCACTGTTATTTTTACTAGTCAAATTCGATCATAGGCTTTTCACCACTGATGCGTCGTTGACTAGCGCCCCTCCCCCAAACCGGGGCAAGACGGGGACACCGTGGTTCCCAAACCCGAGGGGGCCATCTCGAAACCGGAGATGGCCCAGGGTCAGTCGGGGTGCGAGGGATATGCTCTATGGGCAACCTTACACCCCGGCGTTTGTAGACCCTAGACGGCGTGCGGTTTTAGTCGGTTCAAGCCCGACATAACCGCCCCCGCTGGCCGGCGGGGGGGTATCCGAAGGGATTTCCGCACGAAAAAAGAAAAAAAAAGGTATCTACTTTATTTTTAACTGTATTAGGCTAAGACACGCATGACGCAGTGGACCGTCATGCGTGTCAAGCATACGTACGCTAAATCGTATGTATTTTTTGCATAACAAATTATTTGCACGAAATTCGCTATATATTATTTGCACGAAACAGGCGCTCACATGCATGCAGACGCTCGAGGCAACAAACGGCCTTACTCTGTAGACAGAAAACAATTTTGCATATATTTGTTTGTTCTACTCCATGTAAGTACACATCACACTGCAAAAATAGATTGAAGATACAGGTTTATAATTATCTTATTTCGCCACCTGCATCGAACAATTTTTGTTTCAAAAACAAAAGTTGGCAGGTGTAAATAATTAAGTTCAAAATACAACTCTGATGACGGCAGATGGCGTCGTCGCTACGAATACTTTTAGAAGTTATCGATTATTTTATACCTACAAGGTATAAGTTTAAAGATGTATATAGGGATTATCAAGGTCTTCATAGCCCAAGTCCGCCAAACCGGTACCGGTATCTGCTGATTGATGGACGAGGCTCTGGCGTAGCCTTTCTTCTCGGGGTTAGGGACAAGCTGCAGTCGCTACCGTGATCGCCAAAAAAAGAACAATAATGGAGCATTCAACGATGATAAGAAACCGGACGGTATGTTATTGATGCCTTTGAAGATGGGTAGGCCTTTGGTGCGGAACGCAACATGCGTCCACACCCTGGTGCCTTCCCATCTTCCAAGCACGGTGGACTGTACATGCACTGCTGCTGCATCTGCATCTGCATCTGCAGACTCTCAAACGGCGCAAATATACTAATTTAATCAGTAATTATATATTTGAGCCGAGTCGAAACATTAGATCCGAGGGGTCCAAGCGCTCGCACCCTTTTTAAAGAGTGAACGACACTTCCCGTGACCATAGGGCTGGCCTTTATCTCGCTCAAAGTATTGGTATTGCCATTCAACGCGGTAATGCCGCCAGCCTTTCTTTTTTTTCGTGTGGTTCCCACGGGCATTATCCCACCGGTGCCAGCGATGAGGTGGGTATATCGGAATCGAATCGACTGAACCACACGGTGTCTTTCCCAAGCGTCCATTGCCGGGAATACCGGGTACTCCCTCGCAAGAATAACCCCAGGGTTCCCGACAGACTTCGGTCATCTCAGCCTCGCCTTTGGGGTCGGGTTTGATACGACGCAGCCTTCTGGGCAAGGTCACAGTAGACATCGATAGGGAGAAAGTTTTCGACGCCTAATCTTACAGTCTCTCGTTCTTTTTTGTTTTGCATATTTTAGTTTGGTAGATAATTTATAATTAGTTGTACAAGCCCCAAGAAGCATATAATTAAATACTCTTACTCCAAAGTGCATGCTTCGGATGCAACGGAGATTGGTGCTCGGATGTTGAGATAAGTACGTTAAATGTTGTGCGTGTTTTGGTAATTTGCACTTTGCACCCGTCAAAAAACGATGGTTGTTGCGGTAATTTGCATACTTACGGAATAATCTAAAATATAATTTAATAATTAAAAATAATTCTGATACCGTTCCTGCTTCCCATGGGAACATATTTCAGGGATAAACCGTAGCCTATGTGTTATTACAGACTTCAATCTATCCCTTCACCAAATTTCAGCCAGATCCGTTCGGCTGTTTTTGCGAGGAGTAACAAACATCCATACATCTAAACTTTCACATTTATATTATTATTAAGTAGGATAGTACGAGTAGGATTTTAGTCACACATCACATAACTTCACGCCTGTATCCCCGAAGGGGTAGGCAGAGGTGTATTACACACCCACGATTCGCCAGTCATGTTTAGGTCCCAATGTAATAGGGGGCGAGCCTTTTGCCATCTACCGGGCACATTGTTAAGCGAGCGATAATTAACATTTATTAATTCACACATAACTACGAAAAGTCAGAGGTGTTTGCCCGGGGCGACTGGGGATCGAACTCGAGACCTCGACTCAGCAGTCCGTTACGTACGCCACTGGGCTACCACCGCTGTCTAGATTAGACTATGTGTTTAGTTAGACTATGTTTTAGTGACAGATTATAAAAAGCTCTAAAAAAATCTTACAAAAATAAGTCGTCTCTAGTTTGTTTTCCACAACCTCTCTAGAATCCTGTTATTTTCGACTTTCCCAGTACCTACTTTCAATACTTCTTAGACAAAATGTGTTGCGGCGGATGCTGTGGAGGCTGTTGTGGGGGCTGCTGTTGCCCTTGCATAACCATCTACACCTGTTGCACAAAGATCTGCTAGTGTCCAGCTGCGGCCGAGATCTCTTTGTGGCAGAAGCCTAGTAGGTTCCATGTCCGATGGGGTCTGGCCCTGCATTTCTGTGGTCGTTTCCGTGCCGTTTTTTTACCACGTTTTTCTTAGTTTCACTTCGTGTCCGTGTTTCTGTGTTTCCCTCTGAACCCAAAAATTGACACTTCATTTTCGACCACTTCTGATCACCTTAAAGCTCTGAAATTTTTCATGTAGGCTAATGCCACCTTCCATTTTCATATTTAATCATCAGAAATAGTCAGTAGTTAATAAAAAAATAAAAAAAAAACTTTTAAAAAACCACGTTTTCAACACTAAAAAACGTGGGGCGGGCGCTTTAATCCTTTAATGTATCGTTTTCCTTAGATATTCAATAATTTAAAAATTTCAGAGCGCCCGCCCGTTTTAAGTTTTTTTTATTTATTTTTGGGAAATATCCTCCTATAAATAAGCGTAAGCGTAAGCGTGTGATACAAATAATTGGTTATGTCAGAACTGACTTGAGTTTGTACCACATGGTCAAGTCAATTTTGACTTATCGCAGGCGTAGGCTCACATTTGACCTATATCTCACCTGCTAGTAAGTGATGATGTGGTCAACGCTAAAAGGAATCTATTGACACTCACTTGAGACTTGTAGATTTTCAATTTGTAGCTTTCCGATAACCTAGACTCGGCAGGGAGAAAAACACTCAAATTACTGGGAGCGGTAGTTTGCGCAATGCGCGTTCGACCCATTATTTCCAGGGAACTTATTACTATCAGAGCCCCCACGTACCAGCTTGTGTGCGATTTGCTTGCGCTGAAGATATTAGTAGAGCACTACACACCATACTCCACGCCTGTATCCCCGAAGGGGTAGGCAGAGGTGTATTACACACCCACGATTCGCCAGTTATGTTTAGGTCCTAACGTAATAGGGGGCGAACCTATTGCCATTTACCGGGCACATTATTCCTAAGCGAGCGATATACACATTTTAAATAAACACATAACTACGAAAAGTCAGAGGTGTGTGCCTGGGGCGACCTGGGATCGAACTCGGACCTCGTCTCGGCAGTCCGTTACGTACACCAATGGGCTATCGCCCATAATTTAGTTTGAAACTAAATGACAAACCGTACCATAAACATTTGTTTGTAATCAAACGGTGTTATCTACCCGGTGACCTTTTAAAGTACATGTACAAACTGAGTTAATTACATTGTACTCGCGGTGTAGTTATATGTTTTTAACTGAAGTGCCGATGACTCATATTGTTTATGTATAGATATGTACATTGCCTACTACTAAAGGAAAGTACGCATTAGTACTTTTATTATAGTACCTTTGCCGTCTCAGGTCTTCAGACGCCGGGGTGTAAGGTGAGCCACAGCGCATTTCCCTCGCACCCCGGCTGCTCCAGGGCCATCTCCGGTTTCGAGATGGCCCCCTCGGTTTTAGGAAACACGGTGTCCTCGTCTCGGCCACGGAAATACTGGGTTGCGCAACGCTTCTCCGCCCCGTCCTGCTTCTGCTAGGGTAATAAGCGGCTCCACCTGTCACCCTCAGGCCTGAAGCTGACCTTACTTGCGAATCTTTACCTAATTAAGTGCAAGCTTCGGATCCAACTGATGATGATGGAAATCGCTAGTGATATTGAACTGTAGACTAAGGCGCGTTTGTGTCGTTGTACGAAGCCTCAGTGTGTAAATTGATCTTAAACTAACGATAGCTAGAAGACTCGAGTCTGCTGTTACAAAATAACCAAATTGGGATAACCAAAACAAGTACGCCGTGCGACCGCGATGTTTCTAGATATTGCGTTGAGAAACCTTCTACTAAAGAGATATCCCCTTTTTTACTTTTCTATTGTGTGCCCTGTTGATGACAGTTGGCTATGCACTCATTTTGTTTGCGAGTTGGCAGAGTGTTCAACCTAGAATTAGATTGTCGCGAGTTCTATTTCGGTTCCGGATGTTGATTTTTCCGAAACATTTCCAATAAATTTATTGGAAAAGTTACTATACTAATTGCTTAAAAATTGCCTTCTACAGCAGAATAGTTTAAGGCATTACACGAATTGTAGGTCACCCTGCATAACAGTTACGCAAAGCTTGTTCAACCCTAAAAACATTTGGCCCTTTAAATACCGTCGTAGTACAACATAAAATTTAGTGAACAGAATGTGCCCAGAATATGAAACAACTCGGCCGCTGTATTCTCTTTACGTCTACTATACTAATTGCATAAAAATTGCCTTCTACAGCAGAATAGTTTAAGGTATTACACGAATTGTAAGTCACCCTGCATAACAGTTACGCAAAGCTTGTTCAACCCTAAAAACATTTGGCCCTTTAAATACCGTCGTAGTACAACATAAAATTTAGTGAACAGAATGTGCCCAGAATATGAAACAACTCGGCCGCTGTATTCTCTCATTAAATTCTCCGTACTACATTCGTAATTCTAACAATGTTAGGCCTGGACCATACCAGCGAAGTCATACACGTTCGTTTAACGTTTGAATTGCCACGAGGTTTCGTACACGTAAGACGCTCTCATCGCTCGGTCCATGGAATCACAGACCATCACAGAAAATGTTAGGTAAATATTAAACTCAGTCAACGAGTGAAATTTAAACATTAAATGGACGCTGTAAAGCACTATAACACTAGCTGTTGCCCGTGGCTCCGGTTGCCCACTACGCTTCACATCGATATCATTGAACTCCTGTATTGGTATCCTGTATCGGTGGCAAATGGCTGTCGGGGTTTTTGGGGACTTCGTTTCTGGAACATATTTGGTAATAGGTTCCCGTGAACGACAAAAATACTGCGTGGTTTTCATCAGTTAGATTCTGCCGTAAACACTTAAACGCTAGCACCGGTGAGATTGTAGGTACTCGTAAAGGCGCTTAACGACCTCCGTCCTCCATGAGCGCAGGCCTGGGGGTGGCAGGTGAGGCCGCCTGTCACCCCAGCAGAAGCAGGCCGGGACGGCGGGGCGACTAGCGCCCCTCCCCCAAACCGGGGTAAGACGGGGACACCGTGGTTCCCAAACCCGAGGGGGCCATCTCGAAACCGGAGATATCCCAGGGTCAGTCGGGGTGTGAGGGATATGCTCTATGGGCAACCTTACACCTCAGCGTCTGAAGACCCGAGACGGCCTGCGGTTTTGGTCGGTTAAAGCCGGCATAATTGGCCCCGTTGGCCGGCGGGGGGGTATCCGAAGGGATTTCCGCACTAAAAACAAAAAAAAGGTACTCATAAAGGATACGTCGACACCGTGTGGTTTTAGTCGGTCCGATTCCGACACGCCCACCCCATCGTTGGCCCGATGAGGTGAAGCCCGTGGGGGTTTCCACACTTAAAAAAAAAAGCAACAAAAGAAAAATAATAAAATTCTTGCTACCATTAGATTGTATAGGATTTCGTCCGAAAACTTCTTAAACCTTCGAAGTTACTTCATAAAAGCTGACTGTGAAAGTTTATAACTACATTTTAAATTAATGTAATTGGGTGCCATAAAGGATGTGATAAGCAAATTACGTGATTGACGTATAACAAATTGCTTCTAATACGTTACGAATTCCTTAACAAGAACTTTGCATGTTAATGTGTGTAGGTACATATTATCAAGAGAATTTTGTACCGTAACTTCTTACTAAATGGTTGAATATTTGAAACTCAAACGCGCCAGAACGGCAGAACAGATCTAAATGAAATTAAGCTCAGAGATAGATTATAGCGCATAGGCTAAAAGGTATCAGGAATAGGTTCCGCAAGATGGCTTGAACGGATTCCACATGGTCCGCGGACGATAGACATTATTACATAAGCTACTATTACATAAGATTTAAACTTTTATTTATTAAAACCCAATATTGCTGTATTCGATGGGATATCTAGAGACAGTCATCGAACGTAAATAACCCTTTCCTACTTCACTTATTCCAGACGTGATTCCAGACGTGACGTAGTCGCATCTTAAGTCAAGATTCATAGACTAAAACTTTGCTAAACGAGGGAGGGAGGCGTTTCATATGAATACAAATATTGTAGAACATTAATTTTCAGTCTGTATACTTGTGGGTTCTGTGATGGGCTTTAAGCGAGTTCACTGACCGCCCTCTTTGAAGTGTAACTTCTTTAGAATCGTTGTGATTTCAAACTCGATGAAACGAAATAAAAAGTCCCTAGTTTTTTTTTTCAGGGACTTTTCAGAAGTTTCAGTTCTACCGTGTGTGACTTGCACTCACACACACACACACTATAAAAGGGTAAAAAGGGGAATTGTGTAAAGGGTAAAAAGGGGAAATGTGGCAAGGGTAAAAACGGGAAATGTGAAAAAGGGTAAAAAGCGAAAATGTGGAAAGCGTAAAAACGGGAAATATAGGAAGGGTAAAAAGGGGAAAGTGGCAAGGGTAAAAAAGGGGGATGGTGGAAAGGGTAAAAAGGATAAATGTAGCAAGGGTAAAAAGGGGAAAGAGGCAAGGTAAATTTTTTATACCTACATACTTTATTAATGTTCAAATTCATATGAAACGATTGCCTAGCTTAACAAAGTAAATTTGTGAGTGTGGTCTATAAATCTTGCCCGTTAGCTTTTGCCCGATTCTTAGCCCACGTAGAATTGTGTTTTCGTTTCCACCTACCATGGGAATCTATTCCAGGGATAAAATGTAGCCTAGCCTGTGTTATTCCAGACTATAATCTATCCTTGTACCAAATTTTAGCTTGATCCGTTCAGCTGTTTTTGCGTGAAAGAGTAACAAACACCCAAACACTTCCATACTCACAAACTTTCGCGTTTATAATATTACTAGCTATTACCCGCGGCTTCACCTGCGTAGAATTCTGATCCCGTTCCCGCTACCCATGGGACCCTATTCCATCACCACAACTTGTACAAGATACACAATTCCGCCTTACATCATTTTGTTTTATCTCGAGGGTTTAGGTAGCGTTTTCGTTGGGGTGTGTGTTGGGTAACCTCCTCGAGTGTCGCTCCGATTCCGATCCCGCTGCAGTCCGGGGGGAACGGAATCGGAGCGGCCGGTACACCCTGGGCGGCGGTCAATGGCTTCCCCTTCATAGGGTTGGCATTGATCGTCGGCCAATACCCAACGTGGCGGGAACACATCGCTCTCCGTACTCCTCTGCTTTCAGAGGAGACAGGATGAGCGATGCTGTTAGTGGTGAGATGGCCCAGGGTCAGTCGGGGTGCGAGGGATTTGCTCTATGGGTAACCTTACACCCCGGTGTCTGAGGACCCGAGACGGCGTGCGGTTTTAGTCGGTGCAAGCCCGACATAAGGCCGAAGGGATTTCCGCACGATAAAAAAAAAATTCCGACACCTCTAACAAATATAATTATATTTAAGCCAGTGTATACAAAACTAGACATATTATTTCCTCGAGAACCACTCTAACCATTGGTGAAAATTGTGAGAGTTTATCGCGGACAGACAGACGTAGCGGAAGTAAAGATTAATAAATAGTTACTAACGTAAGCGGAAGGCTGTTTTAAAATATGTAGTGAAGTAGGATGTTCCAACGCTTCCCTTGCGTAGTTATTATCATCATTTTCCTCCTAGCGTGTCCCCCGGTTGCGTCCGCGGCTTCCACTTTCAAGTTCATCACGTTGTTTCATCATGTTTTCGCCACCCCTCTCATCGAGGCCTAGCAAAAACTTCCCTTGCTCAGTCTTCGATGCAAAATCATCATCATCAACCTCTATTAGTCCCCTGCTGGACATAGGTCTCCCCTAATGAGCGCCATAGCGCCCTGTCTTCAGCTTGCCGCATCCAGCATCTGCCTGCAGTCTTTCGCAGATCGTCATCCCACCTGGCCGGAGGGCGTCCTACACTACGTTTACCGAGTCGCGGTCTCCATTCGATGCATAATAAAATTCATCAAATAAAGAGTGATAATCGAGTTCAGTTGGTAATGGTCGCGGTTACTGTCGTTGGTGAAATTCTAGCCCGCTCTAAGACTTCACTTTGGCAAGCAAGGGAAACGATTCATATGAATACGAATATAAATAAATATATTAGGGCATGTTACACAGCGCCATCTAGGCCCAAACTACGTAGAACATACTCTTTTTTTCATATATAGAAACCATAAATACATATTATACAAAACCAATATGCGTATTCATGCATACAGATATTTGCACTGAGCCGGTATCGAACCCGCGACGTCTAACATGACAGCCGAACTCCACTGCTACGCATGATAGTAGTCTTATTGTGGTCTGTTAATAATGGCCGGGAAACTTCGTGAATTAACTTCAGATAGTTCACGCATGCGCACTATATGGACCAACCAAAAATCTAATAAAAGAACAGTGGAACAATGACGCAGGTCCTTTGAGCCCGTGATTAGTTGAATATCACCTATGATTGGTTGACTGGCTTATCTCCGCCGTCAGATTCGACGTCAAAGTCGTTTAGATACCACCAAAGAGACCGAAAAACGCGTTTGCGCAGGTAGAGTAATCGTCAGGCAGTTTGCCGGTCATTACGCGCGTACTGCGGATACGCGGTGAGAACGATAAACAATGAATACGCAAGCCCGACACATATGCGTAAGCTGATGTGTACTCGACCTTAGTCCCGAGCGCCCGTACCGTGTGGACGTAAGAAAGCGTTTTGTGCTGAAAATGGGACGTCACAAAACCCACCTGGCAACACTAATCTGTGGCTCCAACATTTGTTTTAAAGTTGCCTGAAGGTATGAGGGCGTAATGAAAAGCCCTTGATATAATATTAGGTGGTTACATATGAAATTGCCGTTTTTCTTGAAGAAATTGGAGGAAACCCAATTTTCAGTACTAACATTTTTGCATTTTTTTTAGGAATGACAAATCCAAATTTTATAATCTTTTTTGTGTATGAATAAGACAACATTAAGCTAACAAATAGCAACTTTTATTACATTTTTGAAAAGTGACAGCTGTTAAGTGAGACGAAATTTATTATCAAAATGGATAGCATATAGGAAGTACTGTTTTTGAAGCTCGAATTAATTTATCAAGCGGCCAATAAAAACAAAATTTAATACATAGTTGTAAAATCTTGAAATCAAATTTAAAACAAAATTTAAATAATGGAAATAGCTATTAAATTACAGGAATAACGAACTCATGAATTTGTAAGAAAATTTCGGCAATTTCATAGGTAAAGACCTATTATTTTGAGTAGTGTCTGTCTGCAGGGTTATCGTTTGTGTAGTCTAAATTAGTTGAGATAGGCAAAGATAAGCAAGCCCCCGGCAAGCCTTTTGGACCTCTCTGCCATGTTAGAATTGACGTTCACGGTCTTTAATGAGGAAGTAAATGAAGGTATCTTATCAGTCTTATATTATACTACAGTCATCTGCGTTGCCAACTCACCGTTTGTTTGTTACCTTAGTACTGCAACGTCTTAAAACGTATAAACGCCTGCCAAGATTGTAACGGCAATATATCTTGTTAGACAAATTGCACCGGCTTATTCATAAGGCAATTTGATTATGAATAATTACATTTAAAGCTCCCTAAGCCGTGTTCTTAATTATTTATTATATCTTGCAGCCAGATGTGTAAAGATGTATTAAAGCTACTATATCTGTTTTATAAGTACTAAGGTAGCAAAATATTATGCTTTAAACATTCATCTACCGGATGGTAAGCAATTTTGCCGTATGAATCTTTAGGTCAGTAGGGATGTCTCAAGCGCGCGGAAACAGTTCCACTCCACTGGTTACGATATACTTGACTAAGGTCCTGTGACCTGTGATATAATATGGGGCAAAGGGCATCTACTGTGCGCCGCCATCCCTATATCGATCATGAACTTCGCGCTTGGCTCCAGATTCTTCTGGTGTTTAATCTGTTAGGGCACAGGTTATATAATAATGACTGGGGTCTCATTGCAGCGTTCATCTCGAAAAGTGGAAAAACAACAATCTTCCCCTTCTCCTTTCCCATCCCCTCCCAAACTCCTTTCCCATCCCCTTTCCTTTACAGGGTCGGCAGCGCGAGTGTGACGCCACTGGTGTTGCACACGTCCATAGGCCGCGGTAACCGCTTCCCATCAGGTGGGCCGTGTGCTTGTCTGCCACCTTAGTGGTATAAAAAAATAAAAAAACTAATAAATCTGACAATATGTAGCATACTTAAGTTCAATGTTAAGTCTTCAATACGTTCTCGTCGTGAGGTTTCATTGCCTTTCACACTTACCTTATTGCCTTGCGGATATGGCTGTTAATGTAAATGCAATAGTCTTGACGTTCATAAGTGTTACGTTGTGACCTACATAAATAAAGATAATACGAGTATATTTAGTTGATTTGTTCTTTTCGTCGCAATTTGTCTTTGTCGCAATTTTTGGCCTACCAAATGCGAATAGCACGAAAACATTGCGTAAAGTCCAATTCGCATTTGGTCCACTTTGCATTTGGTCAACTTGTAGTTTAATGCTATCTTTGTTTGTTTACTAACTACTATTACTTTGTGGTCTCTTCTCTATGACATGCCTTTCTTTTACAATCCATTTAGGGTTATTTTCAGCTGTTTCGACTCTGAGGTATGAGACTATAACAGGCGAGGGTGCACAACAGTTTCTCATCTAAAATTGCCGCCGTTTGACGCCCAACTCAATTTACTATCTAACTTGCACAGCTTGACGTTAGTAGGACAAGAGTGATTGACATGTAGTTATCTCTGTAGCACACTAAGTTTATATACATTCAACAAGTCTAGCAATAACCTACGAAACATCGAAAATCAAGTGGCTTCGCATCTCACAACCGATGTAAAAATTTTTTTTGTGGTGTATTGATTTTTTTATGAAGGATTGGAATATGATCGACTACTAGTTAGTAGTATCTAGAAGACTGGAAGGTCTTATCTCTCTCCTTTCACCTGTGTAGTGATAGTGATACTTACTTTAAGTTCCAAATATTATAATATCCTACTAATAATTATAAACGCGAAAGTTTGTGAGTATGGATGAATGGATGGATGTTTGTTACTCTTTCACGCAAAAACGGCTGAGCGGATCCGGCTGAAATTTGGCACAGGGATAGATTATAGTTCGGAATAACACATAGGCTACTTTTTATCCCGGGATTAGGTTCCCATGGGTAGCAGGAATTTTACGCGGGCGGTGCTGCGGGCAACAGCAAGTTATAAATATTATAAGGGTCGGCAGCGCGAGTGTGATGCCCCTGGTGTTGCACACGTCCATAGGCCACGGTAACCGCTTCCTATCAGGTGGGCCGTGAGCTCGTCTGGCCACCTGAGAGGTATAAAAAAAAACATAGGCCAAAGTAACCACGTACCATCAGGCGCCTTATTTGCTTACTTGCTACCTTGTTAGTATAAAAGTTAACTACTGAAGTCATAAATTAGGAATCGATATTTCATTCCAACATTTTCAGAGATAGCTAACTTCGTTTAAGAAAGTTTCCAACACATTTATTTGTTCATTTTTATATACTTTATTTATCAGAAGTGGGATGTTCTGTCTGCCCGGTTTCCGGAATGAGTGTACGACCACCCTGTGTGTCCCAGGGGTGTAGGGGGTAACTTGTGTATTTTTCTATTTATTGGAAAATGCTCTCAAATTCGGAGACCAAACATTGTGGTTTGTACGTTAAATAATGTTAGTTTCATACGGAATCGTTAGAGACAAATTCATCATTGTATATCTTCTAAAAGAGCTTCATTGCCAACAAAATGACTTACGATGGTGAAGTTCTGTACATTTTTTTTTTCCTGCGGAGTATCCCTCGGATACCCCCCGCCGGCCAGCGGGGGCGGTTATGTCGGGCTTAAACCGACTAAAACCGCACGCCGTCTCGGGTCTTCAGACGCCGAAGTGTAAGGTTGCCCGTAGGACATTTCCCTCGCACGCCGACTGACCCTGGGTCGCGTTCTGTACCTCCATGATTTTTTCCATACAAGTTGGATAACATACTCAGGACCTTAAGTCGCAGTATGCTGTTCAGCTGGAGACCGTTCTTAGAACTCGTTTTAATCAAATACGTATATGCATGTACAAAGGCGAACCTGACTTTTTGTTGAAATTTTTTTAATTTTTTTATTTTTATACCTAAATAAAATACAAGTGCCTATATTCGTAATTTTTGTTTGCCTATATTCGTAATTTTTGTTTCTGAAATCTTTTACTTCCAAAAAGAAAAGAATGGGGATTCTACGCTTATCCAATTTTACCTAAAAGCTTATTGGAATAGGACCTTAACTAGTTAAATGTGGTCGTGGGTACAAATCCCCAAACACCTTATTGTTACTGTCAACCCAAATGATTTGAAACCGCGCCTCACAATACCACATTAAGTCCACATCCGTTCAATTCGAGCGGCATACATCCCCGCGCCTCGCGAAGGTCAGAATCTTCATAAATTTGTCAATCTAAGTCCTATTCGATCCGTCCTATACAAGGGTCATTGGCAAATCACTCGTTCGTAGTGGCTAGGATGTTCTCAATACACATAATAATTATTTGTCCTGACTGATTCATCAACGCAGAGCCTATAAAACGCTGCAGCTACTAAGCAATTCAAGCTCTTGGCACTTGATGTATTTTCTGTTGCAAGCATTCAAGGAAGTATATCTGGAGATTTCACCCCTTACGGGATAAAATAAGTGGTGAACATTTGTATGGAATTCTGTCATTAGCAATGTACGAAGGAAGTACTAACTTTTCAATTGCAATTGCAAATACCGGCTTCTCGTTAGAAATGAAATGTACACATTATCGTGGTTTTTCAAAAGTTTACTCCAAAGAGAGTGGATTGGATGTGCTGATTTCTTAAAAGTTCGTCACTTTTAAAGGAAGAAGTATAAAATTCAATATTTAGAGTGTTTGAGTAAGCACATGGGTGATTAATTTTCAGCATTGGCGACGGTAGGTGGCGCTGCATTAGGATTCTCTATCTTTATTATTATTTAAACACTTTGATATATCCCGATTGCAGCGCGAACGATCTAATAAAACTGTGTACAACCATTAAGCACCCATGAAACATACTTTAAAAATAATAAGATTTGCAAGATTTTTTTCCGTGCGGATCAGGTACGTTTATTTGGGGTGTGTGTTGGGTTAGGCGGGATCGGAATCGGAGCGACACTCGAGGAGTCGAGTGTCGCTCCGATTCCGATCCCGCTGCAGTCCGGGGGGAACGGAATCGGAGCGGCCGGTACACCCTGGGCGGCGGTCAATGGCTTCCCCTTCATAGGGTTGGCATTGATCGTCGGCCAATACCCAACGTGGCGGGAACACATCGCTCTCCGTACTCCTCTGCTTTCAGAGGAGACAGGATGAGCGATGCTGTTAGTGGTGAGATGGCCCAGGGTCAGTCGGGGTGCGAGGGATATGCTCTATGGGTAACCTTACACCCCGGCGTCTGAAGACCCGAGACGGCGTGCGGTTTTAGTCGGTGCAAGCCCGACATAACCGCCCCCGCTGGCCGGCGGGGGGGAATCCGAAGGGATTTCCGCACGATAAAAAAAAAAAAAAAAAAGGTACGTTTATTTTACAGGTGTTCGTCCCGTGGCAAAAGTTTGCACTTAAATTTGTGAACGTGACGTTCTGGGTTTGTAACGCGGGTCACGCGAACTGTTATGAGATTTTCTGTTAGCAAATTCTCAGTAGCCGCACGGATTCTGGACACGTGCTCGGTAGACGGCAATAGGGTCACGTAGGGACGAAAATATAATTTGTGAAATATGGCTATTAGGATTGCTAACTTTATTTTCGGTTTTTAAAACGGACGGTTGCGCCTGCTGCATTTAAAGATGAGATTTTTGGGTTTTGTAATTTGAGAAAAAAATCTTTATAAGACTTTAAGCACTTAGTGACAAACTTACTTATTACCTGCTTTTATTAACTTTACCTATGGATTTAAGATCTGTAATTGGTAGGTATTTATTTGAATATAAGATGAAAAATTTGAATGTTTTCCGATATCCCTTGGGAAGTGCTTGGGTCAGCAAAGTCCCATACATGAGGGCAACGTAACAGCACGCAGAAGAACGCTTCGCTTCGCTCTAGAAATAATATACCTAACACCTACCTCCTTTTAATTTGGCCAAATGCATGAAATCTCCGTATATTTTTTAATGTCAAATTTACCGCCGCCGGTCCTATCCCGCCGGGACATTTAAATTAGTATGAAAAATAAGGGACGTCCTATTATATACGGGACGGTTGCTGGGTGTTATAGCACTCTGGCTACACGTTTCGATCTAGTGAAATAAGACCAATGAAATTTCAATTGTCAGGGCACCCACTCCATGGCGAGACCATCATCTGATGATTGGTGGATCTTTCTTAAGGTATACCCGGGACCATGGTCTTCATTGGTCCATTGACTGCCTTGACTGAGCACCATGTGATTTCAGATTAATTGCGTTCAGGGGTCAGCAAGTGCATAGCCGAGTAGGGGTGGGAAGTACTACTCCTATCATTTGATATTATAAATTTGATTGAATAGGTGTGTTTACTGGTGGTAGAAATTTGATGACACAAATTTGTCACAAAATTCGGCCGGGTAGGTACCACCGTGCAGCCTACCTCCGCCGCATAGTCGGGGCGTATTTGACGGAGAGAGCCGTCTTCTACCCAACCGTGACCGGTCTCGGCCGGCGTGAGATGTCGTGCGGTGTTCCGCAGGGATCGGTCCTGGGGCCGCTCCTGTGGAACATCGGATACGACTGGGTGCTTCGCGGTAAGCTCGTAGACAGTGCCGCCGTCACGTGTTACGCGGACGACACGCTCGTGACGGCGTGCGGAGCGACATACCGTGAAGCGACCCTGAAGGCCACGACCGCGGTTGCGCAAGTCGTGGAGCGGATCCGGCGGCTGGGTCTCGAGGTGGCTCTGCATAAAACCGAGGCCCTGTTCTTTCATGGGCCTCGGAGCAAGCCACCTGAGGGATCCAGTCTCATCGTGGGAGGTAATCGCATCGGCATCAAGCCCCAAATGAAATATTTGGGGCTCGTGCTCGACGGCCGATGGGACTTCGGAGAGCACATCCGAAGTCTGGCCCCCAAACTGAAGGGCACAGCTCGCGCTCTGGCGCGGCTGCTGCCCAACATGAAGGGGCCCGATGACTCCTGCAGGAGACTCTACGCGGGGATCGTGCGGTCCATGGCCTTGTTTGGGTGCCCAATATGGGCGGAGGCCCTGAAGGCCGGAAGTGTGCGGATGCTGCGCGCTCCGCAGCGAGTGATGGCCATCAGGGTCATCCGCGGGTACCGCACGATCTCCTTCGAGGCGGCGAGTCTCCTTGCCGGAACTCCGCCATGGGACCTGGAGGCGAGAGCCCTTTCGCAACTGTACCAGTGGCGAAAGGAGGCGCGGGAGTAGGGACTGAACCCCGAGCATCGAGAAATCGAGGCCATGCAGTCCCAGCTCCGCCAGGCCATCGTGGTGGAGTGGAAGTAACGACTTGGGCGACCAAGCGCAGGGCACGCCGCAATAGCGGCGGTAAGGCCCATCATGGAGGATTGGCTAGAGAGGCGACACGGAAGCCTCTCGTACCGACTGACGCAGGTGATCTCCGGGAAGGGGTGCTTCGGGGACCACCTGCATCGGATAAGGAAGGAGCCAACGCCTGAGTGTCATCACTGTGACGCGAGCGAGGACTCAGGGCTGCACACGCTGGCGGACTGCCCGGCGTGGGAGGTGCCGAGGCGTGACCTCGTGGCAGCCATCGGGGTGGGAGTCCTCTCGCTCGGCAGCATGATTGCGGCAATGGTGCGGAGCGCGAGCGCGTGGGCCGCCGCCACCTCCTTCTGCGAGCATGTGATGCTCGCGAAGGAGATGGCGGAGCGCGCCCGGGAGAGGGTCAGAACCCTCCCGGCCCGCCGAGCCCGCAACATGCTCGCCTCGCGTCGCAGGCGACTCAGGCGCCGGAGGTCGCTTAACGACCTCCGTCCTCCATGAGCGCAGGCCTGGGGGTGGCAGGTGAGGCCGCCTGTCACCCCAGCAGAAGCAGGCCGGGACGGTGGGGCGACTAGCGCCCCTCCCCCAAACCGGGGCAAGACGGGGACACCGTGGTTCCCAAACCCGAGGGGGCCATCTCGAAACCGGAGATGGCCCAGGGTCAGTCGGGGTGCGAGGGATATGCTCTATGGGCAACCTTACACTCCGGCGTCTGCAGACCCGAGACGGCGTGCGGTTTTAGTCGGTTCAAGCCCGACATAACCGCCCCCGCCGGCCGGCGGGGGGGTATCCGAGGGGATTTCCGCACGAAAAAAAAAAAAAAGAAAATAGGTACCACCGTGCACGATTGCGAAAAACTCTCCATAGTAATCAAATTTCGGTTTGATTGCGTTCAAGGGTCAGCAAGTGCATAGCCGGGCAGGGGGATTGTGGTCGCAGTGGTCCTCTTCTGATGAGGCCATCAAGCTGAGTGCCACCATTGTTAATATGGTACGTGTATGTAATGGTGACCCTCTTTCCTGAGACTTTACCTTCAGCTTACCATCAGGCGAGGTGAAGTCAAATTGACGTCCTAAATATAAAAAAAAAATAAAAAATTAAAAAATAAACAGTATATGTAGTAAACATACATTTTTTGCTCTTTTAGAGACTGGTTATTGAATTTTTACATTTATTCTTTTTATAATACGAGTGTAGTCTTCTAAAATTTTCTTATTGTCATGAACTGTCTCTTGAAAAGAAGACTAAAGTCAAACATAGTGGTATGGTAGAAGTTAGTGACCAAGATAGATAAAGACGGACGAACTAGAATGACGAAACAGATATATCAGGCGAGGGTGAATCGTTAACCCGGTAACGGTTGACTTAGGCATACGTATGGCATTCAGATAGAAGATGTTCTAAAAAACAAGCAGGTTGAGGCTATCCGCAACTGGCGTGCATGTATCAAAGCAATTTTGTAAGTAGAAAAGGCCTTTGTCAATATGGTAGCAAGTGGAAAGAAGTTTTCTTTGCCCAGCCCAATCGGAAAGGCGTGATTGTATGTATTATTATTATTATTTATCCAGTTATATTACGCCTCACCCTAGAGTAAGGGAGAGGCGGCGAGATAACCCTAACGAGGCAAGCAGCAGTCGGCCAGGGCATTAGGACGATTGGCAGAGCAACCGCCAGACTATTCGGGCATTGTCATGCAAGACCGCTCTCTGCATCGAGCCGCCACTGACTTCGCACTAATCCCGAGCCTCCCTAGATGGCCTGAGAGGCTCCTTGGGATCAAACCATTGGCTAAAATAACAAGCGGGACTATTTCTGTGGACCGCACCCCCACATGTCGGTAACCTCGTGCGCCAGGTCCAGATATTTGGTTTTCTTATCTGCATCGGCGCGGACGAGGTTCTCGTCATAGGGAATAGTGATGTCCACAAGAAAATACCTGTGACTATTATTATTATTATTGACAGTAACATAATTATCATCGCTTTGTGAACGTGTTAATCCGTTCCCATAATATGCAAATTATTAATTTGTACACATCTGACTTAGACTGGATTACATATGCTGATTGATTTACATAATCCTGATATAATATATTTAGTGTGTAATCCCCGTTTTGATAGTTTATGTACAAATAGGTTTGTCATATTTAGCGAACATGTCTTTGCAGTAGGATCTAGCTTTATTCTGGCATATTGGGGTTAGGAGCGTGATCAGATAGATCAAACTTGCATTAATAAGGATAATTGAGTTTCAAAGGTAAATTAAATACAGCCATTATTGTCACATTATTCTGTATATCACGGAGAAGAATCTGGTTCATGTCGTAATTTTATGTGACGAGTGGCAACCTGTGGTAATCTGACGAGCAAACTAGCCTGCACGCACACTAAAGCCTTTTCAATACTTCCTGCTTATCTCTGAAGTTACACCTAGCATTAAACTGTCTGAAACTCGGACACTACCTCGCCTATCTTATCACAGACATATTCCTACCATTCGTACAAATAGATACTATCGATTTATCACTGTGCCCGTCATACTCGAAACTAACACTTATATCGTAAACTTTAAAGTTGAAATTTATTTGCTCAACTCTTCGCCGTGAACCAGTTGAATTTTCAGTATTTTGTATCAGTTCTGTTAATTTGTGACTACGTGTAACATCAATATGGATGCATTTGAGTATTTTATCGAACCGCCGGTGTTTGAGACAGATTCAACTGATTGGGTTATCGGAGAAAAGTGAGTTTTGACACTGTCTTAATTCTTTGATATTATGCGAGATAACGAATGGATCTTTGAATGGCATTTTTTGAAGTGATATTTTTTTTTATATCTCTATTTGGTGATAAGGACTGTTCAGTTATTTGCTGTTACTCGGTTAATAACTTCTTTTAAAATAAATCTTTTTCTCGTGTCTAATTGATGGATATAAAAGATGGTAATTTTGTTAAGTGGCCACTACATTTCGTATTATCTTTGGAGAGAGTGTAATTCATAGTTGCGAAGTTCAATATCGCGATGTACGTTACAGCGAAAGTTTACTATTGCGACGGACCTTGTTGCGAAAGGTCATTATCGCGATGTACGTTACAGCGAAAGTTTACTACTGCGACAGACGTTGTCGCGAAAGTTCTATACTAAAAAGAAAAAGACCAGTGGTTCCGGCGGTTGTTGGGGTCACAGTTCTAACCTAACCTAACCCACTTTAGTAGCAACCAAAATTCGCGACAACGTCTGTCGCAGTAGTAAACTTTCGCTGTAACGTACATCGCGATAATGAACTTTCGCAACAACGTCTGTCGCAATAGTAAACTTTCGCTGTAACGTACATCGCGATATTGAACTTCGCAACTATGAATTACACTACTGTGGAGAATACCGGAGATCGTACATACGTCCTTTTAATTTTCTCGTACTTCTATTATTTTGCTTTTCCCCTTTATAGATAACGATCCGAAAATGTCACCTTTAACGCTCATGGATTATGGTACACAGCTTGTACTAAGCATAATTATATAAGAAAGGTATTGAGAAACGTAATTTTGTATTAATAAAATCTTTAGCCTTGAAACTCGTACTATCAATTATCTTAAAAAGATTAACTGGTTAATCCTGATTACTGAATCATGCGCGCCGCCACCTCAAGCTCTTTAATAGTGACAGGCTGCCTGACCTGTGGCTACCAGGTCATCAGAATGAGGGATTTCTCTTAGCCCTCAAGAGCCATCGTTCATTGTCGTCCGTTGTCATTCAGGATTGGCTGAGTGGAGGTCTGGTGCTGGACCATGTCCACTGTTCTCAAAGAATCCTCTGGATTTTACTGGACAACGAAGCCACTCGTTACCTTCCTGCACTGTGGCCTCTACTAATCAGAGGGACACGTGGATGAGGCAGGTCGATTTTAGTTTTCGTTAATGAGGAACATTAGTGAACGCCTAGCTCAACGAGGAGGTTTTCTAAGCCCCTTTTCCTATTGTAATTCTCTAGTGTCTTCTTTGTCAGTTGATATTTGTGCTCAGTCTCTTGGGTAAATATATTTCACGCGCTGATTGTTTTATTTTGGAAGTATATAAAACGTTCAATTAACACTGCTGCGTGGAAACTCGGTAGAATCAATACAGTGTCGATTTGAATCGCGTATTTAAAGGACACTAATGGGTTGAAAAGTTTCACTTTTATTGTTACTAGATTTGTTTCAGTATTTAATTTTATTTCGATAAATGTTTGTTTGACCTTTAGTGAATGATCCAATCTTGCTACCATTATAAATGGTTTAAACGGATAGATGGGTATTTACTACTAAATAATGCCGGGACTGCCGAACAGATCTGAATATAATTTGGCACAGAAATCTTGAGTAATATTATAAATGTGGTTAATACTGTAAAGTTTGGATGTATGGATGTTTGTTACTCAAAAAAACGGCTAAACGGATCTGGATGACATTTGGCACAGGGATAGATTATAGTTTGAAAAAACACATAGTTACTTTTTATCTCGGGAATGGGTTCCCATGGGAAGCGGGAACGGGATAAGAATTCCACGCGGCTGAAGCCGCGGGCAACTGCAAGTTGATTATAGTCTTTTTATCCCGGGAATAGGTCCCTGTGGGTCGAGAGACTGATCAGCATTTGCGAACATTAACCGTTCTTGACTCACCGCGTGAAGAACTGAACGAAGCGAGCTGGTGGACACTGGGGGCCTGACGGCTACTTTCGATGCTGCACGAAGAGTTGTTCTTCGGCCATTTGATTAGACATAACATAACATCATAACATAACACCTTGTTTTCAGCCATTTGATTGGATGTCGCCGTTTAATGAACGGGCTAGGCGTCCAATCAGATAACTAGTTTAGCTAAATCGCTGCGACATTATGTATAAATGCAGCCCATTGCTTGCTGGTTTCTCCATGCTGTTTGCACTAATGGTAATTTTGTAAGATGTTACATTACGCCCCGTAAGGACATTTCAAAAGCCTTATAAAAAAATTACTACATTTGTAGAATATACTGCTTCCGGGCTGTTTGGCCGTGTTCCATATGGAACTTGTGTTCCAAACGTTTCGTCGATCACTACGGCCGACGTCTTAGTGGTACTGGTACAGGTTCGAGCAACTGAAGATGTCGACCGCAGTGATCGACGAAACGCTTGGAACACAAGTTTCATATGGACCACGGCCAAACAGCCCGGAAGCAGTATATTCTACATGCAACGCCGGCCGTTAAAGCTTAAAGAATTATAATGAAAATGTTAGCCGTTTCGTTAGTGTATGTCTCGCAGTTGAGTCTTATTTTCTACTATCTAATACCAGCTTACGCATTCAGTCTGTCAACACAATAATATGAATCTCAAATGTATTACTGCCTCCCTCTACACCTTGTGGGTGGAGTTCGTGGAATCCTTGTGTACTTTATATAGGTAGGTACATAGACATCGAGTTGACGGCGACGTTTGTTGTGTGGGCGTTGAGCTGTCTGTGTAGTTAGAACGCTAAGAACCTACCTTTTTAGGGTTCCGTAACCAAAGGGTAAAACAGGACCCTATTACTACGGTTCCGCTGTCCGTCCGTCCGTCTGTCACCAGGCTGTATCTCATGAACCGTGATAGCTGGACAGTTGAAATTTTCACAGATGATGTATCTCTTGCTGCTATAACAACAAATAAAATATTTAGGAGGGGCTCCTATACAAAAAACGTGATTTTTTCGCCATTTTTTGCTCGATATAAGTAACGACAACAGGTAAACACTTGAAATAATCACAGAATATTTAATTGTATATTCACTTCAAAAACAAATAGTTAAAAATAAAATAAGGTGGGCTACCATGTATAGATAATGGTACGGATCTCTTCGTGCGCGAGTCCGACTCGCACTTGGCTGGTTTTTATTGATAAATGAATATAGCAGCCGTTAAGAGTCTTGGACATAAATATTTAAAAATGAGGTTTTGTACCAATGTTAGTTGCTGGTTGTCCGTGACTTCACTCGCGTGGATTTTAACCTGTGTCCTCGATAAGGTGGTTAAGTTACAATCAAGCTATTTTTTACGTGAATACTTACAGGTACAGTCAACGAGCGATGTCGGTCGTTGACTGTACCTATGTTTCGCGGCGCTGCCGTCCTCACTCAACGTAGGTAACGAATTCTTTGATCCATTAGCTCAATGTGGGGAAATGGGTGGAGATGTTAGTTAAATAAGTGGGTAACGAAACTGTACCCCCTGATTTTGTTTTTTTTTATACCACTCAGGTAGCAGACAAGCTCACGGCCCACCTGATGGGAAGCGGTTACCGTGGCCTATCCAGTTTTTTGTATTTTTTTTTGTTTTTTTGTTTTCATTTCAAAATTGCATAAAATGTTTTCATTAAACGTTTTATACGTGTTACATTGAAGTATGTGTGTGCTCAGACGACACAACAATAAGGCCTTAGCACCTGCGACACAGATTTAGTCGCAACGACCACAGACTTAGAATAGACTAGATACCATAGGCCGTCCGTCACAGTCACAGCGGCGCGGCGCGGTGCGGCGTTTGTTCAGATTTGTCACCAAACTGTTGCAGTGCGCAACTTATCCACGCTTTTCTGCGCCCTTATTTCAGGCGACATTTCCACAAAAATATGTCTATATGCACAGTTCTATTTCACAGTGTGTCCAAATCAGAGAAACGGACTTAGCGGCGCTGCGTGGAAATGGTCCTATAGGTAGTACAAGGCTGACGGCATACGTATTATTGTGGCGGTAAAAATATTACATGCTGTAGATTATCGCTCGCTTAGTAATGTGCCGGGTAGATGGCATTAGGCTCGCCCCCTATTACATTGGGACTTTAACATAACTGGTGAATCGTGGGTGTGTAATACCCCTCTGCCTACCCCTTCGGGGATACAGGCGTAAAGTTATGTTATGTTACGTAGATTTAGATCAGAAAACTTACGGGACTGGTCTTAAAAATTTAATTGAATTATTACATGCTGTTTAAAAACTATTTAATTCACACGCGGTATCTTGTCATGATCTCAGCGTTGGATCCCGGTTGCATCCGGCCCTTCATCTCGGAGCATTCACATGCGTTATCTAGTCTTGTCCTAATCTGTGGCGCCGACCCATTTTTTACGGGCGAACTGCTGCGAACAAATTAGGTAAAACGGTGACAGCGTGTATAATCCCGTCGCAGTCTGGACAGCTCCATTATCTCCTGTAAATTAAGTTCGTTGCTTCAAATTTTATGTCATCTCAAATAATATAAGCTCGTGGTCCCCGGCGAGGTAGGAGTCGTTTTTGGAATAGGATTCTTCCAAATCCGACAGTAAACATACAGATTATGAAAAAAAAGTCATGCAATTGCAGTAATTTGTAAGTGCATCTTTTTTTTTCGAGCGTCGATTATATATAGATTGCCCATAGGGTATTTCCCTCGCGTCGGGGTGCGAGGGATATGCCTTATGGGTAACCTTACACCCCGGTGTCTGTAGACTCGAGACGGCGTGCGGTTTTAGTCGGTTCAAGCCCGACATAACCGCTCCCGCTGGCCGGCGGGGGGGTATCCGAAGGGATTTCCGCACGAAAAAAAGAAGAAAAAAAAGGGTACTTCCCTCGCACCCCGACTGACCTTGGGCCTTCTCCGGTTTCGAGATGGCCCTTTCGGGTTTGGAAACCACGGTGTCTCCGTCTTGTCCTGGTCCCGGCCTGCTTCTGCTGGGGTGACAGGCGGCCTCACCTGCGGCGCACTCCGCCATCTCGAGCGTTACATGCTCGCAGAAGGAGGCGGCGGCGGCCCACATAAGCGTACCTTTTTTTTTTTTTTTTGTATCGTGCGGAAATCCCTTCGGATACCCCCCCGCCGGCCAGCGGGGGCGGTTATGTCGGGCTTGCACCGACTAAAACCGCACGCCGTCTCGGGTCTTCAGACGCCGGGGTGTAAGGTTACCCATAGAGCATATCCCTCGCACCCCGGCTGACCCTGGGCCATCTCACCACTAACAGCATCGCTCATCCTGTCTCCTCTGAAGGCAGAGGAGTACGGAGAGCGATGTGTTCCCGCCACGTTGGGTATTGGCCGACGATCAATGCCAACCCTATGAAGGGGTGAAGGGGAAGCCATTGACCGCCGCCCAGGGTGTACCGGCCGCTCCGATTCCGTTCCCCCCGGACTGCAGCGGGATCGGAATCGGAGCGACACTCGAGGAGGTTACCCAACACACACCCCCACGTAAGCGTACCTTTCAGAAATTTATCTTTACCATTATAAAATTGTAAATTAGCTGGATTATGTTAAATGAACGATTCTGAAAACAAAAATATTTTTATTTTGGATTTCTTGTATGTTTGTTCGCGATGGACGCAATAATCACTAACCGTATTTTGATGCGGTTTTTTCCATTCTTGGGAGTTAATTATTAACGGAACTGTTCAAATTCAAAGTTGGCAATTAACAATTATTGTTAATTGCCAACTTTGAATTTGAACAGTGAGCATTCTTTCCACTAAGCGGAAGTTACAGACCGATTTCTACTACCCGATACAGTTGCAACAATAAATGGAGTGGCCTAATTCTTCCTAGAATTTAACTGGATTTGAAGTAGCAATTAAATCGTATTAAACTGAAGTGATGTATTTCTTACTACCTTAAACGGGAGTGTATTCTAACGTCTGTACCTACTTCAGACTCGTAAACTTAGAGTGGAGGATTATAAAATATTATGGGTGCCTACAAATGCTGCGTACACATCAACTAAATGAACGCAAACAAAATGATAGTGTATTATTTGCACTCCGAATTTACAAAAATATAAGCATGTTTGTCTGTGGACAAACATGCTTATATTTTTGTAAATTCGGAGTACCTAATACATTATCATGGGTTCTAGAATGTGTTCTAGAACCCATTTTACAAGCTATGCTTAGGCTGGATTTCACCCCCGGTCTCGTCTCTATAATCATCTTTCTTATTGCTTGGCTTCTAAGGGTCATAGCGTTATGCTATATACCCTAAAGCCTACCCTAAGAACTGTGCTGTCAAATTTAAAAATAATTTCTCAAATCGCACATGCAGTTCCAGAGATTAACGCGTGCAAACAAACGAACTTTTCAGTTTTATAGATTAAATTATATAGCATTAGGTATAGATTTAAAAATAATTTCTCAAATTGCACATGTAGTTCCAGAGATTAACGCGTGCAAACAAACGAACTTTTCAGTTTTATAGATTAAATTATATAGCAGTATAGATTTAAAAATAATTTCTCAAATCGCACACATAGTTCTAGAGATTCGCGCATTCAATTAAACAAACAAGCACACTCTTCAGCTTTATTGTTAGTATAGATTAGCACGCTGTCAAGTGTGCCGTAATGATTACAGATCACTTTCCGTGACTTTCAAATTAATCATTAGGCATTCCTTCGTTGCTATCATTGGGCTGGTGTGTACCCGGCATAAGACGCGCGATAACAATACATACTAGTTAAATCTCATCTCCTTCGCGAGCATCACATGCTCGCAGAAGGAGGTGGCGGCGGCCCACGCGCTCGCGCTCCGCACCATTGCCGCAATCATGCTGCCGAGCGAGAGGACTTCCACCCCGATGGCTGCCACGAGGTCACGCCTCGGCGCCTCCCACGTCGGGCAGTCCGCCAGCGTGTGCAGCCCTGAGTCCTCGCTCGCGTCACAGTGATGACACTCAGGCGTTGGCTCCTTCCTGTGGCCGGCGGGGGGGTACCCAAGGGATTTCCGCACGAAAAAAAAAAAAAAAAAAGAGCTAGCGATGCGGCTTGGTAAGGCGAAAATCGACCCGTGTAAACCAGGCTTCAGGCATTCGTGTAGCGTAGTTTACCTCTTATATATGTTTTCTTCAGCGATTTACTAATGGATTGTGTATCCATTGTTGCAGTGAACAGCCGATATTCACGTGCAAGGCACACGTGTTCCACATAGACCCGAAAACTAAGCGGTCATGGATGTCTGCCAGTTCCGCCGCCGTCTCTGTCTCCTTCTTCTACGATTCGTCGAGGAACCTCTACCGGATCATCAGCGTTGAGGGGACCAAGGTACGTTGCATAGAGATCGGTGAATGGATCAGTTAAAGAATTTACACGCTTCAGAACTCAGATAAACATAAGATAGTCGTAAGAGTACGTAGCCAGGAGAAAGTTGTACTTCTAACCATGTGCTCGCATTTACTCGCTCTCTATAAGGTAGATGATATTTAGATCTCATGACTTTGGACAGGCGTACTAATTTGGTAACAAACCCGAGCGCGATTGGAGCTAGGACGCGTGCCTCAAATTGAATACGGATTTGGAAAGGGTGTTTTTGTGACAACCCGTGCGGGTTTCAACTAAATGCTACCTTCTGTTGCACACAGAAACGTAAATACGCTTCCGGCATGTGATGTATTATGAATAAAATCCCATACGCCGTCTCGGGTCTTCAGACGCCGGGGTGTAAGGTGGCGCATAAGGCATTTCCCTCGCAACCCGACTGACCGAGGGTCATCTCCGGTTGCGAGGTAGCCCACTCGGGTTTGGGAAGAACGGTGTCCCCGTCTTGCCCCGGAAGGAGGGGGTGGGGAGCGCTAGTCGCCCCGCTGCCCGGGCCTGCTTCTGCTGCGGTGACAGGCGGCCTTAACTGCCACCCCCAGGCCTGCGCTCGTGGAAAACGGAGGTCGTTAAGCGACCTCCGGCGCCTGAGTCGCCTGGCTCGGCGGGCCGGGAGAGTTATAAATCTCTCCCGGGCTCGCTCCGCCGCCGCCGACTCCATCTCGAGCATTACCTAACGCAAATCAAATATTTTTATTCATTTAGATCACAAAGTAACATAATATATGAACGTCAAGATTTGCTTCTACATTTACAGCCTGATTCGCAAGGCAAATAGTAAAGTCTGTTAGATAAGTAAATGGCAATGAAAACTTTAATTGTCAGTAATTCCAATGACTGTTTTGGTGATCATCCCAGAACTTCTTCCCTTTTGAAACAGCAATCTGTACTAATGCAAATAATCGATTAAGAGTTACGTAGTTACGGCTGATAAACGACTCAACGACTCCTACGTCTATCGGTTTACCTCTTGCAAAATTCAGTATTCGCCCCTGATTCATATCATTTGCCCGAGATATATGTTTAGTAGTTCTACGCAGCGTGCTTTAGCGTACAAATGCTAAGCAGTGAAGGTTTCCCTCACATTACGTTTAATATTGAATGCGGGTCAATCCATATAATTTCCAATCCGTTTAAGATCCATTTTTAAATCCATTTAAGAGTGGTAGAGTCAAGCAACAGTCACAGTCATTTTGGCCGTTGCATGAATGGGCCGACTCAACCGGGGAAGCACCGCACCACCCACGCACAGAATATCGACGCCAAGTAACAGTATTTGAACTGTTGCGTTCCGTTTGGTGAGTGAGAGTGCCGGAGCCCAAACTCCTTTCCCATCCCCTCCCAAAATCCTTTCCCATCCCCTCCCAAACTTCTTTCCCATCCCCTTTCCTTTACAGGGTACGGCAGCGCGGGTGTGACGCCACGGGTGTTGCACACGTCCATAGGCCGCGGTAACCGCTTCCCATCAGGTGGGCCGTGTGCTTGTCTGCCACCTTAGTAGTATATAAAAAATAAAAAATAAATGCTGAAATCAGAAAAAATATTTTTTATACGTTGGTTTATCGACATTTGTTTGTTATATACAGTCTGAATTTTAGCGAAAAGTGCTCAGAGTCTCGGGCCCGATATGTGAAAATAAAAAAGTTTTTTGTTGAAAATGGGTTCTTTCCTTAAGTTTTCCGTATCATTACTTCCCAGAAGTTGTTCCTTATTAGTGACCCTCAAATGATATAATAATACAGCTGTTTTTTTTTTCAAAACAACGGGTTAGATTCCTGGGTAAGAATATTGATTTATCAACAATCCAATGATGCAGTTTTGGTTTTCATCACAATCGGGCCTGAGACTCCTATTAGTACTTTTGCTATTGCTTATCGTTTCGGATTTGGCTATCCACGCCCATGAAAAATTCACCTGTATGAATTTTTAAGAAAAAGCGGAAAAGTTATAATAAAACCCGACTGACTGACCGAAACAAGTTTGACAGCAGGCGGAACCGATTAATTTTGTTTCGGTTTATGATTTGCTATATATTTGAAATCACCTTTTACAGCTAAGCCAATACCCCATAAGATACCCTATAAGTATTTTTTATATTTTGATATACCCAGTATTAGTCACAGTCATTACGAATTTAACGACACCTCTCAAGCGAAAATCCATCGAGCCGTTCAGGCTGCAGAGCGTGCCAACAATTATACAGACATACATACATACTCCAAAAATATAACCCTCCTCCTGGCGTAGTCAGGTAATAAATAGTAACATATTTCTTTCTATTAATATTTTGATAGCATATTACTACTAACGTACGCGCGCGAATTGGTAATCAGTATCGTATAGATAACACAAGTATAGATTGTACACGAACCAATTCATAAATATTTATCTGAACACTAAGATTTATTTGTTTTCATTGGCACACCATAAACTCTTGGAATTCGTCACCAGCCATGAGTATTCGTGACTCTACCGTCCCGGGTGCTTTAAGGCCCTGTCTGGACGCAAGCTACCATAATTATGCTTATTTTTTGTTTCTAAGATTATTTCTCTCTTTCTCTAAGATTACTGATGCTAGACAGTTGATTTTTTTATATATACAGCTAATTATCTACTGTTCACGCGCATCCAAAAACATTTTGGATAAATAGAGCAGTTTCTTGTTAAAAAAATTGCAAAGAAACACTCTTTGAAATAAATTTTACGTTTCAATTATCTCAATATTTTTAGCGATGACATATATATTTTTTGTTACAAATATAAAGAAAATTTAATCAACTAGTGGAATATCTACAAGTTAACATCCTCAAATCCGTCATACTTTTTAAATGATTTATTTATCTGTTTGATTTATTTGATTTGTTTGGCGGCATGTAGATATTTACTTTGGTTAAGTTATTACTTTGAATTGTAAAAAAACATATAAAACCACTTTATTTGATGTTATTTTATATTTTCTCTCCTCTCCCCGTGACCATGGCTGCTGAAAAGCAACCGAAACGTCGGGTTCAATGTAAAATATAAAATAACATCAGATAAATCGCGATAGAATCCGTTAAAAAATAGTTTTATCTACACTCAAATCGAAAAATTCGAATTACGAATTCAAAGACGATTCTATACCTACATACGCACTTTATAAACGCATATACATAAAATTAAAAATAAAACTTATAATAGTACCGCCAACTGTATCATAAAACTCATTATAGCACCGCTATCTTTTTTTATTCATTAAACTAGTCTCAGGTTTTAGGCTGAATATGAAAAAAAATGCGCACGCATGCGCAGTTCGAACTGTGAAAAAAATGGCGTCCTTGTAACCTACCTACTCTGTTTAATTTCAATTTTTCCTATGAGTGAAGATAAAGTAGTGTATGAAACTGCATATAACTTAGGTATTAAAACACTCGAGTCAACCTATTATCGCTAAACAGACTCTCGTGTTTTAATACCCCTTCTTATATGACAGTTGCATAAACTACTATTATTTCAATGTGTGAAATTAAACCACTTTTAAAATCTAAAAGGTGACAATTTTTTTCATAGTCTAGGTGCATTTTCAACTTATTTATTTCGTGAACATAGCTGGTTGGTAAGATGTTATTTACAGAATATAGGTCTATATTTCACCTATATGGGGTGTACTTATAGGGGCCCCAACCAACCTCGCCTGCAAGCGAGCATCTACTGATTGACGGACGAGGCTGTAGCGCAAGCTTTCCTCTTGGGGTTGGGAGGTCAGACGACAGTCGCTCCCGTAAAGGCTCAAACCAATAAAATAAGCAACAGGACCTCTCCTCCCGGACTCCAAAGTTCGAGCTTTCGATGCCACTGAGACCTGAACTGCATGGAAGACGGGCAGGCAAGCCGGCGTCGACTTCGAAGAACTGTGGGCCTACCGCCCAAGTGTCGTCGATATCACAGCCGTCGAAATGTTGCGCTGGTCAAGGTCGACGGCAATTTTGTACCGCCCCATTGATAATCGATGCCGGCGCAGCGTAAGAATGAATGAAACGCTGTTTTTGACAGTTAAATAGCTGCCGCCTAAAAAAATTCAAATCTACGGCGTCGCTTTGAAGTGTAATTTCATTACGGCACCTCATGAGCTGTCGTTTTGAATATTATTTTCATTTCCGACGGTTGATTACGATGCCGATTGCACCTAACACTGGGCTACTATGGCTTTTATGGGTGCGACTGCCGACGAGTGGATTCTGCCGTCCTATTGCACCTAACACTGGGCTACTATGGCTTTTAGTGGGGCGACTGCCGACGACTGGGTTCTGTCCTCCTATTGCACCTAACAATGGGCTACTATGGTTTTTATGGGGGCGACTGGGTTCTGTCCTCCTATTGTACCTAACACTGGGCTACTATGGCTTTTATGGGGGCGACTGGGTTCTGTCCTCCTATTGTACCTAACACTGGGCTACTATGGCTTTTATGGGGGCGACTGCCGACGAGTGGGCTCTGCCCTCCTATTGTACGTAACACTGGGCTACTATGGCTTTTATGGGGGCGACTGGGTTCTGCCCTCCTATTGCACCTAACACTGGGCTACTATGGCTTTTATGGGGGCGACTGGGTTCTGCCCTCCTATTGTACCTAACACTGGGCTTCTATGGCTTTTATGGGGGCGACTGGGTTCTGCCCTCCTATTGCACCTAACACTGGGCAACTATGGCTTTTATGGGGGCGACTGCCGACGATGGAATTTCGTCCTCTAACGTAGGTGCAATAGAAGGGCAGAACCCAGTCGCCCCCATAAAAGCCATAGTAGCCCAGTGTTAGGTACAATAGGAGGGCAGAACCCACTCGTCGGCAGTCGCCCCCATAAAAGTCATAGTAGTCCAGTGTTAGGTACAATAGGAGGGCAGAACCCAGTCGCCCCCATAAAAGCCATAGTAGCCCAGTGTTAGGTGCAATAGGAGGGCAGAACCCACTCGTCGGCAGTCGCCCCCATAAAAGTCATAGTAGCCCAGTGTTAGGTGCAATAGGACGGCAGAACCCACTCGTCGGCAGTCGCCCCCATAAAAGCCATAGTAGCCCAGTGTTAGGTGCAATAGAACGGCAGAACCCACTCGTCGGCAGTCGCACCCATAAAAGCCATAGTAGCCCAGTGTTAGGTGCAATCGGCATCGTAATCAACCGTCGGAAAAGAAAATAATATTCAAAACGACAGCTCATGAGACGCCGTCGAATAGAATTTTTTTAGGCGGCAGCTATTTAACTGTCAAAAACAGCGTTTCATTCATTCTTACGCTGCGCCGGCATCGATTATCAATGGGGCGGTACAAAATGTCCGTCGACCTTGACCAGCGCAACATTTCGACGGCTGTGATATCGATGACACTTGGGCGGTAAGCCCACTGGTATTAAAAAATGGCAGATCAGAAGCACTCAAGACCTTGCGGGCTGATGTTAAAGATTGAATTATATTAGAGAAAGCTTGTCAGGTATACAACGATAGTTGTATGAAGCTTGTATGTAGAAAAATACTGTTCTGCCGATAGGTGCACAAAATATCCCGGAGATGGCCCAGGGTGAGTCGGGGTGCGAGGGATATGCTCTATGGGCAACCTTACACCCCGGCGTCTGTAGACCCGAGACGGCGTGCGGTTTTAGTCGGTTCAAGCCCGACATATCCACCCCCGCTGGCACGCGGGGGGTATTCGAAGGGATTTCCGCACGAAAAAAAAAAAGGTAGTAATATACAGTTATTTATTATAGGTATTACCAAGTATAAAGTTTAAAAAACTGTAACCCGACTTCGTTGATTATAAAAATATAGACGTGTAAGAGTAATTGTAGTAAAATATAGTCTCAGCTCTCTACCAATAGATGGCGTTAGTAGTATTTTAAACCTATGAAATAAATAATAAGTAAATATTCTAGGACATATTATACAGCGCCATCTAGACCCAAACTAAGCAGAGCTTGTCATATGGGTTCTACAATGCGAATAAACATACTTAGAAATACTTGTAAATAAATACATATTGTACATAGAAACACCCAGACCAAATATACTTACAATAAAATTGTATTTTTATCTCTTGGTATATTACATAACATATATACACTATATTGCGGTAGCCTAGTGGTATGGGTAAAGGACTGCTGAGACGAGGTCTCGGGTTCGATCCCAGGTATTACCATGGCACACACCAATGACTTTTCGATGCTTTTCGAAGTTATGTGTGTATTTATCGCAGGTTTATAAGTGCCCGGTTAATGGCAATAGGCTCGCCACCTATTACATTGGGACCTAAAACATAAACTGGCGAAACGTGGGTGCTAGCACCTCTGCCTACCCCTTCGGGGATATAGGCGTGAGTTTATGTTTATGTTACTATATTGTTGAGCTGAGTGAGACGAAGTCGAGCGAAAGCTCCTCATACCAGACTTCAGGATTTTCTTTGTGACAGGTCTCCTCCTAAACTAATCCAATCAGAACCAAATTTGGCATGATTAAAGAGGTCAATCAGAGGAAGGTTTATGGATATTTTTTTATTTTTTTTTCAAATCACGATGTCTCACTCAGCTCAACATTGCAAGCAGCGATTCGCCTTGCAGACCTAGTATTTATATTTTTGAACTCGGAATTTTCTCCTCTTTCGCGCCTCAATACGTTTGTTGATGTTATTCGCAAAAAACTTTTCATAGTGTAACCCATATAATTATGTAACCTTTTGAATGTGTTTTTACGTCCCCGAGTACGGGGAAGCGCGGCGGGAGGTAACGGCAAACTCGGTGGTAGAAATTTGATGACATAAATTTGTCACGAAATTCGGCCGGGTTGGTACCACCGTGCACGAGTGTGAAAAACCCTCCATAGTAATCAAATTTTGGTTTAATTGCGTTCAGGGGTCAGCAAGTGCATAGCCGGGCAGGGGGATTGTGGTCGCAGCACTAGTGGGATCGGTGGGTGTCACGCGGTGCTGCGACGACAATCCTCTTCTGATGCCGTCAAGCTGAGTGCCACCATTGTTAACATGGTATGTATATGTAATGGTGACCCTCTTTCTTGGACTTTACCTTCAGTTTACCATCAGGCGAGGTGAAGTCAAATTGACGTGTCCTAAATATAAAAAAAAAAAAAAATGCAGACGGCTAATATAACTATTACTCCATACAAATTCAGAGACCGTTATAAAATCAAATTACTTATAATATCTAAAATTTGGTTTTGAAGCATCATCAAATGATTTTAAATGGAACATATATTATGTGTAAGAAAACTTATTCAGATACCTACGTAAGTAAACTCATTAAAACGAAGCTCGAGTTTGGAGTGAGAATGCAATGATTTTCAAAAACGAAAAAGGCTAAAAGTGAAAATAAACTTTCATTTAAGAAAAAAGACCCTTAAAAACTTTTAAAGTAATTTGAATTTCTAATTCAAGATGATCCTTTTTCCGCTCACGAAAACCTCCAAATCGATCTTTTGGTCTCTCAAGTATATTGCAAGTGTTAAAAGTACGTGTTGAATTTACGTGAAAGGTAAATAATCCTCGCTCGTTCTGCACAGGGGTGCGCGGGATGTTTCAAAGACACGTCTAGGACCCGCGTCCGTATTGTTTGTCCGGCGCCTAAGAAATAAAAAAACCCGCTGTTTAGTAGCAAAAAACGTCTCTACATATTACCTATAGTATTATTTATGTAGCATAAAATGCCAGGTTAAAGACAACACAGTGAATAGGTGCCGTTTTTTATCTGGGCTCAGGATATTATCACAAATTTTTGAAAAAAACTTATCCTCATAGCGATTTCCCCGTAGCATCTATGGTTGCACGGAGCCCGCTTATTGGTATGTAGTAGATAGGCTTTTCCGTGAGCGACTACCGTCTAGCCTCCCAACCATGAGGAATGCGCCTGCGTCAGAGCCTCGTCCGTTGTTTAGCAGGGACTTCCGGGGAGGTTGGCTTGGGCCTCAAGGGTGTGTGCAGGACCCTCTACACCCACAGTCCCCAAAATTGTTAGAAAAACGATACTTTCTCCCATTTTAACCCCAAAGCGTGATCTACTTCAACGAGGATGAAGAATAATACTTTACAGGTAACCCACTAATTGTGCGCATCTAAGCGTTAGCTCATCGTCACAGTTGACGAAATTTGTTGGTAGGATACTGTAAAATTTATTCCTGAGCGAGAGAAAGTTTCCAATTCGAACTTTATCGTACGCAGTTGAACATTTTCATTTCACGTTGCCCACTAAAATTACCCTTTGACCCGGGCTGCAAAATTTTCGTATTGATGATATTGTTAAACAGTTTTGTAAGACTATTGTTCCTAATAAATCATCACTTCGCATTCACATACAGTTTACAGTCAGAAACAAAAGTAGGTACTACTATTTAAAGATGTTTAAACCCTTAGGCGTAAATTATACAGAAAAGGCAATAGACATAAGGCGTAAGGCATAATCCAAGCAAAGTTGCCAATACGTAATCTTTCTCCGTATAATTCAGGCCTATAGGATAGCATTCCACGAGACGGTTTCTACACGGTGCACCGCAGTCAACCGGTGCCAGGCCGCCATCCCATAGTAGACTGACGTCCGAACACGGATTTGCCGGGTCGTGAACCGTTGTCGTGAAAATGCGGCTTTGGGATACAGAATTGATTCAGTTTGGGGTGGACAGACACAACGTGCCTGTTAGTTGGTCCTGTCGTTGTATAACTGACGAGCTTTCTCTAGGTAATATCATTCAATCTTTAAGATAAGCCCGCAAGGACTTGAGTGCTTCTGATCTGCCATTTTTTTAAAACCACCAATTTGACTAGTGTATGTTCTTCGAAGTAGACGCCGGCTTGCCTGCCCGCTTTCATCTAAACTACATCAGTGTTTGTGAGGTGTAGAGGGCCCTTCCAACATCCATGAGGACATCCTTGCTAAACAACGGACGAGACTCAGGCGCAGCTTTTCCTTTCGGGTTTAGGAGGTCAGAAGGCAGTCGCTCCGGTGCAAGCTTTGCACGCAACTAGGAAATCGCTATCAGGAAGATCATGTCCATCATACTATTTATGTTAGTGTCCATGTTATTGATTGACTTCTTGTTTGGCTTAAGTTGTGGGTCAAGGCTGAAATAGTAGAATTGCATTTAATCGAAAGACTTATTGGGAGAGACGCGACATAAAATGAGATATTAGTAAAACAAAACGAGCTGTCGTTGCAGTCAGTTGGGGTCGGCCTGCAGATGACGCCGATGAAGGCATTTGTTAATAAGTTCGAGCTTAAGTAAACGCAATCCCCATCCACCCTTCGGCAACACTCGGGGCGGCATTTGTAGTGATTTATAGATGCTATTATTAAGGCTGTATCAATTCAACTACAGATAATATAGAAAATAGAGCGTGTAATTTTGCCACAATCATCGATTTTGTGGCACTTAGCGATACGTAAACAAAATATTTGGAAACAAATCACGTAGGTATAGCAAGAGAAGACGCTGAATAACGCGAGAACGAAAATCTTTTGGTGACACACTGGGACGAATGGATTGTGGTATTCAGTGTGGTATATTAGTTATACCAAGCGGATCTCGGGCTCCGAGACGGCAGGCCTCAGATGCAATCAGGACACAACGCTGTTATGATGTAGCAGATAGTTGCAGGATCTTACTTGTCGATACGATGGCGATTAGGAGAGCGGTCGTAAGTTTTTATTGGCAGATTCTTTTCTCACAGGCTTTTCATATTGATTTGTGGTGCGGGAACAAAAATCTTGACAAGTGTTACTTTGTGACCTACATGAATAAAGATATTTGATTGGTGGTAAGTGTATGGTGATTTTAGGGGGCCCCAACCAATATCTTCGGGGTCCAAGCCAACCGCATCTGCAAGCCAGTACATCTGCAACTTGACGGACGAGTCTCTGGCGCAGGTCTTCCTTTCGAGGTTCGTATAGCGGACCAAAAGGGGAAGTCTTTCGTCTCGGAGGCAAGGATCCGCTATACTCCATAGCGGATCCTGACTTCCGAGACGAAAGCCTCGGATTCCACCGGGCACACAGTTAAGATGATGATGATAATTTGATATGTGATATTAGGTTGATAGACAACGGTTACGTGCATATAGTAAGGTGCAATTGTGTGTTCGCAGGCGGTGATAAACAGCACGATCACAGCGAACATGACATTTACCAAAACGTCGCAGAAGTTCGGCCAGTGGAGTGACGTCAGAGCGAACACCGTCTACGGACTAGGGTTTGCTTCAGAACCGGAGTTGGGCAAGGTAAGAAATGGATTGTCGTATAGTTACATGTGGCTTTTTTATGTGTGGCAACATCCATGAGGGCTAGCGCACAAGGGTAGTGATATGGGCCTAGTGATATAGTGGGAGACTTCGAGAACCTATATGTATACCTTTTTTTTTTTTCGTGCGGAAATCCCCTCGGATACCCCCCCGCCGGCCAGCGGGGGCGGTTATGTCGGGCTTCGACCGACTAAAACCACACGCCGTCTCAGGTCTGCAGACACCGGGGTGTAAGGTTGCCCATAGAGCATATCCCTCGCACCCCGACTGACCCTGGGCCACATCCGGTTTCGAGATGGCCCCCTCGGGTTTGGGAACCACGGTGTCCCCGTCTTGCCCCGGTTTGGGGGAGGGGCGCTAGTCGCCCCACCGTCCCGGCCTGCTTCTGCTGGGGTGACAGGCGGCCTCACCTGCCACCCCCAGGCCTGCGCTCATGGAGGACGGAGGTCGTTAAGCGACCTCCGGCGCCTGAGTCGCCTGCGACGCGAGGCGAGCATGTTGCGGGCTCGGCGGGCCGGGAGGGTTCTGAACCTCTCCCGGGCGCGCTCCGCCATCTCCTTCGCGAGCATCACATGCTCGCAGAAGGAGGTGGCGGCGGCCCACGCACTCGCGCTAATCTATATGTATACCTCGAGGCAAAAATCTTAACAAACGTTAAAAAGTTCGCGCATATGCACTAACTGGCCAATCGAAAGAAACTATCTAATGACGCTAGCCCTTGGCTCCCGTGATTGCTTTGATATATTTATGACCGCGACTTCTTCCTCGTGGATTTCGATTTTAGGGTTTCAGTTCTTTTGCGCGGAAACCTATTTTTTGCAAAAAAAAATAGCCCATGTCACGTATCTCACGCCAGTGAAAATACCGTCAAAATCGGTGCAGCCGTTCCAGAGGTTAACTCTTTCAATCAGAAAGAAAGACAGACAGATTAAAAAAAAAAAAATTCTATTATAAGTATCGTGTATACATTCATGGGCAATCATTAAAAATCTGTTACTTTAATATTATTAACAGGCACTTTAATTTTATTGGCTATAGCGCCCCGCGCTTACCGCCAAAGAGACCTATAAAGCTAGTAGGGCTTTTTAGGTTTTGTCGCTTTTGACTGCTAAGTCACAGGTCGCGGGTTCGATTCCCGCTCAGTGCAAATATGTCTATTTGCATTGGTCTGGGTGTTTCTGTATATAAAATGTATTTATTTGCAAAATAAAGTATTTATGTTTATCCGCATTCTAGAACCCATATGACAAGCTCTGCTTAGTCTGGGTCTAGATGACGTTGTGTAACCTAGAGTATTTATTATTATTATTATATATCCGACCTAGGTGGCAAGTTTCTCATCGACACCGGAGCTGCCCATTCGCTCATTATATCCAACATAATTATTCGTTCGTTCAGTAACGTACGCGTACGAAATGAACCTTAAACAATTAGCGCCCCATACGATGAGACGTTCCATGGGAAGAAGATATACATATAGTCTGTTACCGGATATATGCGGGACAGATAGCGTCCATTAGTTTTTAGTGACAGTCTTTAGCAAACAGTTTAATGGTGTAATAAAGAGTAATGTCTTAGACGTATAAACTTTTTGAATAAATTAGGTTATGGAGAAATTATATAAGGTGTCACAAAATTAGGTCTCTGAATTTGGTGAAATGATTTGGTATCGACAAAATATGTATTTGAAACAAAAAAAAAAAATCGGGTAAAATAAAATAAAAAATACAAAAAATAAAAAAATGAAAAGAAAAACACCACCAGCGTCACGTGACGCTGGTCGCGATTTAGGTATTTCCCACACATCCGCTTGGAGAATACTGCGAGGACTGCACGCCTACCGCGTGCGTCACGGGCTCGTCGCGTGACGCTGGTCGCTGGTGGTGTTTTTTTGCATTTTTTTTATATTTTTACTTATATTTTTTTATTTTACCCGATATATTTTTTGTTTCAAATACATATTTTGTCGATACCAAGTCATCTCACCAAATTCAGAGACCTAATTTTGTGACGCCTTATATACGAAACATTATGTAATAGTTTACATAAAAACTTCACATAACTTCATGTCTGTATCCCCGAAGGGGTAGTTTAGGTCTCAATGTAATAGGGGGCGAGCCTATTGCCATCTACCGGGCACATTACTAAGCGAACGATAATCAACATTTTTGATACACACATAACTACGAAAAGTCAGAGGTGTGTGCCCGGGGCGACTGGGGATCGAAGTCGAGACCTCGTCTCGGCAGTCCGTTACGTACTCCACTGGGCTATCGTCGTTAATGTTTTAAAGGAAGATATAAAATATGTACACCTATTTAGGACAAACTTGCCAGAAGTACAAATAGACATATTCATGCATAGAAATATTTGCACCGAACGGCAATCAGCGAAGCGATGGCGACTTCCGACGTAGTAGAGACTGCTATGTCGTAAACAGCTACTTACTACCAAACCTTACTATTTAAAAGAAAATCGAGAAACCGTATCGACGTGCTAGATTTCATAAGTGTGATCTTTTTAAGAAAGATATAAAATATGTACAGCTATATAGGACAACCTTGCCAAAAATACAAATACACTTATTCATGCATACAACCAAACCTTACTATTTAAATGAAAATCGATAAACCGTATCGACGCGCTAAATGGCTCATAGCTGATTAAAACAAACACTTTATTAAAACAAACAGACGAGATCTCGGGTTCGATCCCAGGTTTTACCATGGCACACACCAATGACATTTCGATGCTTTTCGAAGTTATGTGTGTATTTATCGCAGGTTTATAAGTGCCCGGTTAATGGCAATGGGCTCGCCACTTATTACATTGGGACCTAAACATAAACTGGCGAAATGTGGGTGGTAGCACCTCTGACTACCCTTTCGGGGATATAGGCGTGAGTTTATGTTATGTCTTTATCTCGTGTGAAAATTTACGCACTGGACGAAAATAACAGACTTAACACATCGAATATAATTCGTCATAGATTTAGATTGGAAAACGAGAACATCTAGGACGGAACTTGAACCCGCGACCAGTCACTTACAGGGGAATGCTCTGATCAAAGCTCAGTTGATCAGAGCATTCCCCTGTAAGTGACTGGTAGCTTACCTAGACACGTCCCAGATATTCGAAATTCTCCGATATATTAGATACTTCTCGGGGCGACGCTGGAGCCATCTACCGTAATTCTTGCTAACTACGGAAACAATGAATGACGCTAATGAACAATCATTTCTAAATATTGTTTTTTTATTACTCAGCAACATTAATTTAATGAAATTTTTAAGCAATTTGTATGCTAACTTTTTCTATAGATTTAGATACATACATACATATACTCATAATATATATATATATATATATATATATATTTGGTATCGACTAAATATGTATTTGAAACAAAAAAAAATTATATCGGGCAAAATAATAAAAAAATTGAAAAAATATAAAAAAAAAGTAAAAATGAAAAGAAAAGAACACCACCAGCGACCAGCGTCACGTGATGCGACGAGCCCGAGACGCACGTGGTAGGCGTGCAGTCCTTCTCCTCGCAGTATTCTCCAAGCGGATGTGTGGGAAATAACTAAATCGCGACAAGCGTCACGTGTGCTCGTCGCGTCACGTGCCGCTGGTCGCTGGTGGTGTTTTTTTTTAATTTTTATTCTTTTTTTTTATTTTATTTACCCGATATTTTTTGTTTGTTTCAAACCCATATTTTGTCGATACCAAGTCATCTCACCAAATTCAGAGACCTAATTTTGTGACACCTTATATATATATAGCGGGTTCAAGTCCCGTCCTAGATATTCTCTTTTTCCGATCTAAATCTATAGGGAAAGCTTTGCTTTAGAATTGCTTAAAAATTTCATTGAAATAATTGCTCACAGTCTGGTTACATCGATGTTCCCATGCTTAGTATAGGATTCCCACACACTATCGACATACGATTCAACTCGGTCTGGCGCTAGCTACATTCCCACGGTTGGTTTAGAACTCCCACGCGCACAGTCGACATACGATCTACAACAGTTTGACGCTATCAACATTCACACAGTCAAGTATAAAGTTGCAAAAACTAGAACCAGACTACGGTAGGTACATGTCATTCATTACTATCAGGCCAGTATCTTAGGAGCTACAGTGGAACATACGTAAATACTTTACATAGACAGGCAAACACATAACCTAACTACGCGCGGACTCGTGCACCGTAGGTACTCTGGTAAAGGGCCGCCGCCACCTCCTTCTGCGAGCATGTAATGCTCGCGAAGGAGATGGCGGAGCGCGCCCGGGAGAGGTTCAGAACTCTCCCGGTCCGCCGAGCCCGTAACATGCTCGCCGCGCGTCGCAGGCGAGATCTCCGTCCTCCATGAGCGCAGGCCTGGGGGTGGCAGGTGAGGCCGCCTGTCCAGCAGAAGCAGGCCGGGACGGTGGGGCAACTAGCACCCCTCCCACAAACTGGGGCAAGACGGGGACACCGTGGTTCCCAAACCCGAGGGGGCCATCTCGAAACCGGAGATGACCCAGGGTCAATCGGGGTGCGAGGGATATGCTCTATGGGCAACCTTACACCCCGGCGTCTGTAGACCCGAGACGGCGTGCGGTTTTAGTCGGTTCAAGCCCGACATAACCGCCCCAGCTGGCCGGCGGGATCCGAAGGGATTTCCGCACGTAACAGCAAAATATATAAATATAGTAAATACATATGTAAGCAGTACGTAAACAGTTGAATGTACAGTGGTGAATAATAGCTTAAGAGACTGTAATTCGGTATAGTGCGTAGGTGTCGAGTGAATGTATTTCGCTTTCTCTCGTATATACAGAAAGAAAGAAAAGAGACTCATTTATTACTGCAAATTCCGCGAGACACAGTGACAGGTAAAACAGAAGGAAAGAGACATAAGTATTATTTAAATAATAATAGAATATTACATGGTTACGTAGAGATTAAACCAGAGACAAAAACATAATTGTCACAATGTAAGGAAGGCACGCGTCCCACGGTTGCAGTAACAGGAACCCAGTTCAGCATCTGCCAGGCCGCATGGACCTGACGCTGGTTTTCAACTGGGCCCTTATGTAACTCACGGATGCCATCAACCTATGGGTACAATACATCGAACGATTGCTATAAAAAAATTGCAAAGGAATAGAAAAACGAGAAAACTCATTACTGGTCCATCACACGAAGCATATATTCTCTCCTATTATCTCTCGTGGACTACAGGGGACCTACTGATCTATTCATTTTAATTCATTTATTAATTTCATAGCTACATTCTGATTAAAATCAGAATCAAAATACTTGTATTTAATTTAAATAACTATAGTTGGACATTTGTAATGAATGAAGCCCGGCTTCATTATTCATTCTGATTCATTATGAAGGCCAGATATAGAAATGGATTTTAAGCTTATAGGATTTAAGCTACCCTCTAATGCGCGCCTTTCAGATCAGTGATTTGAAAGAGTTAAGAACGTTTTAAGGAGACTTGAAATAGGTATGATGGGTAGTTTGGGCACGTAGAAGGAAAGAGTACTGAGCGAATGAAACACCAAGTATAACTCATGCAGGTCGGCAGTCAGCCCCGGGGTCGACTTACCGATGAAATTGATGATCTATTGAAAAAAGGGCAGATCAAAAGCATTCGAAACCGGTGGGCTTGCATGACAGGTTTAATGATAGTAGATGAAGCTTGTGAAGTAAGTGAGACTGATGGCGGTCTGTTGTCTCTGCCTACTCTGGAGGGAAAAAGGCGTGAGTATATGTATGTATGAACAGTTGGCGAATATAATATACTTACGCCTTTCTCCTTCCAGGGTATACATACATACTCGTACATACATGAAACTGCATGAGCGCATTGCACTTAGAATATGCTAGAGAAGGGCGTTTTGGACCTCAGTGTGTCCATAAGCACAGTAGGAAAGGAAACCATTCCTTCTACGCGCCCAAAGGACCTCTGCTTACCTGATTCACTTCACCACATTATCTTTCAGGACACATCTTTCGTATATCTGTATTCTTCTTTCTATCAACTAGCTTTATTCCATACTGGGCAATATCATAATCCGCGCCAAAGTGCTCAAATATCACCTTTATCCACAGTTCATAGAAAAATTCCAAGAGGTTAAAGAAGCGATACAAGCGCAGCAATGCGGTGGGGCTGGAGCCAAGAGTGTGACGAACGGGAACAGTGGTGCCGCCACGCCGGTGGCCAGCGCCACAGCCAGTCCGCTGCTGGCTGGTCGAGCCACTGGTGCTGAGGATCCGCCGCCGGCCATCTCACCTGCACAGGTCTGTACTTGCTCCTATATTCATTATAGATCGCTGCGCCACAGCAACCAGCTGAGAAGCGACCAGTTATCATGAAACATTCGCAGTTGCGGACTGAAGTTTCGGGCAATGGGTTTCATGGAACACATTTATCCCGAAAACGGATACGATGGCGGTACGTGATACTTTGGTTCGGCTTAAACCCTACAGGAAATAACCAAAGTAACTTAACGGTACGAACATGACTAATGCTACGTCTTTCGTTCGTGTTTCGCACGGGTCCGAGGTTTCGGATGTTTCATGATAGGCCCCAGTTTATGGTAATTGCAGCTCACGAATTTATTGATAATATCAAGATATGGCCAAGTTTTACCAGTATAAAAAGAAACATCACAAGTTACTTAAAAGATTTCCTCTTTCTAAGCACGAAAACTCGAGTACCATTTCCATTTTAATATCAACCATTTCAATTAAGGGAAGTCTACACTCGAAGCGGTACAGTAATAAATGGCCAGACATTGTACGAAGGTATCTCGTTACAGCCAAAACCGGAACCGGAAGAGCTGGCCGTACATCAGAGAGCCCATTCTGTGTCCTCCACTCTTCAGGTAACTTTAAGATCCAGTAAAATATACCTTTTACTTAATTATAGTTAGTCTCATGTATTTTGGCAGATATTGTATTTTCATGGATATTTTTTCACATTTATTTATTTTTTTAGATCACAAACTAACACTTATGAACGTCATGTTAAATGCGTATAAATTTACAGCCAGATTGTTTATGACATTTCAGAGCTATAGTGAGTACAGACGACATATATTATTATAGGGCATAGAAGTAATATTATGGGATATATGGGGCATATTATGGGATATATGGGGCATATTATGGGATATATGGGGCATATTATAGGGCATTCTATTAATATAGGAAAAAACAATATATGGCTGGCGATAGCCCGGTGGCGTACATACGGACTGCTGAGACGAGGTCTCGAGTTTGATACCCAGTCGCCCCAGGCACACACCTCTGACTTTTCGTAGTTATTTGTGCATTAATATATTATAAGGTGTCACAAAATTAGGTCTCTGAATTTGGTGAGATGACTTGGTATCGACAAAATATGTATTTGAAACAAAAATTCGCTCGCATAACAATGTGCCCGGTAGATGGCAAAAGGCTCGCCCCCTATTACATTGGGACCTCAACATAACTGGCTAATCGTGGGTGTGTAATACACCTCTGCCTACCACTTCGGAGATACAGGCGTTACGTTATGTTTATGTTATGTTTTTAGGACACCGCCTCTTAGGACACTCACAAGCATCCATAACTTCCGGGTTAAGCTCAAAAACGTACTACTCAATATACAGAAATTGAGTGCATAACGGCGCTTGAGCCGCGAACATAAGGCGTTTTAGGGGCGTGGCAATGCTGCCAATGCCCTTACATACACGGATGTGGGAGATGTACCTATAAAGAAAAAAAAATTGCTTTAAAATATATTTTTTTTAAGTTGTCACTATGAGGTTAGCCTAAAACACCTCATTTAAGTGTTTATGCTACCTATACAATTATTGTTCACACATATTGTCTACCATTAATTTATGTAAACTGGGACTACCAAATCATGATGGATAAGGCATAACAATTACAATTTGTGGAATTCGCGTTTATACAGACAGCTACCTAGTGCAAACGGCTGCAGTTGAAAAACTGCGCTGCAGATGGTAATTATACCTATCTGTAGCATTAGCTGAACTGTGACCATTTAAACACACACCCCACACTGACACATATTGTGAGGTTTGTTTTGTTGTTTTCTTTTTTTTTTACCTACTATTATCTATTATTACCTATTATTATCTACTTAGTTGTGTGTTGTGTGTTTAATAAATGTATTTTCTTTCTTTCTTTCTTTCTTTATATTATTATGTCCCCCTTTCTCTCAGGGCGGGTACGCGACGGTAGGGCGCGCCCCCCGCGGGCCTCTAGCGTCGGCCGGGGCAGCCCCGGAGCCCCCCCCGCCTGAGTCCACGGAGCAGCAGCTGCGCTACGAGAACGACCGACTCAAACTCGCGCTGGCACAGAGGTGAGTCGCTTGGTACACACAACATTGTTAGACCTCTGGGATACAAGTTCGATAATTAATTTGTGTATGTCTATAACTTTTATGTTATACCTACTACTAGAAAACTGTTGTTTAGAACAAAAATTGTGACATGGTTCCAGGGCTGCTTCGTAGTCAACATTGACGTTAACAGAATAGTCTTACGCGCATTTTCGTCTTTTCAATTAGGTCTGTACTTCAGTAATTTTTCACTTGTCAGTGCGTTTTGATTTTTGAAGTCGGTTTATCTTTCCTAAATTGTATTTATTTACAGAATATCTGGTAATTAAAAAAATTGTTTAAGTCTTAGTACTGACCGGTGTTACAGCGTAATGTAAAATTTTACTTTAAGTTACATCAATACCGGTCACTACTCAGCTTTAAGAAGGATATGGATATAAGTTCGGAATTTAATAACATTGATAACGATAAAAGTTTATTTAATTGCAAGAATTTTGTACAAACACTTAAAACCTAAAGAAAAAACAGAATATTACAGTCAGCTCTTAACTACAAAAAAACATACAAAAGTTTCGCACATGTTAAAATAAATAATTCGACAGCTACTCATTACAACATCACAATAAATATTATATTTTTAATGAGTCTGCTACGAAAATCACACATTTATCCTGCGTAAAATGAGTTGCGTAAAATATATTTTTAGACACGTAATTTGGGTCTACATAAGATTCAAATTACGGCATACGCGTAATTTGAGTCTACTGTTGTCTTTAGTTACAGGTCCCATACCAATGCAATGCGCAATCAGCATGATTGCTCATTGCATTGATTGATTTGACATATATAATTACTTATAAGTTGTATTTATAACGTATTTGAAATTAGATTTCATTTTACTAACTCAGCCAACGCAGTTCATATTTCAATTAACAGATCAATGATTCTCGAATACAAGTATATATATAATAATCCTAATAATTTTTACAAGATTTAGAAATCGTGGACTTCACGTAAACATGGCGTAAACGATGAAAATTAACAAGTGTCTAAAGGTCTCAAAAAGTGATTTTTACGTCCAATATGTCCCAAAAAAGCGGAAGATTTAAAATTATTAAACAACTTTGTATACAGTAACAAAATTAAAGCCTAAAAACCTTAGTTACATGGCCCTTGTACTCATTGGTTGAATATGAACCATTGCTGGACACATAATAACATTATAATATATTCAAGCTTGCTTAAGCTCCTGATTGCCAGCATATAGAGGGTTGTTAAACAATAAATAATATCATCCAAATGTATCTTTGATTGACATTATGTTCAGAGACATATTTGGGGGTAATTACTTTTTGATTCTAGCTTAGAACAGATTAAGCAACCGTATAATGACTTGAAAAGATAAAAAATCAGTTCGAAGGCTTTTTAGCTCAATAACAAAGTCTTAACCTAGTTTTACTGCATTAGATAAATTGTATAGGTATTTGTATATGAATGGATTCATAACATTATTGATCGATGGTGCTATTCTAAAAATTTAGCAAATTAAAATTTCTTAAAACATTGTCAATATAATCATTTTAGCATTCTACACACCAAACTTGCCGACATTTTTTGATAGAAGTGAGCGGCTTATGAGCTTGTACCGCGTGGCATAACCGATGATAGCTAATGTCACTGACAGCCATGTCACCGACATAGTTCTCTGACAGCCATGTCACCGACATATTTCGCCGACATGCCACCGAAATTTTCGCTGTAATACCACTGACATAGGAAACAAGTCACTGAAATATTTCGCCGATATGCCATTGACATAATCCTCCGACACGCTATCGACATAGTTCTCAGACATATCACCAACATATTTTACCGATATTCCACTGAAAAAGGACGCCAACATTCCACCAATATCTAATCCTTCCTTCCAAAATCTACTAGCTCCTCTGAGCTGATCGGCAGGTTCAGTGTATAGAACTCAACACAATCCACTCACATACAACCCTCAACTGCAGCTTCTAATGCTCGTACCCCCCAGATATTGGCACGAACCCCTCATCGAAGTGGCCGAAGTCTTGCTGATAGTGTACAGGCTCATGGACTGCTTTAGATTCATACTTGCCTTCGTACTCTTCGTGTTTTGGTGTTCCGATCTTGTGGACAATAGCGTTGAAGCCGTTCTTGTCGTCAGCCTCGTATTCCACTACGCGTTTTGTGCCGTCTGTCTCCATGAGGGTGTAGGTTCCTGCGGCAATGGTTGATGGGAGTTAGATATTATATGGATCAATTACGATTAGTTGGGGGGGAAATTTTGAAATTGAGGCTTGGCTGACGGTAAGCTCCATAAGGAATTGAGACACCAGAAATCTTGTAAGAGAAGTGTAGTGACCTACCTTCTCTCACTCGATATTTAATATTTAAGAAACTAATTCAATTAAATTTTTAAGTATTTTGTATGCTTACTTTTTTCTAAAGATTTAGATCGGAAAAAGAGAACATCTAGGACGGGACTTGAACCCGCGACCAGTCCCTTACAGGGGGAATGCTCTGACCAACTGAGCCACCTAGACACGTCCCAGTTATTCGAAATTCTCCGATACATTAATACGTCTTAAGGCGACGTTGGAGCCATCTACCGTAATTCTTGCGAACCACGGAAACAATGAATAACTTTAAGTCATTTTTAAAAAAAAATTTTTGATGACTCCGCCTAATTAATTCAATTAAATTTTTAAGCATTTTGTATGCTTACTTTTTTCTAAAGATTTAGATCGGAAAAAGAGAACATCTAGGACGGGACTTGAACCCGCGACCAGTCCCTTACAGGGGGAATGCTCTGACCAACTGAGCCACCTAGACACGTCCCAGATATTCGAAATTCTCCGATACATTAATACGTCTTAAGGCGACGTTGGAGCCATCTACCATAATTCTTGCGAACTACGGAAACAATGAATAACTTTACATACTGCACTGCTGAGAGGTTCTGAAAGAACCCTCAGAGCTTAGAGTCTGCTGACTCTTTCTCCTCTTTCGATTTGGCTTACCTTGGCTAATGGGAGTGACTGCCTACTGACTTTCCAAGCCCGAGAGGAAAGCCTGTCAAGGAATCTCCTTTAATCATCAAGTGCAAGAGGGAACAGATGGGGTGACCCTTGTATTCTACGCGGTGCAGTAGGAATACAAAAGACCTCTTTTGTTTAATTATCCTATTTTACTCTTAATCCTTTCGAGGAACGTGGCATCCTGAAGTGATAAAATTGGCATTCTAGCAAACGTTCATAGCAAACGATCCCACTGGTGGTAAGTGGGTGTCGTGATAACCAATTACCATTAAAAGGATGATGTGCTTAGTTCATTTATTTTTTCTGAAATGGACATTTTGGGACATTACCAAGTTCTATTCTAACTGTTCGCGTCTTAGCTCTGTTAAACATAACTTTAGCCTTTGTATGCCTATGTAAACAAACTGTATGGTATAGTTAAATTGTTGTTGACACCGAGAGGATGTGTTTGTTTAATTGTACGGCTATTGAAAGGTCTTTATGATACGTATATGATCAATAAACAATTAACATGGAGTGGTTACATGATGTGAATGTTAATTTGAAATAGCTCACAAATGAAAGACATATACAGAGACATATAGGTATGTTTTTAGGGATTTTCTTTAGAAAAGCCCTATTGCTATCGAGTTGTCGTCGACGTCGTCGTTGCCAATTTTCTGTCACGGTTTTGGGTATGAAGTAGGTGAGCTATCGAGTTGCTGTTTTCGGTAATAGATTCGTGCTGGGGTGAACCATTGCAAGATAAAGAAACAATCGCAAAAAATCGCAAAAAAAAAACGTAAAATCGAAAATCCCTTGTATCCGCTGAGCTCATCTCAGGAATTCAACTTGTTTTTAAGTGTCTGTTAAAGAAAAGAAAGAATCTTTTGCGGATTCTGTCGCGACTTATTTTATTTTGAATATTTTTTGACCCCGACGCAAAAACGACAGGCTGTTGTAAGTTGGACGTGTCTATGTGTTTGACTGTGGCATCGTAGTTCCCGAACGGATGAACCTATTTGGATTATGTTTGTGTGTTTTAGCTATATCAGCGGTTTTTTGACATTTTGAGGCTTGTTTGAATTTGGTTCCATATTGGGAGGATGTATAGCCTCCAGCTAGGTCTGCGGGGCTTAAATGATCCTCACCTTCAAGCTGGTACACCTGCTGAGTTACTGACTAGGCTCTGGTGTAAGCTTTCCTCTCGGGGTTGCGAGGTCAGGCGGTAACTAAAGCGGTAAAGGTCGGTTAGTAACCGAAATTACTAATATTCCCTCTAACCCCTCCAGCTAAGCTTAATTGCGTGTGTTAGTAGTGGGTTCACCGGTAGTTTAATTGCCAGAATTCGAACCCGGGACTCTCGATCGTAGGGTCACGCCTAGCTACCGACGCTTAAATGCTTAAACGCTTTGGATGCAACTAGGATTGCCGCTCAGATGAAGACGTGGTAGGCAATCCAGAAAACTAGACTTGACAAATTCGGGGAATACAGTTTGGTGTTGAGTGATGGCGATAGCCCCGTGGTGTATGTAACGGGCTGCCTAGACTAGGTCTCGAGTTCGATCCCCAGTCGCCCCGGGCACACACCTCTGACTTTTCGTAGTTATGTGTGTATTAAAAATGTTGATTATCGCTCGCTTAGTAACTTGCCCGGTAGATGGCAATAGGCTTGCCCCCTATTACATTGGGACCTTAACATAACTGGCGAATCGTGGGTGTGTAATACACCTCTGCCTACCCCTTCGGGGATAAAGGCGTGAAGTTATGTATGTATGGTGTTGTAGCCATGTATCTATCATCAGATAGCTCTATCCACTTATCCACGATATGGTCGTTGTCTACACCCAACCTTTATTTTCACATTCGATAGTTAAAGGATTAATAATTCATTACGGTGAGCAAGGACGCTAGAAAGAGAGGGGTGTTATATATATATATATATATATAACGTGCACGTATTCACACGTGTATAACGTCGACCACTGGTTTTTAGGGTTCCGTACCCAAAGGGTGAAACAGGACCCTATTACTAAGGCTCCACCGTCCGTCTGTATTTCTGTTGCCGCTATAGCAAAAAATACTAGAAACAAAATAAAATATATATTTAAGGGAGGCTCCCATACAAGAAACGTGATTTTTTGCAATTTCTTGCTCTATACTAACAACGGCAATAACCAGGTTGTATCTCATGAACCGTGATAGCTAGACAGTTGAAATGTTCACAGATGATGTATTTCTGTTGCCGCTATAACAATAAATACTAAAAAACAGAATAAAATAAATATATTATTGCTCGATATTGGTAACGGCAAAAGCTAGGCGCTTGAAATATTAGGTCGTTACATATAAAATTGCCGTTTTTCTTGAAGAAATTGGAGGAAACCCAATTTTCAGGACTAACATTTTTGCATTTTTTTTTATTTTATGATTCTTTTTGTGTATGAATGAGACAACATTAAGCTAACAAACAGAAACTTTTATTACATTTTTGAAAAGTGACAGCTGTTAAGTAATACGAAATTTATCATCAAAATGGATAGCATTTAGAAAGTACTGTTTTTGAATATCGAATTAATTTATCAAGCGGCCAATAAAAACAAAATTTAAAACTGAGTTGTAAAATTTCGAAATCAACTTTCAAACAAAATATAAGTACAGTCCGTCAAATCTAAGAAGTACCGTTTGACAGTTCTGACAATTGAATGATAGGGATGGGATGAAAAAATCGATTACTATAATATCCGAACTTTGAGAGATCGATTACTATAATATCCGAATTTTAAGAAATCAATTGTTATAATTAAATAAAAGAAATGTTTAGGATATTTTTTTATTCACTACTAGTACTAGTATCGTCGTCTTCGTCATCATCGTCATTTAAATTAATGACCAGTTGATTGTCCATTACATTATCAAAGTGTACGTCTCTTTCGAAGTCGTCCATTATTATTTTCTTTGTTTTTTGTACTACTTTACTCCAATCTTCCTGTGTAACTTGGGCACATGCTTCCTTTAATAAACCTTCCATTTTCTTGACACTGAAGGGTGGTTTTGTGTTGTGTCTTGCTGCATAACCTGTAAAACAATAATGTAACTATTTGATAGCAGACGAAAACCATTGTTTAAATTATAAATGTTAGAAGTACTCGTGTTATTATTATAATATTATAAAATATTACCTTTAACTTGGGCCCAAATCAGTTCAATGGCATTATATTGGCAATGGTACGGAGGAAGTCGTATGACTTTGTGCCCGTGCTCTTCGGCCAATTGGTCAATTACATATGTCGGTTTTGGTGGTTTATGCAATTTCACTAACTGTAATAATTCAGCTTTTAATAGTGACATGTCGGCATCCACTCCTTTTCTTTGCAGCCATGCCACCAAATCTGCTTTCTTATTGGCTGACGTAGGTGCTTTATCAATTTGCACAGAGTGGTATGGGGCATTATCCATTATAATTGTGCTGTTAGGAGGGATATTCTGTAATAAATTTAAGAACCACTCTCGGAACCTTACTGCGTCCATTTCTTCATGATACTCTTTAGTGCTTTTGGATTGGAAAGCTAATAAAGAGTTTTCCACGAAGCCTGTAGACGCTGACCCAGCATGGCATATTATGAGGCGTCCACCTTTTCCTATCGGCACCTTCGAGCACGAAGCTTCAGAATCATCAGTCCATGTTTTCGGCACAGAATGGTTGGAATTTAGCCAAGTTTCGTCCAAAAATATTACATTATCCCAGTTTATAATTTGTTTAACTTCGCGCAGGAATGTTAGTCGCTGCATAATTATGTCATGTCGCTCCATAACAATTTTTCGTTTGTCAACTTTTTTGTATCTGAAGCCAATTCCTGTTATTACCGTTCTCAACGACTCTATGCTTCCCTTATACAGCCCGGCATCTTTTAAAGTTGCACATAACTTTGCCAATGTTGGAAATTCACCTCTTGTAAAATACCCGTATATATGGTTTCTAATAGCATAACTATCGAATTCATCGATGCCTGTCACAGGTTTATTTCTTTTTCGTTTTTTCGGTGTGTGAAGTACGTTACTGTCACTCCCCGAAGGCCCATATTTTTCACTTAATATTTTGCCAACGGTGCGGCTACCAATACCGAGAGCTTCACCGACGCGATCCCGAACTTGTGTAACTGGCAGTAGAAGTCCACCATTTTGAGATTCACGCTCAAAATACTCGTGTAATTTCACCACCAATTCACGAGCCTGGCTGTTCAAAGTACGTCCTCTTTTCGACATTATTAATAAACACTTGCTTAGTTCGGAGTCCAGTATAAATATTGCCAAGGTAAACGGATAAAGAATGATCAGTCCAGAAAAGTAATAGCCAAGTCACAAATTGTAAAACACAAACGAGAAAGCAAGTACGCGCACAGTCAGCTTCCAAGATGGCGAGAGACTGCTGACGCCGAACCGACCGAGCGGACCGCGTGCTCTTGTAGTTGGCAGTGTTGCCAGAAAAAAAAAATTGTAGAGACTTGGACACCTGCGATTTTGCCTATTAACCTAAAAATAATTAAATTAATTTATTTTAGGGTATCTGTGTATTGCCCATCATGGAGGATTGGCTGGAGAGGCGACACGGAAGCCTCTCCTACCGACTGACGCAGGTGATCTCAGGGAAGGGGTGCTTCGGGGACCACCTGCATCGGATCAGGAAGGAGCCAACGCCTGAGTGTCATCACTGCGACGCGAGCGAGGACTCAGGGCTGCACACGCTGGCGGACTGCCCGGCGTGGGAGGCGCCGAGGCGTGACCTCGTGGCAGCCATCGGGGTGGGAGTCCTCTCGCTCGGCAGCATGATTGCGGCAATGGTGCGGAGCGCGAGCGCGTGGGCCGCCGCCGCCTCCTTCTGCGAGCATGTAATGCTCGCGAAGGAGGTGGCGGAGCGCGCCCGGGAGAGACTTAGAACTCTCCCGGTCCGCCGAGCCCGCAACTTGCTCGCCGCGCGTCGCAGGCAACTCAGGCGCCGGAGGTCGCTTAACGACCTCCGTCCTCCATGAGCGCAGGCCTGTGGGTGGCGGGTGAGGCCACCTGTCACCCCAGCAGAAGCAGGCCGGGACGGTGGGGCGACTAGCGCCCCTCCCCCAAACCGGGGCAAGACGGGGACACCGTGGTTCCCAAACCCGAGGGGGCCATCTCGAAACCGGAGATGGCCCAGGGTCAGTCGGGGTGCGAGGGATATGCTCTTTGGGCAACCTTACACCCCGGCGTCTGTAGACCCGAGACGGCGTGCGGTTTTAGTCGGTTCAAACCCGACATAACCGCCCCCGCTGGCACGCGGGGGGGTATCCGAAGGGATTTCCGCACGAAAAAAAAAAAAAAAAAGGGTATCTGTGTATTCAGTGCATTATGCGGTCGCGCAGTAACGTCGTTAATTTATAACATCAGGCAACAACATTTTTGTGAATGGGTTCTACATACCTTATTTTTATTAGTTTTAGACGTAGAAATAAGACTTAGAAGAAAAAATTGTAATTGTAAAATCAATGGATGTGCTTGTTAAAAATTTGTTTATTTCTCTGTAATATGCAAACCCATACTATCATACACAAAAATAAATGTAAAAAACACTATCCCTGACTCCATTTACTATTTCGACAGCGTTAGCGCGAGAAACCCCGACTTATTTGGGCGCGAAAATCAAAAATCGACAAATCGCTTTCGACAACTTTTTAAAGAAGCAAATATATTTGATTTATAAATACGTATTTTTGGTGAATGGGTTTTATCTCATATTTTACGATTACATAACTATTTAGTTATGTAATCGTAATATGTGAGATAAATCCCATTCACATGAAAAAATATTTGTTTGGTTGTCAAGTGTAATTTGTAAATAATACATTCGATTTTTCGTATATGTAAACGATTTTTTTGCATACAAGTGTATCCGAAGAGTCGCAACACTACGTGCAGTGACCTAACTACGTAACTTTGTAATGAGGTCAAGAATATAACTATTAGAAATTATTTACTGTGTAAATATGTGTTATTTTGCTTTGTTTGAAAGTTTTCAATTACATTTAGATATTAAGAATTGTACAGTACAGATACAATAATGAAATCTTTCTAAATTCATGGTTTTATGAAAAAGGTTATCGAAACTGAATAATGTATGTATGAACAAAGATGTTTCGGTTTGAAAAATATGAAACGTCAAACGGTACCTCTTAGATTTGATGGACTGTAATGGAAATAGCTATTAAATTACAGGAATAACGAACTCATGAATTTGTAAGAAAATTTCGGCAATTTCATAGGTAAAGACCTATTATTAACGGAATATATAGTTATATATTCACTTTAAAATAAATAACATAACATAACATATATATAACGCCTGCATCCCCGAAGGGGTAGGCAGAGGTGTATTACACACCCACGATTCGCCAGTTATGTTAAGGTCCCAATGTAATAGGGGGCGAGCCTATTGCCATCTACCGGGCACATTATTACGCGAGCGATAATTAACATGTATTAATGCACACATAACTACGAAATGTCAGAGGTGTGTCCCCGGGGCGACTGGGGATCGAACTCGTGACCTCGTCTCAGCAGTCCGTTACGTACACCACGGGACTATCGCCACTCTATAATAAATAATAAAAAATAATAAATTAAAATATCAAATATCTATCCCATACAACAAACGTGATTTTTTTACTCGTTTTTGCTCGATATTGATAATGGCAACAGGTAGATAATGGTGCAGAACGCTTCATGCGCCAGCCCGACTCGCGCTTGGCCGATTTTATTAATTAAGTTTTGTGTCCTGCATCCCCGCCAACTACTGCTTTTGTGTAGGAGCCCTCCTGTTCGAGCTGTTCCCTATTGCCCGCCTATGGAGTATGTGTCAGACTTCGTGCTACCAAAAATTTCTTAACAGAAAATCCGATAGCACCGTCCCGGAAATTGAACTCAGGCTCTCCCATGCTCGTTCGGAAATAACTTTTTTGGTGTAAATGGAAATTGATATCAAAGTAACGTTGGAATCTTTGAAATTAAAACTACCCAAAAGTTAATAAATGCTACATAGGAACGTAAGTACAGTCAGCCACAAGATTAGATAACGTATCTAAATTTACTGGTTCACCATAACTTCAAATTCTATAATAAAAAACAATGTCGTGTTAGTGCTGACCGCCAAGGACTCTACGCCCCGCCGGCCATATATGGTAGTTCCAAAGCAAGGTTAGCACAAATAAACAAATAATCCAAAAAAATATGTTCGTTTGTTTTTATAGATACTGGTACGGAACCCTCCGTGCGCGAGTACGACTTGCACTGGGCCGATTTTTTTTAATATTTTGAAAAGAATATTAACCGTAATTACCAGTATTCCGCCTCACCCCTCTTTTTTTTTTTTTACGTGCGCAAATCCCTTCGGATACCCCCCCCCCCGCCGGCCAGCGGGGGTGGTTATGTCGTGTATCGACTAAAACCGCACGGTGTCCTCCCCAAGTGTAAGCTAAGCTAAATTGCTTGTGTTAGAAGTAGTTTCTCGTCGGTAGCGTAATACTCGTAATGGCCAGGATTCGAACCCGGGACCTCTCGATCGTAAGGCCGACTCCTTAACCGCTAAGCTACCGACGCGACTCCTTGTGATTAGTCCTATCCTACTTCCAAACTTCTTCACTAAAGTTTGTGAAGATGTTTAGATGTTTTTACTCACTGACGCTCAAACAGCTGTACGGATCTGGCTGAAATTTGGTACAGGGATAGATTATAGTCTGGAATAACACAGGCAACTTTTTTATCCCTGGAATAGGCTCCCATGGGTTGCGTGAACGGGATAAGTAACATATATATTTATGCGTAAATCATTTTTGCTTGCATAATATATGACTTTGTACCTCCCTTAGCGCTCGTCATTAGGCGGACTGTTCCTTACCAAATGAGTGGTTTATTAATTGGAGCTTACCTTTGACCTTATCACCATCCCTGGTTTCCCAGTGCTCCTTGTGGTCACCAGTGTGTGGATCCTTGACGGAGTAGTCAAACGAGTATTTCGGATGTGCCTGAAATTATACCATAGTTGGGTTAATTATGTTTTTCATTTGTGGAAATCGCCCGGCGATTTAGATGACAAGTGCTTTCCCTGAGTATTTGTACCTTTTTTTTCATTTCGTGCGGAAATTCCCTCGGAACCCCCCCCCCCCCCGCCGGCCAGCGGGGGCGGTTATGTCGGGCTTGAACCGACTAAAACCGCACGCCGTCTGGGTCTACAGACGCCGGGGTGTAAAGTTGCCCATAGAGCATATCCCTCGCACCCCGACTGAACCAATGCCATCTCCGGTTTCGAGATGGCGCCCTCGGGATTGGGAACCACGGTGTCCCCATCTTGGCCCGATTTGAAGAAAGGGCGCTAGTCGCCCCACCGTCTTGTACCTTTTTTTTTTTCGTGCGGAAATCCCTTCGAATACCTCCCCGCCGGCCAGCTTCTGGTACCTAATCCGTAATAAAACACTTTTCTTTCTTTCTTTCTTTCTTTCGTACAAGGTCATTCCGGTTGCCACCGGTGCTTTCATTTTAGAACCCGGCGGGGTCCACTCACACCGTATTGTCCTATTGGTGAGCAATGCCAACACCAGAACCTCGTCTGAACCACCCAGGCACACATATTTTATTTTAACTGAGGATATCTTAGAATATTTTCTACGACATTCTACACAACGCTTTCTAGACTCAAAGTAAGCATAATTTAACTAGCTTGTGTTCTGGGTTCCAGAATGCGGATAAACATACTTATATAATTTTTTGTAAATACATACATATTATACATAGATACATCCAGACTAATGCAAATGGACATATTCATACATTCAAATATTTGCACTGAGCGGGAATCGAACCCGCGCCCCATGTCGTAGCAGTCGAATGCACTACGTCACAGAGGCCGTCAAGAAGCTGGCAACACTCAATATACATAAAATGGTATAATAAAGCTCTCAATCTTTACTTGTGTAGTCAGAAGACAGCGAAGTTGTGTAATCATTTTCGACAATCCCCTTGAAAAGTAGCTGGCATAATCTAAACTAAACATTACCGCGCACTCGACTCGAGACAGGACTGAGATACATAGCTGTGATATTGTGTAGGTATATGTATCTTTGTCACAGACTTAGAGTGGAATAGATGCCGCAAGCCATTCCTACCAGCTTGTCACTAAACTCGCATAGTGTACAAGTTTTTCACGGCTTCCGCGCTCGTATTTTAGTCTACGCTCAACTTTGTTGGTTGATAGTCCAACCTATAACATATCTTCACGCCTGTATCCCCGAGTCCCCCTAGTCTAGATGTTTCTATATATTCAACAAAAATAAATATCAGTAGGTTTAGCCGTATATATCCTAGAAGGCCTAGAATATTTAACATAACATTACTTCACGTCTGTATCCCCGGAAGGCGATTCGCCAGTTATGTTTAGGTCCCAATGTAATAGGGGGCGAGCCTATTGCCATCTACCAGGCACATTATTAAGCGAGCGATAATTATTAACATTATTAATGCACACATAATTACGAAAAGTCAGAGGTGTGTTCCCGGGGCGACTGGGGATCGAACTTGACACCTCGTCTCGGCAGTCCGTTACGTACGCCACTGGGCTATCGCCGCATTTTTTTACATCAAAATAATCTATTATATATTATTATTATATTATATCAGTATACAGTGGCGTACGTAACGGACTGCTGAGACGAGGTCTCGAGTTCGATCCCCAGTCGCCCCGGGCACACACCTCTGACTTTTCGTAGTTATGTGTGCATTAATAAATGTAAATTATCGCTCGCTTAATAATGTGCCCGGTAGATGGCAATAGGCTCGCCCCCTATTACACTGGGACCTTAACATAACTGGCGAATCGTGGGTGTGTCATATACCTCTGCCTACCCCTTCGGGGATACAGGCGTGAAGTTATGTTATGTTATGTTATGTTATAATCTATTACAACATACGGCCGAGTATACTGTTTATAATAGTACTATAATAGGATGGTAATTATCGTACTATTTAATGCACATGCTGTATCTAGCCCACTCTGACTCTATGGTCCTTACACTTGGAAGTTTGTTGTTTATAGATTCATAGCTTATACGCCATACATGAATAATACTTAAGTGTCTGTTAATTGGTTACGGGATAATATAATTTCCAATTTTCTTGCTTGCGTAATCGTTACACAGGTGGTATCTGTGCCTATAATTATATTATCAATTTAGATCTCCGGTTTATATTGAAGTTTATTTTAATTCAATTAATCATTACAACATTAGTCCCGGTTACATCCAAAGCATGTAATTTGGGACCCGGAGTCCGTTCTTCTACTCTTGCTCTAGATTTGACTGATCTTGGCTTTTACGGGAATGACCGCCGTCTAACTCTCTAACCCCGAAGGAACAGCTTGCGCTAGTGTCTCGTCCATAACTGAACCTCTTATTACATTCCTATTTTTTTTTTGTGCGGAAATCCCTTCGGATACCCCCCGCCGGCTAGCGATTATGTCATGTCGGGCTTGAACCGACTAAAACCGCACACCGTCTCGGGTCTTAAAACACCGAGGTGTAAGGTTGCCCATAGAGCATATCCCTCGCACCCCGACTGACCCTGGGCCATCTCCGGTTTCGCGATGGCCCCCTCGGGTTTCGAGATGGCCCCCTCGGGTTTGGCAACCACGATACCTAGACCACTTCAATATACCCTTTATTCACTACACACAGGGGGCTAACCACGACACGCTTAGCTACATCTCTCTCCCTCAGCTCCGCTGCCAGAAACTGAATTGCTCAGCCCGTGGTTCTCGTAAATTTAAATGACGTTCGCGAAGGTTGTAACTCAAAAAAACTGTTTACTTACGTGGTAATCCAAATCGTAGTCTTCTCCATGTCCCTCGCTTCCCTCGTCAAGGTTCTGCTGTTGGTGAAGATGTACCGGAGACTTGTAGCGTGCGTAACTGCCAAAGTCCTCGTACTGGGCCACCACGCACGCGACTATCAGGAGGAGGGTAACGGCACTCTGGAAGCGAGAGGTTTATGATTGACGGAGGTAGGGAGCTGCCTGACTGGACAATCACCTACGACATACAGGAAACTGCAGTTTTTTTTTTGCAAATTTTAGTTTATTGTGATCATAAAGTTACGAGTTTAAAAAAATTAAAATAAATTGTAGGACAAAGTACACAACGCCATCTAGACCCAAACTAAGCAGAGATTGGCATATGGGTTCTAGAATGTGGATAAACATACTTGAATACGTTTTTTGTCAATAAATTCATATTATACATAGAAACACCCAGACCAATGGAAATATACATATTTGCACTGAGCGAGAATCGAACTCGCGACCTCTGGCTTAGCAGTCGAACGCACTACCGCTACGCCACAGAGGTCATCAAAATTGGGCGAACGTTGAGTATTTTCTCCCACTACTTATTTCCGATAATACTGAGCTTAAGATTTTCCCTAAAACATAAGGGTTACTCCCATCTGTTCCCGTGATTGTATGACGCAAAGTGACAAGGGATAAGACTGTTCCATCGGACACTACCTAAACCGACAGCTCATGGCTAACGCAACTTGTACTTGTAACGGTGAGTAGGCACAGAGTTTCTATAATATAATTCAATACCAATCGAATAATCTTTCAACCTCAAATAAAACTCTATTATAAAAACTAGTGTACGGTCAGAGACCTAACACCTTTTAAATGATATAAGATCTTTACTGGGATGACTACTAGTGAGTACCGCGCCGCGGTTTCCTTGATTGAAACACATGTGTTCGGAATGACGCATTTATTGGCACTGACTTAAAGTACATAATCACTACATAGTATAAAACAAAGTCGCTTTCTATGTCCCTATGTATGCTTAAATCTTTAAAACTACGCAACGAATTTTGATGCGGTTTTTTTTAATAGATAGAGTGATTGAAGAGGAAGGTTTATATGTATAATAACATCCATTGCACTCGTGCGAAGCCAGGGCGGGTCGCTAGTTATGTAATAAAATGAATATGATGCGACACGGCCGGTGCTAGCGCAGCACAAAACTACGCTAGCGAAATGTTCGGGCTTGCCCGTACAAGTAGCATTTCAGAAAAAATATCTAGGTCTATACCCAGAGTTATGTAACACTATGGCTTAAACCTAGTTAAGCGTAGCGAGCCGAAGGCGAGCGAAGCGTCTTTGGTTTCAAAGTTGCATTTCAAACAAATGGTACTCCTCCGAGACCGTTTGACCGATCTCGACCAAATTTGCCACGGTGATCAAGTAGACATTACTGAGTGTCGTAAGGGGTCGAATGTCCAGATCGGTCTTACCATCGAGGAATAATCACCGAAAAACCAAATCAATGGAAAAAGTCGACCGGTCACGTTGACCTATTGTTGGATAGGTAAATCTCGCTACGCTTAAGTTTGGGTTGATTGCGAAGCTGGTAACCGTCCTAGTTATTTTGTCATTCGACGGTTTGTAACAAGAGGAATGAGTTACAGCCAACCCGTCTCCACAGCTTAAACTCGACGTTGTTATCTATAATGAGTTAATTTCGTCACGTCCGTCCGCCAGCGGGAGGGAAGCGGGAAAGCTCCTGTCGTCACGATACTACTTCAAGGCAGAATAACTCGGTTCTTGTGTAGAATCGCCGGAATGCTCACATTCTTTATCTATTATATAATATTTTATTTAATCCTCTAACTCCAGTATACTTAAAAGAACGCTTTCAATACCTTCATGACTCTCATTCTAGGGTCCTGAGATCGTCAGAGAATCTGAGACTGAAAATGCCTGGGCATTCCACGAGATTCATGGATAAGTCTTTTACTGTCCAAGCTGTCCGGTTGTGGAATGCCTTACCCGTAACGATAAGAAGCGCGCAATCTCTGCCCGTCTTCAAAAAATTAGTGACCGCCTACTATTTACGGGAATAGTCATTATTTATGTCTCTTAGTCTTCCTGTCTCCTTTATTCATGTCTGTGCTGTGTTTCTATTATGTTATGTATATATTATGTACCTAATAGTAGGTATTGTATCATTGTAAATTATATGTGTAGTAAGTATAATATGTATTAAATTATATGTGTAGTAAGCATAATATGTATTTATTTTATGTAGATAATGTATCAGAGTATAAATGGAAAATGTAAATTAATTTGATATGTACACCGCAAACTGCCCTAGTTCTATTCACTGATTCTCTCCATCCAATGGTTGCCTGTAAGAGATTGCCCTGTGCGATAAGGCCGCCAATTGTATATGCCGCATAACTATGTATACCAACTTTATGTTTCTGTAATCTTGTTCTTGTGTACATACAATAAAGAGATATATTATTATTATTATTATTATTAGAAATTAGAATAGCAATATTGTGAGTGACATTTAGAACGTTTTAACTTAGTAATAACTTTTGTGAAAGTTATAGATACTGCCTTGTAGACTATGTATCGTGGACTTAGATGGTTAAATACGTAGGTATTAGGGTTCTGTACGCCCGATTAAAAAAAAAACAAGTTTTATAGGATTGTTGTAATATGTGGTTAACACTACATTTATGCTGTCGATATTTTTCTAGGCTGGTCATTATCTGCTTGTACCTGCCATGGCCTCCGTACCTTTTTTGCTAAGATGTATTTTTCTGTTATAAAGAAAATAAAGTTGCTTATAAGTTGCTAGTGCCTAGTTCATTAAAATTCCACTATTCCAACAAGGATCCCTCGAGAAAATGTGAAAGTTTTAGATAACAGTATCTGGATTGACGTGTTCTAAAAATGATCGATTATCGCCCCCGAAACCCCCTGCATAGGTACTAAATTTCATGAAATTGTTGGAGCTGTTTCCGACATTCAGATTATTTATTATTCTATGTGCAAGAATTCCTCGCTTAAAGGTAGGTTCAAGCCCGACATAACCGCCCCCGCTGGCCGCGGGCGGTTATGTCGGGCATGTCGGGTATTTTTATATATATATATGTATAGGGGTATCCGAAGGGATTTCCGCACGAAAAAAAAAAAAAAAAGGTATTAGATAATTTAGAGTACGGAAATTTCAAGTGAGTCCGTCAGTCCATAAGCGCTTGCCTAAGTATTTTTATATTTCTGTTCCATAAATAAGTCCATAATCGGCCCTAAGCGTGGAAATTTCAATTTCCCGAACACTGTCGTGAAAAAATAGACAAAAACTGTAAATAACAGCTTTCTTGTCTGAGGATTACAAAAGTAGGTATTTCTTATTGTTAAGATCATTTGAAAGCTTATCAATGTTCAGTTACTTTTTCATGAACTGTACATGTAGGTAAATTTTGAAACACTTATTGAAATGAAACTACTTTTAACGGATTCTATCGCGATTTATTTGATGTTATTTACATTGAACCCGACGGTTCGTTAATCTCCAGACGCGGTGTATCTAAAAGCATAGCACGTTACCCCAATTTTGCTAACAGAATAACGTAAACAAAACTATGTTTGGTAGTCATAAATAAGTCACTATTTATGTGCTTTATGCCGTAGAATTAAGAAGTTTTGTTAATACCAAGAATCCCGGTGAATTAGTATATAAATAACAGTCTATCCATGGGTATAATTACCGCATCTTGAAAAAACATCAGTAAGTTCGCGCATCTTACGGACTAACCAAAAAAAACAATAAAAGGACTGATCAACCAATGACGCGAGTGCTTTGAGCCCTTGATTGGTTTAATATAATTGAGCTGAGAGTGAGACGAAGTCGAGCGAAAAGCTCTATATACTCCACTCGGTGTATTTCGGTTGTGACGCTACTTCTCCTAAGCTAATCGACCAATTTTGACCAAACTTGGCATGTAAATACAACTTGATTTAGAAAAGGTTAGAAAAAATTAAATTGGAAATCCAAGTTCATACGAGGGTCAAACTGAAAGTTCTTAGAACTGGCCACTTTTAAACAATATAATAAAAAAATAATTCTAAAATTTGAAAATAGAACTCTTTGCCAATATTACTGAGTATATATTTCATTCATTTATCATTTGTTTTACGATTTGGCGGCAAATTGAAATTGTCTGTGTCACGTTAACATGAATTAACACGAGAAAATTTTCGTGCAATGATTTTTTATGACTTTCGATGTCATTTAAGTCAACAAGAAAGTTATGATAGACTACGATTGGCCTTTCACGATGAAGCCCCATCTCGTGCGACTGTTTACAACTGGTTTAATGAGTTTAAACGTGGTCGCACTAATCTCACTGATGATTTACGTGAGGGACGGCCTTCTACGGCGACGACTGAAAATAACATCTGTGTTGTGCGGCGTATGATAGAGACTGACAAAAGAGTGACCTATCAGCAGATTCGGACAAGCTTAGGCATCGGTATGAGTCAAGTGCACAAAATCCTTCACGAACATTTAGCGGTCAGGAAGCTTTGCGCCCGGTGGATACCTCATAATTTGACTGAGGCTCAAAAACTCCATCGTGTGGATTGGTGCCGTAAAATGATTGAAAGATTTAACGGAGGTGACTCTAATGCTGTGTTCGACATACTAACAGGGGACGAAAGCTGGATTTACTGTTATGATCCTGAAACCAAAAGACAATCTGCTCAGTGGGTGTTTCCTTTCGAGGAGTTGCCAACTAAAGTGAAGAGAGATCGAAGTGCGGGAAAAAAATGGTGGCCTCGTTCTTTGGAAGGATAGGTCATTTCGTAACAATTGTGTTAGAGGATCAAAAAACAGTTTCTGCAGAATGGTACACTACCAATTGTTTGCCACTTGTCTTGGAAAAAGTTCGAGAGAAACGACCTCGCAGTAGGATCCTCCTTCACCACGACAACGCCTCGTCGCACACCGCCAAGCGAACGATCGACTATTTGGCGACATCAAACGTTGAATTACTGGGTCACCCGCCGTATAGCCCCGACCTCGCGCCTTGTGATTTTTATTTATTTCCAAAAATTAAAGAAAAACTTAAAGGAAAGCGGTTTATGAATGCTGAAGAAGCGGTGGCTGCGTATCGCGATGCCATTGAAGAGACCCCTAAGGACGAGTGGGCAAAGTGCTTTTCCCAGTGGTTCCATCGCATGCAGCGGTGTATTGACGTGAATGGACAATATTTTGAAAAGATATAATAAAACTAATAACTGGCTAATGTAATCAGTTTTTGATTATCTAAGAACTTTCAGTTTGACCCTCGTACATATGTTCATACCAAGGAGGAATAATCACCCTTCAAAAATTTCAAAATCTAATTTCTCCAAAATGATCAATGTCGAGACCACGATTTTGGTTTCAAAATGCGCAACTTAACTATTGGCTTAAGACAGAAAAAGAAAATTGAAAATCTGTATAGCAACGGAGGAATAATCACCGGAAAAACTATTCAATGGCATTGAATTGAAAAAAAAGTTGCGCGCGAATTGTAGGTAATCACGTAGTGCACTCTCAGCTCAACATTGCAACAGCAGAATGCATTACGCCCGCGCCCCTAGTCTTTAATTGGTTAATTGGCGCGCCTTAGCCGTTGCGCCCACCCTACTCTACCACCAAAGAGACCTAATAAATGCTTGAAATCTGCGCAGCTAGGGTACATTGTCAAGTGTTGGCCGGTCTTTATATCGTGTGTTAGACGCCTTGTCAAAGAAATAGGGCTGTTTGCCATTGGACAGCAAACATTCAACCCGTGAAAATGTACCCGGCTGACAGCAAGCCAATAGGCTCGTCTGTTATTACGTGGGATCGAAAAACAGCTGGGGATAAATGCTTGTACATAGCGTCCATCCCGGTTGCATCAAATGCTAGTGTGGAGGAAAGGGGTGTGATGTTCGTCCAACACAAAGGAAGGATCCTCCGACCAGGCAAGGTCATCACGCGACCCAATTGTTTTCGTTGGGATGTTGTATATATGTTATACCAGCGCGCGAACTTCACTTTCGCGATTCAGGATTGGTAGTGACGTAGTAGTATCGAAGTAGTTCAACTTGTCGCTAGATGGCGCTGGGATATGTGGTATCGCTACACTAGGACTTTAGAGCCCGGGGTTTGCCCTCCTCCTTTCGATAATTTGGTTTTGTATTGGCTTTACTGTAACGATTGGCGTATGACCCCCAAAACCCGAAAGTAGAACCTGCGCCAGAGACTCAGTCGTCAATTAACAGGCGTACTGGTTTGCAGGTGAAGTTGGCGTGGCTCCAAAGTTCTTGTTCTACCCTACGTAGTATCATTAATATCTCGTTTTTAGAGTGCCGTCTCCCTCCTAATCGATCGAGTCGTTTTCAAGTTCTGCGCTTAGTCAAGATATTCAGTTTTCTGCATCCTACGAGTCCTACTTCCTACTAATAAGTTATAAATGTGAAAGCTTGTGTTTTTTTTTGGAATTTGGATGTTTGTTACTTAATCACGCTCAAACGAATAAACGGATCTGGTTGAAATTTGGTACAGGGATAGATTAGTCTGCAATACCACATAGGTTTTCATCTCTTTTTTCTTTTCTTTTTAACGTGTGGACGTGCTTCACCCCATCAGTGCCAACGGGTGGGTGGGCGTGTCGGAAACGGACCGACTAAAACCACACGGTGTCTTCCCCAAGTGTCCATTGCTGGGCGCCCCGGGTAAGCCCTAGAAAGGATAACCCCAAGGGACTATTCATCCCTAGCATAGTTTTCCATGGCTAGCGGGAACGCTACCAGTAACAGAACTGCTAGTTAAAAATAAAACGTGACAGGGTCTTAATCACGTTAAGTAGGTAGGTAGGTAGGTACTCGATTACCCAACAATTCAATCGAATTACACCGATCGTGGTCACGGGAAGACTCACTCGACCGATGTAAGTCTGTTTCAACGTAGGGGACTGACCCAGGTAATTTTATACTGAAGTAAACGAAGTGCACTAATTAATTCCACTTTGCTGACCCTTCATATAACACCCAGGTGTAAACGGCGGCCTAATCCCTGCCAGTAACCGTAAGTTAACTTGTACTAACTTTTAGACTCTCACACGTGCCATAATGTACAATCACCATCGGTATTAGCTTAACACATTCACATTCCACACATTTCGACCCCAGGTTTTACCATGGCACACACCAAGGACTTTTCGATGCTTTTCGAAGTTATGTGTGTATTTATCGCAGGTTTATAAGTGCCCGGTTAATGGCAATAGGCTCGCCACCTATTACATTGGGACCTAAACATAAACTGGCGAAATGTGGGTGCTAGCACCTCTGCCTACCTCTTCGGGGATATAGGCGTGAGTTTATGTTTATGTCATTCACATTCCACGTTACCGACCACCTTAGTTTTAAAGTTTACATAAATTAATGAACAAAAATTAAATTATGTTCAATTTGATTTCTGAAGATTACAAACGACGAAACGCAAAAACGACTGTCATGTCTGTGTGTGTCTGTGGCATCATAGCTCTTGTATCCATCGATTTTGTTTAATTTTTGGTTGAAATGTCGGGAGTGTTCTTAGCTAAGTCGGGGGATTTCTAATTAACTTTATTTTATTTCAAGGCCATGATCGTTTGTAAATTTTGTACTATTCAGCAACTTCTGAGAGTGACTGTACATTAGGGTAATTGACTGTCAAAACAATTTGAAGCGTCGGTAGCTTCGTGGTTAAGGAGTCGACCCTACGATCGAGAGGTCCCGGGTTCGAATCCTGGCCATTACACTACCGATGTGAATCCACTCCTAACACAAGCAATTAAGCTTATTTTCTCGAAATGACAAGAACCGTGGAGGATCATGCATTTTACTTAGAAAGAACTTAAAATTTAAAGAAGTTAATGGTCTAATCCCTCCCATCCGATTGCAATTTGAATACTGCGCAATAGAAATAACGAAATTTAACCTCATAGTAGTATGTATATATAGGACACCAATACCAGACGCTAGTACTTTCCTAAAAAATTTAGAAGTCCTTGCCAATACACTGTGCAAAAGGACAAATAAAAATATAATTATGTGTGGCGACTGGAATATAGATACACAGAAAAATACACAAAACTCTCACGACTTAAAAGCTATCCTATCCAATAACAATTTAATTAGCCACATAGAAGCACCGACACGAAAAGACTCATGCTTGGACCTGATAGTAAGCAACTTACCTGGTACTAAATCTGCACTACATTGCCTTGCTCTTTCAGACCACGAAACTGCACAATCCCTATCTTTTAAAATTGAAACCGACCCTATGGTAAGGGATTGTCCCACGTATCGGTTTAAAATAATTAGGGATCTCAGTGAAGAAAATATTAATAAATTTCAGTATTACATTTCGAACCTATCCTTCTCGGAAGTATACAAGGACCAAACAACGAATGAAGCATTCAATTCTTTTCATGAGACGATAACTCTCTTCTACAATCTTTGCTTCCCCATTATAAGAGTTAAACACACTATTAAACCTATAAAAAATAGATATTTAACAAAGAGCATTAAGCGATGTTGCGTTAAAAGTAGGACATTATACTTGAAGTATCACCTAAATAAACATAATAAAAAGCACAATAAGGTAAAATATGACAGCTACAACAGAATTTTGAAAAGATGTATAAAGAAAGCTCAACAGATGAATAGTATGCAATACATAAATAACTCAAAAAACGGAAGTAAGGCAACGTGGACTTTGATCAAAAACAGCACAAGCAATATGACATTACAATCGGAAATAGAATCAATAGAAAATAATGATGAACTATATGACAACCCGGACAAAATATGTGAGCTATTTAATGACTATTATATAAATCTAACTAATAATGAAATATTGAATAAAGGTAATAATCATTTAATAAAATTAACTAAAATCCCTGAAAATCCTAAAACTATATTCTTGGATCCGGTAGACGAAGTGGATATATGCAAAATAATACAATCCTTAAATAATACGAACTCGACAGGTTACGACGACTTAAGCACCAAGGTTATAAAAAAATGCGCAACAAGCTTGGTCTCTCCCTTAACTTACATAGTTAATCTCTCTTTATGTCAAGGTTCTTTCCCAAATTTATTGAAAAAGTCGGTCGTAAAGCCCCTCTATAAAAAAGGATCAAAAACAGATATGAATAATTACCGTCCGATTACACTCATCCCAGTACTATCAAAAATTTTTGAGAAAGTTATGCATTCCAAAATAGAAAGATTTTTAACATCATGCAATATTTTCAAGGAGGAACAATTCGGCTTTAGAAAAAATAGCTCTACTAGTTTAGCATGCTTTTCATTGGTCAAACAAATAACAGAAAATCTGAACACCAAGTCTTATGTTGGTTGTGTGTTTGTAGACATGACAAAGGCATTTGACTTTGTCTGCCATAAAACGCTTCTATCTAAACTCTCCTCCTACGGCATACGTGGTAATGCCAATGATTGGATCAGGAGCTACTTAGAAGACAGACAACAATGCGTTGAAATAACCCGAACCTGCCAATCTGAACAGAAAACTTTCAGATCAAATTTCAGACCTAATAATTCTGGTACCCCGCAAGGCAGTATATTAGCCCCTTTACTCTTCCTCATCTATATAAATGACCTTCCTGATGCAATCAGAAATAACTGCATCCTTTTCGCGGACGATACAACATTATTAATAAAAAGTAAAAATAAAGCTACCCTGGGAAGAGACATCACTAACGCGTTAGATAGTGCTATTGACTGGTTGCAACAAAATAATTTAAAAATAAACATGACAAAGACCAACATAATACAGTTTCAAGCATCTAACACACAGACAAACAACATTCATATCTACTACAAAAACAGCCTACTTCCTACTGTAAATGAATGTGTATTTCTAGGTATAACTATAGACAAACACTGCAACTGGAAAGCACATATTGAAAGAATCTGTACAAAATTGGACCGTTTTGTCTATGCACTAAAGCGAGTCAGAGAGACAGTTAATTTAGATACGGCGAGGGTTGCCTACCATGCCTATGTGTCATCGGTCCTTAGATACGGCATTATCATATGGGGCAACTCAACAGATATAGATAGAGCTTTTAAAACACAAAAAAAATGCATTAGAGCAGTATGCGGGGCCTCTTTCTTAGATAGTTGTAAGCCGTTATTTAAAAACCTCAAAGTACTACCACTACCCTGCTTGTATATCTTTGAAATATGTATCTTCGTAAAAAAATATCCCCATCTATTTGAGAAGCTTGGTGATTATGCTAATAGCCGGACGAGACATAAAAACCGGTTACACTTGCCTCCAATTAATCTAGAACTATTTAGAAAAAATGTTTACTGTATGTGTATAAGAATATTTAATAACCTTCCACAAAGTATGACCAAACTACGTATGACATTATTTAAGAAACAATTATTTGACATATTATTAAACAAAATGTATTACAATATTAATGATTTTTTGGACGATACAATAACAGATAACAATATTTCTTGGGGTAGGTAACTAATTATAACAAAATAGGACATAAATTATAAATTTGCACGCCGTATGTGGCAGAATATGTAGGAAAAAAAAAATTATAACATCTATTGTACCATATTCTGGCAAATAAATTATTTGATTTGATTTGATTTGATTAGCTGGAGGGGTTAGGGGGTACTCAAAAAAAAATTTGTTCCTTTTTATTAAATGGACATCGGCAAGTTCGTCATACTTTGATATTGTCAAAGAATTGACTATTAGTAGTAGCGTGGATGATTAGATATAAATAAAAACAATAAAATAAAAAGTGACTAAAATAACTTCAAATTATTTTCTTAGATTCTTTCATAAAAATAATGAAACACGTGTATCAACTTTTATCCAATTTCATTGACCCGAGACGGCGTGCGGTTTTAGTCGGTTCAAGGTCGACATAACCGCCCCCGCTAACCGGCGGGGGGGTATCCGAGGGGATTTTCGCACGAAAAAAAAAGGTATCAACAAACAATAGATTTTGAAGTGTGTTTAGCATTAAGTAGAAAAATTATAAACTTTACGTACAAAAATTATAGTCTACGCCGAAAACAAACCAGAATGCGTCACTAGTTTATTGAATAAACTGTATTGTTATTAGACAGAAAAGTTGCCATTTTGAACTCTTTGACATTTGATTTTCATACTACCTATTTAATACACATGCTGTATAAACCTTTTCTAAATCTTTGGTGTGACCAACGCTAGCTAATGTGGATCGATAGTAACAAAATTATATTTCACCCTTACGCTACGCTTTTCCCCATATTTATCACTGCAGAGATATAATAAATAAAAGGACCGTGTATTGAGTTAGCCGAGAGCGTTCGCGGGCTTTGTGCCACCCCCACCTACGTACAGTACCTTTTTTTCCCCGTGTGAAAATCGAAAATCCCCTCGGATACCTAAGTCAAAGTCAAAGTCAAAAACCATTTATTCTGTATAGACCATTAATACGGAACTTACAAAACATCATAAAAATTTTAATCTAATGTTTAGCAAATGGACCACCGGTTCGAAACGCGGCCCTGTCCTGAGAAGACTCCGGCAAGAAACTCAGCGGGCTGTTTTAGGTAGATTTCGATGAAATCGATCTACCTATTGGTTTCTTGACTACTGTCGAATTTAAAAAAAAAAATCTTCATAGGAGGTCTAGTTATGACCCCCTGAGTCCGAAATGACCACTGGTCAAAAAGTTTATATATATATATGTACCTATGGTTCCACTTCCCAAAATTTGCGGCACTCTCACGGTCGCATTTTTGCCCCGATCGCTTTCAAACTGCGGTCAAAAATTGCTTGGGTGTAAACTTAGTTTAAGTTCGTGAACGGGTGGAATCCGGTCTAAGGGGACGGTAGGGCCTCACTTTTTGTGAAATCAGTTTTTCCTCAAAATTTCACGTTCCATGAAAGATATTCGAACCGTTCTAATTTTATCCCATAGTATACATGAATACCAACAATTTTTAATTATAAACCTATTAGATTAAAACTTTAACTAAAAGTGGAGGGGGGAAAACCAAAATTTTTCGGAAAAAAAATCATAACTTCTAACCGGTGAACATTCTTGCCGTCGAAAACATTTTGAATCGATAGGCCATTTTTAAGTCTAAAATAAATGTCTGAAAAGTTTTTCGCTAAAAGTCACCGTTTTCGAGAAAAAAAAATCCGTTCCCGCAGGGGGAACGCACAGGTAGATTTCGTGAAGCAATTAATATTATTTTATATAGAGAACTACGGACTTACACACACAAGTAAACACAGTAACATTTTTAACATGTTTAATTTTTTTTTCTCGAAAACGGTAACTTTTACCGAAAAACTTTTCAGACATTTATTTTAGACTTAAAAATGGCCTATCGATTAAAAATGTTTCCGACGGCAAGAATGTTCACCGGTTAGAAGTTATGATTTTTTTCCCGAAAAATTTTGGTTTTTCCCCCCTCCACTTTTAGTTAAAGTTTTAATCTTATAGGTTCATAATTAAAAGTTGTTGGAATTCATGTATACTATGGGATAAAATTAGAACGGTTCGAATATATTTCATGGAACGTGAAATTTTGAGGAAAAACTGATTTCACAAAAAGTGAGGCCCTACCGTCCCCTTAGGCCGGATTCCACCCGTTCACGAACTTAAACTAAGTTTACACCCAAGCAATTTTTGACCGCAGTTTGAAAGCGATCGGGGCAAAAATGTGACCGTGAGAGTGCCGCAAATTTTGGGAAGTGGAACCATACATACATATATATATATATTTAAACTTTTTGACCAGTGGTCATTTCGGACTCAGGGGGTCATAACTAGACCTCCTATGAAGAAATTTTTTTAAAATTCGACAGTAGTCAAGAAACCAATAGGTAGATCGATTTCATCGAAATCTACCTAAAAATTAAACTGTTTAAAGTCCGTAGTTCTCTATATAAAATAATATTAATTGTTTCACGAAATCTACCTGTGCGTTCCCCCTGCGGGAACGGATTTTTTTTTTGGTCTATTTACTAACATATTTACTTAACCTAAGTACAATATTTCGTTTGAGTAGCATACAGAGAGAGCAAACAGTTCATATCCAAGCTTGTTTGTCGTCTAAATAGTCTTGAATTTTATAGTAGCTTTTTTGGCAGAGTTTACTTTTAAATTGGCTTTTAAATTTATGAAGAGGTAGATTCTTCATTTCACTAGGAAGCTTGTTGTAGAAGCGTATACAGTTACCCTGAAAGGAATTACTAATCTTGTGGAGTCGACTATTACAAACCACAAGATTGTTTTTATGTCTAGTATTTACGTTATGTATATCACAAAGCCTTAAAAAATTGGAAATGTTTCTTCTAACATACAAAAGATTTTCAAAAATATATTGGGAAACTACAGTTAGAATGTTTATTTCCTCCCTCCACAGGCCAGCGGGTGTGGTTATGTCGGACTGGAACCGATTAAACGCCACGCCGTCTCTGGTCTTCAGATACCGGGATGTAAGGTGGCCTTTACGCCATTTCCCTCGTATCCTACTGACCCAGGGCCATCTCCTGATACTTTTATAGAGTAGTTGAAACCGTCAGCCTACCATGACGTGTTAAGTACGATAGGATCGTGTTTTGGGATACGAACGAATACGAATTCTTACGAACTACGGACTAGTTGTACTAAATCGTAAACGTATACGAGAATTTCGAAAGCTCAGTTCGCAGAGCATTCCCTCTTGAAATGGACTGACACGGATATGCATAGGGGCTTCGCCAAGATTTTTGCCTCAACTGCTAGGCTAATCTGCTGACGACGGTCTGGCGCAGGCTTTCCTCTTGGAGTTGAATGGTAAGAGCGCAGTCGCTCTCACAAAAGCTAAGATAAACCAAGCTTTACCCACACACGTGTTTCCTTCTACCTACAATCCTGGCCTCTTTCAGCGGGGCGTGAAAAACATCTGTTAAGGCCGTCTAGGTAGGGGCCACCATCTAGGGACAATCTCTGGAAATGGTGATGGCCACTACTTTTTGGACTTCACCTCAGCTTACCATCAGGCGGGGTGTAGTCAATTTGACGGACTAAATATTTAAAAAAAAAACAGATCAAGATAAAGAGTAGGAGAGCAGACTCTGGACTCAAAAGTGGATACAAGATTTGGATGCAACTTGGATTAACGCTGTGATGTTGATGATGATGATGATGATAAACGGTTCGGGGTCCGTTCTGGATGATGACGTTTCCAATTAGAAATTTATAAGAAACACATAACATAACATAACTTCACGCCTGTATCCCCGAAGGGGTAGGCAGAGATGTGTATTACACACCCACGATTCGCCAGTTATGTTAAGGTCCCAATGTAATAGGGGGCGAGCCTATTGCCATCTACCGGGCACATTATTAAGCGAGCGATAATTAACATTTATTAATGCACACATAACCACGAAAAGTCAGAGGTGTGTGCCCGGGGCGACTGGGGATCGAACTCGAGACCTCGTCTTAGCAGTCCGTTACGTACGCCACTGGGCTATCGCCGCTTTTTATAAGAAAACTTATACTAATTGCTCCAAAATAATACACTTCCTAACTAGCAAAATAAGGGCGCTCTGTATAAGCTGGCAACACAATTCGGCGACACATCCTTACATTGCGTCGTGTGCGACTCAAAGCTCTGTTCGGTAACACGACACGATGAGACGATAAACTACACACGCGACGAATCTTGGATAATAGAAAGCTTTTGTACGGTAACTCCGTAAACTAGGTACCTGACGGCCTCTGTGGCGTAGCGGTAGTGCATTCGACTGCTACGACATGGGGCGCGGGTTCAATTCCCGCTCAGTGCAATATTTGCATTTAATAGCATTGGTCTGGGTGTTTCTATGTATAATATGCATGTATACTATTTTTTAAACTTTCGAGTTCCATGATATACTTACAATAATTTAACGGGAATTAAACTTTGGATTGCCTGACGTTTCGACCAGGTTCTGTCAGCCTGTGACCACGGCCAGTGTAACCTGGTCGAAACGTCGGGCAATCCAAAGGTATGTATATACCTATACATGATCGCGTTAATTCCCGTTAAATTATTGTATAATATGTATGTATGTTCAAAAAAAAAGTATATAAGTATGTTTATCCGCATTCTGGAAACCCTTTTTTTTTACGTGCGGAAATCCCTTCGGATACCCCCCCGCTGGCCAGCGGGGGTGGTTGTCGTGTCTCGACTAAAACCGCACGGTGTCCTCCCCAAGTGTCCGTTGCCGGGCACCCCGGGTAAGCCCTCGAAAGGATAACCCCAGGGTTGCCCGCGGCCTCGCCTGGTGGGGTCGGGTTTTATCCCGCTTCGGTGAGTTGGCAGGCGTGTGTAGGGCACACACGACACGCCTCCGCCACGGCCTGCTTCTGTAAGGACGGCGAGTCGGCCAACTGCCGTCCTCAGGCCCCGATCATGGAGGTCGGTAGTCCCGGGCGTAGATGAGTCTGCGGCGTCCTCGCCGCAGACTGCGAAACTCAGGGGGCAGGGTTCTCTCCCGCTCCCACCCTAACACAAGTTAGTTAAACTATTCTTACTTTGGGTCTAGAAAGCGCTGTGTAGAATGTCGTAGAATATTTATTTATTTATGTTGTAGGTAACTATCCTAGGTGTCGGTTATCGGGGAAGCTGGCGATGTGAGGGACCTGGATAGTCTTTGTACTATTGGTGCTATATTTGTACAATTTTTGTATAGGTGCATCTACTAGGTGAGGTTTACTTGTGCCTTGGAATTGACCCCCTTCTAATAAGCGGACCTCGGGCTCCAAAGCACTAACTTTAGTTATTACCAAATATTATGAGGTTGACTGGGCCTCTCCCGAGGGGGCCATCTCGACCCGAGGGGGCCATCTCGAAACCGGAGATGGCCCAGGGTCAGTCGGGGTGCGAGGGATATGCTCTATGGGCAACCTTACACCCCGGCGTCTGTCGACCCGAGACGGCATGCGGTTTTAGTCGGTTCAAGCCCGACATAACCGCCCCCGCTGGCCGGCGGGGGGGTATCCGAAGCGATTTCCGCACGAAAAAAAAAAGAAAGATTGACTTGGGCCTTAAGGATGTCGGTAAGGCCCTCTACATCCATGAAAAGGATTCTATCTCCCCGCCCTTGTCCCAATTATTTGGGTCCATTGCAACATGTCCTCCATGAATTCCAGTCTGATGTCATCTCCTCATCCACTACCTTAATTGCCACATCCTCTTTCACGCATTCCATTCATCTTTTCTTAGGCCTAGTTACGAGTAAGGGTCATCTTAGCAATAAATTTTTCATTTACGTGACCATTTTCTTCGTTTTTATCCCCGGCAAATTAAACTTAACAATGTTTTTCTTTGAACCTTAAAAAGTTATCCGTCCCAAATTGATACGCTCTCTCAAAATCAATTAAGGCCCGGGTACACGCCGTAACATAATCCTTGTCGGGGTTCTCAGGACAGAGACAAAAAGTAAATTACTGGGTAACACTACGCCTGTGCCTTGAGGCGTTATCCATCAAGGGGTAAGCGATGAACCAGCTACTTGGAACTTTTTTTCTTAAATCCACTTCTTATTCACTTTGGTTATTCTCATTGCGCGCTTGACATATCACAGGTACGCACACCGAATTGATCCCCCCTCCCCCCCCCTAAACCGGGGCAAAACGGGGACACCGTGGTTCCCAAACCTGAGTGGCCATCTCGAAACCGGAGTTGGCCCCAGGTCAGTCGGGGTGCAAGGCCGGGTCGCAATGCTTTATGGGCAAACCCCGGCGTCTGTAGACCCGAGACGGCGTGCGGTTTTAGTCAGTTCAAGCCCGACATAACCGCCCAAAAAAAAAACAAAGGTACGCACACCGAGGGGTGCGACTGGTTGGATCACCTCCAAGTTTGGTGCACCCTGGGCAACGTGGACGATGACGCATCATTGATTACTCTGGCGTCAACGTCAACGGCCAAGAGTCTGACCAACCGGCCCTTTACAGGGCCAGCTGACCCCATTGCACGAGGGGGTTGGGGTGTGGCGGGCCTGTAAGGCCCGCGGGGGGGCGTGGTCGCTCTGAAAACAGCAGGGGGTACCCCTGCCAGCTGTTTTCAGAGGGGACACTGCGAATGGCCCAGGGTCAGTCGGAGTGCGAGGGATATGCTGTATGGGTAACTTTACACCCCGGCGTCTGTAGACCCAAGACGGCGTGCGGTTTTACTCGATTCAAGCCCGACATAACCGCCCCCGCTGGCCGGCGGGGGGGGGGTATCCGAAGGGATTTCCGCACGAAAAAAAAAAAGGTACGCACGCCGATTAGATATAACTTTGATCTTATAGCGGCTTACGCAGTATCGATACATTTCATCGCAATAGCAAATTTATTTCGCTCCGTGTACGAGTCCCACGGGAACATATACGGTGGCTGTTGTATCCAACTTTGTCGGGAACCACGCCCCAAACTTTCTCCAAACTTCCAAGTAAGAATTCGCAGAGGAACTCCTCATCAATGTATGACTTGCTACTTAAGTCGAAATAAAAACAGCTGAGTCACTTTGTGTAAGTGTCCAACACCGAGATGTTATGTGAAATCTATAAGTCTCGATAGTTATGTCATGGGTAACGAAAGTTTCGCGCAAATATGTTATCTGTATTGCGTGGTGCTAGTCATTGAGCGTAATAGCATATGTTTTGTCTGTAAATAAGACGAAGGCACGGTTTTAGCAGACTCCAAAATGAGATCTCGGAATACATTGCATATTGGTGCTCGTTTAATAGTGACTTGCTCATGGCCCACCTTTTAAACCAGAATCCCAAACTTTATAAACAGTACCTTGTAAATGTTGCGGTGTAGGTACCTGGGGTGTCCCGAGGGGGCCATCTCGAAACAGGAGATGGCCCAGGGTCAGTCGGGGTGTGACGGAAATGCTTTTTGGGCAACCGTACACCCCGACGTCTGAAGACCCGAGGTGGCGGGTTTTAGCCGGTTCAAGCCCGCCTTAACCGCCCCCCACTGGCCGGCGCGGGGGTATCCGATGGGAATTCCGCACGAAAAAAAAAAGTACTTGGGGTGTAAGGGGTTCCATGAAAATCTACGGGGTCCAAGCTAATCTCACCTGCAAGCCGGTACATCTGCTGATTGACTGACAAGGCTCTGACACAGGCGCTGACGGCAGCTGCTTTCGCAAAAGCCATAATAATGGAAACTAGAAGTAGGAGAACGAACTCCAGGAATACTCTCATGGGAACTGAATAGAAAACTGAAATTAAAATTTAACTCCACACCATACGGGGTTCTAATTCAGCTTGCAGAATTTGACCTTCGTGAACGAACATAAAAACATTGCAAGTTTTCAATAAAAGCTAGCAAAAACAGAGACAGCGAAATATAGATGTACCTACAATACAGCTTTGCCTACCCCTTTCAAATTCTACCATAAGTACTTGTACTATTATTTATTCTGTGCCATAAGCCAAATCGAAGGATAGAGGAGAGCGGATTCCACATTCTAAACTACAACCAAGCTTGTAGCTTAGATATATGGATTCTTGTTATTCAATCACGCTCTAGCGGCTGAAAGGATCGGGTGAAAATTTGGTACAGGACTGGATCAAGATGGACAAGATCTTTTGTGTTGCAAAATGGCAAAAAACGGAACTCTTATAGATTCGTCATGTTTGTCTGTCTGTTCGTCCGTATGTCACAGCCACTTTTTTTCCGAAACTATAAGAACTATGCTGTTGAAACTTTATAGTAGATGTATTCTGTGAACCGCATTAAGATTCTCACACAAAAATAGAAAAAAAAAACAATAAATTTTGGGGTTTCCCCATACTTAGAACTAAAACTCAAATTTTTTTTTTCATCAAACCCATACGTTTGGGTATCTATGGATAGGTCTTTAAACATGATATTGAGGTTTCTAATATCATTTTTTCTAGTAAGTACTTTTTTTTAATACGTCATAAATCGTAAACCGCTATTTTACCTTTCATTCTGTTACGTTAAATAAATAAAAAATAGTGCTACGGAACCCTTCATGGGCGAGTCCGTCTCGCTCTTGGCCGGCTGTTTATCCCTGGAATAGGTTCCCATGGGTTGCGATAACAGGAAACGAATACCACGCAGGCAACAGCTAGTACAGAATGTACGAATTTTGGTTTCGACATTGAGTACTCGTGTGATGGTGACGATGACAGCAGGCTGTCAGCTTAAAATGATCATTTTAGACTTTTTGATCCGCATGTTAATACCTAATAATACCTGATAGAATTATTATAGACCAGTCATGCAAAATACATGATAGAATTATAGTATTATAGATCAGTCATGCAATGAGTCGGATGTTTTCGCCGAACTGGTACAATGGCCGCACGCCACGCTACGTGCTGACGTTCCTATTTCCTGATGGACGTATTTTTTGCAACATGGAAATATTAAAGAAAAACGTTCACACACGTACATGCTATATTTTTATGTGGCCTAATGGCTAAAAAGTCAGACTTGGGATTCAGAAGTTATGGGTTCCAAATCCGGCTATTACACTACCGGTGTGAACACATTCCAAAGACTACAACCGTTTCCTAACAAAACCTACAAAAATCAAACTTGAATATTTTGGTCACAAAGTATCCTTTCGAGGGCTTACCCGGGGTGCCCGGCAACGGATACTTGGGGAGGACACCGTGCGGTTTTAGTCGAGACACGACATAACCACCCCCGCTGGCCAGCGGGGGGGTATCCGAAGGGATTTCCGCACATAAAAAAAAAAAAGTCACAACAGAAAGGCGAAATATTTATGCGTTATGAACCCTGGGGTTATCCTTTCGAGGGTTTACCCAGGATGCCCGGCAATGGCCACTTGGGGAGGACACCGTGTGGTTTTAGTCGGTCCGATTCCGACACGCCCACCTCATCGTCGGCAACCAAGGGGGGAAGCCCGTGGGGGTTTCCACACGTAAAAAAAAGGTCACAAAGTAACACTTATGAAGGACAGAAATAATATAATATAATATAATAATAATTTAATGCTAGATTCAGCTTGGGTATATGAGGCCGCGCCAAAATACTTGATAGATGGACTAGGCTCTTTTTTTTTTTTACGTGCGGAAATCCCTTCGGATTCCACCCCGTTGGCCAGCGGGGGTGGTTATGTCGTGTCTCGACTAGAACCGCACAGTGTCCTCCCCAAGTGTCCGTTGCCGGGCACCCCGGGTAAGCCCTCGAAAGGATAACCCCAGGGTTGCCGGCGGACTTTGGCCGCCATCGCGGCCTCGCCTGGTGGGGTCGGGTTTTATCCCGCTTCGGTGAGTTGGCAGGCGTGTGAGGGCACACACGACACGCCTCCGCCACGGCCTGCTTCTGTAAGGACGGCGAGTCGGCCAACTGCCGTCCTCAGGCCCCGATCATGGACTAGGCTCTGGCACAAGTTTTCCTCTCTGGTTTAAAGGTCAAACAGCAGTCGTTCCCATCAAGCTTTATAAGCCGAACCAAAAGGAGGAGATAAGTAAGCGGAATCTGGGATCCGAGGTGAAAGCCTCCGGGATGATTTAATGGTAGATTCAGAAGGGCTAATCAGGAAAGAAGGCATTTAAAACTGACCGCAGGCCTGGGGGTGACAGGTGAGGTCGCCTGTCACCCCAGCAGAAGCAGGCCGGGATGACGGGGCGATTAGTGCTCCTCCCCCAAACCGGGGCAAAACGGGGACACAGTGGTTCCCAAACCCGAGGGGGCCATCTCGAAACCGGTTCACATAAAAAAAAGTTAGTTGTAGTGACTAGTTATTCTCCAAATTAGTGCTGCCAGACTTCTTTGAGAAGAGGTGTGGGGGAGGAATAGGTCATCAATGTGCTTATCGATTTTGGGCTCATTTGTTTTGCCTTGGTAATCTTAGTAGTATAAAAAATGTTCTATGTAGGAAGATTCTGTTCATCCCACACGGACCATGTAAGCGGTAAGCGTCACGTCACGTGACCGTCACATGGTCTCGTCGTGTCATCCATCACGCGATGTTTTCACTGTTCGCTAAGTTACTGTGAGATCAATATCCTATAATTGTACATGTTTTGTGTTAGCTGTCATGAATGTTGTTGAAGATCTAAGATTCTAGCAGTAATTTATTCATAGTAATAATAACGCTGAAGAGTTTGTTAGGTTTGAACGTGTTTATATCTAGAACTACCTGTACGATTTGAATCATTATTTTTATATTTTAATAACCCAAGTTTTGGGAAAGGTTTAGAGCATAACATAACATAACATAACTTCACGCCTGTATCCCCGAAGGGGTAGGCAGAGATGTATTACACACCCACGATTCGCCAGTTATGTTAAGGTCCCAATAGGAGGCGAGCCTATTGCCATCTACCGGGCACATTATTAAGCGAGCGGTAATCATTTATTAATGCACACATAACTACGAAAAGTCAGAGGTGTGTGCCCCGAGCGACTGAGGATCGAACTCGAGACTGGGCTATCGCCGCTTTTAATTTAAACTGTTTTCAAATGTCGTATCGATTTGACATCAGCTTCTAAATACAATTATTTTTAATCATCGAGCAAATCTGATGATCGAGGCAAGATGTGAATAGTGGAACTCTTCAACAGCTACTAGTAAACCCCTCGAATTTTGGCTCATTTTGTTTGTTTTAACGAGCCCCATACATTAGCAAAAGCGTATTTTCTACTTTACAAGCTGGTTTATGGACGCTTGCAAAACCAGCGATGTCTCTCGCTTTTATACCCAAGGAGGGGTAAGACTAAAGAAAACGAAAGATACGAAATTGCTTTGGCTGTTTTCTCGTGGTCCCAGGATTTTGTCCCATTAATGGGACCACGAGGGAGAACTGTTTCTCGTAGTCCCATTATTACGTTCAATAACGTATTTATCCTCCTGTACTTATATAAATATATTTTTTCTGCATAGATAAACATTTTAAACGAGAATTTGTAAAGTGGGATGAGAACATTATGAATTACCAACAACAGCTGATCCATGGTGATATTTCGGTGGGGAATTTTTTAGAAAAATTAAGATAAAAGAATATACCTAAATAATATAATGTTTTTTGGTAACCACATACCTTTTGTATATACAGGATGTAGGTACACAACAATGGAACTACGAGAAACAGTTCTCCCTCGTGTTCCCATTAATGGAACAAAATCCTGGGACCACGAGAAAACAGCGATTGCTTTGATTATGCCTTGTGCCTTATGTCTCTGGACTCTGTATAATTCACGCCGTAACCGTAGGAATGTCACAAGGCGTGATTTTCCCATATTGTGACTTCTGAATGATGTTCAGAACTTTAATTTTCTTATTTTAAAGCAATGAAGTAGAGTGTGATAATTTTTTAATTGCGTTTTTGCTATAACACCTATGAGAAAGCATTTTTACTGCATTATAAGCGCATAAGCAAGTAGGTACTGGTTTCCTATGTTAATAAGACGGAACTTAGCATAGGAAGACCATTGCGCGTACTGATGTTATCGGTGTAATGGTAATTAATGTGTACGACGCGTTTTCTAAAGATTTTTCTATGTGTACATCTATTGTTTAATATGTAGGTACGTAATGTCTAAATACGTTTAGCCGCTTTCTAAATCCTATATTATAAGATATGCTCAGTTTGGGTCTAGATAGCGTTGAGTAGTGTATCTCAGAGTATTTAGTATTGTTATTATTATTTATGAGAATACCTTTTTTTTTCGTGCGTAAATCTTCTCGGTACGCCCCCGCCGGACAGCGGGGGCGGTTATGTCGGGCTTGAACCGACTAAAACCGCACGCCGTCTCGGGTCGTCAGACGCTGGGGTGTAAGGTTGCCCATTTCCGTCGCACCCAGACTGACCCCGGGCCATATCCGGTTTCGAGATGGCCCCCTCGGGTTTGGGAACCACGGTGTCCCCGTCTTGCCCGGGGGGGGGGGGGGTGCGTGCGCTAGTTGCCCCTTATTGAATCCTTAAAGATCATCTCGTTTTCAGTATGATAGGTAAGTATGTAGCAGTCTTCCTAATATGAGAAACGATCATTCTCTATCCGTTGTCGATTATTTAATTTATCTCTATTTAAAATACTAAATTACGAGTAAATTTATACCATTTTCCACAACCAGGCGTTGCAAAATTCTATTCTAAATTTATGGTACACTAGAGTTAGCCCTTCAGATAGGCATCCTATTTGCCAATTTTGCCGTTTTGTCACGAGCGCCTAATATCCGGAAGCTAGGGTAGGGTTGCCCACCCTTCGCCCTCACACCGGAGATCGTCTAAGGCAGCGTTTCCCGAACATAATTATGCCTTGTCCTAGTTTTGTATGTTGCCCCATCGTAACCCACTACAAACTTTTTAGACCTCCTACTGCATGTAGAGAAAAGAAAACACATTTTTTCGTCTCTAAATCATGTAAGTTATTGTCAAACTGTTCAAACTGTGGTGTGAGTGTTTCTATGTATTCTATGTATTTATTTATAAAAAATAGTATCTAAGTATGTTAATTCGCATTCGAGAACCCATATAAATAAATAAATATAAATAAATATTCTACGACATTCTACATAGCGCTTTCTAGACCCAAAGTAAGCATAGTTCAACTAGCTTGTGTTATGGGTTCCAGAATGCGGATAAATATACTTATATACTTTTTTTTTGTAAATACATGCATATTATACATAGAAACACCCAGACCAATACAAATATACATATTCATACAAATATTTGCACTGAATGGGAATCGAACCCGCGCCCCTGTCGTAGTAGTCGAATGCACTACCGCTACGCCACAGAAGCCGTCATATAACAAGCTCTGATTTATTTAGGTTTAGATGGCGCCGTGTAATATGTTCTCGAATATTTATTTGTTAACTATTTAATTGATTATAAATAATGTGACAATGCTGCGACTCTGTATTTTATTATTGCGGGTAGTAGTGCCAGAGCACACTCACCGTTTGGGAAACGCTGGGTGCATCCTGCGCGGGGCGGATTGTACTTAGTCAAGTTTTATTACGATTGATTCAGAGGTTTGGTTGTGAACTATGTAACAAACGGACAGAGTTAAATAATTCCGTATCTATAAAATATAAATACCGCGGTAACCTAGTGGTATGGGTAAAGGACTGCTGAGACGAGGTCTCGGGTTCGATCCCAGGTATTACCATGGCACACACCAATGACTTTTCGATGCTTTTCGAAGTTATGTGTGTATTTATCGCAGGTTTATAAGTGCCCGGTTAATGGCAATAGGCTCGCCACCTATTACATTGGGACCTAAAACATAAACTGGCGAAACGTGGGTGCTAGCACCTCTGCCTGCCCCTTCGGGGATATAGGCGTGAGTTTATGTTATGTTATAAAATACTAACTGCGCGCTCTGACTTCGCCCTTGTGCAAAAATATAGCACCTTACCCGTGGACTTACTAAAAATTGTCTTGCATATAACTCTTGTCGAAGTTATGTGCGTACATACATTTCAGGGATTCATTTTTATTAGTGTTCCGTTGCCAAATGGCAAAAAACGGAACTCTTATAGATTCGTCATGTCTGTCTGTCTGTCCGTCCGTATGTCACAGCCACTTTTTTCTGAAACTATAAAAACTACGCTATTGAAACTTGGTAAGTAGATGTATTCTGTGCACCGCACCGTGTTAAGACTAACCGTGTTAAGATTTTCACACAAAAATAGAAAAAAAAACAATAAATTTTGGGGGCTCCCCATACTTAGAACTGAAACTGATTTTTTTTTTCATCAAATCCATATGTGTGTGGTATCTATGGATAGGTCTTCAAAAATGATATTGAGGTTTCTAATATCATTTTTCTCTAAACTGAATAGTTTGCGCGAGATACACTTCCAAAGTGGTAAAATGTGTGTCCCCTGTAACTTCTAAAATAAGAGAATGATAAAACTAAAAAAATTATATAACGTACATTACCATGTAAACTTCCACCGAAATTTGGTTTGAACGAGATCTAGTAAAGTTTTTTTTAATATGTCATAAATCGTAAACCGCAATTTACCTTTCATTCAATGAACTCAAATATAAAATTTTAAAAAAAAACATTATGATGTTACTTGCTACTACGGAACAACCCTTCATGGGCGAGTCCGACTCGCACTTGGCCGCTTTTTTATAATACTTAAATACTTCGACTTAATCCAATATTATCGTCGTGTACAGCAATGCAAATGTAATATTAATATCGTGTACAGCAATACAGTAATGCACTAATAAGCAGTTTAGGTATGTAAGTATAGTAATTTTACTACTTTTCACTTTTATTTTTAAAGTACCTGTACGCTTTTGCCCGTGGTTTATGTTTTGGAGACAGGAAGAGAAGTCCTGTGCTACTTGAGGACCTCCATTCCAGATTGTTAACTTAAATTGTTGAGCCGTCATAACGTGTACATGTGACAATGGCATATACTCACAAACATAAGCCCTATTTATTATACTAGTTATTGCTCCGCGGTTCCGCTTGCGTAGAAATCCCGAGCCGAAAAGTAGCCTAGGTATGTCCTTGTTGGGGTGCTTGGTTGGGGACCTCCACGCGGTGCACCCTGGGCAACGGAGACAGCAGCGCCTCTCTCCTCCCAGGGTCAGTCGGGGTGCGAGGGATATGCTCTATGGGTAACCTTACACCCTGGCGTCTTAGGACCCGAGACGGCGTGCGGTTTTAGTCGGTTCAAGCCCGACATAACCGCCCCCGCTGGAGACCCCCCGCTCTCCAGCGGGGGCGGTATCCGAAGGGATTTCCGCACGAAAAAAAAAAAAAAAGGTATGTCCTTGTTAGCAGTCGTACTCTCTGTGCAAAATTTTAGTCAGATTGACTTTTTGTTTGAAAGATTAACAAATAAAATTACTTTCGGTTTTGTAAAATTAGGACTATTAGCCCTAGTTCATATAGTGAATCTAGCACCAGACCGCCTTTGATGTAAAAAATAAAGTTTTAGATCTAAAGAAGATCACACATCTTAGAATTTGGGGGTCTAAAAGCTCTAGTTAGTTGCGATTCTGATACTAACTGTTCCCAACCCAAAGCGACAAAGCCATTTATAAAAAAAAAAAAGAAAAAAAAAACTGTTCTCAAATATAGTACCACAGACTGTATCTCCTTATTCCTCATACAGGCTGATCCCGAAAAAGGTCTCAGTCTCCTCGCGTTTCTAACTTGCAGGAACTAATGCTATTAAGTTTTCTTCTTAAACATAAACGAGAACACCACACAAGTTGACAGAAACCACTTGAAATATAATACCAACACCACTTAACGTAAATCCATTTACTCACAAATTTATAATCCATATTGGAACGGCTCTCACTTGGCGTCTCACGATCAAAACAAATGTAAGCGGCTTTCCGTCGCCCGCGCACTTATAGCCGCTGATCATTTCACCCCCTCTTGAGTGACGGTGGGGGTGAAGGATGATGTGATGGTTTCTAGCCTCTAGCGGTTAACTGATGGTAGTTATAAGCTCGTATTTTGTATGTTTCTCTTTATTTATAAACAATGCTTGTCTGTAATAGTCAATATTTAATTATTTAAACTAAATAAATAAATAGTAAATAAATATTTTACGACATTCTAGATAGCGCTTTCTAGACGCAAATTAAGCATAGTTTAACTAGCTTGTGTTATGGGTTCCAGAATGCGGATCAACATACTTAAATACTTTTTTTTGTAAATGCATACATATTATACATAGAAACACCCAGACCAATGCAAATAGACATATTCATGCATACAAATATTTGCAATAAGCGGGAATCGAACCCGCGCCTACAGTCGTAGCAGTCGAATGCAATACCGCTACGCCACAGAGGCCGTATATTTATATCTGAACTGCCAAATGAAAGTTATTATACAGCTGCATAATTCTCGGTGTAAGATTGTCTCCCGTAAGATTTTCGGAACCCAAGCCAATCTCGCCTGCTAGCCGGTATACACGTGCTGATTGACGGACGAGGCTCTGGCGCAGGCTTTCCTGTCGGGGGGGGGGGGGGCAGACGGTAGGTGCTCCCATAAAAGTCGTACAAGCCAAACCAAAAAGAGAAGGAGTAATCGAACCCCGGAGAAGACCGGGAACAACGCTAAGATGATTCTTAGCCTAAAAGGATATAAGAACCACCGTCATTTCTTCCCATGGATGTCGTATAAAGCGACTATGGGGATAGGACTGTTCTCCATTCGACATTAGGTAAATATAAAAAATGCCCGACTTACAGCAATAGGTTAACCCTCTGTTCCGGCTCGAAGGACCAAAAATGTGTGGAATTGTCAAAAATTCACAACTGAATAAAACGCTGGTTCCGTGCAGTTGAAGGTTTATTGAAGTAATGTAGGCCGCGGTAGCCTAGTGGTATGGGTAAAGGACTGCTTAGACGAGGTCTCGGGTTCGATCCCAGGTATTACCATGGCACACACCAATGACTTTTCGATGCTTTTCGAAGTTATGTGTGTATTTATCGTAGGTTTATAAGTGCCCGGTTAATGGCAATAGGCTCGCCACCGATTCCATTGGGACCTAAAACATAAACTGGCGAAACGTGGGTGCTAGCACCTCTGCCTACCCCTTCGGGGATATGGGCGTGAGTTTATGTTATGTATGTTATATGTTTATGTTAAAAACAATTGAATTTACGTGGGACCGAAAAGAAATATGGGCAATAGTATAACCTCTACCTACACATTTGGGGATATGCAGGCTTGAGTTCATGTATTTATATAACAAAAAAGCACGCAAAATAAGAAAAGGTTCAAAGCATTTGTGATTGGCGGGCTTTCATGAAAGGTTTAATGACAGTAGAGGAAGCTAAGGACAGGAGCAGATGTCGAGCTGTGATCTCTGCCTACCCCGGATGGGAAAAGGTGTGAGTAAAAATGTACCGTAAAAAACATATTTAATTAATTTTCAATATAAAATAAGTTCATTTTTTGTTAAAAATCAAGATTAAAATCACACTTTTTTGAGATTTGATCACGTGCTTATAAACGCTCTGTGACGTCACACATAAGTAAACAGAGTTTTTCAATACAGGCTGTCTGCATTTCCTAGTGTTACGACTGGTTGAATTATTAATTACTAATAATGTTTCACTTTTATCTTATATATCTCAAAATAAACCATTATTGTTGCAACTAATTTCAATAATTATATAAACGTGCTTTAAGTCGCTTACTGTTTACTTTGGTGTGACGTCACATGTCACGGGATCCGTTATGGCGCTATATATTTTTTATATTATAAATAAAACAGTTCACAAAAAAATATTGATGCCATCTGCATTTTTATGTTGTAAAACAGAACTATTTTTAGCAGTAGTCAAGTACCCTATTTGCAAATCCTCTAATTATTTAACCCGGCACGAACGGTTAAATAAAATCCATATTGCGAGAGTATAATCAACAAATGTCCGAGTACTGAAAACGGAAATATTTGAAACGAAAGCTCAGGCAGACATTTTCCTATATTAATTGGCAGCGGCTCACACCTCAAAGCTGGAGAATTACTAGAGCATTTTTATATGGAGACGGTGTAAGGGAACACCCAGTTTCGGGCGTGACAAACCTGACAATCCAGACTTATTCCACTAATTAGGTATAGGCAGATACTTACATTAAAAAAAATCCTTCTGATTACTCCACTCAAATCTCAGCCTTGTAGGTCCCAAGTCAGGTAGCCCACAGACCTCCAAGTATAGGAGAATTTCGGCTATCCAAAACGTGTGCAGGTAGCTCAGTTGGTCAGAGTATTCCCTCTAGAAAAGGAGAGGTGGAGACAAGCCCCTTCCAGGATGTTAACTTTTTTTGATTTAGATTTATAGGAACAGTTAGCACAGCAATTTCATCAAGAAAATGCATCCTACTTCCTACTAGTACGCGAAAGTTTGTATGTGTGTATGTATGTTTGTTACTCTTTCACCTAAAAACGGCTGAACGGATCTGGCTGAAATGATACAGGGATAGACTATAGTCCGGAGTAACATATAGGCTACTTTTCATCCTGGGAATAGGTTCCCATAGTTAGCGGGAACGGGATCAGAATTCGTATTCGAAGATCAGAACACGCGGACGAAGACGCGGGCAACAGCTAATTATGTTATAAAATAGCGTTAAACTTGGGCACCTACGACATACGATGCACGATTTAACTGATTTGGGCATTGTTAATATTTGTGAAAATCATCGCCTTCAAAGTGGTTAAACGTAGTGTCTAATTTTCAGTTATGTATCGCCCAGTCCATGTTTATATAGAAATCGGGTTTCTTCTTTAAATATTTAGACACAGACATCCACTACTTCAATTTTCCCAAAGCGGTTGAGTGCTTATTGAATTCCGGCAGAATTAGTATGTAATACAGTATAATGGGGCTTTTTTTTTTTTGTGCGGAAATCCCTTCGGATACCCCCCCGCTGGCCAGCGGGGGCGGTTATGTCGGGCTTGAACCGACTAAAACCGCACGCCGTCTCGGGTCTGCGGACGCCGGGGTGTAAGGTTGCCCATAGATCATATCCCTCGCACCCCGACTGACCCTGGGCCATCTCCGGTTTCGAGATGGCCCCCTCGGGTTTGGGAACCACGGTTTCCCCGTCTTGCCCCGGTTTGGGGGAGGGGCGCTAGTTGCCCCACCGTCCCGGCCTGCTTCTGCTGGGGTGACAGGCGGCCTCACCTGCCACCCCCAGGCCTGCGCTCATGGAGGACGGCTTTTGATTCTGTGGAAAATGTAGGTCATTTTACAGCTTACTCGGAACCATTGTATTTAGGATTTCGTTATTTTTACCACGTTTTTCTTAGTTTCACTTCGTGTCTGTGTTTCTTTCCCTCTGAAGCCAAAAATTGACACTTAATTTTCGACCACTTCTGATCACCCTTTATAGCTCTGAAATTTTTTATGTAGGCTTATGCCACCTTACATTTTCATATTTAATCATCAGAAATAAAAAAAATTAAATCTGGTGGGGCTGGCGCTTTAATCCTTTAATGTATCGTTTTCCTTAGATATTCAATAATTTAAAAATTTCAAAGCGCCCGCCCCACGTTTATTTGTGTTTGTACATCACAAGCGTAGAAAATATTTATTTTAGAATTTATTCAAGTCCAAGAAAATTTTATAGGACTGTCCATTGAGAAATTTATTTGCTTGTTAGTTCGGAAGGAAAACGTGGTTTTTAAAAAGTTTTTTTTTTTTTTTTTTAATAATAAAAACGAGAATGCAAAAATGTATATAATAAAATGAAGAATACTCACTTATTTAAAAGATTTAATGGTTTAACCACCACTAAATTTGACCAATAGACAGCAGACAGGAAGTACTTAATTAAGTAGTCCAATCAAACATCACTAGCACGCGCACGATATCGCTCTTCCCAAATAAGCATTTGTGATATACAATGACTAGTGGCCCGTTCTGGCTTCGCACGCGAAAAATATGTAAAAGCGATCATATGACCCGATTGTAGCGATTGGTCCAGTTACGAATTTAAACCAGGGACCTACTCAAAAACATACACAGTATTTCATAAACTTTCAAACCAGTAATTCACCATCAGAGTACATTTTTGATTAATGCCGATGTACATTTATTTCAAATCTGAAGCTGGTGTGTGACATTTTGTGCTTCTTACTTTGAAAATAACGGCCTTCTTTTACAGCCGTTCAATCATTCCGGGTGGATTTCCCAAAATTCTTTAATTAGTGGATGTTTACAACATAAATGACATCACCTACCAACATTTTAAGTTAGTAGTCCCAGCGGTTTAGCCTCTGCATTGATAAAATGCAGGGATCTCCCCGGGTTTGCTCAGGAATTAATCTGTAAAAGAAATCCTGTTACCCGATTGCCACAATGAATGATAATGATGATCATTTTCTGGAATCGACCAAGCAGGACGGACATGTATCGATGAAGTTAGTGATGTCCTGACAAAAAGCAGGCGGAACTTTCACGAAGAGTTTAATGACAGGCAAATTAAATTTGCAGGGACAGAGTCAAATGAAGTTTCCTTGCCTTCTGCCCACCCTGGAGGGATAAAGGCATAAGTAATTATGTGTCTATATCTTTTTTTTATTTTTTTTATCGTGCGGAAATCCCTTCGGATACCCCCCCGCGTGCCAGCGGGGGCGGTTATGTCGGGCTTGAACCGACTAAAACCGCACGCCGTCTCGGGTCTACAGACGCCGGGGTGTAAGGTTGCCCATAGAGCATATCCCTCGCACCCCGACTGACCCTGGGCCATCTCCGGTTTCGAGATGGCCCCCTCGGGTTTGGGAACCACGGTGTCCCCGTCTTGCCCCGGTTTGGGGGAGGGGCGCTAGTCGCTCCACCGTCCCGGCCTTCTTCTGCTGGGGTGACAGGTGGCCTCACCCGCTACCCCCAGGCCTGCGCTCATGGAGGACGGAGGTCGTTAAGCGACCTCCGGCGCCTGAGTTGCCTGCGACGCGCGGCGAGCAAGTTGCGGGCTCGGCGGACCGGGAGAGTTCTAAGTCTCTCCCGTATGTGTCTATATCTGTGCACTTGTTAACCCCACTTCGGTATTTTGCAGTGTTCATTTAAAATAACCATGTAAAAAGTGCGATAAAAATAATTATCTTGATATCAATCTTCGCGTGTAGGTATGTGTTGGAATAATTATAAATTCTAATATAGTAGGTAATGTTCCGTTTTACACAATCTAGTTTACAATTTGTATTGTTTCTATACCAATTAGACGAGCTGCCTGTCGGATGTCAGCGGCGTGCTATACGCGATACTTCCTAGTCAGGGTACGATACGGTATTTTCCGTCTTAATACTGCGTTTATGCCATGCCATCGAATAATTTAGACGTATATCGATTCTCCCAAAAGATTCACTAATGTACTTAATATCTATCCGTAAAGTGTGCTTCCGTAGTTAGTTAGTTTTGCGAGCCTATATCACGAGGCACATAAGCAATCCAGTTTTGGCTAGAGCTATACACTCTTGTAAGCTCCAGCCCGCTGCAGGACGTCACCCTCGGTCTGGTCGCCAAAAGAGTCGTACTAAATGTTGAACGCACATGTTGTGCAGAGTATTTGAAGCTACAACTGCAATCCAGCGGCAGTTTGCGTTATTTCTTTTTACGTTCGTGTACCAGGTATGTAAAAAGATTGACGGAAAGTTAAAAGTTGTCAAAATTGTATTTCCAAGATTCGGGTAGAGTTAGATACCCACATAGCATTGAGCATACATTCGATGAAGCGGGACTATAGCAAATGATAACTCATTATCATTATCATCTCATCGTGGGACTCGACGTTGCATCCGAGCCCTTCGTCGGAGCGCGAGGTCAACTTTCCAGCTTTCACTACTCCATTTCGAACGGCTTTCGGCATCCTTGGTAGCGAGACTACCCTCAACTCATCCCTTACGACGTCAAGCCAGCATTGGTAGGGTACTCTCCTCATACCGGGGACCGGCGTAGGCGGCATAACCAGACTTTGGTTCCATTCGGTCTGCGATGTCACGAAAATGATGGTTGCCAAAGTATCGATTTGCACATTTATCACTAATGGTGGAAAGTCTGATGTACGAGCACGTAAAAAGCAAGGGGATATTTTGTCATCCGTCATCAATATACTTGACAGCTAACACACTGCTTAACCAAGCCAATCGCTCTGTACAGTGCCACCCGGGACTCCCTAGAAGAAAGTGCGGGACTGCTTGCGACTTATAACTTGCGATTGGCATTCTGCCAGTAGGTATGTTCTTTTGATATAATTTCTTGTTACGCTGGAATAACTCGTATTTTTTGTTTTCGGTATACAGCTTATTATGTGAACATTATTATGTTTCCTGTTCAATAAGTCAAGAAAAATATGAACGAATATGATAATAGAAATATTTTCTTTTACATGATCTATGAATCTATGAATTACTCATACTGAAACTACTGATCTTAATTTGAGAAATTTGATTATACTTAGTAGAACTATGTGTAGTTTTCCCTAAACTACTTTTATTTTATTTTTTTTACGTGCGGAAACCTCCACGGGCTTCACCCCACCGGAGCTAACGGTAAGATGGGTATGTCAGACTAAAACCGCACGGTGTCCCTCTTGCGTCAGCCATGTGGTACGGGGAATCTGGTGTGCCCTAGGAAGGATTTCCCAGAGACCCCGACCGGCTCCGGTCGCCAGCGCTGGCGACCCCAACGCGTTATTGAGGATCTAATCCACCCCCCCCCTAAGAGAAGCGCGCGCGGAAACACGACGCGCCGCCGTCCTGGGCCTGCTTCTGCTAGGGTGACGGCTAGCACCGACCGTCACCCCCAGGCCCGCGCTCATGGAGGACGGAGATCGTTCTGCGATCTCCGCCGCCCGGTGCGCCTTCTACGGCACAGGACAGTGCTTTCCTTCCCTAAAACCCCTAGTAAAATATTTAGTAGTTAATATTTTCTATCGGGGATTTATCGTCTTATTAGGTGCAAGCCAGACAACGGGCGTAAGACTTGATAGGAGTCGTCGAAGGAAGAGTCTTGTCAGTTCTTCTTCGAATTCTGCAGGCATTTTACTCATATTCTCCACGTTTCCCGTTCCTGTGTCAGGTGGCAACGCGCGAGCGACACCTATTATTATCCTTAGCGTTTATGAGGTTTATTACTTAATAGTTTTAATATTTATATTTCTGTGATAGATAGATAGATAGATAGATACTCTTTATTGTACACCAACCAAAGGATACAAATTACTAAGATACTTACAAATAACTTGTACAATGGGCGGTCTTATCGCAATTTGCGATCTCTTCCAGACAACCTTTAGATGGACTAGATTGCTAGAAATGGGTAGTTATAGTGGTGTACCTATTATAAATTATAATAATATTGCAACACATAAATATATAAAAATTATATATATATTATATAAGTATACACAATAAATGATAAAAATAATGACGAAAAATACAACATTGTCTTTAAAGCGTTAAGTAGTGCTCTTTGACGAGTTTTTGGAAAGTAGGTAATGACTGTGCTCGTCTGATAGATTCCGGCAGAGCATTCCACAGGCGTGCAGCTTGAATTGTGAACGATTTGTCGTAAAAGGTTGTGGCATGCTGCTGAATTTCCAGAGTTAAATTTTCCGAAGATCTCAAGTATCTCGTATGAGTGTCGTGCATAAATTTGAAGCGATTTTTAAGATAGAGAGGAGCAGCAGGGTGAAACAAGATATTGAAGAGAAGAGAGAGTATATGAGTATTCCGGCGAAGGCGGATTGGCAACCACTTGAGTTTAATACGAAATTCGGAAATGTGATCAAATTTGCGCAAGCCAAAAATGAATCTTATACAGAAGTTTTGGAGCCGCTCAAGTTTATCAAGTTGGTCCTCATTAAGATCAAGATAGCTGACATCAGCGTAGTCAAGAATAGGAAGGAGTATAGATTGCGCTAGTGCAATTTTAGTTGCTGTTGGGAGGAAATTACGTAATCTCCTTAGAGATGCTCCGGTAGCGAATACTTTGCGACTAATATTCTGCATCTGGGCCGACCATGACATGGTTTTGTCAAGGTATATTCCCAAATTCTTGACTGTATCGCATATAGGAATAATACTGCCATCAAAATAAACCTGGGGCAGTACTAACCAGTCCACCCTATCCAACATTCTGGAGCTGCCAATGACAGTAACCTGAGTCTTACCAGGGTTAATACTGAGTCCATAATTTGCAGTCCAATCACTTAGACGGACTAGATCTGCATTAATCATGGCAATACCATTAGACAAATCGTCCAAGCCCACTTGACAGTAAATTTGTAAATCATCTGCATAAAGGTGGTAGGAACATAGAAGTCGATTAGAGATAGAGTTAATGAATATTGAAAAGAGTAAGGGAGATAAAACGCCACCCTGCGGCACCCCAGCAGCGGTATCAGACCAAGATGAATAACTATCATCCAGTCGGACGCGCTGCCGGCGTCCAGACAGGTAACTTCGAAACCAGTCAATAGCCGATGGAGATATGTTAAGAGAGCTTAGTATGGCAAGGAGAACGTCGAAATCCACAGTGTTAAAGGCGTTGCTAAAGTCCAGTAAACAGAGAATTGTGAGATTTCCCTTCTCCATGCCAGACCTAATGTCATCAGTAATGCTAACAAGGGCGGTCGTGGTACTGTGCCCCAGACGGAACCCGGATTGAAACTGGTTGAGTAAATTATTTTCACGAATAAAAGAACTAAGCTGGTTTTGAATGAGACGTTCAAGAACTTTAGACAAGAAAGGTAAGATAGAGATAGGACGATAATCGGTAAAAAAAACAGGTTTAGAATTTTTGGGTAAAGGGATAACTTGAGCATCTTTCCATGTAGTAGGAAATATACTTCTAGAAATGGAGTGATTCATTATATGAGTGATGATGGGAAGAATGTCAGCCAGTATGGGGAGCACCATGTTGCGGCTGATAGAATCAGCACCAATCGCATTCGATGAGATGGATAGAATACTCTTCTCAACATCACAAACGGACAATTGACTAAAGACAAATGGAGAATAGTCAGGAGTTGGAAGCGATGAAAGATGATTAAGTGTATTAATTTTAGCTGTACTGCTAAAATTAGACGAAGTGGAGAAGTGCCGGTTAAGGGCATTAATATCGAGACGTGTTGAGGTTAATTCTTGACGCTGCTTTCCAACCCCTAGTGTTCTAAGGTTAGTGTTCTGTGAATTGGATGAGAAATGAAAAAGTGTTTTCGATTGTGAACCTACTCCAAACTATCTTTGGCAATCTCTTTTAGATCTGCCCAGCCACCAAAATATGAAGTCGCTTTTAACCCTTCTTTTATGCAGGCTGTCATATCAAAACCTTTGTGCCAAAGGTACCTACTGACTAAACAATGCTTGTTGGACTGGCGTTCGGGGGATAAGAGTTGAACTGGCGTCACAATGCGGTCTTATCAGTAACATCTTACCATTAACGTTTCGTACGAAAAATATTCGCATTTACTTATGTAAATATTGAGTCGACATTTTAGATGTCTTTGGCCTGAAAAACACAAATGGAAATGGGTCTAAGTTGTAGGTTCACAGTTCGTTAAAAAAAAATTAAAAAGCTGCTGGCGTACATGGAAATCATGGGTGATGATGCACCCCTTACATCTTAAGACTGCCTTTTCTGTCTTTTTAACAAGCTTTTATTTACTATCACCTGTCCCGATGTTTGTCATCAAATCTTACAAATTTAATTTGATCCACTTCCGGTTACCGATTGAGCTGAAATTTTACATATATGTGTACCTAAATCGCATGGCAATGCAATATTATGTTGACATGGTGCTGATCTGATGATGGAGCTGGCCGTAGGAACTTCGCAATGAAACGACCCAACCTCATCGAGTTTGGGCTCGTTTGAATCTTCTTGACGAGTAGTTTGTCTTTCAATGGTAACCAGAGTCTGATGATGGAGCTGGAAGGTGGTCTTAGGACCTCTGTAATGAAACGACGCAACTCCATCGAGTTTCAGCTCGTTTGATTCGTCTTGACGAGTAAATGCAATATTATTTAATAAAATCAAATCAATCAATTAGCCTATTGCAGTCCACTGCTGCACATAGGCCTCTCCCATTTTACGCCATAGCACCCGATCCTCCGCCTTGCGCATCCAGTCTATCCCAGCTACCTTTTTCAGGTCGTCCGTCCATCTTGCTGTGGGACGTCCCACCTTCCGTTTACCGATTCGTGGTCTCCACTCTAGGACTCGTTTGCTCCATCGGCCATCGGTCCTTAGGCAGATGTGGCCAGCCCATTTTAATAATTTTAATAAAAGCTTGTATTTAATTATTTGATGAATAAATAAATATCAATTGGCTCATGAAGCGTGTGGTAGCGAAGTTTGTTCCAAAATTGCTAAATTTTAACCAAAAAAAATTCGCTTAGGAATTATTGAATGACGTCAACGGCGATCCAGATTTGCTTATAAGGGTCTCATAACTGGTGACGAATCATGATGGTACTGGTATTATTATTAAGCAATAGGTACATACAAAGACTACAACGTGTAACTTTCTATGTGGAACTGACATCCTTTTTTTTTTTTTTTTTTTTCGTGCGGAAATCCCTTCGGATACCCCCCCGCGTGCCAGCGGGGGCGGTTATGTCGGGCTTGAACCGACTAAAACCGCACGCCGTCTCGGGTCTACAGACGCCGGGGTGTAAGGTTGCCCATAGAGCATATCCCTCGCACCCCGACTGACCCTGGGCCATCTCCGGTTTCGAGATGGCCCCCTCGGGTTTGGGAACCACGGTGTCCCCGTCTTGCCCCGGTTTGGGGGAGGGGCGCTAGTCGCCCCACCGTCCCGGCCTGCTTCTGCTGGGGTGACAGGTGGCCTCACCCGCCACCCCCAGGCCTGCGCTCATGGAGGACGGAGGTCGTTAAGCGACCTCCGGCGCCTGAGTTGCCTGCGACGCGCGGCGAGCAAGTTGCGGGCTCGGCGGACCGGGAGAGTTCTAAGTCTCTCCCGGGCGCGCTCCGCCACCTCCTTCGCGAGCATTACATGCTCGCAGAAGGAGGCGGCGGCGGCCCACGCGCTCGCGCTCCGCACCATTGCCGCAATCATGCTGCCGAGTGAGAGGACTCCCACCCCGATGGCTGCCACGAGGTCACGCCTCGGCGCCTCCCACGCCGGGCAGTCCACCAGCGTGTGCAGCCCTGAGTCCTCGCTCGCGTCGCAGTGATGACACTCAGGCGTTGGCTCCTTCCTGATCCGATGCAGGTGGTCCCCGAAGCACCCCTTCCCTGAGATCACCTGCGTCAGTCGGTAGGAGAGGCTTCCGTGTCGCCTCTCCAGCCAATCCTCCATGATGGGCCTTACCGCCGCTATTGCGGCGTGCCCATGGAACTGACATCCTAATCAATAAATTACTCATTTGTCTTCACTTTTCTGACCGTTTAACAGAAACTAGGTAAAATATACTGCCTAATGTGTGCTAATGCCGATAGGCGACGTAAGATTGATGATAATAACATCATTGTATTATCGTGTCGGAAACTGTACGAGCAACTTCTGCGTAGGCCACTATTGGTTGTAAACATACAGCTGTGTTAACGTTACGGGTACCTTACCGAATGTTTTTTTTTTCTGTAAATATAAAAATTTGTTGATAAATAAGGTTTAGATGGCGCTGTGTATAATATGTAGTGAAGTATATATTTATTAATTTACTAGCGACCCGCCCCGGCTTCGCACGGGTGCAATGGATATTATCACTACATAGTATAAAACAAAGTCGCTTTCTCTGTCCCTATGGCCCTAATCCCTATGTATGCTTAAATCTTTAAAAAAACCGCATCAAAATCCGTTGCGTAGTTTTAAAGATTTAAGCATACATAGGGACAGAGAAAGCAAATTTGTTTTATACTATGTAGTGATTTAAATGGATCTTATTATCTTATATATCTTATAAAGTATGAGTAGGGAAAGACATGGTTCGACTATGGGTATATGGGCTCACCTGCAAACCGGTACAACTGCTGATTGGCAGACAAAGCTCTTGCGTAAGCTTTCCTCTCGAGGTTGGGGGGGTCAGACGGCAGTCGCTCCCGTGAAAACCAAGTAAACCAAATTATGGAGAGCAGAACAGCGGACTAATTGATCGGAGAGAAAATTGATAATCGATTCATATTTTTGCATGACTCTTCCTATAAACCAGCCCTATGTGGGACAGTCCCCCACTAGAATGAAGAAGGTGAAGATGACAGTGCAAGTGAAAATGTGCCATCGCTCATTGTGAAAATATATTCAGAATTTGACGTTCTAACATCAAAATAAATATGTATAGCACGGTGGCAACCGAAAACAGTATAGTGGGCTATGCCGACACTTGCAGTTTGACGGCTGCAGCTGATACGTGTCGACGGCTGCAGTTACGGACGTTCACGCACGCACTTTTGTTGCTGTATGTTTTCAATAACAGCTACTTCCGTCATTTACATTTGCTACCAGTAGTAAGCGTTAATCATTTTACCTGTAAACTACAATGATTTATAGTTTTGATTGCTATCTAGGTACCCACTTATTATATAGCTTCATTGTTGGAAGATAACGAACACGTTGACCGGTGTCCGGTATTTTTTAATACATTTCTTAGTTAGACTGAAAAAGCCGACCCCATCTGAGTTGGGCAAATGTTCGGAGGCTGATTTTATCGTAATTCTCAGGTTAATTTGCATTAGTCGCCAGCCGGTACCAGAGCAGGTCGGGATGTCACGGATCGGGGGGCACGGTCGAGCTTCCGCCAAGACGAGCACATGGAGCGCAGGGTACCTACCTTTGCTTGAAGCGTCTCGCCGTATTTTTATACCCTTTTAGATTTGGTCTGGACAGTACTAGAAAGTCCAAATTCTCAGGATATAATGTCATAGAGTACTTAATAAACATACCAAGTTTCAAATGCATTTATCCTTTATAGGACATACCTGTTTCCCTAGCAACACTACCCGTAGATGTCACGAAACAGTGCGTTTTTAGTCGGGCCCCGACAAAGTCCCTTAATCCGACATGCCCACCTCATTATAAGCTTCCGCGGTAAGGGCTCTCCAGAGAAAAATTTCCTCACAATACGTGCCGTGTCGATGAGTACTGCCTTTTGAATTCAGCCCTTGGCCTTGTTATTATTTTATAGAGATGCTAGCTGGCCCACCCCGGCTTCGCCCGTGGCGTATTTCGAACCCCCGGTGCATCTCTTTAATCCACATATACCCGTAATTTATTCGTTTTCATATAATGTATAGGAATCTGCCGGATTTGTTGACATTTATGATTACTGCCCTGCTCCATTGGAGAGAATGGTGATGATATATAGCCTATGACTTTCATAAATAGTGTGACTTTTTATTTGTAAAAGAATTTTCAAAATCGGTTCAGTACATCCAGAGATTACCCCCTACAAACTCACAACATTACAAACTCAGCTCTTTGTAAAATTTGTATAGATTTGTATCACTACTATTGTGTGTCAAGTCAACTATTATGTAGGTACTTTTATTAATACCCCGGCGTCTGAAGACCCGATACGACATGCGGTTTTAGTAGGTTCAAGCCCGACATAACCTCCCCCGCTGACCGGAGGGGTTTCCGCACGGAAAAAAGATGGTAGTGTTATTAATGACGTCGAAGCTCATCGTATTTTGTACCGGTGACTGCTGTCTGGTCTTCCAACCCTGAGAGGAAATCCTACCCCATCGCCAGAGCTTCGTCCACCAATCAAAAGGGGTACCCATACACCCAAGTCAATTTATAACATACTAGCTGTTGTCAAGTCAACTATTATGTAGGTACTTTTATTAATACCCCGGCGTCTGAAGACCCGATACGGCGTGCGGTTTTAGTAGGTTCAAGCCCGACATAACCTCCCCCGCTGACCGGAGGGGTTTCCGCACGGAAAAAAGATGGTAGTGTTATTAATGACGTCGAAGCTCATCGTCTTTTGTAGCGGTGACTGCTGTCTGGTCTCCCAACCCTGAGAGGAAATCCTACCCCATCGCCAGAGCTTCGTCCACCAATCAAAAGGGGTACCCATACACCCAAGTCAATTTATAACATACTAGCTGTTGGCCTGTCTGATCCCATTCACGCTTCCCATAGGAACCTATTCCAGGTATAAAAAGTCTAGCCTATGTGTTATTCCAGTCTAATCTATCCCTGTACCAAATTTCAGCCGGAACCGTTCAACCGTTTCTGCGTGAAAGAGTAACAAACATTCATACAATACTTACAAAGTTTCGCATTTATAATATACTAGCTGTTGCCCGCGGCTTAGCCCGCGTGAAATTCTGATCCCGTTCCTGCTACCCATGGAAACCTATTCCCGGGATGAAAAGTAGCCTATATGTTATTCCGGACTATATATCCCTGTACAAAGTTTCAACCAGATCCGTTCAGCCGTTTTTGCGTGAAAGAGTAACAAACATTCATATATCCATCCATACAAACTTTCACATTAAAATATAATAAATAAATATTCTACGACATTCTACAAAGAGCTTTCTTGCAACTAGCTAGCCCAACCAGCTTGTGTTATGGGTTCTAGAATGCGGATAAACATACATAATATACTATTTTTAACAAACAATATATACTATTTTTTTTCGTAAATACATATATATTATACATAGAAACACCCAGACCAATGCAAATAGACATTCATACATACAAAATATTTGCACTGAGCGGGAATCGAACCCGCGCCCCCTGTCGTAGCAGCCGAATGCACTACCGCTACGCCACGGAGGCCGTCAGTAGGATATGATGGAGGATATTGAAGTGTACTGAATTATATTTACTTATTTATATATTTATTCATTAGTAATGCCTGACAGTCGAAACCGTAAAAACATAATCGCCACGCGTTTTGTTACTTATCTTGAGATAGATCGCTCTAGAAACACATTAATATTTATCAGCCTTGGTTTATGGGAAGGACGACATAAATTTCACCGTGTAATGTCGCCATAAAATCATAGTATTTACTACCGATGATAACAACGAATAATTTGTGTTCTATCAATTGATCCTCAAAGCCGTTTCCTGCGGATATCCTCCGCAGAGCATGGATTTTTAGGGTTCCGTTGCCAAATGGCAAAAAACGGAACCCTTATAGATACGTCACGTCTGTCCGTCCGTATGTCACAGCCACTTTTTTCCGAAACTATAAGAACTATGCTGTTGAAACTTGGTAAGTAGATGTATTCTGTGAACCGCATTAAGATTTTCACACAAAAATAGAAAAAAAACAAGAATTTTTGGGGGTCATACATAGAACTGAAACTTGTAATATTTTTTTTTCGTCAGACCCATACGTGTGTGGTATCTATAGATAGGTCTTCAAAAATGATATTGAGGTTTCTAATATTATTTTTTTCTAAACTGAATAGTTTGCGCGAGAGACACTTCCAAAGTGGTAAAATGTGAGTATATAACTGTAACTTCTAAAATAAGAGAACGATAAAACTAAAAAAAATATATGATGTACATTACGATGTAAACTTCCAAAGAAAATTAGTTTGAACGAGATCTAGTAAGTTTTTTTAAAACGTCTTAAATCGTAAACCGCAATTTACGTTTCATTCAATCAACTCAAATATAAAAATTTAAAAAAAAACATTATTATGTTACTTGCTGCGACGGAACCCTTAAAGGGCGAGTCCGACTCGCACTTGGCCGCTTTTTTCTTTAAAAACTACTCTTGTCTGTATTTCCGCGAAACCTCTATTTCGCAAACTATATTTTTCTGTCTCAAGTAATAGGAGGCTAGCCTGTTTCCCTCTCGGAATCAAGATGCAAAAATCTTGACAAAATGGTTGGCACATGACTGGCCAACCAAACAGACAATTAGAGAACTGATTGACTAATGAACCGACTCCTTTCAGCCTGTGAGTAGTTTTGTATAATATATATGATTGGTTGATTGGCGCGAGAGTAAATTGTCAAGATTTTTTTGCCATATATGGGTTCTAGAAACCATATTGCAAGGGTTATATGAGTTCTAGAAAGCGGATAAACATACTTAGATACCTTTCTTTTCTAAATATATACCTATTATATGTATATGGAAACATAAAATCAGATTTGCACTGAGGGGTAATGAAACCCGCGGCCTCTGGCGTAGAAGTCGAACGCTCTACCGCCATCCTACTTTTTATTGTATGTATATTTACTATTGGATTGAGAACAGCCCTATCCTAGGCGGGTGGACGAGGCCCCATCAAGACCTTTGAGGCCAAGCCAACCTCGCCTGCAAGCCGGTACATCTGCTGCTTGACGGACGAGGCTATGGCGCAGGCTTCCCTATCGGGCTTGGGAGGTCAGGGGACCGTATAAGACAAACCAAAAGGATTTAGCGGAGCCCGGGCTCTGAGGAGAAAGCTACAAATGCAACCGGTAACAGCGCTAAGATCATGATGATTAGGAATAGCCCTACGGCCAGTCTCTATAATCTACCTACAGTTAAAGGTAAATAGCTATCCCGGATAAACAGTCAACATTAATCTATCTTTAACTGCGGTGGTAGCTATTTTAACTACTGGTAAAGGATAGATGGATTATTGAAACCGGCCTTTAGTCGTTTTGTACGACACCCACGGTAAGAGATAAGGTGGCCCTTATACTCTCACCGGGAACCACCTCAAACCTCTTACATAACAAAATCCAGTTGTAGAAACTTGTTACTTAAATTTATTATATCCGATACAACGTTTTCTTACAGCAGTTAGAACAGTTAGTTCGCCGTATGCTCCATAGATCACAAGCACGAGCATTTTGTACTTTTAACGTTGGAATCGTTCCAATTTTGGTGGACAAATTATTCATTTATCAGAGCTAAGGCAGCCGCTTGTAATTAATCCGAAATGTCAGAGCGTGTTCGCGGGAACTCGCCGTAAGCACTTTTATCTTATGAAGGCGGACCACAGTCGTGTTTTTTTGCTGTATTTAGTTCCCTCATGTGTGCACATATGAGGGTAATAAATCTATGTGTTGTAGGTACCTGGTGTACATGCATGTCTAACTTGAGAGGCGCTTTATCGTCTGGGTCATCATTGTCGTAAAAGCGGCTATTCCGATTGCTACCAAAGTTTGCACTTCTCCACCTCTTCCTTTCCTTAGGGATTAGTTTATCTTGGCTTTTACGGCAGTGACTGCCATCTGACCCTCCGAATCCGAGAGGAAAGCCTGCGCAAAGGCATCGTCCGTTAATAAGATGTACCCGGCTGCAGGTAGCGCCGAAGCTCTCGTTAGGGCTTGTGGAATTGGGGCATTAGGAATCTTTCTCAGTGCTCTAATTATTGCCTGATTTTCAGTTCTGTATTATCATCATCATTAAGTCCATTTTTGTATGAGTGTGGGTTTCTCCTTTACATGACATGACTACCGCGCTAGATTGATCCTGACGTACCCTGAAATCCTAAAAGAACATAAGCTACTCAGCCTGGAGTCTAGACATTGTCTTCTGAAAGTTATGATGCTGCTTGGAATGTGTAACAAAAGATTTGACTGTTCTAATATTTGCAATATATATGCTATATTGTACCAAGGACTGTAAACCGGTGAGAGGCGTACCCAGGCTTTTTCACACTGTAAAGTGTAGAACCAATGCAGGGGTACGCGCGCCTCTCCGTCGCCTTTTAGATAACTATAACACGCACTTGTTCATTTGGATATTTTCGCACTTTCGCACAATGAATTTAAAAAGCAAGCTATTTCACTTCTCTAATTGGAAAATACAAATACATTAAGGCAGAGGATGGCACAATTTAATTTTTTTCACCAACTACATTATTCTGCGGAAATAAGTGTGGGTTATACATTCACCAAGTTTGTTACATTCACCTTTTACTGTATGATACAATGTATAACTGAATATTTGTGTCCCAATATGAAATAAATAAATAAAATAAATGACTTTTCTATATTAATCATTAACAATAGTTGATGGGAGTCGTCGAAAGCACATCGTGGATATGAAAGATATTAATAATTTTATAGTATCTACTCAAGTTACACAGTCAGTCAGGTCAGCTACTTTTGTTAAAGATTTGTTAATTATGTTTATATTTGCATGTTGGCATTTGTAATTAGAGTTAAAAACCTTCTAATGCCCTTCTTGACGAATCTCATATGGTAATCACTTGGGAGAAACCGAAGCAGGGAGATTAGTTTCAGGGTGCGCAGGATGAAGTCCCTTTCATACCTCACTCGTTTTTAGTTGCAACGTATGAGGATGGATTCCCTGTTTGTGGAGAGCAGTGCTACGATAGAATGTGGCCGTAGGCATCATGTCAACCAATTCTTCTGAACACCACTTATATAGGCGGTAGAACACGCACAGAGAGGCAAAATCTCCTAAGGCTGAGAGGTTTTACACTGCCTATAAGTATGGGATTGTCGACGATCCTCACCACCCGTCTATGCACCGGGTCGAAGGGATTAAGTTGGTACGCAGTTACCCCGGCAAAAAGGTGACAGCAATACTCCATGTGAGGTCGGACTTGCGACTCATATACGAAGAAGTCTTTGCTACGTAGTGAAGTACTGCTTCGCCCTGTTGAGCACTCCCGAGTTTATTAGATGCCTTGTCTTCCAGATGACTAAGGTACTGGACCGCCCTGAAGATATCTAGATAGGTAGTCAAATTCATGCACCAAACATAAAAAAGAGATGGTTGCCTTCTTACCTACATAAATGAACATAACATAACTTCACGCCTTTTTTTTTTTTTTTATATTTAGGACACGTCAATTTGACTTCACCTCGCCTGATGGTAAGCTGAAGGTAAAGTCTCAGGAAAGAGGGTCACCATTACATTCACGTACCATGTTAACAATGGTGGCACTCAGCTTGACGGCCTCATCAGAAGAGGATTGTCGTCGCAGCACTAGTGGCACCGGTAGGTGTCACGCGGTGCTGCGACGAACACAATCCCCCTGCCCGGCTATGCACTTGCTGACCCCTGAACGCAATCAAACCGAAATTGGATTACTATAGAGGGTTTTTCGCAATCGTGCACGGTGGTACCTACCCGGCCGAATTTTGTGACAAATTTGTGTCATCAAATTTCTACCACCAGTAGATGGGGCTGGGACCTGTATCCCCGAAGGGGTAGGTAGAGGTGTATTACACACCCACGATTCGCCAGTTATGTTAAGGTCCCGATGTAATAGGGGGCGATCCTATTGCCATATACCGGGCACATTATTAAGCAAGCGATAATTAACATAAACATAAATAAGTCATACATCTAAAGCTTAAGTGAAATGCGTAACAAAGAAATTTAATCACTACATCTATTAGCCAAGTGTTGCAGTCAGCCGTCTACCACATGTCATATAATACCAATCTATATAATAAATGTTTTTACATAACGCACGCTACGTAGACCGGTGCCGAACCAAGCCGTTGCTCGCAGGGAAATCGTTCGATCTTCATGCTCATTAACGGTAAGCTTGGAAAATTTGATCCGTGGTATGATGCCACTGTGCAGAGTCGATTCAGTAGTTTCGTTTTGCCACATGAACAGATATTTTTTCGGCTTCTCATCATCATCCTCAAACCAATTTCCCTGTTGCATCCAAACTGTGCACTATAGACCCTGAGGTTTGCTTATTATTTTTGATTGGTATATCGACTTTTCCGGGAGCGACGGTATTCTGACCTCCCAACTCTGGGAAGTGCGCCTGCGCCAGAGCGTCTTCCGTTGCTCAGCAGGTGTCCCGACTTGCAGGTGAGGTTGGCTTAGGCCTCGAGGATGTTAGTAGGGTTTATCATATAGAGTCCACTTTTTTTTGGCATATATTCATAAACCTGCCAAATCTAATACGAGGGTCAAACTGAAAGTTCTTAGAACTGGCCACTTATAAACAATATAATTAAAAAATAATTCTAAAATTTGAAAATAGAACTCTTTGCCAATATTACTGAGTATATATTTCATTCATTTATCATTTGTTTTACGATTTGGCGGCAAATTGAAAATTGTCTGTGTCACGTTAACATGAATTTAACACGAGAAAATTTTCGTGCAATGATTTTTTATGACTTTCGATGTCATTTAAGTTAACAAGAAAGTTATGATAGACTACGATTGGCCTTTCACGATGAAGCCCCATCTCGTGCGACTGTTTACAACTGGTTTAATGAGTTTAAACGTGGTCGCACTAATCTCACTGATGATTTACGTGAGGGACGGCCTTCTACGGCGACGACTGAAAATAACATCTGTGTTGTGCGGCGTATGATAGAGACTGACAAAAGAGTGACCTATCAGCAGATTCGGACAAGCTTAGGCATCGGTATGAGTCAAGTGCACAAAATCCTCCACGAACATTTAGCGGTCAGGAAGCTTTGCGCCCGGTGGATACCTCATAATTTGACTGAGGCTCAAAAACTCCATCGTGTGGATTGGTGCCGTAAAATGATTGAAAGATTTAACGGAGGTGACTCTAATGCTGTGTTCGACATACTAACAGGTGACGAAAGCTGGATTTACTGTTATGATCCTGAAACCAAAAGACAATCTGCTCAGTGGGTGTTTCCTTTCGAGGAGTTGCCAACTAAAGTGAAGAGAGATCGAAGTGCGGGAAAAAAAATGGTGGCCTCGTTCTTTGGAAGGATAGGTCATTTCGTAACAATTGTGTTAGAGGATCAAAAAACAGTTTCTGCAGAATGGTACACTACCAATTGTTTGCCACTTGTCTTGGAAAAAGTTCGAGAGAAACGACCTCGCAGTAGGATCCTCCTTCACCACGACAACGCCTCGTCGCACACCGCCAAGCGAACGATCGACTATTTGGCGACATCAAACGTTGAATTACTGGGTCACCCGCCGTATAGCCCCGACCTCGCGCCTTGTGATTTTTATTTATTTCCAAAAATTAAAGAAAAACTTAAAGGAAAGCGGTTTATGAATGCTGAAGAAGCGGTGGCTGCGTATCGCGATGCCATTGAAGAGACCCCTAAGGACGAGTGGGCAAAGTGCTTTTCCCAGTGCTTCCATCGCATGCAGCGGTGTATTGACGTGAATGGACAATATTTTGAAAAGATATAATAAAACTAATAACTGGCTAATGTACCTAATCAGTTTTTGATTTTCTAAGAACTTTCAGTTTGACCCTCGTATAATAATTTATATTATTTTAAGCAAGCGCTAATTCGGCGATAATAAATTGAATTCTTTCTGTCTTCAAGCATTGTTTGGCTCTGGTAGGCTTTTGCTTCTGTGTGGCTTTACCTGTCGTAACCTAACCGTGGCGTGGCTTTGATTACTATGTATCAATTCTGTAGTACAGCAATCGTTTATCTGCATTTTTTTACACGGCTCACCTGATGTGGAGCCGTTACCGTAGCCTATGGACGTGTGCATGTTGTGGGGCTAGGTTTTGCGACGGCTAATGCTTTGCTAATACTTACAGTGTTAGCCAAGCATCAATCGATTTCCACCAGCGGCAGGACAAAGTAAAATTTTGTTAAAATATATTTTTCTTAATATTCACCTATGTAGTGAATCAGAAACCCCGTCTTCTCGTTTTTTGTAAACTTGTTCTTCTGTATTTCGCTCAGTTATGACACAGGTGTCTATCCACAGATAAGACGTGAAGTAACGAATAAATAGTTGCAATTATATTGTGATCTCGTTATGTGCGTTCACTGCATGACGTTGCGTTACTTATTCAGGAAATATCCACATTATAAAATTTATTATTACATGTTTTATTAGCAACCTGTTGCAATATCAACTTGGTTTGCCCTGAAAAATATGCATAGGTAAACTTACATGAGATTAAGAACTCTCCCGGACCGCCGAGCCCGCAACTTGCTCGCCGCGCGTCGCAGGCGACTCAGGCGCCGGAGGTCGCTTAACGACCTCCGTCCTCCATGAGCGCAGGCCTGGGGGAGGCGGGTGAGGCCACCTGTCACCCCAGCAGAAGCAGGCCGGGACGGTGGGGCGACTAGCGCCCCTCCCCCAAACCGGGTCAAGACGGGGACACCGTGGTTCCCAAACCCGAGGGGGCCATCTCGAAACCGGAGATGCCCCAGGGTCAGTCGGGGTGCGAGGGATATGCTCTATGGGCAACCTTACACCCCGGCGTCTGTAGACCCAAGACGGCGTGCGGTTTTAGTCGGTTCAAGCCCAACATAACCACCCCCGCTGGCACGCGGGGGGGTATCCGAAGGGATTTCCGCACGAAAAAAAAAAGGTAAACTTAAATGTTTTTATTACTTACAAATTCATTCACCGGTTTGATTATGTTTTCATGTTTTTAGGGATTTTCTTTAGAAAAGCCCTATTGCTATCGAGTTGTCGTCGACGTCGTCGTTGCCAATTTTCTGTCACGGTTTTGGGTATGAAGGAGATGAGCTATCGAGTTGCTGTTTTCGGTAATAGATTCGTGCTGGGGTGAACCATTGCAAGATAAAGAAAAAATCGCAAAAAAAATAATTGCAAAATCGAAAATCCCTTGTATTCGGCTGAGCTCGTCTCAGGAATTCAACTTGTTTTATACCACTTCGGTGGCAGACAAGCTCACGGCCCACCTGATGGGAAGCGGTTACCGTGGCCTATGGACGTGTGCAACACAAGGGGCGTCCCTGTAAAGATAGAGGAAGCTCCTGCCTGCCCCAAATCATTTGGGTATGGTGAAACATGTCATTCTGTTCCAAACTTTTCTGTCAGATGTCAACTCCTTATTCACTCTTTTCCTAGTTATGTCCTCTTTCACGCACTTCATCCAAGTTTTCTGTCTGTATATTAGAAAAGCCAATAGAGAGAGTCGTGTAGTTATATCTATATTGTACTATTGAAATGGTCCAAGCCAACCTCACCTGCAAGTGGATGCACGCAGACTTTCTTTTTCAGGATTGGGAGTTCAGACCGCAGTCGCTCCCAGAAAAGCCGACCTACCAATCAAAAACATTAAGCAGACCTCGGGCTCTAAAGTGCAAACTCTGGTCGCAACTGGGATATCGCCATGAGGGTGATGATGGAATAGATGTCGAAGATAGTCGTATAGGTAGTTTGATTTGTAGGGAATGGTTAATTTGTACCTAGCGTGGGCGAGTCAACGCCGGGATCTCGTTGCGGTCCTGGGCGTGGACGTTTTTTTTTTTTATATTTAGGACACGTCAATTTGACTTCACCTCGCCTGATGGTAAGGTGAAGGTAAAGTCTCAGGAAAGAGGGTCACCATTACATACACGTACCATGTTAATAATGGTGGCACTCAGCTTGACGGCCTCATCAGAAGAGGATTGTTGTCGCAGCACTGCGTGACACGCACCGGTCCCACTAGTGCTGCAACCACAATCCCCCTGCCCGGCTATGCACTTGCTGAACCCTGAACGCAATCAAACCGAAATTGGATTACTATGGAGGGTTTTTCGCAATCGTGCACGGTGGTACCTACCCGGCCGAATTTTGTGACAAATTTGTGTCTTCAAATTTCTACCACCAGTAACGTTCTGTCGCTGGAGACTATGGGGAGAGCCGTGGTCTCCGACGGGGGCAAGTGGCACGCCGCCGCCTCTTTCTGCGAACAGGCAATGCGCGCGAAAGAGACGGCGGAGAAAACTCTGCCCCCCGAGTTCCGCAGTTTGCGTCCGGGACTACCGACCTCCATGATCGGGGCCTGAGGGTGGCATTTGGCCGACTCGTCGTCCTTACAGAAGCAGGCCAAGACGGAGGCGTGTCGTGTGTATATTACACGCGCCTGCCAACTCACCGTCGCGGGATAAAACCCGACCCCACCAGGCGAGGCCGCGGTGGCGGCCAAAGTCCACCGGTAACCCTGGGGTTATTCTTTCCAGGGCTTACCCGGGGTGCCCGGCACTGGACACGCCGTCCGTTGTGTCCATTGCCCGACACGCCTACCCCATCGTTGGCACCGATGGGGTTGAAGCCCGTGGGGGTTTCCACACGTTACCAAAAATAAAAATGGTTCATTTGCACTAGTAAAGGCACATTCTAACACTAACCAAAGCGTTCTATTACAAATCATGCGTACTAGTAACTATGTTTATACTAAATTATATAACAATATATTGAATACAATTAATGATTTGTTATAATTGTGCAGCGAAATGGTATGCAGAAACATGAAAATGTATGCATGCATCTCATCAACGATTAACAGAAAAAAGTGATATAACGCTATCTCAAGTGAGCCGAGATGAGCGCCGGCGCATAATCGCTGCGCACGTCACCGTGTCATTGCGTAAGCGTAACTCGTGCTTTATGTATTATGATCGAAAGTGGAGCGAGATTGAACGCGCCGCGACATGTCGTTAATACGGCTGATGTTGGCGTCAAATGACGGTTGCTTTATTCTTGTTGAGGTAAGCAGGTACTACGCTGAAGCAGAAAAAATTGTGTCCTGAAAGTATGTGGTTACTGTGTTACTATGAACACTTGGAACAGCGTCGGTAGCTTGGTGGTGAAGTATTCGGCCTTATGATTTAGAGTCGGATTACGGAATCTTGGCCATTACACTATGACGTGAACCCACTCCACAAGCAATTTAGTTTTGCCAGAATTACGGTAGATGGCTCCAGTGTCGCCCCAAGACGTATAATATATCGGAGAATATCGAATATCTAGGACGTATCCAGGTAGCTCAGTTGGTTAGAGTCGCGATTCAAGCCTTGTCCTGAATGTTCTCTTTTTCTAATCTAAACCTATAAGAAAGTTTACATACCTACTAATTGCTTCAAAATTTCATGGAATTAATGTGGCGGAGTAATCAAAAACAGTTGAAAAATGATTGTAAAATCATTCATTGTTTCCGTAGTTAGCAAGAATTACGGTAGATGGCTACAGCGTCGCCCCAAGACGTATAATATATCGGAGAATTTCGAATATCTATGGGGTTCCTCAAGAAGGGCATTAGAAGGTTTTTACAGGGTCGGCAGCGCGAGTGTGACGCCCCTGGTGTTGCACACGTCCATAGGCCGCGGTAACCGCTTCCCATCAGGTGGGCTGTGAGCTTACACCTGCTGATTAATGGACGAGGCTTTCCTCTTAGCAAAGGGTCAGATGGCAGTAATTCTCGCAAAAGTCAAAATAAGCCAAATCAAGAGAGACAGCCTACCTCGGGCTCTAAAATGCAAGCTATGGATGTGCCAAAAATCGTTCTTTCTTCCTTCTGTCTGTTTGTTTATTACGGCTTGTCTCCGGATTTATTTGTCGAGTTGTACAGATCTATTAATCACCTCGTTATAAGGTATAAATAAAGGTTATTAAGAAGTTCTAATTGATCTTACGCACGTAATTCTTAATATTAATTCCGTCTTACAGCGAAATGGTATGCAGAAACATGAAAATGTATGCATGCATCTCATTTTATTCAACTTCATTATACTCTACACACATCTTGACACTGTCGACTGGTTTTACAAGAATATTGTGACCAGCTGAAGCTATGTTATGTAGGCAGGAATCTAATATATCCATACTAAGACAGGAAAATTTAAGTTTTTGATTTTTATGCACAGCTTTTTAGTAAATACTTCAACTTACTTATAATAATACAAGTATGGTATTATGGAAGAAAAAGTTGTTTTTAAATTTTTGTCTGTTTAACTTCGCTAATATCTGGTAATCCTCTGGTAGATAACTGATGTTATAAGGTTACGCTATACGCTTATGGAATGGGTTATCCCGAAGTTCCCACAGAAACTTTCCTCAGGAACTGTGAAGCCGGGACGGGAAACTAGACTTTATATAAAATCAAATCAAATTTATTTGCTTAAAAACATGGTATAAAAGTTATAATGGGTTGGATTGTACAGAGCATGCACGTTTTGCCAGTAGTGTACTAGCGCGCAAATATTATATATATACGTATTAAACATTGAAATACAATAGCAGAACTACAGTATGAAGACGAACTTCAGCTTTAAAAAAGGCTTGATTAAGTGCCAGTCCGCAATGGCGGTTGGTAATGAAGATGGAGGAAGATTCCTGACATGGGGAAAATCTGCATAAATTAAAAAGTTCATTATTAACAATATCAATAAATAGAAATTTCTAATATGATAGAAAGAGGAATACAGATATACCTACGAGAATGGTGTGGCCTGAAAGAGAATGTTGTAACAAGAATTTAAAAGGGTACACTGAGGTGGTTTGAGCACTTAGAACGAATGAGTACTGAGCGAATGACACGTCAAGTGTGTAAGGCACATGTAAGTGGGTGGGCAAGCCGGGGTCGACCTCGCAGAACATACACTGATCAAATTAGGTATCGAAAAAAGGGCAGGTCAAAAGCACTCGAAACCGGCGGCCTTGCATGAAAGGTTTAATGACAGTAGAGGAAGCTCGTGAAGTATGTAAGGACAGAAGCAGATGGCGGTCTGTTGTCTCTGCCTACCCCGGAGGGAAAAAGGTATGTATTGCTCAGCATGTGGGAGGCTCAACAGTCGATTTGCTTGATGTCGGTTATGTTTAATTTTCGTTCATGTTGTGAGAGTTCTCAGTAGTCTGTCCTTGCTTCTCTTTTACTATGGTGTTCTTTTAGTATTTTGTCACGGTATTCCGTAAGTGTTTAAAAATCTCGACAACTGATTCCGAATCATATTTACTATATTAAATTTGATACTCACCGCGGATTCAGCTATCGAGACACATAAACGTTCTTACAGAATAGTAAGGCTGGTCTCTTCTCAAACTCTGATCTAGTATGGCGGATACAATGTTGCATGAAATCATATACCACTATTACCAAGTGGTTACAGTGATGATAAGGCGTTAAGCTCCGCCAGATGTTTCGTGTGCTTGATCACCGCCATAAGTAGGTAGTAGAAAAATCCTTACGACAAAATCAATGTGGAATTCTCAATCGGAAAGTGTTTGGTCACCACGTTAAACGTTTATGTGAAATCCATGTGAACTTCTATTCAATCGAAGGTGAAAGCTTCAGGGGCCGCGTTATCTAACGACGCGTTTTAACATGGTTATGAGAGAGTGAATGTTGACCTTTCCTGGTACAGTTATCGGCAAAACTCTTGACACCACGAGCTTGGGACCCAGTCATTCACTTAATTAAACCCAAGAAAAAGCAAAATACAACAAGACTTCATGACACGATAAGGTTATTTTTAGTTAATAGTAACACCAACAATTCGACATAGTTCGGGTACTTCGAGACAACTTAAACTTCAAACTATAAGACAACCACCGTCTTCAGTTTCCCCGTGACCCTGGAAAGGCAACCGAAACGTCGGCTTCAGTGTAACTAATGAAAAATAACACAAATAAATGGCGATAGAATCTGTCAATGTACCTACTCTTTAGGTTTCTTTGGCGGTAAGAGACCCGTTTTTACCGCCAAAGAAACCTATTGACAGCGGAGGCGTCAATCAACCAATCATAGATTATATTAAAAAAAAATCATTGGTTGATCAATCCTTTTATTGGCTTTTTGGTTGACTAGTTAGTGCAAATGCGCGAATTTTTTGACGTTTGTTCAAAATTTTCACCAAAAACTGTAAAGCATGCCATGCCTACTTGCCTACCTTTTTCCTTGGTAAGGAGGGTAGTGGATCTATTATATTTTGAAAACCATTTACTGGTTTTCCATACGATATACTTTCCTTTCATAATTATACGTCCACATTTAGTTACTATCTTGCGTGATAGGGGGCTAGCCCATTGCCAGCAACATTTCCTGAGGCTCATTGTAGTGAGTGTAGTGTAGTGCCGGCGCTGCCACGAGAAAGTGACCGTTTATCGTCAGAAAGGCTCTTATCACCTAAAACGGTGTATAAGCCCACTTGAGTATTTCCACTTCAGACTATCAAGTTATCCACGCTGTACTTACCACAGTTCTTCTTCCACAGTTCGGCAAACGCTAAAAAGTGGGAAGTGGAACTGGCCACTTTGAAGAGCAACAATCTTCGGCTGACGGCCGCGCTGCAGGAGAGCACCGCCAACGTTGACGAATGGAAGCGTCAGCTCCACCAATATAGGGAGGAAGTGGCGAGGGCTCGGCATTACGCTGGGAAAGGTAAGGACTTTTTATTCAGCAATAGATGGAAAGACCGAAGATGGACAGACTGTTCGAAAGACGAAATGGATGTTAAACTCTGAGATAAATTCAAATAATAAAAAGCCGGTATTGCACAGGCTACTATTGGGATAAGTCATAATGATGATATATTTTTATATGGTCATCCTGGTGTACAAGAGGTTTAGTAATTGAACTGTGGATGGCATAAGTCCTTGTGGTGAAGGTGTCGGCCTTACGATCGAGAGGTTCCTGGATCGAATCCTGACCACTACACTACCGACGTGAACCCACTCCTAAGACAAGAAATTTGGCTTAACCTCCCTCAGGTTAAGCTAAATTACTTGTCTTAGGAGTGGGAATATCAGTTAATTAGTAGTTACTTTTTTCTTTTTACAACTACTTTATAAATAAGAGATGCTATGTTATATAAATTCAGAGGATGAATAATAGGTACTTTGTCTAGGTGCCGATTGGATTAGCAAAAATGGATTTATGAATATTTTTATTCGTCTGTTTTAAAGCTACTTGCATTGATAGAATTACGTTGTGCAGGTTGGGTAGTTCTGAGATAATTTTTTAATATCTATAGTTTGGAAAGATACACTTTATTGCTATAAATAAGTGATTGGAAAGATACGGTTTATTGTTATAAATAAGTACTTAAATAGTAACAATAAAATGTTATCATCTGAATCAATTTGCTGATTTCAATTTTGATTACTTTTTAAATTTATTACTTGGTCAGTACCGTGACTTTTATAAAACCGCGTTTATGATTCCATGCGATTGTGAGACATGGGTAAAAAATGCTTTCCTGCTAAAAAAAAAGTAAAGCACCGAATCTGATAACTCAGCTATAGGCTTGCTTCCTGTCACGAATGACCATGAGACCAACCACTGAGCAAATATGAAAGTAGAAGGCGAAAGGTGTGTGCCAGGGTCGTAGCAAGTAGAAACATGTGGTCTCTGCAGCAAAATTTGCCATTGGGGTACCAATGGCAAATTCTACAAAAAAGTCTGACTGTATGTATATATATCATACTAGCTGACCCGGCAGACTTCGTACTGCCTCAATCGATAACAACTTCCATATTTATTCACCTTTTAAACCTTCTCTGGACCTCCACAAATAATTCAAGACCAAAATTAGCCAAATCGGTCAAGCCGTTCTCGAGTTTTAGCGAGACTAACGAACAGCAATTCATTTTTATATATAAACTAGCTGACCCGGCAGACTTCGTACTGCCTCAATCGATGACAAACCTTTTAAACCTTCTCTGGACCTCCACAAATAATTCAAGACCAAAATTAGCCAAATCGGTCCAGCCGTTCCCGAGTTTTAGCGAGACTAACGAACAGCAATTCATTTTTATATATAAGAAGAAGAAGAAGAAGAAGAAGATAAGAAAGAATATAACACAATAGTTTAAAAGTTAGCATCCAGTAATAGCCCACGATTAAATTTTATAACTATGTTTTGAGACCGATTGGCCTTCGTAGATTTTAGGACATATTTGGTGGTCTTTCAGGTGCAGAAGCCAACGAAGTAGAACAATTGCGACAGCGTGTCGCGCAGCTCGAAGCAGAACTAGCTCAGAAGAATGAGGAGTTGGCACAGATTACCAAATCGAAGAAGAGTGAACAGGTTCGTATACTGTAAGCGTATTTGAAACATCAAAAAGTGTTTAACCAATAACTGTTCCTGGGAGCTTTGAGAAATGAAATTTTTAAGCCATTAGTAATATTATGTTTAGATTTATTCAGCCACATTAATTAAATGAAGTTTATGCTTACTTTTCTTATAAACTTTAATTGAAAAGGACACCTGGGACGGAACTGGAACCCGTCAGCAGTGCCGTGGCCCCTGAAGTTGTCAATAGAGCCACATACACCAGCTCTATTCTCTCTGTCTGCTTAATTAAAGTCTGTTTTAAATCACTGAGTGGCACTTCCTCGGTTTAGCCAGCTTGTGCAGGAAAAACATGGCTTTTGTAATGGAAAAAGCGTTATAATTACCTAAACGAGCCAATTTATCTATTGGGTCACTAGACACTTATGTTAATTTTAATCCTTTTTCAATTTCAGGACGCAGAAGCGAAATTAGCCCAGAGCCAGTTGGAGTTAGCACTTGCCGCGCAAGACGGTCAGCGGCAAGTGATCCAGGCGCTCAACGACCAGCTGGCGAGGCAACTTGATGAGCTGGTGAGCTAGCAATATATAGAATTGATCATCATCATATCATAGCGTTAGGTCCATCTACATTTGGATGCAACCGGGACTAACGATGATGAAGCCTATTTTCTTTCAGTTGATTAAATATTCTTCACTATTAAAAAAGACTACGAATAAAGTTACTCCCGTGAGCGGGTGGATCATCCGTGCGAATTTCCACGTACCCGTTGTAAACAATAGTAGTAGTAATAATATGTGTCGCGCGTTGCAGAGCACCATCCACCGCGAGATCAACGCGGCGCTGCAGACATGAGACGCGGGGGCGGGGGCGGGCCCGCCGCCGCCCGCCATCTACGCCGCCGTGCACAAGCCGCGCCTGCCGCTGCTGCTGCGCCACGCGCCCCCCCACCAGCCCCCGCCCCCGCACCAGCCCCCCCACCAGCCCCCGCAGCCCCCGCACCAGCCCCACGAGCCCACCTACGTCACGCTCAAAGCCAAGAAATGAAGAGTGCTCTCGGTATTTCGCAAGGTGCACGAGTTTTTTTGAATTCATGAGGGGGAGTCGGTCGTTATCTATGCGTTTGAGGGGCCGATGAACCTCAGCGAATTTGTCAATGTAACCGGTTACGTTTTATCGTTAAACTTTGAAAACCTTAACTATTTATTCAAACACAAAACAACACAGATAAACGAATCAAAACAAATGTACATACAACCACAGAACTCATTCAGACCTTCCATATACAATGTTATGGTCCAGGTGAATTATGATAAATATTTGTACAAATTTATCTTTTTAAACTTATGAAAAGATACTTCTGAGGTACAATTTACTTTCTTCGGGCAACAGTAGTTCTATTTTATGTACATGATGCGTTTTAATAATTATTAATCATTTAAAATGTAACTGGTTACATTTACAAATCTGCTTTGTGTTCTTCATCTCTTCAGTTAAAATTCATTTAATTTTTTAATTATGCTCGGCTTTAGTTGGGTTCCTGATACACCGTCTTATTATGTAATATGGATTTTGTAAATTCCTATTGAATTACCAACATCAGATGAGATAAACCCATTCATAAGCCACTACGTTGAAATTGAAATGTACAAGAACGTCTGGTCTTTCCGATTTTGGTGATTTATTACAATGTAACGTTTTATGTATATACACATCAACATTTTCATAATGATAGTATGAGAAACAGTGAAATTATTTCCCTATATTCGGTGTATACGACTGACACTCTGTCTTCATATAAAAATTACCATTTTTGAATGTATTTTTCGATAGGATTGATCATTAATCAAGTACTTTGAAGCGTACCAAACACCTAGTGTTAACAAGTCAATTATCGCTTCCTTGAGAGCAACCCGTGTATGTCATAAAGGTATACAGAACTAGGCAAGTATGTTGTTACAATGTTGTGATTATATACTATATGATCAATCATACAATTGTCATCGTAGACTTTTTTTAACTGCCTTCAAAGTACCCTGCTCAGTACGGCCTTTTCTAACATTTTATTAGAAACGGTTAAGAAATTTAAAGAAAAATTCTTCGACATCGGTATTAGTAGCAATTAGACGAGTCGTGTCATAATATGCACAATTCTAGATACATCTTGGTCCAATTTATACGCTCAAAAAGCTCTATAAAACTTGGCTCGTAACTCGACCCTCGTCTTATGACCAACAGTATTCCTGCGTCAAAATAGGACTGTAAAATCCAGTCAAGAAGATTCCACCACCCCTTGTTTTGGGAGACAAAAAATCCTCGTTGGAACGCGTCAATGGTTGTTGTGGTGTTGTATATTTGGCGACTGGGTCTCGTGTCTCCCATATACCCCCTCCCCCCCCCCCTGTTACTAGTGGCTGTAGCTTCACTGGACGGGGAACACAAACCTCTTTATTTTTTTTTTCTCAAGAAAATTTTCATAGTTCGATGCAGGATTAGTTGTTCCGAAGTAGTTCGGTTGGTCGTCGGTAGATGGTGCTAGGTGATACGGTGTCGCGACACTGTGTCAGGATGTGACGCCAACAGGTAGTCTGTAATATTCGCAAAGTTATTTTGATGTAGCTTGAACCGACTTAAATCCCTTCGGATACCCCCCCGCCGGCCAGCGGGGGCGGTTATGTCGGGCTTGCACCGACTAAAACCGCACGCCGTCTCGGGTCTTCAGATGCCGGGGTGTAAGGTTACCCATAGAGCATATCCCTCGCACCCCGACTGACCCTGGGCCATCTCACCACTAACAGCATCGCTCATCCTGTCTCCTCTGAAAGCAGAGGAGTACGGAGAGCGATGTGTTCCCGCCACGTTGGGTATTGGCCGACGATCAATGCCAACCCTATGAAGGGGTGAAGGGGAAGCCATTGACCGCCGCCCAGGGTGTACCGGCCACTCCGATTCCGTTCTCCCCGGACTGCAGCGGGATCGGAATCGGAGCGACACTCGAGGAGGTTACCCAACACACACCCCTGTGTTTGATGTACCTATATGCAGTGCGACGCGATGACGTCAGCCGATACTCTTTAATATGGGGAAGTAATTTTTATGTATCTATCGTGATGTAATTATCTATACCTATTCGATTTTACAATTATAGTTATTGTGGTCATTCTTTCCCTTGTAGATTTTATATATAATACGATCGTTGAACATGTTTGTCTATCATCAATTATATTTACTTGTGATACTTTTGAGTCAATGATGTGGACTCACCCTTATGTCTCATGTAAATACGTTCTATTGTCGTGTGACCCCACGATTCAATGCCAAAAATGACTAATTTTATTATCGATTAATGTATATTTTAAAATGTAGATTTTTAATATTATAATGTCGTAAGAAAACTGGTTGCACGGTGAAATACCGAATTAAAAAAAAATATAATATGTAATTCTCTATGTTTTGATTGACGCCTGATTATACGTATATAGTATCAGGCTGTGCCATGTCTAAGTAAATGTGTGTATATTGAACTATTCCGTATTATTAAATAATATTAAAAAATAAACAATATTTGGGTAACTTTGGCCATTCGAATAATTTTAACATCGCATGTTCGGTAAATAATCTGTTTTAAAAAAATTACTTAACCTATCATTCTTGATATTATTCTACGAACAAAGTTATCCAAAGTTACTCTACTATAAATAATATCGGCTAATATTACGCCTGATCGATCCCTTTTACGGTCTTACACTTGAGGCCGAAAAAACTATGACTCTACAAAAGGGATTTTAAAACAATGAATGTAAAGCTTCTATTTAAACATAACATTGTTTGAGCGCGTTAAATTTAATGTATTGCATAGTGTGTAAGTTTTACTAATTAATAGTTCCATTTTTGTAAGAATTACCTTATTATGTTCCATCCTGATATGTCTGGCATTTAATTTCTATTCCATGCATTTCTTTTGTCTCGAATACATTCTCCAATATAATAATGTAGGTCTCTTAAATTATATTCTTACTGAAGATTTGATGATGTGTTGATGATTTGAACATTGAAAGGAAATCGAATGGGTGGATTATTTGTTATCAATCAAAATAATTCTTACTGTAAATAACGATGTTTGGCACGAGTTTGATTACTTGATTACGGCCTCTATGACATGATCGGAATATCAGTAAATGATTTTGTTGATTTTTATTAAATTAATATCAATCAATAATTATGACAGGAGCATAAAATAATCAAAAATAGTTAAATCTTCAGTTTGAAAAATAATACCAAAATAATTCCTATCGTAAATATTTAGACTAATGAACATATTTCCGTTTAACTTTCCTACTGTGTAGGTGTATTCTATTATAATAATAATTATTATTATATTTTAACGTAAAATTCCAATTTCGATGATATTTAATATTAAATATATTCATCCTTAGATATAAGATATTAGCGGGATGTGCAAAATTATTTATTTAAATAGATACAGGTTAAGATACAAGTATTGTGTTTCTTTCAAAAACACAATAATTTTGCACGTCTACATTTTGTATGTAAAACAATACAGAAAGAAATCGTCACCGGTATCCGTCTACTTACTCCCAAACGTTGACGTAGGTTTTAATTTCAACATTATTTCCGTTACAATAAGTTATATATTCGTTTGAAAACCCTGTATTACATAGATCCCTTAGCAAATTAGTAATAACAATTTGACAGATAATATTATCGGCTCATTTCGAGAAATATTGTTTTTAATATTATTAGACTTTAAAATTTTATATTAATTATTAATATAAGCTTTAAGTATTGTTTAAGTTTTTAGTCATATTAAATCAGTTGCTTTGATTTTTTTTAATACAAGAGCAGATAATTATTGTCTGTCAAAACATTGAAAAAAAGAAACAATGGAAACAATGATATCATTGAAAGGCTGAGGACACAATTTTTAAGATATACAATGTCTTCTGAACAGGGTAACTTTGGTTTACTGTTACGTGATTTTTGAATAGTAAACGTTGTTATCGAGTTTTACTCTTGTCTACTAAACGAGTGCAGTTTTTCGTAGTCGCTAAACTTGTGTTGTTCCCGGCGTGCGGCGGTCACCGTCACACAAACTTGACATACTCTGTAACTATACATATAGTCGTAGTATTACCAATTAAAAAACATAAAAATATACTCTTGTAACTGCAAAATACCCTTAATTTAATTTCTATGTGAACAATTTTTATGTTATAGTTAAATTAATTATAGTTATAGTAGTTAATAATGTTTAATAAACACAATATTTATTTGTATTATAATATCTGTTTATCACTATATATAATTATTATAAATGTAGAAACTGAATGATCTGTTGGATATTTGAAAAATGTAATATAGCATTAGATAATGTTTAAGTGTTATTTCCGATTATAATTTGTAAAACCGAAGATGTTAAGTGTGCAGTATGATATAAACAATTATAGTAAATATAGTTATATGTATGACATCATAGCGGCGTTATGAAATAGCTGAAAAAAATAATTTTTAAATATAAATTACTTTTGTTTCTGGTGATCAATTTTTTTGGCCCGATGTGTACTAGTCTGGGATCTGGTCAACGGGTCGTCATACCTTCCATCTTTTACTGTACTAAAAGAAATCGAAGCCTTGTCCTTATTTAAGAACCAACTATTTATCTTATGTAAATAGAAATATATAAAACAACTCCAAGTATATTACTGTTCTTATATTGGTAGTTGTTTAAAAAATAAGTTCTTTACTAAAGTTTATTTCTGCCTATTTTTAGATATATTAATAATCGAAATATATCTGATAATAAACGATATTCGAAATATTAAATTACATTATTTTCTTCAAAACGCTTGTCTAAAGATTGAATACAATTCTTGTACGCCTTTTCTTAGCAACATTAATATTTACTAGTCGTTGCCCATGGCTGCTCCCTGAAACCCATAATTGCGGAAAATTGCTATTTTTAATAAAAAAAAAGTATCCTTTGATCTTGGTTAATTTTAACTTCATGGAAGCGAGTACTGTCTACTGAAAAGCCTGCAGCAGCGCCTCGTCCGTTAATCGGCAGGTGTACCGGTTTGTAGGTGAAGTCGGTTTGAGCTCCGAAGATCTTGGAAGGACCCAAGCCAACTCACGGATGTAAAAGATGTGGGTGATTATCCTTAGGCCAGATCTCGTGCGACCGCCCACCGAATACACAATTGGCGCGCCAATTATTTGCCAGTTTGTGTACGTTCCATATAATTCTTGTTTTCAGCTTCTATACGATTGTCGGGCTAAAATATGGATCACTCGACTGTTGTATGTAATCGCAATATAGTTTAAAATTGTAATTCGATACAAATCGATATAGTCTGCTTTGCATTTGTCATGTGGTGTAATGACGTCCGTTGAAAAGGTTGGTATTCTTTGAAATAAAACTATTTTTAACGGATTCTATCGCGGTTTATTTGATGTTATTTTATATTTTACATTGGTTGGTAGTCTGTTTACTTTAGTCAATATTTCGTTACATATTTTCTAAAAGACAATTAAAAGAATAATCTGTGCTTGTAACCAACCGTGAGTCTCATCTATCGAAACCTGTTAGGATTTACTTTAAATCTTCTTCATAAGTTAATGGCTAATAAAAATGTTCTGGCTTCTTGCTAGTTATTGTCAGCCCAATACTTGGCCACAGTAGGTAGGCAGAGACGACATCTTTCCACTCGCTACGTTCCGAGGATGCTCCTTTTGCTGCTTCTGCTTCGCTTTAGTGGCTTATACGTGGCTAAGCCGTTTGGTCGAGACTGTACTCCTCCGGAACCACAATACCGATCTTGACCAAGTTTGCCATGGTGATAGTTTAGACAACGCTGAGTGTTTAGAGGGGTCAACTGTTCAAATAAAATGTACCATTGAGGAATAATCATCGAAAAACAGTTTCACGAGCGCGCGGCCTTAGCTAAGCGTGCGACTGTAGTAAGATGCCTTATTTTTCAAGTAAAAGTCCTGCTCGCTCAGCTCAATTTGGTTCAGTCGCACCCTGCGCTGATTTCCTAGTTATTATTTTTTCAAAATGCTCACCGGTTGTAAGATTTCAATCAATCAAATTAATCTATTACAATCCACTGCTGGACATAGGCGTCTCCCAATATGCGGGATAGCATCCGATCCTGCGATTTCTGCATTCAGTGTATCCCAATCACCCGTTTTAGGTCGTCAGTCTATCTAGCTTAGAGGCCGTCCTACGTTCCGTTTGAAGATTCGCCATCTAGAATGTGAAGTTTCCATATATAGGTATACTCACGCGTGTTTCCCTCCTGGGTAGGCAGAGACAACAGCCGGCCATCTGTATCTGTCCACGAGCTTCCTCTACTATCATTAAACCTTTCATGCAAGTCCGCCAGTTTAACCAGTCGTAATTATATTAATAAAGTTATAAAGTAAGTTAGTGTATGACCAAGTGCAGGGCAGACTATGAATGTGTACTACGTTATATCTTCCATTAGAGTCGTAGTCGCTGTGAGCTGAGTATGCGTATTAAACAATAAATAAATACAATATGACTTTGAGTGCTGGCTGTTTTATTCTAACCTTAACTTCGTTACGTCTATAAATTCGTTAGTCGTTGTGTGGACCAGGTAAGGCCCAACGGTTGGCAAACTTCGCTTGCGCGATGCGGGATCAGTAGTTTTGTAGTAGTTCAACTTCATTGCGCTAGATGGCGCTGGGTACATGTTAGTGATGTGCCGGATCGTTATAAATGTTTATCCGTGGATACCTCCTGTCTACAGTTCTTTGCCTGAGGCACATAAGTCTAGGCTGAAATGCCATAGAGCAATGGAGCGTAGCATTCTGGGATTCGAAAAGACAGCACGAGCATCAAAATCCAAGTTACAGACGCTAATGAAGACGTAGGGTAAAAAAACCGTCAAATTTAAAATGGGATTGGGGCGGGACGACATCGACTCTTGTCACAGACAGAGAGGAGAAAAGTTTTGGGAAAGGGCCCTTCCCCAAAACTTTGACGTCTGACGTTTGACGTATGACGTCTTGAGGATGTCCTGAGGCTGTGACAAATTGAGGTACTTTTCAGGACCCGTCCCGACGTCAATCACGTCACAAAATGTATTAGGACGTCTTTATAACGTAAATTTGCTACCTGGGGCTTATACTGCTCCCAGTGGGACAAAAAAACATGATTACACATATAAAACATTTAGAGACAACCATTTTTTTCGTAAAAACATACATTTTATACATAAAACACCCAGACAAATGCAAATAATACATATTCACGCATACAAATATTTGCACTGAGCGGGAATCGAACTCGTGACTTCCGGCGTTGTAGTAGAACGCTCTACCGCTACGCCACGCCATCGCGGTCGTCACACTATTCTGTTTATCAGATGTGATATTTGTAGTACCACAACTTTCGGCAATATGCGAGTAGCTACCTTCTTACCTTTCGATTCGTGCGGACTCAAGCTGGATTCTTCTGAAATTATCACACCTAGGTATCTGATAGCTCACTAGCAACCTAACTGACGTCACATAGGTACTTCAGTTTTTGGCGATTAGCGCCCCTCCCCCAAACCGGGGCAAGACGGGGACACCGTGATCCCAAACCCAAGGGGGCCATCTCGAAACCGGAGATGGCCCAGGGTCAGTCGGGGTGCGAGGGATATGCTCTATGGGCAACCTTACACCCCGGCGTTTTAAGACCCAAGATGGCGTGCGTTTTTAAAACTGCACGCCGTCTCGGATCATCAGGCGCGGGTTTGGGTTTGGGAACCCCGGTGTCCCCGTCTAGCCCCGGTTTGGGGGAGGTGCGCTAGTCGCCCCGCCGTCCCGGCCTGCTTCTGCTGGGCTGATAGGCGGCCTCACCTACAGCCCCCAGGCCTGCGCTCATGGAAGACGGAGGTCGTTAAGCGAACTACTCGGTACCTATTTTTTTCTTTTTTTTTTTCGTACGGAAATCCTTGGATACAACTACTAGGTACCTACCTACTAAGTGCGCGCCTGAGTGAACTCAGCACCAAATTCATTAAATTGTAATACCAGTAAAACAGTTTAGCTCAAATTTATGGATTGAACAATCTATCTATTTTACGTGTGGTGGAAACCTCCACACTGGGGCTAGCGGTGAAGTGTCTATGTCGGAATCGAACTGATTAAAACCACACAGTGTTCCGTCATATAGCCTTTCTACTTATGTCGTACACTGAAAATTAGCTTTTATTCTCCGTAGACGACTTATGTACTTTCCACAGTTCAGTCTTGTCAAAAGGTTTCATCATATCGCACCATTAAAAGGTAAATAAATAAAACAGAAACTTCGCAGCTAAGAAAGGCTAAAACATTTATCTAAAAGTTTTCACGGAACATAAAACCCTGGCCTACAAACATAAGTACATTTAGGTAGGTAGGTACAATCGTTTTATCCACATTTTATTCAAATTGATATCGTTGCGCGAATCGTAACACTTTATGCCAAAAATGCGATAATTGTTATCGCATTTTTGGCATATTTTGGCATTTGGCCCAAAAAAAAAAAATGCTGAGCACACAAAAATTCGAATATGGCGCCTGCCTTCACTTTCGGCATCGATTTCTCCTGGCGCATGTCAGTGTTCCCGCCATTTCACCGTGATTTTCACCAGTGCCGCGCAAGGATCGACGGTGAACGGCTGTGACGCGTCACGCGATCTGACGGGAAATACAATGAAATAAAAAACTGTGATTAAAACTCAAATATGACAGTGATACCATTGAATCTCATGTGGTTTGGCTAGAAGATATATCCTGATGCCTTCCTGATTGCTTTATAAGACGAAATTTCTTTATTTTCGGTAAGATAAGCACTTATTACAAATCAATATATTCGGGAATAAGTATGTGTACAATGTAATATTTTCTTGATGTACATACCTACCTACGTCCTATAAATTATATTATTAATATTTGAAATACATTTTACCATTCATTGGCTACAATTTAAATGATTCTGCCATATCCTGAAATAGTTATGTTTTGAATAAATGATACAAACTCCACGATGGATTATTTCGTATATAAGTTTATTTGACTTTGAAGCCTGGCACTTTATCCTCGTCATATCGCATTATTTTATTACCATGTCCTACTAAACAACATTTTCCTTATGTTTTTACAATGTCTGGGTGAATGTACCTTTACATTCTATTTTGATAAAATCTTCGGGTTTTGATGGTTAACTAATGAAAAAGGTTACCTACCTCGTCTAATTGTGACGTTACTTAGTACATATTCTCCTGAAATATATTAATAGAGGGAATTGCTGGTGCAAAAAAAAATAACGTAGCGTGGGAACTTTTGTATTTTTTTTTTCTATTGGCTATGGGAATTTGTGCAAGATATGGTTTCATCTCTACATTTTGCACCAGTGAATTTTACTTTATAACTCTTCTTCATCTGAGCGGCAATTTCAGCTACAAGTTTGCACTATGGTGCTTTGTGCTTTCCTACTCATCCTTTACATAATTTAGTTTTTTTACGTTTACGTACGTTGGACTGCCAACGGCAGTGGTGGCGTGCGATTCTACAAACAATCTTTTAACTTGCCATCTTAGAGTTGTTCCAAACTCCAAACCAAACTGAGAAGACGGAGTCGGTAGACCCCGGGCTTCGAGGTGGAGGCTTCGAATGCCACTGGGAGCAATGCTAAGATGATGATAAATCTTTATTGAGATACTAGCCCCATCGTATTCTAAACGTGGAGTCCCACCAAGGTATCCGAGACCCAAGATAATCTCCCCTACACCTGCCGATTGACGGACGAAGCTCTGGCACATGCAGGCTTTCCATCGAATATGGGAGGTCCGAAAGCAGTCGCTCTCGCAAAATCCATAAAAGTCAAATCAATGGAAAGAGTAGACCCCGGGCTCCAAAGTCCAAGCTTCGGATGCTACCGGGACTGACATGATGATGAATCATCATCATCATGAATGAAATATAAAATAAATAGTTTGAATTAAATAGTCTGGCACGACCTCCGTCCTCCATAAGCGCAGGCCTGGAGGTGATAGGTGGAGCTGCCTGTCAACCCAGCAGAAACAGGCAGGGGCGGCGGCGCGTTGCGCGCCCTCCCTTTTTCGGGGGCAAGACGGGAAAACCATGGTTCCCAAACTCAAGGGTCCCATCTCGAAACCGGAGACGGCCCTGGGTCAGCCGGGGTGCGAGCCACCTTACACCCCGGCGTTTGTAGACACGAGATGGCGTGCGGATTTAGTCGGTTCAAGTCCGACATAACTACCCCCGGTGGCCGGCAGGGGGATATCCGAAGGAATTTCCGCACGAAAAAAAAGGCACTAGTCTGACACATACTGAACTGTCCTATTCGGCACGCTTGCCTGCGAGGTACATGCCTGGCCATGAAGAGTGGCAGCTTAGGATCTTCGTCGACGAAGGCCTCAGAATAAATTAAATCTTTCTATGAAATAAAAGTACTAGCTGATACCCGCGGCTCCGCCCGCGCGGAGGTCGGTTATCGTCTTTGGTCATATCTCCGGTTCTAACTAACCAATTGCAATCAAACGTACGGCAAATTTTAAGTATGACCATAACCTTCCTACTGCAAAAAACACATCAAAACCTTTTCAGTCGTTTTTGCACCAACCGCGAACAAAAAAAATGTTTTCAGTATAGTTCATTTAACATAACCCACGTTTTTTTTTTATACCACTAAGGTGTCAGACGAGCACACGGCCCACCTGATGGGAAGCGGTTACCGCGGCCTATGGACGTGTGCAACACCAGTGGCGTCACACTCGCGCTGCCGACCCTGTAAAGGAAAGGTGATGGGAACGGAGTTTGGGAGGGGATGGGAAAGATGTTTGGGAGGGGATGGGAAAGCAGTTTGGGAGGGGATGGGAAAGGAGTTTGGGCTCCGGCACTCTCACTCACCAAACGGAACGCAACAGTTCAAATACTGTTACTTAGCGTCGATATTCTGTGAGAGGGTGGTGCTTCCCCGGTCGAGTCGGCCCATTCTTGCAACGGCCAAAATGACTGTTGCTTGACTCTACCACCATTAATATCTTCAATGCACAGACACAACCAATGTACAATTTTATAATAGTATAGAAGTAAGTACACGTTTTCATGTTAGAGCTACATTATTTCTAACAATTTATTTTCTTATATCCAATTATAAGTCTCGAAGTAGCTACCGTTTCAGTCGGCTACGGCCCGATATAATCCTTTATTCAGCTCTGACGGTCCCCTGGGACTCCAAGTCTATTATATTCTTTGTTGTGATGAGGCGGTACGACCCTGAGCGAGAAAACACGTTCATTTTTTATTCGGACTGTCTATTTCACGGGCGAATCATAAATGTTGTCTGGCCAATATTTAGGACGTTGGGTGAACATGGAAATTATTAAAACACCTAACTTTATAAATTAAATAAATATAAAATAAATAAATATTAAATTATAAATTGGTGGTCTAGAAAAAACGTATGCGACAGCTAAGTATGAGGACCGTGGTTTGCTTCCCGGACCTCGTAACATGTATTTTAATTTTGTAATAATTTCTCAATAGTAGGTATTGTAATTGTTTCAGTTGCTTACTACGTATTGCTTAAAGTTTATTATTAGTGAGAAACTAACACAATTACAATTAAACTGCCTTATCACGTGGAAAGACGTTGTCTCTACCTACCCCCATATCTCTTCTTCTTACTTAATAAGACACTGCTTTGAGATGCGGAAAATTAATTAGTGTTTTTTAATTATTATTTCCTTTACTTAACTTTAAACACATATAAATTATATTTTTAAATACATTCTATATAAAAAAAAAACAAATATATTTAAAAATATAAAAAATAGTGGCCCACCGGCAACGGGAACAGGGACCAAGCTACCGGTGGTTAGGGCTCCAGAGAGAGGAATCTCCTCACAATACGTGCCGTGTCGAGGAGCACTGCTTTCTGCATCAAGCCCTTGACCCAACTGCCTAACGCGAGCCCCTGGAGATGTTGTTCGAGGCTCTTGGCAATCAGTCCGTGCACCGATACAACTATCGGAACAATAATCGCCGAATCCACACTCCACATGTCGACAACCTCGTGAGCCAAATCCAAATATTTTATTTGTTTTTCTTTTCCGGCTTTCACAAGATTCTCGTCATGTGGAATGGTGATATCGATAATTATTGCGCGGCGCTCTGATCGATCTATCAACACTATATCAGGTTTATTAACCTGACCTATTATGACTCATGGATGCAAATCAGTTGATCCTAAGGAGTCCAAAATTTAAGTCTAAGGTACATGCTTTAAATACATATATTCCTCTTTATGATCTTTTACATTTATAAAAAAAGCGGCGATAGCCTAGTGGTGTACGTAACGGACTGCCGAGACGAGGTCTTGAGTTCGATCCCCAGTCGCCCCGGGCACACACCTCTGACTTTTCGTAGTTATGTGGTGTATTAAAAATGTTGATTATCGCTCGCTTAATAATGTGCCCGGTAGATGACAATAGGCTCGCCCCCTATTACATTGGGACCTAAACATAACTGGCGAATCGTGGGTGTGTAATACACCTCTGCCTACCCCTTCGGGGATACAGGCGTGAAGTTATGTTATGTTATGTTACATTTATAAACAAACAGGTGCAATTTAAACTAGGGTGGGTACAGACAGAGGTACAGTGGGCCTACCGCCCAAGTGTCGTCGATATCACAGCCGTCGAAATGTTGCGCTGGTCAAGGTCGACGGCCATTTTGTACCGCCCCATTGATAATCGATGCCGGCGCAGCGTAAGAATGAATGAAACGCTGTTTTTGACAGTTAAATAGCTGCCGCCTAAAAAAATTCAAATCTACGGCGTCGCTTTGAAGTCTCATTTCATTACGGCACCTCATGAGGTGCCGTAATGAAATGACACTTCACACAATGAGCTGTCGTTATGAATATTATTTTCTTTCCCGATTTTTGATTTGATTTTTGATTACGATGCCGATTGCACCTAACACTGGCTACTATGGCTTTTATGGGTGCGACTACCGACGAGTGGATTCTGCCGTCCTATTGCACCTATCACTGGGCTACTATGGCTTTTATGGGGGCGACTGCCGACGAGTGGGTTCTGCCCTCCTATTGCACCTAACAATGGGCTACTATGGCTTTTATGGGGGCGACTGGGTTCTGCCCTCCTATTGTACATAACACTGGGCTACTATGGCTTTTATGGGGGCGACTGGGTTCTGCCCTCCTATTGCACCTAACACTGGGCTACTATGGCTTTTATGGGGGCGACTGGGTTCTGCCCTCCTATTGTACCTAATACTGGGCTACTATGGCTTTTATGGGGGCGACTGGGTTCTGCCCTCCTATTGTACCTAACACTGGGCTACTATGGCTTTTATGGGGGCGACTGGGTTCTGCCCTCCTATTGCACCTAACACTGGGCTACTATGGCTTTTATGGGGGTGACTGGGTTCTGCTCTCCTATTGCACCTAACACTGGGCTACTATGGCTTTTATGGGGGCGACTGGGTTCTGCTCTCCTATTGCAGCTAACACTGGGCTACTATGGCTTTTATGGGGGTGACTGGGTTCTGCTCTCCTATTGCACCTAACACTGGGCTACTATGGCTTTTATGGGGGCGACTGGGTTCTGCTCTCCTATTGCACCTAACACTGGGCTACTATGGCTTTTATGGGGGCGACTGGGTTCTGCCCTCCTATTGCACCTAACACTGGGCTAATATGGCTTTTATGGGGCGACTGGGTTCTGCCCTCCTATTGTACCTGCGACTAATTAAAACACTCTTTAATCTTTACCTTACCTACTTAAACGTTTATGCTGTGTTGTTTGTTGTTTTCGTATGTTTCAGAAGGAAGGAATAAGCGAAGGAGTTGGAGGACGAAAGTCCATCGTCGGCAGTCGCCTCCATAAAATCCATAGTAGCCCAGTGTTAGGTGCAATAGAAGGGCAGAACCCAGTCGCCCCCATAAAAGCCATAGTAGCCCAGTGTTAGGTACAATAGGAGGGCAGAATCCACTCGTCGGCAGTCGCCCTCATAAAAGTCATAGTAGCCCAGTGTTAGGTACAATAGGAGGGCAGAACCCAGTCGCCCCCATAAAAGTCATAGTAGCCCAGTGTTAGGTGCAATAGGAGGGCAGAACCCACTCGTCGGCAGTCGCCCCCATAAAAGCCATAGTAGCCCAGTGTTAGGTGCAATAGGACGGCAGAACCCACTCGTCGGCAGTCGCCCCCATAAAAGCCATAGTAGCCTAGTGTTAGGTGCAATAGGACGGCAGAACCCACTCGTCGGCAGTCGCACCCATAAAAGCCATAGTAGCCCCGTGTTAGGTGCAATCGGCATCGTATACAACCGTCGGAAAAGAAAATAATATTCAAAACGACAGCTCATGAGACGCGGTCGATTTGAATTTTTTTAGGCGGCAGCTATTTAACTGTCAAAAACAGTGTTTCATTCATTCTTACGCCGCGCCGGCATCGATTATCAATGGGGCGGTACAAAATGGCCGTCGACCTTGACCAGCGCAACATTTCGACGGCTGTGATATCGACGACACTTGGGCGGTAGGCCCACTGATTACAATATAATAAAATAAAAATAAAAACGAATACAATGCTTCGGTAGCTTAGGGGTTAAGGAGGTTCTCTCGGGATCATAGGATTTACTCTCGGAAAAGACATACACGCATTACATTCTCCTATTCATCCGCAAACAGATCGCAATCAGGGTAAGCTGACAGGAGATCGTTAAGCACATCCAGAGTTCGACACACTGGGGACTCAGCTCTGGCGACTGTTCGGCAGGGAGGCCGTGCAAAAAGTCTATGACGATGGTTCTCGCGGTGTGTTAAATATTTATTGGGGACATATAAACGGCAGAGCAGGTTATGCAGATCGGTATACAGGTCGGGGCCAGCGATGAGGTGGGTGGTGTCCTTCCCATGCGCCCATTGCCAGGCACCCTGGGTACGCCCTCGAAAGGATAACCCCAGAGTCCGGGGTCCGCTTAACCTTGATCTTCCTTTTGGTATGGCTTGTACAGCCTTTTATAGTAGCGACTGCCATCTGAACCGTAACCTCAAGAGGAAAGCCGACGCAAGAGCATAGTCCATCAATCAGACGGTGTACCGGCTTGCAGGTGAGGTTGACTTGGGCTCTGAAGATCTTAGAGCTAGCTATTACTTATTCCCGTGCGTCATAATTGAGCTGAGAGTGAGACGAAGTCGAGCGAAAAGCTCTCTTTACTCCACTCGGTGTATTTCGGTTGTGACGCTACTCCTCCTGAACTAATCGACCAATTTTGACTAAACTTGGCATGTATATACAACTTGATACCCGGAAGGTTTCAAAATTGAAAATCGAATATACTATGGAGGAATAATCACCCTTCAGAAATGTTAAAATGTGATTTCTCCAAAATGATCAATGTTGAGACCACGATTTTGGCGCCAAAATGTGCAACTTAAGAAAATTGAAAATCGGTCTAGCAACGGAGGAATAATCACCAGATAAAATAGAATTTTGGTAATCGGAGGGTAGTTGTTGGGCAGGTTTTGTAGGTAATCATGTAGTGCACTCTCAGCTCAACATCAAAACAATGTGTTTTTATCCGCAATAAAAATCAATTTTCTTTCTTTCTTTCTTTCTTTCAACAGCAGAATGCATTGCGCCCCTAGTTTATGTAGTTTCAAAACCTCTGGGCGAGGCTACAATATTTTTAATTTTCAACTAATTATCGACTATCACATAATTAGCTGGTAATTGTCGCAGTTTTCAGTTACGGAATGAGTCTCTTGCTAATTCCCTTTGTTACCCGACTACCTGTGTAGAGGGTTATACTTTATTCTTTGAGTGGTCTGTCCCAGAGGTAATTTCGTGAAATTTGAATGTTAATGGGATGTTATTAATATTGTACATTGTTTTGGGCGTAGAGGCGATGATAATACGTATAGTTACGCTTCTTTCCCGTTGAGGTAGGTAGACAACATGCTTCTTTTTGCTACGATCTCTACATACACCTTTCGTTTCGTCTTCTTTCATAATTGTTTTCATACAGGTTCCCCGCCAATGCTGGCAAAACTAAACCCTGAACCTTGAATACCAAATCAATGTAATATATAAAAATCTCGTACCACAGTGTTTGTTATCGAACTCCTCTGAAATGGCTAGACCGATTCTTATAATTTTTTGATGTATATTTAGTAGATCTGAGAATAGGTCGTAAACAATTTTTCATGCCCTTTGTTGAATTTGATCATAATTATGCGCGGGCGAAGCAGTGGGTAACAGCTTTTTTTTTTTTACGTGCGGACTCGACTAAAACCGCACGGTGTCCTCCCCAAGTGTCCGCTGCCGGGCACCCCGGATAAGCCCTCGAAAGGATAACCCCAGGGTTACCGGCAGACTTTGGCCGCCACCGCGGCCTCGCCTGGTGGGGTCGGGTTTTAACCCGCTTCGGTGAGTTGGCAGGCGTGTGTAGGGCACACACGAAACGCCTCCGCCACGGCCTGCTTCTGTAAGGACGGCGAGTCAGCCAACTGCCGTCCTCAGGCCCCGATCATGGAGGTCGGTAGTCCCGGGCGTAGATGAGTCTGCGGCGTCCTCGCCGCAGACTGCGAAACTCGAGGGGCACGGTTCTCTCCCGCTCCCTCTCCGCCGCCTCTTTCGCGCACATTACCTGCTCGCAGAAAGAGGCGGCGGCGTGCCACTTGCTCCCGTCAGAGACCACGGCCCTCACCATGGTCTCTAACGAGAGAACGTCCACGCCCAAGACCGCAACGAGATCCCGGCGTTGAGTCGCCCACGCAGAGCACTCCACCAAAGTGTGGAGCGCCGTGTCTTCGCCAGGATCCTCGCAGTGCTGGCACTGCGGCGTTGTCTCCCGGTGGATGCGCCATAGATACTTACCGAAACACCCGTGTCCGGTAAATATCTGGCACATCCGGTAGGAGAGGTCCCCATGGTCCCTCTCCAACCACTCCTTCATGATCGGTCTCACCGCCGCAATGGTGGATTCCCCCCACCTTGGATGCTCAAGTCGCACCCTCCATGTCTCCATGAGTTCCTGGCGGAGCAGGGACCGCTGAGCCCTGATTTCTCGGGGCTCCGGCCTATGGCCCCGCTCCAGCGCCTCCTTGCGCCACTGGTACAGCAGCGCATGGGCTCTCGCTTCCAGGTCCTATGGAGGGATCCCGGCTAGGAGACATGCCGCCTCGTCGGAGATCGTGCGATACCCCCTGATGACTCTGACGGCCATCGCCTTTAACGGGCTGTTTAGAGCAGCCACGTTGCGGGCCGCCAGTCTCCGCCCATACGGGGGCCCCGTATAGGGCCATGCTTCGCACGATCCCCAGGTACAGTCTCCTAGTGGGGGCGTTGGGTCCCTTAGCATTGGGCATCAGCCGCGATAGTGCGGCCGCAGCCCCCCTCAGTTTCGGGACCAGACTTCGGAAATGTGGTCCGAAGTCCCATCGGCTATCGAGTACGAGCCCAAGGTACATGCTCACACACAAGAGCACAAGGTGCTCACGCAGGGGCCGACGGGCACTTGTGCCGCCGCCGGTGAGAGAGGACTAGCCATCCTCTCGCGTTCCGTAATCGGCAGGTGATCAGCAACGACCTGACTGGTGGCTCCAGAAGGGTACGCTGTGAACTTGCCGACCGGACGGCTTGCCTTTATTGGCCGGCCCACGACAAGGAAAAGTCTATAACACCCGACAGTGAAGTCGTTAAACCAGCCGACCTCCATAGTATATAGGCTTATCCAGGTGCAGGGGGCTCCGCCTGGATGGACCATCTTACCCGAGGGTGAAGAGGTGAGGCCGCGGTCTCACTCGCGGTCGCTTAAGGCCGTCTTCCCCAGGCCCGCTACTCCGCTTGCAGCAGGTGGGGAAATCGACGCGGACATCGGGTCCGCGGCGTCGACGGCTGGTACCGACAATGAGTCGGTAACCAGCCGAATGGAGACCGAGGAGGGTCTCCGTCGAAAGCGGCCACGCTCGGATGGACCGTCCCGTGACCGGAGCAGAAGCCCCATACAACGGGCGTCCTCCTCGAGCGAGGACGATCGGCCGGCCAAGTTGGCCACTTCGGCGAGCAGAGCGCCGAAGCCACCAATACACGACCCGCTACTACCCAGTATCAAGGACCAGGACCTTCCCGCGGCGAGGGAGCTCCTTTCGGCGCTGGCCCGTATGACGGAGGCGTTAAAGGGGGCCAAGAAAGTGGCCGGAAAGCGGAAGACGGTGGCGGAAAACGTAGCCGTCGCCAAGACGGCTCTGGAGGAGTTCCTCGATAGGAGCACCTCTGAGGAGGCGAAGCTCAGGGCCCGGGGGACAAACCTGGAAACTGAGCTCGCCAACTCCCGGGAGCAACAGCGGACCCTCCGGGAGGAAGTCAAGCACCTGACCCAGCTGGTCAGGGGTTCCCCGGAGGCGCAAAAGGCCCCAAGAGCCCAGGAGGCGGCGGTCCAGCCAAGGGCTCCTGTGTCGCCAGGGTTGCCTATGTCGGCACCAAAGGCGGCTCCAAAGCCGGCGCCTAACGGACACAGAACTACCGCTCCCGCTGCACCCGAACATTCCTCCAGAGGAGAGGGGTGGGTGGTAGCGGGAGCCGCCAAGAAGGCGAAAAAAGCCGCCAAAACGGCGGCTAAGAAGGCGGCAAAAGCGACTGCGGCGAAGGCGCCGAAGAGACTCCCCGCCCCACGCTCCACGGCCGTCGTCCTGACGGTGACGACGGAGGGTGTGGAGAAGGGCGTGGGGTACGCCCAGGTCCTGAGGCAGGTGAAAGCCTCAGTGGACCTCAAGGCCCTCGAGATTGAGGGGGGGCTCCGGTGCAAGACGACTCGCACCGGAGCTCGCCTACTCGAGGTCTCCGACGCCACCAGCGGCCCCAAAGCTGATACCCTAGCGGTCAGGCTTAGGGAGTCCCTGGACTCGGAAGCCGTCCGCGTCACCAGACCCAACAAATGCGCAGGTTTGCGCATTTCGGGTCTGGATGATGCGGCCACGACGGAGGAAATTATCTCCGCCGTCGTGGAGGCGGGCGGCTGCCCCCGTGATCAGGTGAGAGCTGGAGAAATCCGGTTCAGCCCCACCGGTCACGGCACGGCAGTCATCAACTGCCCCGTCGCAGCGGCGCAGAAAATTGCGGACGGACGGAGCCTCCTCGTTGGGGGCTTCCTTAAGGCGCGGGTGCAACTCCTGCAGCCCCGCGAGACCAGGTGCTTTAGGTGCCTGGCCGTGGGGCATGTGGGAGTGCAGTGCACAGCGGGAGACACCGTGGGGGATCGGTGCTTCTGCTGCAGTCAGCCCGGGCACAAGGCAAGTGCTTGTGATGCTCCGCCGCGGTGCTACAAATGCGTAGCGGAGGGCAAAGCGGCGGAGCACCGGGCGGACAGCAGAACCTGCGCCGCCTCGAGGCCAAAGCCCCGTTCGTCCGCACTGGGTAGCGAGGGTGCCGCTCAGGAGCGGCCACATTCATGCGGAGATGGACGTCCATTAATGGACACACCAATCCGCATCCTGCAGGTGAACATAAACCACTGCACCGGTGATCAGGATCTTCTGTACCAGAGCATCGTGGAGTGGTCTATCAATGTGGTCGTGGTCGCTGAGCCGTACTGGGTCAACCCCGGAAGCCCGGTGGACCTGGACGGCGTAGCGACCGTCTTCGGGGGTTCCGCCGCGGACACCTCGCGCCTTGCAGTCATTGCAAGGGGCCGAGGCTGTGTCGCGGTGGACTATGAGGGCTTGGCTGTCGTGGCCGTCTACTTCTCGCCAAGCCTTGACCAGTATGAGCTTGAGCTATGGCTCGCAGGACTGGACATTGTTCTCGCTGCGTGCCGTCCTCGCCCTGTCTTGGTCCTGGGAGACTTCAACGCCTGGTCTATGGCTTGGGGCTCCCGGGAAACCAATGCCAAGGGGCGAGTTCTGGAGGACTGGGCCAACACCCGTGGCCTAGAGGTCCTCAACCGGCAGAGTTTCGCCACCTGAGAGCGGCGGGGGCTCAGTTCGGTCGTGGATGTTGCATTCGCGACCCCTGCTCTCGCCCGCCGCGTCCAGGGTTGGCGCGTGGTGGAGGAGGAGGAGACGTCGTCGGACCACAGGTACATTCGGTTCAACGTCTCCCCTCCACCTAACCTACCGCCGACTATAGCGAACCCCCCGGATTCACGTTGGGCGCTCAGACGCCTGGATCGGGAGGCTCTCCTGGAGGCATCCATTGTGCAGGCCTGGATTCCGTTACCGGCCAGGCCTGCCGATGTCGACGCAGAGGCCCAATAAGCCGAATAAGGCCGGCTAAGCCCGGCCCGGCAAAGAAACAGGTGTACTGGTGGTCAACGGAGATCGCATAGCTGCGAGCAGCCTGCGTGACCGCTCGCCGCCAGTACACCAGGTTTCGCCGGAGGCGTCGCCGCCCAGACAATGCGGCAGCCCGAGAGGCGGAGCTATATGAGGCGTACAAGGGGGCCAAGAGAACCCTCCAGGTAGCCATTAAGCAGGCCAAACGGCGGGACCGCGAAGAGCTGCTGGAGTCTCTGGAGCAGAACCCATGGGGGCGCCCTTACCTTGCGGTCAGGGGCAAAATCCGCCCAAGGGCGCCCCTACTGTCCCAGAGCCTCTAGCCGGAGCGGCTGGAGGGGATACTGGGCTCCTTGTTCCCAGCGAGAGCGGAGGAGCATGTTCCTCCGCGTATGGCTCCGCCTCAGGCGCCTGACGCTGATAATAGCGAGAGCGATGTGCCCGAAGTCAGGGAGAATGAACTGGGGGTAGCAGTGCTCCGGCTTAAAGTCCGGAAATGCACTAGGCCGAGCATGGGTCCTGGCCCTTGAGGAACTAGGGCTTCGGCCCACGGCAGGGGTTGCTCAAGTCGTGGAATACGGCGGCTGGGACTCGAGGTGGCTCTCCATAAATCCGAGGCTATGTGTTTTCACGGGTCTCGGAGGAGGCCTCCTGCGGGAACCAGCATAACCCTAGGGGGCGTAAGCATCGGCATCGAGCCCACGATGGAGTGGGTAACAGCTAGCACAAATATAAAAGTATTCGTCCTGCAATCGTGACCCCTGACGCAATAATCGAATGTCTGGTTCAATCTAGAGATAAATTCGAAGCGGCATTTTATTGTAAGATTTGGCTCTGAATCAAAATCATACTTTGAAAAAGTCGTATTGGAGTGGAGGGAAGGGGAGTCATTACATTGTGGAAGGGAGAAATAAGAGAGCGGAACCAGGGCCCCACAGTGCAAGCTCAGCAGTGGATGCAACCGGAATTACCCTTGGGTCAAGAAGAAGGATGAACGGTAAGATATTGCGAAAAACGTGCTGACAGAAGGCTTATTTTATGCCCACACAGAATGCTAACACTGATTTATTTCGAGTCATACTGCGGCGCAAAACTATCGCAATCAATAATGCCCTGAGTGACAGACTGACTCAGCACTACTTTTCAGGCTTACGCAAAAACTATAATATACTTTTGGTAAGTAGAAATTTATTTCTGAACGGAGCTTTAGGAGCGAAAAGAATCTTGGATTTTCATTTTGTGGTTGTGATTTTCGATATAGTAGGCAAGAAATATGTTGTTAATAAATTTTAGTAATTTGTCGCGTTTAGACCGTGAGGTCGGGGTGCGTACGGACATCTTGTAGAACTCTTCTTGGGAAGAAACATGGGATCCCTTTGCTGTCTGCAAAGGCGCAAAAGTTTTCCATAGCAATTCAGCGCGGCAATGCTGCCTGCATCCTGAGCACCCTATCAAGGGGACCATTTTAATTCTTAATTCTTAACTAATATCGTATCTTAATTACATACCCATATTTTTGGGGGCACGCTAATTCTCGAAGTTGTAGATCGATAGATTATAGTCTGCAAACCTCAACTGCAATCCGGTGCATTTGCTGATTAATGAAAGGGGCTCTGACGTGGGTTTTCCTCCCGTAGTTGAGAAGCCAGGCTGCAGTCGCTCCCACAAATCGTCATGTCCTAGAAAATCGCCTCGGCTATCGGTGACAAGTGCGCCGATGCTGAAAAAAGACCTGTTCAGGACTGCTGGGACAGTATTCAGGCAGTTATTCTTGGAGCGGCGAAGGCAGTACGTGGCATTTCTAAAGGTAGACGCAAGTGTGACAAAGAAATGTGGTGGTATGACAAAGTCAGAAGGAGGCAAGGCTGAAGAAAGCCCTCTTTAAAAAGTGACAGGTGACCAAATCTCCTAGAGAATGCAACGCGTACAGAGATGCAAAGCGCGCCACTAAGAGAGTTGTAGCCAGAGCCAGACGAGAGCCCTTACAACCTCTCTATGATAATTTGGAATCGTCCGAGGGATCCGTCCCCCCCGGATACCTCCCCGCCGGCCATCGGGGGTGTTTATCCTCTAGAATAACTTTATGGTGTGGGACATTACCTTTATACAGCAGTAGCCCCAGCACTCCTGCACCGCTCCTGAAGACTGCAGTAATGATACTCAGCCTCCATTAGCTGGGGAACTTACAAGTGAGGAGTACACGGTTACAAAGATTTATAAGAATGTCTACACCACGGGGACCTTATGCTGCTTGCTCAGCAGCTCGTGGAAGTATGAGCACCATCTCTCCTTCACTGCGACTTCCTCGTATAACAGATTACCTTCAGGGTCTTTAATGCACCGGGGTGCGAGGGAAATGCCTTTTAGGCCACCTTACACCCCGGCGTCTTAAGACCCGAGACGGCGTGCGCTTTTAGTTGGTTCAATCCGAAGGGATTTCCGCACGAATAAAAAAAGGGTACCTACATATACTGAGCACTTATATTTTTAACATGCACTTTTCGTATGTATGTTGTAAAAATTTGCAAACCATTGTTTGACCATTTGTTGGCATCCTATTGAGCTGAATTCTAGATACACGTTTAGTTTGGATGACAATGCATTAATATAGTACCATGGAGCTGGTCTGATGATGGAGTCACGAAAATAGAAAATAGAGAAATAACTTGCGCGATACAAGCTTTTCAAATCAGCACAGCTCTTGCATAAAATTATTATTTTCGGTTTTAGTGCAACCACATTTTGGAATGGAAAGCTTGTTTTTAAATTGTATTTGGTATCTAGCTACAATTTCGCACACTCCAGTAGCGGTTTCGAATTAACCTACCTATAGCCATTTTAGCACTGTGGCCGGCAACAATGGAAGATTTTATTTAATGGCTACACTCTACCAAACAATATTGTACTTACCTAAATATAGTGATATACATAATCACTAGATATTAACGAAAATATTCAATTATCGCTGAAAATGGACGAAATATGCAAATGCATATAAAGTGTAGTATGTAATAAAAATAATTTAAATATTATATTGTGGCATAACATGCCCTCAGGCAAGGATGTGTAGCTTCGCCTTGGTTGTTCAATCTTTTTATGGATAGAATCTTTTCATGTATGAGTGATATGAAAGGGTGTGAATATGGAATAAAGATGGGAGACCTGCATATTAAGTGCCTCCTATACGCTGATGACCAAGTTATACTTGCATCATCGGCGCAGGAGTTGCACAAAATGGGGAACAGCATGAATGAGGCCTTTAAAGCGAGAGGTAGGAAAGTGAATGCAAGAAAGACGAAAGTTATAGTTTTTAAGAGGCAGGAAGAAACAACTGAATGTAATGTTATGATTGAAGGTGAATGTGTAGAACAAGTGTCAGAGTTTGTATACTTGGGTAGTTGTTCCCAAGGGATGGAAGATACGATGGAGATATTGGAAGGAGATTGGCTGCGGGAAATCGCGTGAATGGTGCGCTACACTCCTTCATGAGTGGTCAGTCAGTGCCGAAGAAGGCACGACTGGCGGTTCATAACGGCGTGCTAGTCCCCACATTAATGTATGGAAGTGAAAGTTGGGTATGGCAGAAAAATCATGAAAGTAGAGTTAATGCAGTGGAGCTGCGCTCATTGCGTAGTATGTGTGGAGTAAGGCTGGCTGATAGAAAGAGGAATACAGATATACGAGAACGGTGTGGCCTGAAAGAGAACGTGGTTACACGAATTGAAAAGGGTATGCTAAGGTGGTTTGGGCATTTGGAACCAATGAGTATTGAGCGAATAACACACCAAGTCCACCAACCGCATGAAAATCCGTTCAATAGTTTTAGCATCCATCGCGAACAGACGAACAGACAAGAATTCAACAAAAAAAATTGTGTTCAGAATCGTTCATCTAACATAACTCAAGTACCTATATGTTTTTTTATCTATATACCTATATATCTATCTAGATATACTTTCTGTATATAAGTTTCATTGACATAGTTTTGAATAATCCCTAAAAGGAAATAGAATTTGTAATTAATAAAACTGATAGAAATTCTGATGCTTTCTGACAGGAAATTTGGAACTGCATTAATTAACAACTATTTAGCCTCTTGTGAATATGCATTAAAGCGAGAAGCTTTATAACCGAGTCCTTTGTTATTTTAACCCGACTGTGGCGAACTCAAAATGGGAGGTTATTATTTAGGTTAGGTTAAGTTCTGCTTCCTACATTGATGATACGGTTAGAATATGAGCTAAGGTGGCGGATCTAATACAATCCTTGCATTGAAAAGCGAGATCTGCGAGCAATCTATAATCCATAAATAAAATAAAAGGGGGCCAACTCGAAACCGGAGATGGCCCTGGGTCAGTCTGGGTGCGAGGGAAATGCCTTATACCCTGGCGTCTGTAGTCCCCAGGCGGCGTGCGGTTTTTTTTAGTCGGTTTAAGCCCGACGTTGGCCGGCGGAGGGACGGGGTTTCCGAGGGGATTTCCGCACGAAAAAAAAGAAAAAAGAGTTACGTATGTAATTAACTATTTGTCCCGACTGATTGACTGATTCATCAACGCAGAGCCTAAACCGCTGGACCCACAAACTTGAAATCCGTCTTTTTCAAAATTAGATGAAGAAGAAATAATTTAATACATAAAGAATAATAAAAAATAAATGTACTGTATCCTGAATAAGCTTTTGAAGAACAAGTAATCACATTGCACCCGTGCAAAACCGGGCGGGTTGCTAATGAAAAATATTATGTCATTGTTTATCTAGGTCATTCTAATACCTATCGAAGTACTTTTCCACCACGAGGCGGGGCTTGACATGGCAATTGAAATATCATCGGCTCATAGCCATTAAGGAATTATATTGGATCGTAGCGGTAAGTAGTACAACCATTGTTGATCCAGTGTTGAGTTGAATTCCCGGGTTGAGCAGACTGTTATGTGGTTGTTCTGTCAAGAAAATCTCAGTATCAGCCACGGTAGTGCAGTAGTATTGAGATTGAGTTCTGTCCGTGTAAAAATAAATTGGCCCGCAATTCTGTGAAACTGGAGAACATTTTCGGTGAAACATGAATTTTAATATACCTTTAGGTACACTCATGAGGATAGCGGACCCTGGGCTTGATGATGAAATGAATAAACATCCACGGAAATGTATCCTGTTGAGGCCAGAGCTACCTAACCAGGTCAAGGAAGTCCCTCCATAGGGGTATATCGGTTGAATCGAAAAACCTGGTGTGTCGGTGATGTAGGTGGCTTAGTGGTTATAGAGTCGGCCTTACGGTCAAGAGGTTCCGGTTTCAAATCCTGGCCTATATATTAGGTACACTACCGACGTGAACCCAATCCTAACACAACAATTTTAACTTCGTTGGAGGGGTGAACACTAGTAATCCTAGTAAAGTCCTAAATATAAAAAAAAATATTACCTAGTAATAATACCTAGTAATCTACTTTCAAGTATACACCGGTGTGAGGTATTGTTAGCGTCTAAAGTGGATGATCATTTTCAGATTCAAATAATTTGTTTATTAGCAAAGAATTTATAATTTCTGACGAAAATGTTGTTGAGCTACTTCTTCTTATCCGGTACACTTTTGACAGAGCGGTCGTGATCGCTATGTAGTAGTAATATTCGAAGGGGCAGATGTGATGCGCTTCACGACGTTTCGCCACCGTTGCCTATTAGCGGTCATCCTACTGCAGTCATTGAGTGAATCTCCCACGGCAGAGTTGATCTGGTGAGTCCAACGCGTAGGTGACCTTCCGCGCGGTCTAGTGCCTTCTACTTTCCCTTGGACGACAAGGTGTTCTATGGTCTGATCATCACGCTGAGATACGTGTCTGAAGAATGTAAGGATGCGAGATTGTACCGTTAAGAACAGACGCTGCTTTATACCGAGTTCTTGAAGTATCGAGACGTTTGTACGAAACTCGGTCCACGAAACCCCAAGCATTTTTCTCCAGCACCACATTTCCAGAGCGTCTATTTTCTGCCTTTCCACATCTCGCAAGGTCCACGTTTTAGCCGCGTATAGAAATATGGGGAATATAAGTGTCCTCACGAGCCTGGTCTTCGTGGCTTTTGTTATATTCCTGTTTCTCCATATTTTTCGCATCTTGTCCATCGCCGTTCTTGTTGAACTACTTATTGGGCTCTAATAAAATAATTTTGAATGAAAATTAAACTATAATTAATCATTAATTAGTAATTGTAGTTTAATTATCATACCTGGATAGGTTTTCACTTAGAAATCTATGCACGCATCATCTACTTCTGACGCTGAATGTACCTTTACATGTGTATAAATAACTCGAGCTTGACTTAATCAATAACTCATGACTATTAAAAACAAAACACACACAAACAAGTAGATAGCAGTCCCAGCAGTTCGCGTAATAAACTCCAACATGTATTGTGATTCCGGCGAAGAATTCGGAAACAACATAGTTTATCGACATCGCACAATAGGGGGATATTATCCGTTTTATTTTGTCCGCACGGCCGGGCAACGTGTGGGCGTTGTTGGGATGACAGGAATTGTAAGGGATTGTGTACAGTGTGTACACTGTTGCGGCGGTTAAAGTTACTTTGCTTCTGCGTCAATTAATTTTTGTCATGATTCATTCATCGTTCTCCGAGCCTTCTCCCCACTCAGTAACGATTTTTTATTATTATTTAGGACACGTCAATTTGACTTCACCTCGCCTGATGGTAAGCTGAAGGTAAAGTCTCAGGAAAGAGGGTCACCATTACATACACGTACCATGTGAACAATGGTGGCACTCAGCTTGACGGCCTCATCAAAAGAGGATTGTCGTCGCAGCACCGCGTGACACCCACCGGTCCCACTAGTGTTGCGACCACAATCCCCCTGCCCGGCTATGCACTTGCTGACCCCTGAACGCAATCAAACCGAAATTGAATTACTATGGAGGGTTTTTCGCAATCGTGCACGGTGGTACCCACCCGGCCGAATTTTGTGACAAATTTGTGTCATCAAATTCCTACCACCAGTAAACTCGACTGCCATAGATGTTCGTATGGCAACTGGGGCTGACGGCTTAACGTGCTCTCCGAGGCAAGGAATCTATCTACATTGTAAATATTTAAAAAAAACCTTAGGTTATGTTAAATCAATGTTAAATGGCCGATTCTAAACACAAAAATAATATTTTTGGAATTCTTGTATGCTTGTCTGTTTATCTGTTTGTTCGCGATGGACGTAAAAACTACTAAATGGATTTCAGTGATCCGATTTTTTTTCTATTGGAAAGGTCTTGATCAGAGTTAAACATCTGCCGTATGTTTCATTGCAATTAGTTAAGCAGAACTGAAGATATGACCAAAAAACGATACCTGATCTCCGCGTATCAAAGGAGCCGTGGGCATCAGCTAGTATCTGCAATATCATCAGGCCTTTCTCCAGTCAATCTCCCGCGCACTATTGTGGCGGCCGGTTTGGCCCAGTGCATAACGATATTATGTGCAAATTGCTTCGGTTCTTACACACTTCACGAGCTTCGTCTAATGTCAATAAACCTGACAATAATGTGTCCAAATAGCTAAAGGAACTGAAGGACTCCCCACATGGTCCAAGGAGGACCAGGGCAAAGTGGTCTGGTCATTCACAGTGGTTGACGGTAGCCGCCCTACGCTTCCGCTGTCTTGTCTTGGCGGGGGCACTGCCGTACTCCCAGAAATAAATGATCTTAAAATAAATATAATAAAACAGACCAGGGGACGGGACGAGTGGAAGCTTTAAACATTTGGGGGAACGAGTGGGTACAGGGTACAAATTTCAGGGGACCAGTGGGTTCTGACCCGGAATTTCTTTAATTTAACGGATTTTAGATTTTACTAGAGACTTGAAGATTCCGAGATTATAGCTTTCCGGAAACACAGACTCAGGCAGGCAATACCACTCCTTAGCATGTACGAATGTTAAAGTGTCGCCGAAACGTTTTGTGCGTATGAGTGGAATATCCACCATGTAGCGGTGGCGGTCGCTGTGCGTCTGTTCGTTCGTTGGTGGAAAGGGCTTGGAGGTATCAAGTTGTGCAATTCCAGCGCACACTCTTCGAAATGCATCCGGTAAAAAACCGATAGGCCTGCAACTTTGCGTCGATGTTCAAGGCTCTGAAGCCTTTTCTCGACAAGTGCATCGTTGTTAATGAGCCTCTTGGCCCGTCTCTATTGTCTCCAGCGCTTCAAGGTGGTATTTAGCTGAGCCATCACACAGATACGAGCAGTACTCCATACAGGATCGAACCTGCGCTTGGTACAAGTTGAGCAACTGTTCCGGTGTGAAGTACTGTTGCGCCTTCGATAGAATACCCAGCTTTTTAGCAGCCACTTGAGCTTTAGCCTCAATGTAAGTCCCAAAATTGAGGGTGGACGTCAGAGTAACGCCAAGAACCTCTAGGCGGTCCGTTATCAGCATGGATGCATTTCGGAATGTGGAGTTTGACGGAAATTGACTTCGCTTGTCAGAGAAAAGACACGCCTGGGTTTGGTAGCATTGAATTGGACCAAGTTAGCATCATCCCAATCGGAGACCGCCTTCAAGTAAAAATTCACTCAACCATAGCCTCTCGGTGAGATCGGATCTGTCCCACGCTGACTCGGGGCTTGGACTTGTAACTCTCAACTACTGTGCTGTCGTCTGCGTTCCCAAAATTACCAGGCTTGACGTCGTTACAAGAATAATGTAGCCGAGAGTACCGACTCCTGAGGGACCCCAGCGTTGATCGCTAATCGGTCGGATGTGCAGCCGTCAACGACCACTCGGATAGACTGATTCCTCAGGAAGTCGGTGATCCAGACACATAAGCCAGCGGGTAGGCCGTAGGACGGAAGCTTGCCAATTAGGCTATCGTGCCAGACTCTGTCAAAAGCCTTCGAGATGTCGAGAGAAACGGTAAGTGCCTCTCCATTAGTTGTATTTCCACCATTTCAGCATGATTTCTTCTGTCTGTTTTCTATAAATCTACAATAGAAGACTATCGGTTTACTGTTCCTTCTGATCTTCCTTTAAAACACACACACACACACACAACACACTTTAAAAAAACACACATTCTATCAGTATACCCCGATCCGGATAACCCCTTTGCTTCCCACACAGTCTAACCTTAAATACTGTTACAAAAAGAAAAACAATATTAGATTTGAATTTGAACCTGTCGCTCTCATTAATATTCATGTAGTGGTTTATCATTATAGCTCCAATCTTTGTTTAATATTCTTGTGATATTTAAATGGAGTAGGGTGTTAAAGTGAACCGAATTGCTGTGATAGCATTATACAAATTTGGTATTGAGCCAAATGTAATTTTGAGAACTGTACTCCTCGACCGGACCGTTGATAAGTACAGTCAATGACAAAAGTTACTGAACACTCAAATATTTACAAACTTTTGCACACTGGAATACAAGTAAAAAAAATCACTTTTTATAATTATTTTATGAAAGGTTTAAGAGCTCGAAAGTAATGAATAAATTAGAATTTATTAAGATACTTTTGTTGTTGACTGTACAATGAAACGTCCTCTGTTTGTAACCGAAAAAGATTAAACCATCTACGCAGTAATCGCATTACAAAGGCGAAAACAAAATCCTAAATCCTGTTTGGAAACGGCAGATTTTATCTCATAAAATTAATATTAACACCTGAAATCATGTCATATATTTAAAAATTTGACCTATAAACTTGCGCTTTAACTGAAACGTAGGTACTGGGGGGAACGGAATCGGAGAGGCCGGTACACCCTGGGCGGCGGTCAATGGCTTCCCCTTCACCCCTTCATAGGGTTGGCATTGATCGTCGGCCAATACCCAACGTGGCGGGAACACATCGCTCTCCGTACTCCTCTGCTTTCAGAGGAGACAGGATGAGCGATGCTGTTAGTGGTGAGATGGCCCAGGGTCAGCCGGGGTGCGAGGGATATGCTCTATGGGTAACCTTACACCCCGGCGTCTGAAGACCCGAGATGGCGTGCGGTTTTAGTCGGTGCAAGCCCGACATAACCGCCCCCGCTGGCTGGCGGGGGGTATCCGAAGAGATTTCCGCACGAAAAAAAAAAAAAAAAAAAAGGTACTGATCATTACCCCGGGACGGTGGGGTGACTAGCGCCCCTCCCCCAAATCGGGGCAAGACGGGGACACCGTGGTTCCCAAACCCGAGGATGCCATCTCGAAACCGGAGATGGCCCAGGGTCAGTCGGGGTGCGAGGAATATGATGTATGGGCAACCTTACACCCCGGCGTCTTAAGACCCGAGACGGCGTACGGTTTTAGTCGGTTCAAGCCCGACATAACCACCCCCGCCAGCCAGCGGGATTCCCGAGGGATTTCCGCCCGAAAAAAAAAGGGTACTGATCATTACTTGAAAATGTGAAAAATGAATATGGTGGTGAAACCAATACTTACATGTTTAGGTGATACATAAAGAAAGGTTCTTTTGATTTACTGATAAGATTTTTTGAATTTTTGAGCATCATTTTAATAGAGATTTTTTAGAGAATATGTACCTTTATAAAATGTTAAAAGCGTAACTGTGTAGAATATATTATCTACACTCTGTACAACCATTTAGGTGACACAATAGGACATAACTATTTGATGAAAATTTAGCTTCGCAGTGGTAGAGTCAAGCAAGTCATTTTGGCCGTTGCATGAATGGGCCGACTCGACCGGGGAAGCACCACCCTCTCACAGAATATCGACGCCAAGTAACAGTATTTGAACTGTTGCGTTCCGTTTAGTGAGTGAGAGTGCTGCAGCCCAAACTCCTTTCCCATCCCCTCCCAAACTCCTTTCCCATCCCCTCCCAAACTCCTTTCCCATCCCCTCCCAAACTCCTTTCCCATCCCCTTTCCTTTATGGGGTCGGCAGCGCGAGTGTGACGCCACTGATGTTGCACACGTCCATAGGCCGTGGTAACCGCTTCCCATCAGGTGGGCCGTGTGTTTGTCTGCCACCTTAGTGGTATAAAAAAAAAATAGCTGCCAAAAGTTAAATAAATGTTTAGACAGAGTATAGTTCCAGTGATGTTTTGGTTAGATGTTCAACACTATCAAAGAGTAACAGAACCATATTTTTGTACCTGATAAAGGTATCAAAATATCAAGCCAAAAGTATCATTATACGATTCTTAAGGTGGTTATATATCATAAGTTATATAAATAAATAAATACATAGTCTACGACATTCTACACAGCGCTTTCTAGACCCAAAGTAGTTTAACTAGCTTGTGTTATGGGTTGTAGAATGCGGATAAACATACTTATTTACTTTTTTTTTGTAAATACATGCATATTACAACCAGACCAATGCAAATAGACATATTCATGCATACAAATATTTGCCCTGAGCGGGAATCGAACCCGCGCCTCATGTCGTAGCAGTCGAATGCACTAGCGCTACCTCACAGAGGCCGTCATCATCGGGTATATATATATATATATATATATTTAATTCCAAGAAAAACACACACACAGTACCAACACATTCGTTCCATCCGCCTAAGCCCTGTTCACGTGCCTTTTACACTTTTATGCATAAACTAGATACAGTTATGTATAATAAAAAATACACCAGAGGATTAAGATAACAAATCCTATCCTGCTAATATTATAAACGTGAAAGTTTATGAAGATTTTTGGATGTTTGTTACTCAATCATGCTCTAACGGCTGAACGAATCTGAAATTTGAATTTGGGTACAGGGGTAGATTTCGGCGTGCCAGGGATATGCTTTATGAGCAACCTTACACCCCGACGTCTGAACACCCGAGACGGCGTGCGGTTTTAGTCGGTTCTACACTGGTGGTAGAAATTTGATGACACAAATTTGTCACAAAATTCGGCCGGGTAGGTACCACCGTGCACGATTGCGAAAAACCCTCCATAGTAATCCAATTTCGGTTTGATTGCGTTCAGGGGTCAGCAAGTGCATAGCCGGGCAGGGGGATTGTGGTCGCAGCACTAGTGGGACCGGTGGGTGTCACGCGGTGCTGCGACGACAATCCTCTTCTGATGAGGCCGTCTAGCTGAGTGCCACCATTGTTAACATGGTACGTGTATGTAACGGTGACCCTCATTCCTGAGACTTTACCTTCAGCTTACCAACAGGCGAGGTGAAGTCAAATTGACGTGTCCTAAATATAAAAAAAAAAAAAAAAAAAAACATAACTGCCCCCGCTGGCCGGCCGGGGGGTATCCGAGGGGATTTCCGCATTAAAAAAAGTAAAAGGTACAGGGATATATTACAGTCTGAAATAACACATAGCCTACTTTATATTCCTGAAATAGGTTCCCATGAGAAGCGGGAACGTACATAAAAGATACGTGCCACCCGTCTGTGCTTTCTCCATCGTCAGTTTCACTTATTAAACGTATTCTTACCCTTTAGAATAGCGTTTCTCAAAGTGGGGTGAGCGCAGTTACTGTACGTTATTTGATTGAACGTGAGAAAACGTACGTACTAGCGGAAGACTTTCATTAATTTTTCGACAGCAAGATGAGTAATTCTTATTGTCTTGCTAGATTTTTTTTTATTTTTGTTCTGTCAATTGACTGCCCCTTGCTGGATGGTGAGAAGCTAGGGTGAAGTCCAGAAGATATGGGCCGCCATCCCAGAAGCTGACGATCCTAAAATGGTTGCCCCTACCTTGACGGCCTCAAAACATGTTTTTTTACGTCCCGCTTGAAGAACCCGGGATTGTAAGAAGAAGGTAACACGTACTAAATTTGCTGACGTTGTCTTCGGAATGAACGAAATTTTGAAAAAATTCAATTAAGCTAACTTTTCTTATAAATTTAATTTGGAAAAGTTAACAAACCGTCCTAAGATGTATGTAGATGAGAATATCGGTTATCCAGCGCAGGTTTAGGTAGTTCAATCTATTGGAGTGTTCCCCTAACATGGGACTAGTCACGTTAAGTAGTGGCGACCTCTGTAGCGTAGCGGTAGTGCATTCGACTGCTAGGCCAGAGGTCTCGGGTTCGATTCGCGCTCATTTGCATTGGACTGGGTGTTTCTATGTATAATATGTATTTATTTACCAAAAAAAAGTTATGTTTATCCGCATTCTAGAACCCATATGACAAGCTCTGCTTAGTTTGGGTCTTGATGGCATTATGTACTTCGTCCTACAATACAATACAATATATATCCTTTTGCTTTTATTTCTAATATCTATAGCCTGGGTTTTTAATAGAATTCGCTGCTTTGAACACTGGGATAAAAGATTAATAGGGGTACGTGTAGCCACAAGTTTCGGAAACCCCGGTTCAAAAAAAATAGGGAAAAATAAATGACTTGTCGAGGTTTCATTTTACTCAATTACAGCACGTCCGCGTTTTCCTTGATATGGAGAGAAAGTTTGATGAAAGCCGCTATAAAAGTCGTGCGATCGGGGACGAATGAGGGATGAAATTACTTGAAACCGTATGAATTGTTCAGACCGAATGAAATAGGCTTTAGAACTTCGTTTCACTCACAGTAGGAAGTTGTTATGCTGGGTACACTTTAATGAACAGAAACACTTCCAGGATTCTTATGTTTTGCCTCGCAAGGTCTTGGGCATCCATGGTAGTGAGACCATATAGAGATATTTAGTTTTTTACTTTTTGGAGGTTTTTATATATCTAGGTTCACCAAGCTATGTGCCCTGCCCACTGCCACTTCAGCTTGCTGACTCGGTATGCTATGTTGGTAACTTTATCTCGTCTACGGATCTCCTCGTTTCTGATGGGGCCGGTGGGGCAGAAAGGTTCTTGAGTGGAGACCACGTAACGGCAAGCGCAGCGTAGGAAGGCCTCCCGCAAGGTGGACAGACGACCTAACAAAGAGCGCAAGGACTCGGTGGATGCAGGCCGCTACAGACCGGTCGCAATGGAAGTCGATGGGGGAGGCCTATGTTCAGCAGTGCACTTCCTACGGCTAATATGATGATGATGATGATATATCTAAGTATATTTTGCACTGTACACAGTGTGCACTATTCATACTTAACAAGCGAATACACATTGTGATGTAAACAAAGACATAGAATTAATAGATATTAATAGGTTTGTAATATCCAGCCGTGATCGTATACCAATTGAATTAAAAGCACCCGCAGTTCCACCGCAGCCTTCAATGATCGAATTAATTCCGTTAATAGGAGCATCTTAATGGAAACATATTGACTCAATCTACCATGACTAGGGTTGATAAAAGAAATAGAGAATCCGGACATAGATTCTTATTTAGCCGGACATTTCGCACTGAAAGGCGAACTTTTTTTTGCGGACTAAAACCCCCTTTTTTGTTTATTTTTTCGTGTGGAAATCTCCCCTGATTCCCCCCGCCGTCCAGCGGAGGTGGTTATGTCGCATTCGGACCGACTAAAACCGCACGCTGTCTCGGATCTTCAAACGCAAGGGTGTAAGGTGGACCGTAAGACATTTTCCTCGTACCCCGGCTGACCCAGGGCCATCTCTGGTTTCGAGATGGCCCCCTTTGCGCAAACCCCCTGGCTTCACCTTACTGGAGCTAACGATAAGGTGGGTTCGTCAGACTCGAACAAAAGAAAGTAAATATTTATAGGTGAGCACTTTTAGGTAGATTTCGATGAAATCGATCTACCTTTTTTTTTTTTTTTTTTTTATCGTGCGGAAATCCCTTCGGATACCCCCCCGCGTGCCAGCGGGGGCGGTTATGTCGGGCTTGAACCGACTAAAATCGCACGCCGTCTCGGGTCTACAGACGCCGGGGTGTAAGGTTGCCCATAGAGCATATCCCTCGCACCCCGACTGACCCTGGGCCATCTCCGGTTTCGAGATGGCCCCCTCGGGTTTGGGAACCACGGTGTCCCCGTCTTGCCCCGGTTTGGGGGAGGGGCGCTAGTCGCCCCACCGTCCCGGCCTGCTTCTGCTGGGGTGACAGGTGGCCTCACCCGCCACCCCCAGGCCTGCGCTCATGGAGGACGGAGGTCGTTAAGCGACCTCCGGCGCCTGAGTTGCCTGCGACGCGCGGCGTGCAAGTTGCGGGCTCGGCGGACCGGGAGAGTTCTAAGTCTCTCCCGGGCGCGCTCCGCCACCTCCTTCGCGAGCATTACATGCTCGCAGAAGGAGGCGGCGGCGGCCCAGAAATCGATCTACCTATTGGTTTCTTGACTACTGTCGAATTAAAAAAAAATTTCTTCATAGGAGGTCTAGTTATGACCCCCTGAGTCCGAAATGACCACTGGTCAAAAAGTTTAAATATATATATATGTATGTATGGTTCCACTTCCAAAAATTTGCGGCACTCTCACGGTCTCATTTTTGCCCCGATCGCTTTCAAACTGCGGTCAAAAATTGCTTGGGTGTAAACTTAGTTTAAGTTCGTGAACGGGTGGAATCCGGCCTAAGGGGACGGTAGGGCCTCACTTTTTGTGAAATCAGTTTTTCTCAAAATTTCACATTCCATGAAAGATATTCGAACCGTTCTAATTTTATCCCATAGTATACATGAATACCAACAACTTTTAAGTATAAACCTATAAGATTAAAACTTAAACTAAAAGTGGAGGGGGAAAAAAAACAAAATTTTTCGGGAAAAATATCATAACTTCTAACCGGTGAACATTCTTGCGTCGAAAACATTTTTAATCGATAGGCCATTTTTAAGTCTAACATAAATGTCTGAAAAGTTTCCGTTTTCGAGAAAAAAAAATTAAACATGTTAAAAATGTTACTGTGTTTACTTGTGTGTGTAAGTCCGTAGTTCTCTATATAAAATAATATTAATTGCTTCACGATATCTACCTGTGCGTTCCCCCTGCGGGAACGGATTTTTTTTGTGTATTTATAGTTATTCTTTTGAGACGCACCTACTCTTGAAGCTTGATTCCAACTAGACAATGTTTTCACGTTTCATGAAGTCCATTGAGTAAGGCGTAATAACGCAGTTTTGTTGGACTTGATTGGAGGGGCTCCTGGCTAAGTGTTAACTGAGTGGGTTAACATATTGCAAAGTTAAGCAATGAAAGCCAGGTCAGTCTTAGGATGGGTGACTCTTTTTAACACATTGATACTCTTCCCCAGTCTCCCCGGGCACACACCTCTGACTTTTCGTAGTTATGTGTGTATTAAAAATGTTGATAATCGCTCGCTTAGTAATGTGCCCGGTAGATGGCAATAGGCTCGCCCCCTATTACATTGGGACCTGAACATAACTGGCGAATCGTGGGTGTACAATACACCTCTGCCTACCCCTTCGGGGATACAGGCGTGTAGTTATGTTATTAGTATATATTTTATGTTATTTATACTCTTCCGTACCTCGGAGAGCACGCTAAGCCGTTGGTCTCGGTCATCTATGACAGTCGTTACGGGTAGTTTGAGCTCTAAAAAGTCCGACAACCGGTCTTACTACAGAACTTCGATATCGCCAGTGGGTTGTGGAGCTCTGATGGCAGTCGTTTCACGGAAATTGAAGTTTCCGTGACCGCTTCGTAGTAAGGCCGAAAAGCCGACCCGGACGGGAAAAGGCTCGGAGGAGTGGTAGTTCAACTTGATCGCAGTTTCTGTCATTAGTGCAATCTAGTCGTAGTATACACGACTGCGTGAGTCACTTTCGTGCTTTCCTTCGCAATCATTTCGCAGGGCGGGGTTGATTAAAAACCGCTTTTGGTCGGATACGTCTGTAAATAGCCGGACACCTGCCAACCCTAGTTAAAACTTGTTTCGCTAATTACGCCGTAAACACAAACAGCGAATGTGATCAGGGAACGTAACAGATCGGCCATGATACCTCCGTATTTCAAGCCAAATTTATATCAGTATCCTTTATGTTGGTCTCCGGAGTCTACTGAACTAGTTAGCGATAGTATTATTGTTTCTCCGTCGTTTGTTAGTTGAAATGAATTCATCTAAATAACTTTCGGTAAAATATTTTTTGCTAGGCAGTCTATTGTGGTATTGTCAATAACCACAGCGTTAATTCCGGCTGCATCCAATTCTTGTAATTTGTAGTTTGAACACATATTATAAGCTATGCTTAGTTAGTATCTAGATAGCGCTATGTATAATTGTATGTATAATATCCTAGAATATTATTTAATAAAAACACAAAGCAACACTTAGACTTTTATTCATTATATTGTGAATATCTTTTTTTTTTCGTGGGGAAATCCCTTCGGATACCCCCACGCCGGCCAGCGAGTGCGGTTATGTCGGGCTTGAACCAACTAAAACCGCACGTCGTCTCGGGTCTTAAGACGCCGGGGTGTAAGGTTACCCATAGAACATATCCCTCGCACCCCGACTGACCCTGGGCTATCTCCGGTTTCGAGGTGGCCCCCTCTGAGGTGGTTTTGGGAACCACAGTGTCCCCGGTTTGGGGGAGGGGCGCTAGTCGCCCTGTCCACCCGGCCTGCTTCTGCTGGGGTGACAGGTGGCCTCACCTGCCACTCCCAGGCCTGCGCTCATGGAGGTCGTTAAGCGGCCTCCGGCGGCTGAGTCGCCTGCGACGAGCGGCGAGCATGTTGTGGGCTCGGCGGGCCGGTAGAGTTCTAAACTTCTCCCGGGCGCTCCGCACCATTGCCGCAATCATGCTGCCGAGCGAGAGGACTCCCACCCCGATGGCTGCCACGAGGTCACGCCTCGGTGCCTCCCACGCCGGGCAGTCCGCCAGCGTGTGCAGCCCCGAGTCCTAGCTCGCGTCGCAGTAATGGCACTCATGCGTTGGCTCCTTCCTGAATATATTGTGAATACCTAAGATCTGTTTAGTATTATAATATATTGGCTATGATGGACCGACATACTCATATACTGGGTAAGCTCCTTAAATTAAGATTTAAAAAAAGTAACTCTTATGCACGTAATGATTCATAGTAGAAGTTTTTTTTTGTTAACATTTACAGCCAGGTTCACAAGGTAATAGTTAAAGCCTGTGAGAAAAGAATCTGGCAATAAAAACTCACGACCACTCGTTTTATTGGCAGTAAAGGCAATCCTACTATCCTACTTATATTATAAATGTGAAAGTTTGTGAAGATGTTTGGATGTTTGTTACTCAACCACGCTCTAACGCCTGAACTTTGTTACTGGGATAGATTATAATCTGGAATAACACATAGGTTATTTATCCTTGGGACAGGTTCTCAAAGGAAGCGGGAACGGTAACAGAATTCAACGCGGGCGAGGCCGCAGGCAACAGTTCGTACTTGATAAATTGTAAAAGGAATTATAAGGCTTAGAAGATTGATTAACAGGCAAAATTCAGGTTACGTGAGGCAAAGGGTCTTTTGTACCGAAATTGTCATAGCTCTGTATTTACGAGCTCGTTATCAGATGGATTAAAAAGGTCAGATGGTAATTCCTACCTCATGAATATAATGAAATCCAACGCTGATTGACACTGGATCTGGACGTCGTCAGAGAAGTCTACTAAAAATTTTGCAGTACAGACTATCTTTTTTTTTAAATATATTTAGGACACGTCAATTTGACTTCACCTCGCCTGATGGTAAGCTGAAGGTAAAGTCTCAAGAAAGAGGGTCACCATTACATACACTTTACTGGTGGTAGAAATTTGATGACACAAATTTGTCACAAAATTCGGCCGGGTTGCAAGCCCGACATAACCGCCCCCGCTGGCCGGCGGGGGGGTATCCGAAGGGATTTCCGCACGATAAAAAAAAAAAAAAAAAAAAAAAAGGTACTGTAGCGTACGGGGGTTGGACGCCACAATACCTCGTGTTGATGAAAAGATAAACACAAGGGTTAAACTTTAAATTATCATTTATTGGAATAACAAAGCTTCCTATATCGAGTTTAGGGAGGTTTTGACGCGAATATATTTATATTTAAACGAACTGTAGGGAATCGCGGACTCCACTCAGGGACTGAGCCTACATTCAGTACACTTTTATCTTCTCTTCGGACGGCGGGCGAGGGCGCAGCCCCCAGTCACTCGCTGTCAGCAGAAAGGTCCGCCAAGCAATTGTTTTTCTTCCCTATACATATTTGAATCAAACAAGTATTTATTTTTAAACTCTGACACATGATGGCCAGGTCAATGAACTGTAGTGACCGAACGAGGTCGGAGCACTACAGTACCACCGTGTACGATTGCGAAAAACCCTTCATAGTAATCCAATTTCGGTTTGATTGCGTTCAAGGGTCAGCAAGTGCATAGACGGGCAGGGGGATTGTGGTCGCAGCACTAGTAGGACCGGTGGATGTCACGCGGTGCTGCGACGACAATCCTCTTCTGATGAGGCCGTCGAGCTGAGTGCCACCATTGTTAACATGGTACGTGTATGTAATGGTGACCCTCTTGCCTGAGACTTTACCTTCAGCTTACCATCAGGCGAGGTGAAGTCAAATTGACGTGTCCTAGATATAAAAAAAATAAAAATTACACATATTACATATAGGTAGTCATTCGGGTGGAGAAAAAAGTGAATACTTTTTTTTTGTTTTTCTTGTTATTGTATGTTTTTGATTTTGGCGTGGTTATGTCGGGCTTGAACCGTTTAAAATCACACGCCGTCTCAGATGTTCAGACGCCGGGGTGTGGGGTGGGCCCATAAGGCATTTCCCTCGGTCCCTGACTGAGCCAGGCCCATCTCCAGTTTCGAGATGGCCCCCTCGGGTGGTAGGGATATTACCTTGTTTTAATGAGTTTTAAAATTGAGCAAACGCATATTAAAAACTATCCTGATATTAGTAGGTCTCCAGATCTAGATAACTTCCAGACTTTTTGGAAAAAATGCTTAATGAAAAAACTTGTTAGATTTTAACCTGTGGTTAATATCAAAAATGCCAACAACTATACTCAAATCCTTGTACTGTTTATTTAGGTCAGGTTAATATAAAAACCTCCTAAAATACGCCAAACAATTTACATCTAAATGGAAATTAATGATGGCCACCGCGGACTTGTTCGCTGAAATCTGCTTTTCCGCGGGAAATGTAAAAAGTTGAATAAACAGCAATAAAAAGGCGTGAAAATAGATTTATTACAAATAATAATTTTAGCGCAGCTACATGAATACTATATAGTACGAGTATATTAAATTTATTCCCTTGCCGGTCTGTTGGAATCACAAACCTGTATCTCATAGTATTTCGCCAAAGATTTCTATGTGTGTGTTTTATGTATATAATTTTTTTACAATACTATTATTAGTTCCGAAAATACGAATCGTAATCGAAGCCGATCTTGACCAGTTTTTATTTAAAGAATATTAGTAATCGAAATTACTAGAAAGAACTCCCCCTAACCCCTCCAGCTAAGCTTAATTGCTTGTATTAGAAGTGGGTTCATCTCGGTAGCGTAATGGCCAGGATACGAACACGGGACCTCTCGATTGTAAGATTGCCTCATTAACTATCTTTAACACTCTTGCTCCCGACTGTACATTGCCTTTTTCTATTCTATGAAAATAACAATTTTATAAGATAGTGTAAAAAGTAATATCTCATGCAACTGAGTCTGACGCTTGAACATAAATATGTCGGGCGTAAATGGGTCAGCTCAACGCCGCCGGCTATCTTCGACCTTTGGCCTCTCAATTCTCACTGTATGCATTTCCATAGTGCATCGGTGGACATTGCATACTAAACTTTTACACTTTACAGCTCAAAGCTCCCCCAGCTTTGAACTGTCTAATACTATCTATGTGGCTTCTATGAAAGCTTTTAATACGAAGAAAGAAAGAAACATTTATTAGTGCAAAGCATTAACTAAAAACATCTGAAAATACTTAACTTAAAATAACTGGAGCACAATAGTAATGTGGCACACAAATGCACTAAATGGGTGCCCAGTTCAGCATGTGCCAGATAGAAACCTGACGCTGGTTTTCTACTGGAGCCCAATTGGTTAGTGACACACGGACGCCCTATGAACCTACGCCCTACGCCCACTAGTGCGACCAATATATAATAATATATAGGTCGCACTAGTGATTGTTGTGAGGAGCTTGTGTCTAAGTGTTAACCGAGTAGTATATCACAATGCAAGGTTAAGCAGTACTAGCCAATTCATTCTTAGGTTCCAGTTCGTGCCTTTTTTTTTTTTTTTCGTGCGTCCTTCGGATACCCCCCCCCCCCCGCGTGCCAGCGGGGGTGGTTATGTCGGGCTTGAACCGACTAAAACCGCACGCCGTCTCGGGTCTACAGACGCCGGGGTGTAAGGTTGCCCATAGAGCATATCCCTCGCACCCCGACTGGCCCTGGGCCATCTCCGGTTTCGAGATGGCCCCCTCGGGTTTGGGAACCACGGTGTCCCCGTCTTGCCCCGGTTTGGGGGAGGGGCGCTAGTCGCCCCACCGTCCCGGCCTGCTTCTGCTGGGGTGACAGGTGGCCTCACCCGCCACCCCCAGGCCTGCGCTCATGGAGGACGGAGGTCGTTAAGCGACCTCCGGCGCCTGAGTCGCCTGCGACGCGCGGCGAGCAAGTTGCGGGCTCGTCGGTCCGGGAGAGTTCTAAATCTCTCCCGGGCGCGCTCCGCCATCTCCTTCGCGAGCATTACATGCTCGCAGAAGGAGGTGGCGGCGGCTTACGCGCTCGCGCTCCGCACCATTGCCGCAATCATGCTGCCGAGCGAGTCCAGTTCGTGCCTCAGAGAGCACGTTATTCCATCAACCTCTGTGGCATCCGTTACGGGTAGTTGAAGCCCTAAGGAGTCCAACCAAACGTCAGATGGCAGTCGGTTCACGCAAAATATCTAAGTATAGCCGTTACATAGTTAGACTGAAACCGACACCCAACTGAGTCGGAAAAAGACTCGGAAGATGATTATATGGTCACACCCGTTTTTTGGAGACCCATCAAGATCTTCGCAGCCTGAGCCATCTCATTAACAATCATTATAGGTATAGGAGAACGGACCTCGGACTCCAAAGTGCAAGCTCTAGATGCAACTCTTCAGAACACACCACTACCGCTAAAGGACAACATGCTCGGAATGGATATTCACTGTAAACACATCTCTATGCACAGGCAGACGTACCTCTTTAGATAAGTTCTGGCTGCTCATAAAATTATGTAGCAAACCATTCACTTGATTACCTGCCAAAAATGTTCATTCAATATCACATTCATACTTTCCATCCCTCATAAACTTTGGATCCAAGTACAGAAACTGTTACAATTGTTCCACTTTTTCTGCTTCAATCAAAATTGTGCAATTTGTCATGTTTCTTATCTTTCAAAATTGGAACTAGTCACAAAAAAAGTCTCAGTAGTTCCATGGGATGAATTTACACTGGAACTAGTGAGAATCCGTTGTCACTAGTTCCATTGCCAAAAGTCATAGAACTACTGGTACAAAAAATTGTAGTTCCATCGCAATAAGTTCCTTATTTTCGTCTTGATTATATTCACTTTCATTACACCTTTAACTAATTTTAGGATATATAGACGTAAGATTACACATAAAAAAACTGTGGTTTCGATGTTTACCTCATGTGTAGATATAAATCACGGTAGTTAAAAAACATCTGTTGTCTATATCATTGACACCAGAGCTTAACGAGCAAACCGTACATTTGGCCCCTTGCCCGGCGTCATTTCAAAAACTAATTATATTTCCCTAATGTTTGAACATCGCTAATAGTTTGAACCGAATCTGGCAACATTTTCTCAAATATCCGTTTTGCACTGTTCCGGTTCCATTTGTATTCCGGGACTATCAAAGGTTTTATAATTTTATCTATCACCGACAATATGCACAAGTTCGCTTCATTGAAGATATACGAAGATCTTCGGGGCCAAAACAAACATAGCCTGCTAGGTATCTGCTGATTAACGCACAAGGCCCCTGCCTGGATTTCCTCTTATGGTTGGGAGTTCAGACGGCAGTCCTTCCATAAAAGCCAAAACTAATCATTAAAAGGAGGAGCAAGAGACCAGACCACGATTTCCAAAGTGAGTGCTTAGATGTGACTGCGATTGGATTTCGGATGAAGAGACTATCGTTGTCTTTAAGGTGTTTTTAATTTTAATTGCCTCGCTGATCATCCTGAGTAAGCATGGATTCAGCGAGCATATGTGGTTCATCGAATCTCAACCTAATGAAAAATGCTGATTGTTGGTTCGGTACAGATTTTTTTCTCAATCATATGCACACATAGACAATGCAGACTTTAGTACCTTTTTTTTTTTGTAAACTTTTTTTTTGCAGACTTTAGTACCTATTATAGACTTATTCTCTATTCTTTATAACTTTCAATTTTCCAACAAGCGGCGATAGCCCGGTGGTGTACGTAACGGACTGTTGAGACGAGGTCTCGAGTTCGATCCCCAGTCGACCCGGGCACACAGCTCTGACTTTTCGTAGTTATGTGTGCATTAATAAATGTTAATTATCGCTCGCTTAACAATGTGCCCGGTAGATGGCAATAGGCTCGCCCCCTATTACATTGGGACCTTAACATAACTGGCGAATCGTGGGTGTGTAATACACCTCTGCCTACCCCTTCGGGGATACAGGCGTGAAGTTGTGTTATGTTATGTTATGTTTATGTTTCCAACAATACTCTATTGCACGTGTTCATTATTTGTGTAAACTGCCGACAATATTATTATTACTATTTATTTATTTCTCCACAGCACTATTTTTACAGGTTTACCCTAATACAATAGTGTGGTCCTTAAGTATTATAACATATTATGTACCTTCTTTTTTTTGTTTTTTTTTTCGTGCGGAAATCCCTTCGGATACCGCCCCCGCTGGAGAGCGGGGGGTCTCCAGCGGGGGCGGTTATGTCGGGCTTGAACCGACTAAAACCGCACGCCGTCTCGGGTCTTAAGACGCCGGGGTGTAAGGTTACCCATAGAGCATATCCCTCGCACCCCGACTGACCCTTGGCCATCTTCGGTTTCGAGATGGCCCCCTTACTTGCTCTCCACTGTGCCATCTGCTAATCAGAGGGACGCGTGGAAAGCTTCCGAACAGCCCTCAACAGGGCCGTCCTCGCCTCGGTCGGAGTTGGCCGTAGGCGGCAGCGTCTCCCCCGCCCTAGGAGAGAGGCGCTGCCGTCTCCGTTGCCCAGGGTGCACCGCGTGGAGGTCCCCAACCAAGCACCCCAACATATTATGTACCTACATTGCTATTTTCATAAATAAAAATTAAATATCCCGTATATGATATCGTTTTTCGATTGAAAACACGATGTAGCTAACATCGTTTTGCTTTCCGTAACAACGGTCGATATATTTCGGTCATAGTTTATAAACCGGCGTGTTGTTATTATTACACACTAGTTTGGGCACGTGTAGTGGCCTGGTTCCCGGCGCCGCGTGTTGATTGTTTACGCGATCCGTTTTGGCTTTAAGGAATTTCCAATTAACTAACGATTGTTGAGTAAGAGAAAATTATAACTGAATCGATGTTAGGCGATATTGGTTCGATAAATGTACACACATGTTTATTTATATACCTGCATACAGTCAAGGTATTTTCAATAGGCACAGCAAGCACGTTTGCTGCAAACTGAACAGTTCCCCTCTCCTCCACAATCCCACTCAACGTAACGAGTTCTTTCATCCTTTAGTCATCGAGTGGTGTAATTCAATCTTGAGTGTAGATGATGAGCTGCAAAACCAAACTGTATCACCAATTTTGCTATTATCACATTTTTTAGATTATTGTCCACTTTGGAAGCAAATTTAATGACGTAATCACATCAAAAAGTTCTACTTAATAAAAAGCTTACACCGAAAGTAACACGTCTTGCAATTTCTCCAAAGCCCCAAATTCAAGAGTAATTTTGCCAGCGGGTAGATTACCATTGCCCTTGGAGTCGTCAATTCAGCACTTTCCATAAGAATAGAAAAATAATCATAATCATTTCTTTGTTACAGCGTCCAACAAACAACGAATCAGCAATCAAAAAGTCCAAAAAGTAGGTAGTGATTCAAAATAATGTGCAGTCCAACAGTGAGGTTCGCAGTACCCGAAGTCACTTCGGAATCATTCGGCTATTACCGTGAGAACTGTCAATGAAACCACAAGATGGCGGATAAGGTCAGCTGATCGGGAAGTTGCCCGCGCCCGCCTCGGAGCAAGAGTCGAATTAAGCGCATCATGGTGAGAAAGACAAATTATAATTAATTAAGAACGACAGAAATTAACTCAAATTAAGGTTTAAGGGCGTTTCCACTTGGTTCCCTTAACACAATTACTCTTAAGTTGAAAGGGTTCATTCTGTTTTGCCGACAAAAATCTTATTACGACCTTTTTTAATTGTTATTATTATTGTTTGTTACTTGGACTCTAAAAATGAAATACAATTATTATTTTTAATAGGGTTTGAAGCGAAACGTTTTAGAATTTAGTACCTTTTTTTTTCGTGTGGCAATTCCCTCGGATACCCCCCCACCGCCGGCCAGTGGGGGCGGTTATGTCGGACTTGAACCGACTAAAACCGCACGCCATCTCGGGTCTACAGACGCCGGGGTGCAAGGTTGCCCATAGAGCATATCCCAGAATTTAGTACCTTTTTTTTTCTTGCTGAAATCCCTTCGGGTACCCCATGTCGGGCTTGAACCTACTAAAACCGCACGCCGTCTACAGACGGGGCGTAAACTGTTACACCTGTTATAATAACTGTATTTGGGTGTGTGTTTTTGGAGCGGAATATCTTCGAGGCCCAAGCCAACCTCACCTGCAAAGTCAGGATACGCCTGCTAATTAAGGGTCGCGGCTCTGGCTCAAGCTTTTCTCTCGGGGGGGGGGGGGGAAGGTCAGGTTTAATAAATAAGTATTGTGGAATAGTACAAGTGACTTAATTCGATATAGGTAGTTACTTATTCAGACGATTTACCAATTAGCCCCTTGTAGTCTGCCACTGGACATAGGCCTCTCTAAATATGAGCCTTTTTAGTAAATTATCTAACTGCAACTATAATTTCACAGCAGGTGTTTGGCGAGTGGGCCCAAGTGGAGGTGGTGGAGCTGGTGAACGATGGCTCAGGGCTCGCTTTCGGCATCGTCGGTGGGAGGTCCTCAGGGGTTGTGGTCAAGAGCGTACTACCAGGGGGAGTCGCTGATCGGGTAAGTGATATTGTTGCTTTACCATATGTACTACTTGTCGCACACGAGTTCACTGGTTTCGAAGTATAGAAAGAGAAAAAATATTCATTTCCACAATCCTGAGGAAAAACCTGTGTTATATTTTCGGTCGTGGGAACACTCGCTGTGTGCAAGAGTAACTGGTGTGCAGCCAAATCCATCCAGTCATTTTTGTGTGAAAAAGTAGCAAACAAACAGAAAAACTCACTTTCAAGAATAAATTATATTTGAACTAGCTGTTGCCGCGGCTCCACCCGCGTGGAATTCTGATCCCGTTCTCGCTTCCCATAGCCTATGTGTTATTTTAGACTATAATCTATCCTTGTACCATAAACACTCGAAATCGTCGGGCTTGCATTTAAGGTTTAATGACAGTAGAGGAAGCTCGTGAAGTATGTAAGGACCGAAGTAGATGGCGGTCTGTCGTCTCTGCCTACCCCGGAGGGAAAAAGGTGTGAGTATATGTATGTAAGTATGTATCCGTTCAGCCGTTTTTACGTGAAAGAGTCACAAACATCCATACACACAGACAAACTTTCACGGTTATATTAAAAGTAGGGAGTTATTTTGTTTTGTTCGTCTTATGTTTGCGTGCGATCGAAATCTTTGCACTATAGCGCTCTAACTATTTAGTCATTTGACGCAAATACTGCGCTAGAGTTTCTGGAGTCCCATTTAGATTTTTAGGGCCAACAACCTGATCTGCTAGCCTCCTACTAATCAACGGTTGAGGCTCTAGAGAGGCTTTTCTTTCAGGCTTGGGGCAAGGGACGGCCCTCGCCTAATAATCAAATATGCTAAACCAAAATGAAGTTCCGAAATGAGACTCCGAAGTGGAAACTTTGGATTTAATTTTAAGATGACGATATGGCGCTATATCGCTTCTAAGTATTTTTTCTAGCGACAAAGTTGTAGAGAATTTAACTAGCAACAAAAATGTTAAAAAAAATTTACAATGCGACGAATAGTCTCCCCAATATTGCGTTGCGGCGGGACAAGGGTTGCGAACCCACAAATTTGTATTTAACTTTATACTAACCCCCTTCTAAGTATCCAAAAAATGAAGAATAAAATGACGTTCTCTTCGCAACCCCAAATGTAAGTTTTCAATGGACTATACGAGGAGTTTACAATTGGCGATACCAAAGTAAACTTCTGATTTCGTGTGACTGCCCTACATAGACATCTGTGATATTAGCAATACAATATTTTTTTCATCTCGCCTGTTCAGAAATTTGGAACATTTTCATGGGTAGATTAGCCGGGTGGAAAGTAGCTTACTTCAGCCCTAGGGTGGAAAGTAGCTTATTTCATCCCTAGGGTGGATAGTAGCTTAGTTCGTCCCTAGGGTGGAAAGCATTTTTGTTTTTATTTTACGTTTTGCCATGAAGTCCATGATAATTAAGTTCCGTCATAATGCCTAGATATCATGACACTTTTTTTTACATGACTGACATGATTTTTTTTAGATGCACATCACGTGACCAACTCGATTACAATGTCACCAATAGATTCGATTTTCAAAAAATTTCTAATGAAGGCAGTATGTAGCAGATGTAGATGTAGCGGAATTAAAAAGAAACAATGAAAGTTTGCTAAAGAATTAGCGGGAAAACGAGATTAAATATAAATAAATAGGTGCCTTGTGTTAATTGTGATTGCATATGGTTTCGGAAAGTGACATGGATATTAATTTAACTCCCGATGAGATTAAATAACAGGCAAAAGCTGTTGTTAATAATCTATTTCAAATTGTTCTAATTTTATTTTAAATTTTAACTAATTATCAATATACCTGTTTCATTAAATGTGTGTGTAGTATTTTAATTTCCTCACGTAGTCGAAATGAAAAGTACAGTGTTTAACACTCGGGTGAATGTCATCCATTTCACCCTCGAACTACTGACGCTCTCACTCCGTTCGAGCGCCAGAAATATGTCAGGTGAAATGGATGACTTTCAACCCTTGTCTAACAATCTACTATTGTTAACCAGATCCAAGTAAAGCCGGGTGATAGAATAGAAAGTACAATATTATTCTCTCATAAAGCACTACATGCAAAACCGTAAAAGCGTAGAGAATTGGATGAAACTTGCCCGTCCATGTTTTATTTTCAGATTAATATCGAAATCTTGTTCACATACAGGCGTTTGCTTTAAGTACGGACCCCAGTTTTTATATTTTAAAATAATGGATAGACATTCTGTGTTTGTATTTTCAATGTGGTGATCTTTTCACCCTGAAAAGATTCTATCTATATAAATGACCTCTCTTACTACGTAAGGGATAAAATAGTATTGTTTTGTTTGCTGACACAAAACAAAAAACAGCCCACTGAGTTTCTTGCCAGAGTCTTCTCAGGACAGGGCTGCGTTCGAACCGATGGTCCATTTGCTAAACATTTGTCAAATATTTTTTTTGGACTTTTTGTAAGTTCCGTTTTAATGGTCTATGCCGAATAAATGAATTTTGACTTACTAATTACTAATTACATATTAACTAATAGACGTTCTTTCATCATAGCTATGTGTATAGAATCTCCTCCTAATCTAACAAAAGTGGATAGAAATTTAAAACAAAAGAAATATAATTTAGTTGAAGGCCTTCTTTAAAACTATATTAGTCAAACCCAATTTCGGGCAGGACAAATCTGGCAATCCACACACAATCCACTAATTAGGTCTACATAAAAAAATCCTTTACTTAATTGAACTCTGCTTCATAGGAAATGTCCAAGTCCTTCAAAATGCATTAGGTCGTAAAACTTAATCTATACCTTTTTTTTTTTTTTTTTTTTTATCGTGCGGAAATCCCTTCGGATACCCCCCCGCGTGCCAGCGGGGGCGGTTATGTCGGGCTTGAACCGACTAAAACCGCACGCCGTCTCGGGTCTACAGACGCCGGGGTGTAAGGTTGCCCATAGAGCATATCCCTCGCACCCCGAGACTTAATCTATACCTACCCCAAATGCTGCACCGGCTGCACGATTTAACTGACTTGATCAGTTGTTGTAGATATTTGCGAAATGGGTTCTTAAAAACCTTTCTAAGTGCTCTTATATTTTAATTTCTGTATGATCATTAAGTCCACGTTTGTTTAGAAATTTAGGTTCTCCTATTTCCATTGTTTACATCTTCTATACTTACTAACAAACAACACAAAATTCAGCCTCTCTATTTATAATATTAAATAGAGAGGCTGAATTTTGTAAGTTTGTTTGGAGTAATCTTCGTAACCATTGTACTTATTAGAAAAATTCTTACACCTCTTGAAAGATAAATTATCTCTTGCTTGCTTGATTTAAAAAAAAGCTCATATAAACCAAAGTGAAGTGCGAGGGTGGGTTACTAGTTAACTATAAACATGATCATATCACACATCTTAACCAAACACGATCGAATTCGAGTTTGGATTGGCAAGTTTAACTCAAAGTCTCTCAAACTGTTTGATGCTGTAATTACACTCTGGAGAAAATACTTCTCAAGTTTCCACGGAGTTACAGATGTTTGACGACAATCTTGTAATTGACCGCTAACTTGTTTGCGATGGAATAATAAAGTTAGTAGTTGAATTCATGAGAATTTCCTAGCAGAAAGGCTCAATAACACATTGAAGGAATTTCTTGTCCCCAGGGGTAAACCCTGTCGCACTTTATCTTCTCTGCTGCTTCGAACTCCCCCTCACAGTTCTTCTTACTATGACAATTCCTTTACAGTTTCTGCTGTGCGGCTATTCTCTTCCTCATTCCATACGCGCCAGCCCTTCTCTAAATATCTTTAAAAAACGAACGAGACCCTACTTTCTCTTTGAACAAAAACAGACGTAATATGTATCTATGTATTTGTATGTATGCTTATGTGTTTATATATACGTTTATATATTCTTATGTGTATTTTATGTATGTGTATGTAGGTTTATGATGATAATATGCATGTATTAGTAATACCTTTTGTCAGGAGTATACATTTGGTATATCTCCTCATATTAATAAATTTCAATATTAATGTACACAAGACTTATCCTCTCATTGGACTGCAATTCCTCTGTGCACTCCCGTGTTTGCTGGAAGAGAACTCAACCTTGAGTTAAGCTAGCCTTTGTACATATTATCTCTCTTATTTGTTTAAATGCCATGTAAGTGTGCAATAAAGAATAAAATAAAGGATCCGAAAATTGATCTCGAGACCTTATGCATAGCAGTGGCTCCTTCTATTTCAATGCCACCAAGGCAGTAAGGGTTATGATTAAGTATTGGGCCTCGGTATACGATGCCATAGTCTTGGTTCTCTGTAAAATATAACAAAGATTTTGGACAAAAGCGCGACTTCTGTTTTTCTTCATCCGAATGCCAATCCAGGTTGCATTTAATGCTTACATTTGAGTTCCTGAGGTCCGCTCTTACTCCACTTTTTCTTAATTTAGTTGGGTGGACAAGTGCGATTGCCGTCTGATTCACAACAGTGAGAAGAAAGTTTGTGACAAATCGTCGTTCCTCAATCAGTAGATGTAATGGTTGCAGGTGAGGTTGGCTTGGGCACGAAGATCAAGATGGGGCCTCACACGCCCGACCGCGCTACCTTTTGAGTTTAAAACTATCCTATCTTTCCTTTCCTTACTATTCCTAGCTCAAACTTTAAATTTATATGCCCAGAAATCCATTAATAGATATTGTATATAATTAATAAGTAAAAAAATATTATAATCGAAATGTAATAAACAAATAGATTTTGAAATAGCAAATATCAATATTAATGTTCACTGTAACGCGATAAATATATTACCCAGTCATCGAGGTAAACGGAGTCCACCCTCGTGTTTGAATTATAAGACGAACCATGTATTTTACTAAAAGGAACTCACGTCTGGCGTGATAATTTTTGTTGTAGCTCCGAGAATCTTATTACATTAACACAAATTCCCTCATTTATGTTACTAATTAGGACTTGCTAAGAACTCACGAATTCGTCCAGATAGAGAAAAAAATCTTTTTTTCCTCCGTTGATAAAATCTTCTTGGAACGTAACCTTATACACATTTTTATGGACTTCAGTTAAAACGGAACTGAATCTTGACGAGCACTCATCCAGCTTAATGATGTTTGTGAATATCTGTTCTCCTTGTCTCTCATCTACATTTTAATATTCATTATCTTTCTTCGTTTTTAAGTCGCTCCTAAGTGCAAATGTGAGATTTATGTTTAAATAGATTTAGTGATGTTTTATATTCGCGTTGTTTTGTAGAAGTCGCTTTGCAAGATATAGGTCAGACTCGAGGATTGCTAGAAGTTACACTCTCTCGGAAATATCCGAGCTACCAATAATTACCTCAATGAAACCGAGGAGAACTTATCTATATAAGATACTAGCTGCCCGGGTCCAGGCTTCCCACGAGAATAAACTCATAAAAAGGAATCTTGGATTGCAGTGTCACTTACCGGCACAGTTATGAATAGGTGTATTTTTTCTTACTTCCAAAGGAAAATGCTTTTCATCAAATTTTTCTACATGTATCTAACCTGTTGGGGTAAAATTTTGAAAAACACTGAGACAAATGACACAAAGATCTTAGTGTACAGAGGTCGGACGACGACGAAACGACTATGTTTTTATACTATATAAAGATATAGAAGATATTAATTGGTGTGGTGGTTTTAAAACGGGCATATTACCTTTATTTCTTTTTTTTTGTGCGGAAATCCCTTCGGATACCCCCCCGCCGGTGAGCGGGGGCGGTTATGTCGGGCATGAACCGACTAAAACCGCACGCCGTCTCGGGTCTACAGACGCCGGGGTGTAAGGTTACCCATAGAGCATATCCCTCGCACTCCGACTGACCCTGGGCCATTCGCAGTGTCCCCTCTGATAAGAGCAGAGGGGTACCTGGATGTGTGTTCTGTGTGGACTATGTGTAGTTTGGTTAATTTAATAGAAAACTTTGAATCTCTAATGCCTAAAGGTGTAATAATAAACTGAGCTGTAAGTAGTAAATCTAGCTGAGTTGAAATGTTTTGAATAGGAGTAAATTAATTTCAATGATAATGGAAATATTGTGTGTTAAATATAAATAACATTTAAACTATATTTATCACATAAATACTGTTTACGTATATCCCAGAAAGAGTAGGCAGAGGTGTGTAAATAATTAAATTTCCATATTTCGCCAATTATATTTCTCGGTTTCAATTAGACACAAAGTCTATTCCTAAACATTAGTCTAGTTTGACATTTTGTTGCTACCGTTTTAATTATGCAGAATAACATACAATACAGGCTTTGGTTTCAATATTGATTTTGACAATGTCGTCAGCCAGGCACTTTTCCATAGGGGGTATGTTTACTATCAAATGACGAAAAACCCCTATTTCTTTGTAGTACTTTTTTTTATAGAATATTAGTAACCGTAATTACTAATATTCTTCCTAACCCCTCCAGCTAAGCTAAATTTCTTGTGTTAGGAGTGGGTCCACGTACCGACGTGAACCCACTCCTAACACAAGCAATTTAGCTTAGCTAAATTCGGCCAGGATTCGAACCCAGGACCTTTCGATCATCGATCGTAGGGTCGACTCCTTAACCACTAAGCTACCGACGCTTCAAAACTTCCTCTTCTAATACTTCCACACGGTAAAAAGTAAGATGGCCCTTGATTTATAATTTGCCGTCAGCCACAGACAATTAAACAAAATTAAATTCAATTGGATACATACAATAAAGCCATGTGTTATGAAACACGAACAAAATGTTCGTGTTTCATAACACATGAAACCCTAACCCTAACAAAAGAAACCCTATTTGATGAACAGCTTTTCTCCCACAGAAGGACTACGCCCATCACCGCATTTCAGAGTAATGAAATTCCCACCAATCAAAAATATGACAATTATGAGGATACGCTCTGAGTCTGATTAATATTATGTACATAATTTGACAGAGTCTGAGTGGCATTGTCAATTACCCTTCGAAGCAGTTCACCAGATTCGCAATTCACCAGATTATCAACTGAATGTATTCACAACTAACAAGAATTTGTGATAGACGTTTTGCTAAATTTGTAGCTTTTTAACATACTTCGAAGAAATTCGTGTCTATTTTTAATGCATTGTCTGTTTCTGCAATGTTGTTCAAATTCATTTTTTTTTGTAAGTACTTGGTACTACGGTAAGGTACTTAAGGGGTTTTCCCTTTCAATTCCATTACGTATCTTTATTTTGAATAGGTAAGACCTGAAGGATGGTCCAACTTAATGAAACAAATAATTATAAAAGCAAGCTAGTATAAAATAGAACACCTATATTAAAATCAATATTTGTGTTCGTATTTTACGCGCTACCGTACCGTTCATCCGATTCCGATAAAACTTTGTCAACTTATATATTTCACTTGTATGTACTTGTTATAGGCATAATGTACAAATATATTATTTGAGCCGCAATCAGTTTATCCGTTTTCTTTACGTAATTTTTAAATGCCGGGTTGGGTCAGCTAGCGGGTAGTAATATATTACTGCGAAAGTTAAAACTACTTTATAGAGTTGTTACTTAGGATATTTGAAGTCAGTGTTCACAATAAAATCAATCATAAGTAATCAATATATCACAAATAAGTTACACATCACAACTAAGTTATGAAAAAGCAATTCAGTTTGCACTAACAGCAAATTATTACGTATTTTAGTAATGCATAATAATTTAATAGAGACTCGTAACAAAACTGCCTTGACGCGATAACATCTGAGTCACCAGTTTATATCAATAACAACACGTGAAAGTGCGACTCCGAAACCCAAATGTATACGAACTGTAAATAAAAGAGTTTGAATTAAACTCAACAGTGGTTTGGTGTTCTTAACAAACAACTAAATACCTCAACATCTCAGACACAGATATCGACTGTCGTAAAGTATCTTGACATAGGCCTCTGTCCTGTGAATATGATGGACTAGGTGATCGATTGACAATGTTTTTGCTACGTTTTGTGTTCATTTACAGCGTTGGCTATAGACTGTTTGTAGTCACAATCTACTTGCATGTCAATGTCTATAACGCGGTAATCGGTAAATATGTCGCCTTTTGTTTTGTTGTCACTACTATTGATGTATGTGGTACTTACAAGTGAATTTATGGCTATTCATTGCAAGTAATGTATAGTTCATTTGTATTTATTTCAGCTTAGCGCCAGAATCGGTGCCAAGTGGTGTTATTACGAATTGAATTATGTTATTTTTCAAGGGTATGAATGTAGCCTGTAATATACGAGTGGGTATACTCGAATTATATTGGAGTGAAATATTTAATGGCGCGCTTTGCTGGGAGTAAAAACGTAGAAATGACGCGTCCTGTCTTGCCATTCGGGTAGCTTTGGATGTGGTTTACTTTTTAAAACTGTGTAACACCTACAAAAAATAATTTATGTGATGTGATTTAAAGCAATTCTCACCCAAGGAAGCGAAATTGAATATTATAGAATGGCTCACCTCTCTGACATAGGGTGTAGGGAAAGAGATGTAACTTTATGTATTTATATAAAAAAAACAATGCACAATATTTATTCTGCATTTTAAAACACAAAAACACTCAAACAACTCTCATATTTCACATAATAGATACTTCAACCAAATAATCGGAAAAAATTTGGGTCCTAACGAAAAAATATCGGTTTTTATTACTCTACCATAACCCAACATCCTAGAGGATTCTTTTATTGAAATTTCCGGCATGCCAAGAAGATACAGAAACCAAAATCCTTCAGGCTGATTACTGCTTTCATGAGAGTGACTGCAGTGTGACCTCGTAACGTGCGCACGAGCCTTGTCCATCAATCAGTAGGTGTAGGAGCTTACAGGTGAGGTAATAATAACCAGGGGATTTAAATTGCGAAATCAAAAAAATCTTACAAGAAAAGTCATTCCAGGATGGGCGCCTCCGCAGCGGGGACATGCTCCTGCGCATCGGTGCGGTGTCGGTGGTGGGCATGTGCGCACGCCAGGCGGCGGCCGTGCTGCGCCAGTGCGGTGCCTGCGTGCGCCTGCTGGTCGCGCGTCCCGCCTCCAGCGCACCGGATGCCTCGCTACAGGTATGTGGTCCGAAATCATTACACGCAAAAATATCCTCCTTCTTCCGAGCCTTTTTAACTGACTTCAAAAAAGAGGAAAGTTCACAATTCGTCGGAATGTTATATTACCCGTGTATAATCGCCGATTACTCGACCTGAACCCACTTGGAAAGGGTATATACGCTGAGATAGCATCAATTCTGGTTGCATCCAAAACATTCCTTTTGGAGTCTATAAAACGATCTCTTATTTCATCACCTCTACTTCGCATGGTCTGCGGCCTCCATTATAGAGAGACCATTGGCACGTAAGTTTCTTGATTTTTCTAAAAGACTGACTCTTGTGAAACTAACAGTAAAAAATGTGTAAAGATGTGTGAGTAAAACTTAATTTCTTTAAGTGAGTCCAGCAACCAAACACCAGCACCTTTTCCGACGACGCAAGCTTTTAATACAGTCTTCTATTTAGAATGTCACTTAGTGATATACGCGACCTCGTTCCTAATTGGCGCGGGACTTTCTTAACCTTTGCCTGTCCAATTAACGTCGGGGATTTATAAAGTAAAAGTAAGTTTTTTTCTAACAAAACATTTGGAGCAAAAAAATTTGGGTTGTGGGTGTAATTTTTTCTGTATATAAAGTTTTTATCAGTCATAGGTAGCTAAAAATCATTTCCTTAACCTGGTAAACCCTCTGGAAACACTCACAAGGGGTTTTAATGTTGTAATAGGAAAGAGGCTCCACCAAGATCATCGCAGCCCAAGTCAAACTCACCTGCATGCCGGTAGACTTGACGCCGACGGACGAGGCACTGGTGAAAGTTTACTCAAATGCATACAATACAAATCGTAATACTAAGAAATCGACTAAAGTTTTCTATGAAGCTGTATAACCAAAAATAACCAAATATAAAAGCCTAATACATAATTTTGACATCGCCAGTGAGTTGTGGAGATCAGATAGCAGACGCTTCATGGAAAATATTGCAGTTCGGTTGTTTCGTAGTTAGATTGAAGGCCGTCCCCAACTGCGTTGGGAAAAGACTCGGAGAATGATGAATAGCCTAATACATAATATAATATCGGCGAATGAATAAAATAATTCTACTTGTCAGCACATATTTTCTAGATAATTTTATCGAAGCACATCTAAGTCAAGCCACAATTAAAAAATACTTTTATTAAGATAGTAACATAAATACGAAAAATAGCATAAAATATTGGTCCTCTCAAATAAATGAAATAGGACGATAATATGTAAAGAGATTTGTTATCAATACCTCGATATACCAGGACGTTATAAAGGAGCTTCGCGCCCAAGAGATCTAAAGATATACTTACGCAAAAGAACATCTATTTACTCGCTTTTGATACGAAAATATTGGCAATTCGCTTTAGATGTTATCGCGTTTCTTTGAACGACACCTTTTGACTTTTGAATCGTATAGCGTTAAATACATTGATTTATGTTTGCATGATACCCCATTTATCCGATCATGAAATTAAATTCATTGTAACCATTACATGCATGGTTGATAACTTTTTCTGACAAAAGTTTTCCTTATCCGCATATTTATTTTTAAGGATATATCTTATTTTTCTTAGTGCGAATACCTACTGTGTAAGTATTTAGTGGGCTCTCGTAAATATATTGAATTTTGATTTAACTATAAGTCATAATTTCATTCGGATTTTTTAATTGAAAATCTGTGCTATCATCATCTACTTTTGACGCTGACATTTTAGTCCAATTTTACAAATTATGTGAGCAAAATAATGAGCAATAAAATCTTTAAAAGTTGTGTCATGGATAAAATGGTTTTTTTTTACGTGCGGAAATCCCTTCGGATACCCCCCCGCCGGCCAGCGGGGGTGGTTATGTCGTGTATCGACTAAAACCGCACGGTGTCCTCCCCAAGTGTCCGTTGCCGGGCACCCCGGGTAAGCCCTCGAAAGGATAACCCCAGGGTTGCCGGCGGACTTAGGCCGCCACCGCGGCCTCGCCTGGTGGGGTCGGGCTTTATCCCGCTTCAGTGAGTTGGCAGGCGTGTGTGGCCACACACGACACGCCTCCGCCATGGCCTGCTTCTGTAAGGACGGCAAGTCGGCCAACTGCCGTCCTCAGGCCCCGATCATGGAGGTCGGTAGTCCCGGGCGTAGATGAGTCGAAGATGAGAATGAATGAGAAGTGGATGACTTACAATTTCATCATAGCGTAGAACAGACAACATAAAGTAATACTCGCACGGATCTTCTCACTGTAAACCAAACTAAATTGACACTTGTTTGAAATGTAGGAAATATATTCAATAACACATTCATCATAGTGCCGTATCGTTTATGTTAACTATGTTATTACTCTTTAGGTGTATTGTTTTAATGTTTAATTTGGCGCTGAGCGGCTTTTGTTGTTGTAGAAAGCTTCAGAGCTTCAGAATGCAACCGTATCTAATGAAATAAGATATTTCATTAGATAGGGCTGCATTGAAACTGATGAAAAGTTGTGGGATGTACAAGCGGGATTTAGGAAAGGAAGGGAATGCACGGATCAGGTCTTTTCCCTACGAAGTGTAGCCTAGAAATTTTTGGCTCACAACCGAAAAGTCTATTGCGCTTTCGTAGATTTCGAAAAGACCTATGATAGAGTGGTGAGGAATGAATTGTGGTCAACATTGTCTATGAATGGGGTGAGCGGCAGCTTGATACGAGCACTGAGATCTCTCTATGAGGATTCCAGTGCTTGCGTCAGGATAAACGGAGCTTGCACAGACTGGTTTTACATCGGAAAAGGTGTTAGATAGGGATGTGTGGCATCACCGGGACTGTTTAACTTATTTATAGACGATTGCTTGAAAGAACTGAAAGAGAGTGCGTATGGATTAAGAATGAATGACTTGACCGTCAAATGCCTCCTGTACGCTGATGATCAGGTAATATTGGCATCATCGGAACAGGAGTTGCAGACGATGGTTAATATTATGCATCAAGTAAGACGAAAGTGACGATTTTTGAAAGCGAAGAAAACATGACAAATTGTAGAATTCTGATTAAAGGAGAAACAGTAGAACAAGTGAAAGAGTTAGTATACTTAGGTTCAAAGTTTACGAGGGATGGAAAGTATGACTGTGATATTGAGCGAAGAGTTTTGGCTGGAAATCAAGTGAATGGAGCCCTGCATACTTTTATGAGCAGCCAGAAAGTATCTAAAGAGGCACGACTGGCTGTAAATAGAGGAGTACTCGTCCCTACACTTATGTATGGTAGTGAATGTTGGGTGTGGCAGAAGGAACATGAAAGTGAGCTGAATGCTGTTGAAATGAGAAGTCTGAGAAGTATAGCGGGAGTGACCCTGATAGACTGAGTGAGGAACAGCGTGATAAGGGAACGTTGTGGTATGACAGAAGCGGTAGTGACCAAGATAGAGAAAGGGATACTTAGATGGTTCGGTCATGTAGAGAGGTTGAATGAAAGGAGATTAACGAAACAGATTTGTGAGGCGAGGGCTACTGGGCAACCCGGTAAAGGTCGACCTAGGCGTACGTATGCCAATCAGTGGGCCTACCGCCCAAGTGTCGTCGATATCACAGCCGTCGAAATGTTGCGTAGGTCAAGGTCGACGGCCATTTTGTACTGCCCCATTGATAATCGATGCCGGCGCGGCGTAAGAATGAATGAAACGCTGTTTTTGACAGTTAAATAGCTGCCGCCTAAAAAAATTCAAATCGACGGCGTCGCTTTGAAGAGTCATTTCATTACGGCACCTCATGAGCTGTCGTTTTGAATATTATTTTCTTTTCCGACGGTTGATTACGATGCCGATTGCATCGAACACTGGGCTACCCAGTCGCCCCCATAAAAGCCATAGTAGCCCAGTGTTAGGTGTAATAGGAGGGCAGAAGCCAGTCGCCCCCATAAAAGCCATAGTGGCCCAGTGTTAGGTGCAATAGGAGGGCAGAACCCAGTCGCCCCCGTGAAAGCCATAGTAGCCCAGTGTTAGGTGCAATAGGAGGGCAGAACCCAGTCGCCCCCATAAAAGCCATAGTAGCTCAGTGTTAGGTACAATAGGAAGGCAGAACCCACTCGCTGGCAGTCGCCCCCATAAAAGCCATAGTAGCCCAGTGTTAGGTACAATAGGAGGACAGAACCCAGTCGCCCCCATAAAAGCCATAGTAGCCCAGTGTTAGGTGCAATAGGAGGGCAGAACCCACTCGTCGGCAGTTGCACCCATAAAAGCCATAGTAGCCCAGTGTTAGGTGCAATCGGCATCGTAATCAACCGTCGGAAAAGAAAATAATATTCAAAACGACAGCTCATGAGGTGCCGTAATGAAATGACTCTTCAAAGCGACGCCGTCGATTTGAATTTTAATAGGCGGCAGCTATTTAACTGTCTCAAACAGCGTTTCATTCATTCTTACGCTGCGCCGGCATCGATTATCAATGGGGCGGTACAAAATGGCCGTCGACCGTGACCAACGCAACATTTCGACGGCTGTGATATCGACGACACTTGGGCGGTAGGCCCACAGATCGAGGACGTTTTGAGGAAAGGCCAGGTCAGAAGTACCCGTAACCGGCGTGCATGTATGAAAACAATTATGAAAGTGGAAGAAACCAAAGGCGTATGCCAGGATCGTAACAAGTGGAAAGATGTTGTCTCTGCCTATCCCAATGGGAAGGAGGCGTGACTATAAGTATGTATGTATGTATGTAGGGCTGCATTAGCGCGTCTTAAAAGGGGCTCTTAAGTCCACTAGGCGCTGCTCGATACTCTGGCAGGACATCTGTAGGGGTGCGTTTTAGCGAGGGGTAATTTATCATGTCCAGGATCCTAAGTTGACCCTCTTATAGTTCTGTAACTCAAGAAAAGGTTACTCTAGAGGCCGTCAAACTAAAGATCGTTTGGATACTCTAACAGCGTACCATCTGGCAGGACGCGTTCAACTTGATAAGTAAAGATTAAGACAATAAGTAAGTAATATTATTTATGTCAACCAGGGTGAAAAAAATGGGTCGAGATAATTATAGTCGTTGGATAATTTGAATTCACATAGCTATACGACTTCTCTTCAAATGATCATAGATTTGAAGAGCCAAATTAAAAAAAAACGCCTAGGAAGATAACCGCAAACAAACATCAATTCAATTTCAATGTTGTTTTATGGCAAGGTACGCCGATATACGGGGTGTGTGTTGGGTAACCTCCTCGAGTGTCGCTCCGATTCCGATCCCGCTGCAGTCCGGGGGGAACGGAATCGGAGCGGCCGGTACACCCTGGGCGGCGGTCAATGGCTTCCCCTTCACCCCTTCATAGGGTTGGCATTGATCGTCGGCCAATACCCAACGTGGCGGGAACACATCGCTCTCCGTACTCCTCTGCTTTCAGATGAGACAGGATGAGCGATGCTGTTAGTGGTGAGATGGCCCGGGGTCAGCCGGGGTGCGAGGGATATGCTCTATGGGTAACCTTACACCCCGGCGTCTGAAGACCCGAGACGGCGTGCGGTTTTAGTCGGTGCAAGCCCGACATAACCGCCCCCGCTGGCCGGCGGGGGGGTATCCGAAGGGATTTCCGCAGGAAAAAAAAAAAAAAAAGGTACGCCGATATGACAATTCTGCCTATTTCAGACATACGATGGACATTTGAGTCTTGCGACAGAAAGAATACGGTTCATATTTGGGAAGACGGGGCAATTTTGACGTTTTTGGCAATTGTTCTTGTTGTGGTTAGTTGTTTTTGTAGACATAAACTAAAACAAACACAAATACTTTATATATAAAGAAACACAAATAATGAAGTTACACTTAATAAAATAACAAATACCACACCAACAATAAAACGAATAGAAGCTATAGTTTGATGGCTTTGCACTGAATAAATGACATCAGCAACTCCAATAGTTCTGGAGACGTATCTGTTAGCAGGGATGCAAAATTAGCCAGCTGATCAATTCGGCAACTGTATAATTGCGTGTCATTTAAAACCTAACCCCAAACGTCAAATTTCCGAAGCATTTTGTCAGAAACATTTCACTTACCTCAGGCTTTTCTTAGCAAGGCTTGTAATTGACGAGTCGAGACCCATTAACGACACATCCGTCTCATCACCGGAGCGCCGCCACTTCCGTTGGGCGACGGATGTGACGTAATTACGTCAGACAGATTTCATAGGCTTCAGTAAGTTCCGCTTGTTTTTGATGAGAGCCTCCTAGAACTTTGAAATGGGTAAATGAGTTTTCTTTTTGTGGCTACTTAGAAAGTAATGGAACGTGGCCGAAGGACTTTAAACAACCCTTTACAATTAAATTACCTTGTTAGTGGGAGTGCGGACTATTTTCTTTTATTTATTTATTATTAGTTCGTCTCATAGTAAGGCTTGGTCTAAAAAGATTAGGCTGCTATTAAAGATGCTATCAATTCTAAAATTATAGTACTTAGTATCAGTGTTTACAGGATATTTACCATGTGTTGTTTTAAGTGTCCGATATTTCGGTACTGTTGAAAACGCCATGATCACGAATCGATATATATATTTACACTTAAACTCGTTCACCAAAAGTTTCACTCCCCAGAAACTCTAGTGACTCTACTCAGCAACGGAAATAAAATACTATTAATGTTTACGACAAAAACAACTATCTTGAAATCTGTCTATCTTCCCACAGCCACTGGGTGCTTCAGCAGCTCCAATAATTCCATCCCGACTGCTGACAGACCCAATAGAGCTGGAGCGTCGCCTCGCTGAGGCTGGCCATGATGGGTTCGGAGCTCTTTGTGAAGATGCCTCGCCGCCGTCGCCACCACCGACTATTATTGAAGAGAGGCTGCATCATAGAGTAAGTTCTAACTCATAAATCTAGAATTGAAAATGGCGTAATGGACAACTATTAAGCTAAGAACAGAAAAAATGTAATGATTTTCTCTACTAATGCATTAGAAAGTGTCAGTGGATGTAAAACACAAGTTTTACATCCACTGACACTTTCTAATGCATTCACAAGACCTTCAAGGTAAAATACTATAGAAAAGATTCGAACTAGTATCTTCTCAGATAGATACACAGTTTATTGCACACTAAACAGGCAGTGGCAGGTACATACAGTCTTCATAGATGTTGTACAATTGGTTGTCTTATTGTTCTAATAACGAAGGTATGGTGTTCTCATTTGACTATAACCAGCTCTAGCGCGTCACTCTGGTCGTGGACCTCTTTGGATGGAAAGCGCTAACCGAGACCCGACTAGTACTTTGCCGATAGACCTTAATGAGTGCTTTTGCTTTGAAGTCTTACGACCAATAAGCAAGGCTAGGCACGAATAAAACCCATGATCCACGGAAGAAACAGACTTCCTGTACCGATTTATAATGGTTAAAACCGTCTCGTATATCGTACGACAAATAGTATGATTTTCCCCATCTGAAAACCAGCGCTGCGCATATCTAAAGGTATGCGTAGCGTTTATGCTGAGATGGCAGCCATATTCGAGATCGCACAGTGTGCCTAAATATTCTTAGATTGTAAGATATTTATTTCTTATGTTATATGTTCATTCTGCGTGTCCTGAATTAAATGTTTTTCTTTCTTTTCTTTCTTTCTTTCTCTTATGCTACTAGACTCCTGAAGCCTTGAGTCTTGAAATAAACACGTATTATTTTTGTCCGCACAGCCAGTAGCATCCATCGTCGCTGTGGTTCCTCGTGGGGCGCTGGCACCTTCACCACGTCCACCTGTCCTGATCCTGCCACCGCCGCAACCACAGCCGCAGCCCCTCAGGTCATTTTTAGCTTTTTTACTACTTAGGATGACCTACTCGTATATCTGTATAGTGTTCGACTGCTACATCGCGGTTTCGATTTTCTCTCTGTGGAAATATTTTTCTGTACACATTGGGCCAACACGAGCCAATGTTCACTACAGTACAAGTATGCCTACATAAACTATTATCACAACATTGAACTACCGTCATTGGCATAAACTTATCGTTGTAATTTATAGACATTATGTGGACAATATTGGTGCAGGTTGGGCCAATGTGTACAGTAAGTATTGCAAAAGGTCGACTTTTACCCCGAGTCCTTTAAACATTGCCTGAAAAAGCAATTATTGAGGCCTTCTATCTGAAGCTACCTTTTTAGCCGTAATGACGGTCTTCATACTTTAGACATCACTTAGATTATTTTACCATCTGGTGGGCAGAAGTCAATTGACATGTCATCAATGATAATAAAAAAAACTATCAACATATGTCACGGGATTCGAACCCGCGATTAGACCCTTTCTAAGGGAAATACTCTGAACATTTAAGCTAACTGAGCTGGACATTCTAAATTGTCCAAGACTTACGTCTGTTTCGATTTAAATTTATAGAAAAAAGTTGCAAACCTAGCCCAGCCCTGAGTATATAGGATAGCTTAGAGAAATAGTATATCCGGTTATGTATCTGCCGTAAATCGTGTGAGCGTAACACGTGTGCGCTCGTGTGTTATTTTCCAAACACGTTCAGCCGGGAAGGGGGTCGTACCTATTATTATATTATCTAGAACGTTATTTCCTGTTGGGAATGATTCTAGACAGGATTACGTCATGTTCGGACTTCGGACAGCCGTATAATTATTATTATGCTATAAAAGTACAAGCAGGGAACGAACGGTTGTAGAAGTGGAAAGAATAACTTGGTCTTTGACTAATCCAATAGGAAAAAGGCGTGATTCTTTTCGGATTGCATACAAGGTCTGCAGCTTGGAGTCCGGACGAAACAGGCATAATTGTATTTAAATGTATTAAATGGAAGAGTGGTAATCAATTGGTTTTTTAGGATAATGTTATATTGTTATAATGTTTTTTGCCAAATGGCAAAAAACGGAACCCTTATAGATTCGTCATGTCTGTCTGTCTGTCTGTCCGTACGTATGTATGTCACAGCCACTTTTTTCCGAAACTACAAGAACTATGCTGTCGAAACTTGGTAAGTAGATGTTTTCTGTGAACCGCATTAAGATTTTCACACAAAAATAGAAAAAAATACTTAATAAATTTTGGGGTTTCCCCATACTTAGAACTGAAACTTCAAAAATGTTTTTTTATCATACCCATACGTTTGGGGTATCTAGGGATAGGTCTTCAAAAATGATATTGAGGTATCCAATATAATGATTTTCTAAACTGAATAGTTTGCGCGAGATACACTTCCAAAGTGGTAAAATGTGTGTGCCCACCTTCCCCACTGTAACTTCTAAAATAAGAGAATGATAAAACTAAACAAAATATATGATGTACATTACCATGTAAACTTCCACCGAAAATTGGTTTGAACGAGATCTAGTAAGTAGTTTTTTTTAATAAGTCATTAATCGTAATCCGCAATTTATCTTTGATTCCATCAACTCAAATATAAATATTTTACTTGCTGCTACGGAACCCTTCATGGGCGAGTCCGACTCGCACTTGGCCGATTTTTATTTGTACTAGTTTTTATGAACATAAACCATTTTAAGTTTTGTATAAAGCGAAAAAAAATATACAGGTAAAAAATAGTCAGTGCAAATGTACAATAGAGAGAACGCTCTACAAAACCGATAAAGGTCAATCTTAGCCTGACTCTTCCTCACGCTCGTTTCCCGGCGACGGTGACGCACCAAATCTAAAACCGGGTACTATATGTAATGGCGGCACCACACTTCGCTATTTTTTTGCCTCCTATGCATCGCATTTGTCCACAAACAAATAATTTGCATATGAATTCAATATTATGCAGAGTTTTCGTAATTTAGTCACAATCAAGTCAAATAAAGTCAAAGTCCTGCCCTAGTAAAGTAGTGAACACTTTACTAGAGGCTTCTGTGGAGTTTTGGAAACAACACTTTCCTACACTTGTGCACATTTTCGAAGACGTTATATCTAAAAATCCATAATTTTTACACATAAATATTATCAAAACATTATATTTTCGCAAAATAGAGTATCAATATATACAGATAAACAAAACTAAATTAATAAATAAAAATATTTACAAGATTTAAAAAAAAAAAGGAAGGGAAAGGAAAAAGGGGTCAGGTGTCGAAGAATTCCTCCCCATCGATGTCGACTGGTAACGTACCCAAAAGGCTGGCGGCATTACCCCGTTGGATGGCAATACCAATCCTTTAGGCAAAAAACAGGCCAGCCCTTTGGTCACGCGAAGCATCGACCAGTCGCTTTGCAATTTCCGTGTAAAGCGACCGTGCGCTCGGACCCCACGAACCCAACGTTTCGACCCCAAACGGCTCAAATATATAATTGTTGGTTATATTATCATATTTGCGTCGTTTGAGGGTCTCCGCAGATGCCGCAGCAGCACAGGCGCAGCCCGTCGTACTTGGAAGATGGGAAGGCGCAAGGGTGTCGACGCATGTTGCGTCCCACACCAAAGGCCTGCCCATCTTCCAAGGCACCAAAGACATACCATCCGGTCTCTTGCCATCAACGCGCACCAAACCAACTGGTTCAAGGATGGCTGGGACGCCGACGGTGACAAGAGCCCGGCGGATTAAATCATTTAAGTGTGCATGACGTGACATGCGTCCTGCGCTCTTGCTGCATGATAGGCCGTGGTGCCCGAGACTGTCGACTGCTTCTCCGCAGTGACAACGATGAGGAGCAACACAGGGAGCGCCTAAACGAAGACAGGCTGCAATTCTGAATGTCGTGTCGTCCAACATGGTGCCAATGTTGGACGACGGAAGAGCCTGAAGCCACACACCAGACTCCCATTCTCCCACAGCCAAAAGGCGAGCAAGCTCTGCAACATTAGAGGACGTATTAATTAATTGCTGTCTTAAAATGTTGCAAAGCGGCTCATCCCACTGTCTCTGGGAGCATAGGTTGGTGGGCAAAACAGAATTTGGGCAAAACATTTTCCAAGCATTTATGGCTTCGGCTTTGCCCGGCACTTCAGAATTAACCAGTGTGGGTAATAATATTTTCCTGGTTAATTCCTCTGTGCCATGGACCGAAGCCAAAAATGCTGGTAAGCTCACGTCGGAAATTTTACGAACGCCGAGCCCACCCCGGCGAACCGGGAGAGATGCTTGGAGCCAGGCTCGGTCGTTCAAAACGGCGTTTAAAATTTTGCATAGGGTATTTTGAATAATTTTATCCATCTTGTCTAAAAGTGCCAAATGTTTAAAAAATTGAGATGAGCGAAGAGCATGTGTGAATTTGGGGACGAAAAGGCAATATCTGACAATTGTAAAAGCCGAATGTATGTTAATTTGGAGGAGACGGTCCGAAACTTCATTAAAATTTTGTATTCTTTCTTCAATGAAGGCATCATAGGCATCTTCGAAAATCGGGCACCCTAGGAGCCGGAGTGTACTTTTATCTTGAACTTTTAAATTTGGTGCCAAAGCGTTAAATTTTGAAATTGCCAAATATTTGTCAATATTATCGTTAAGGTAAATTTCACATTTTGAGGGATTTAGTTCTAAACCAATTGTCTTAAATTTATCTTTCAGAAAAGTCAAATCTTGAAGTACTGTGTCTATATCTCCTCCTAGAGTACCGTCATCTAGATACCAGATGTTAAATTTTGAATTTAGCTGTCTAATGATTGGATGTATTGATAAACTGAAAATGAGTGGCCCAAGCGGGTCACCTTGTTGACACCCGACCGCTGACTCTAAAATATTTTCCTTAAAAACCAATTTAGAAGGGTGTCTGTAGCACTGCCAAAGAAACTTAAAAATTTTGGGAGTTTCTAGCTTGGCCTGTGTCAACAAGGTGTCCCTGTTAACTGAATTGAAGGCGTTCTTCAAGTCAACCTTGAGAATGACCTCCCCTTCACCTCCTCCACGGCAGCCTCACAGCCCCCTCTAGACCCAAAGCCTAGTTGTTGGGGCTGGAATTTACTTGACATATCCGTGCTGTAAAATTTACAGCACATTTTGGCTGCCATACGCCTGTAAGTACAGCCTACAGCAATGGGACGAACGCCACCATCCTTTTTCCGCAAGGCGCATAAATTTGCGCCATATAGGATATCAATGATGGCTTCATCCACATTGCCGGATAGCATGAGGTTCATCAAACCTGTGAGCTCCTTCAAAAGCGCTCCGCAAGCATCGCCGACGGCCGGACTCAGGAGGTCTTTCAAATGTTGTGGAGTCAGGCCATCGAGACCGCCAGCAGAACCACTCCGGAAGGAGCCCACAGTGGATAACACGTCCTTGGCTGTTACGGTCAGAAAATCGGAGTCAAAATTTGGAGCATCGGGGAAGGAAAGGTCATCAACTGGCGCTGGGTGCTTGCTCTTCAGATCTGCAAGAGTATCTGGAGAGCAAGGCGCCACTACGTCGCTGCTAAATAATAACCTAGCTGCTCCACTAATGTCACCTTCTCTCAATTTGGATTCTACATACTGGGATAAACTATTTTTGTAGAACGCGGTGAATTTAGGGTCGAAAGTGCTGGTCGAAATACAGTTGTCCTTAATTTGTGATGTTAAACTTTTGGGAGTAGCCTGATTTTTCGAAATGTGTAAAATCCTATAGGAGAAAGTGAATAGTTGTTCCCAAGCTCTGGTAGAATTCTCCCGTACTACAAGGCCAATGCAGTTTGCCAGATTTTGGGCTACTAAAGGCCTTGCACCACGGGGAATCCTCTTTAAAACCGGTACAGAATTTTTTAATTTTGCTAGGTTTTGCCAAAAGGGAATTTGATTGCTATGTAGCTGTGGTAACGTTGTTGTGCTTGAAAGTACATTTTGAGACTTATGTACTCGCCCAAAATGCACTTTCAAACCACGCTCACCTTTGAAAAAACGAGCTTGAGCACAATTTGGGCAGCGTATTAAAGCATTTTGCGACGTAGAAGGTTGACTACCAACACTTGAAATTGCAGCACTGTTAATAGAGTCTTGAGACATAGAACTATTGAAAAAACACTCTTACCTACTTACTTAACACTACACACACAAAATATATACAATTTATATAAAAAAAACGATTGTAATATAAAACACAGAAAAAAAAACACAGAAAAAGTCAAAGCTGTTTGTCAGCGGTTGCGTAGCACCGGGGCGGCGGCGTCGCTATCCATAGACTTCGTCTTCGCTGCGTCGGGTGCGGGTCGCGGATGCCCGGCACGGATGTCCGCGCCGTGCGGCCGCCGCCGGCCCGCCTGTCCGAGTATAATTTCGATAGCGTGTGTATAACTATGGATCATTTATCGGTATAATAATGCTTAGCCAGAAGACGGCGACTTGAACAAAGGCGTCAGCCAAACGGGCATATGTCAAATTTATTTTATTTTATATTTTATACTTATATTTCAAAATTACATGTATAATTCATTGTATTTTTAATTTTATTTCTCTTAGATATTTTTAAGGTGGCCAAATAAGGGATCAACGTTGTCAGATTTGTTAAACCTATTTATAATATTGAAAAATATTATAAATTATTATCTCTTTATTTACTTTTAAATTACTTATAAATTATATTTTTAAATACATATTAAAAAAAAGAAAACATCTATTTAAAAATATAAAAAATAGTGCTCCACCGGCAGCGTGGCAGGGCCCAAGCTACCGGCGGTCGGGGTCACAGAGAGAGAAACCTCCGGACAATGCGTGCCGTGTCGAGGATGACCGCCTTCTGCATCTGACCCTTGACCCAACTATCTAGCGAGAGTCTCTTGAGGTGTTGGTCGAGGCTCTTCGCTATCAGCCCGTTCGCCGAAATGACTATCGGGACAATGATTGTTGAATCGACATCCCACATGGCGGTAACCTCGTGAGCCAAGTCAAGGTACTTGCTGATTTTGTCCTTCTCAGCCTTCACGAGGTTTTCGTCATGCGGGATGGTGATGTCAACGATCATTGCCCGGCGCTGGGGCCGGTCGACTAGCACGATATCAGGCTTATTGCAAGCAATAGTCCTGTCCGTGATAATAGAGCGGTCCCAGTAGAGCAATGCATGACTATTTTCAAGAACCGACACCGGTGTGTACCGATAGTACGGCACCTCAGACTCAACATGGCCATATCGAAGAGCAAGTTGCTGGTGGATGATCCTGGCCACTAGGTTATGCCTGTGCAAGTACTCGCCGTTGGCCAGATGAGAACAACCCGAAATAATATGCCTGAGTGACTCTCCGGGACGACGGCATGCCCGACAGATGTCGACCGTACCGTCCTTCAGGATATATTTCCGATAGTTGTTCGTCATCATGACCTCGTCAGCAATTGCACAGGCAAACCCTTCAGTTTCCCCAAAGAGGTCCCCGAAGCGTAGCCAGTTCACCGAGGCCAGAAGGTCCACATCGGGCCCTGTTAAGGCTCGATAGAACCTCCCGTGCAGCTCCTTGCCCTCCCATACGGTCTTGCGGTCCGTGACGCTCAATACCGTCGGTCTGCGGCGCCAGTTCTCGTTCGCCAAGGAGAGCGGAGTGAGACCCTTGTCTACTGCCACCACATCACGATGCATCCCGCATTCGTTGCTCTGGAAATAATCCCTAAGTCTGCACACCTCACGGTTGTGGAGGTTCTTGGCATTTAAAAAGCCTCGGCCCCCCCACCTCCGTGGGATGTACAGTCTCATAACAGACGAGCGCGGGTGTAGCATGCGATGAGTGGTGAGCAGTTGACGGACCTTTCTATCCAGGGCGTCCAGCTCAGTCTGAGTCCATCTTAGTATGCCAAAGGAGTAGGTCAGTAGAGGCATCACCCAACCGTTGAAGGCTCGCACCTTGTTGCCGCCCGACAAAAGACTGTTGAGTACTTTTGTGAAGCGGCAGAAGAAGCGTTCCTTCACCGATTTCTTGATATCCACTACTGAGATACCCAAAGACTCTGCCATACCGAGATACTTATAGGTTTCGGTTTCAGAGAGAGATCTGAGAGTCATAGTCTCAGAAAGTTGCAAATTCGTAGAATTCACAACTTTCCCCCGCTGCACATGTAAGACCGCACACTTATCTACACCGAATTCCATCCCAATGGCGTTGCTGAAAACCTGCGTGATTTTCAGCAGCTCCACCAGGTCAGGAAGTTTCGGTGTGAAAAGTTTGAGGTCATCCATGTACAGCAGATGACTAATAACCTCACCCTCTCTCTGAAGCCGGTAGCCTAGACCTGAATCTCTCAACAAAGTGCTGAGAGGATTCAGTGCTAGGCAAAACCAAAGCGGGCTCAGACAGTCGCCCTGGAAGATGCCCCGCTCAATCCTTATGAAGTCCTGGGGGTCAGAGGAGATCTCCCCGCCGCCCGGTAGACGAAGGACTGTGGTCCACTGCCCCATACACGCACTGAGGAAGGATCTCAGAGTTACATCGATTTTATACAACTCTAAGATCCTCCTCAGCCATGAGTGAGGCACCGAATCATAGGCCTTCTTGTAGTCAATCCAGGCCGCGGACAGAGCCCCCCGGCTCCGCCGGACTTGCTGGCTAATAGTCATGTCTATGAGGAGGAGCTCCTTAGTACCGCGGGACCCAACCCTACACCCATTCTGAGCGGGGGCCAAAATGTTGTTCACAACAATGTGTGTGTTAATTTTGATGGTCAGAATGGATGTAAGGAGCTTGTACATAGTGGGCAAGCACGTGATGGGTCTATAGTTTTTAGGTTCAACGGTACTACCAGTCTTATGGAGCAAGAAGGTGATCCCGGTGGTCATAAACCGCGGAAGGGAGCCAACTTCGAGGGCTTGTTGGAACTGCGTCGCTAAGCGGCCATGGGAGCACCGGATCCACTTTATCCAGAAGTTGTGCAACCCGTCCGGTCCAGGACTTTTCCAGTTCGGGGCCGTACGGATCGCACAACTCACGTCTTCGGGGTCTATAGTTATGGGCGCCATGGGTTCGATGCTCCCACATTCACGCTCAACAACGCACATCCAATCGCCCTCTGTGTGTTCGACGGGCGCTGACCAGATACCACGCCAGAAATTAATCATGGCACTGGCTCCTGGCAGCCCCTCATCGACCACACATTGGGTGGTTCCATCCCACTTCCGGTACACCTTCCTTTGGTCACTCTGGAAAAGGCGATTCTGCCAGTACCGATCCACGCGCTCTCTGTACCGGCGAATACGGGCTGCCCATGCATAGACTTTCTGCTTCAGGTAGTCAATGCGCTCCGTGACGTTAGCCTCAAAATCCGGGCGCCGAATACCGGTCCCGGCGAATGCTTGAGTCACGAAACGCATGACACGGGGGCGGTTATTCCCCCGACTGAAGCAGACCAGCTTCGCAATGAGAGTCCTGAATGTGCTGATACGCCGCTCGATCCGTACCTGCCAAGCGGGTACAACCTCGGCGAGCCGCGGCGCCCGGTCAGTATCTGGAAACTTGACACGAGCGACGCGGCACACCGCGATTGCTCCACAGTACATGATCGAGTGGGTATCAGACAAATCTTTACTAGCCCGCATGTACGGGAATAGTAAATCATTCAGGGCTCCCATCAGTGCCAGATTTCGCCTATGAGTGGGCAGACGTGGTAGACGCGGCCTAGATTCAGGCGCGGACCTATACTGGCGAATAGCGTCCTCCAAAGCCCTCCCCAATTGCTCACTTACCTGGGTGCTAACAGTCGTACTCACACAATCTCCATCATCGCCCACGGGCTCCACCGATGTCGCTGGTATCACTCCTGACAGCGGAGCTGACGACGCGGTGGGTGAGTCCCGTATCAAGGCAGGAGTCGCGCGAGTAGGTTGTGCCTCCAGGCGGAGCCGATCAAGCACAGATTGATCCAACAGGTTACACCGCTGGATAGCTCGCACTTAATCCGACAATCGTTGGGCGGACACTGTGATGGTTGGATCGAGGACCTGAAACAGAGCAAGCATCCTGTCACGATACGCCGTTCGAATGGTTTCTCCCTCTGTAGCCCCATAGTAGGCGCGCATGCAATTCTCATTCATAATATGAGTCCATCGCATGCGACGCACTACACCACCGGCAGCGGGGGCCCTATTCGAGGCCGGTGGGCCTCGGGACCCCAAGCAGGCCGGGGGCCGGCCTCTCCCTCGCCGGCGCGCAGGTGTTGGTGACGTCGGTGGGGAGAAATACTCGTCACTAGAGCTGCTGCTCGACGCCCCAGGGATTCCACTTGAGGTTGGCTGTGGGGCGGAGCTTAGTGACGAGTCCGGAGATGGTAGGCGTGCTGTCCTTTTCTGGGATCTTGTGATCATTTTTGTCCTTTTACATTATTTTATTTTGTTGCTTTTTATATATGACAGACATTAGATGTCATGTATTGTCATGTCATATTTTCTGTGTTAATATTTTATAGTTTTCGTTGGATTCTATTGTAAAATTATATCTATTTTCATTGTGGAATTTATTTATGGTTTGGTTTTGGGTTTTGGGAAAGCTTTTGTATTGTTTTATTTGTATATTTTTCTGCAGGCACAAAAATGTCGTCCGTTCGTTCCCAGTGTTGCCAGGTTATTAAAAAAATTATTATTATTATTATTATTATTATTATTATTTATTATTATTATTATTATAATAATATTATAATATTATTATTATTCTCTTTATTACAATTAAAATACATATAAATTATATTTTTAAATACATTCTATATAAATAAAAAACAAATATATTTAAAAATATAAAAAATAGTGGCCCACCGGCATCGGGTACAGGGACCAAGCTACCGGTGGTTAGGGCTCCAGGGAGAGGAACCTCCTCACAATACGTGCCGTATCGAGGAGCACTGCCTTCTGCATCAAGCCCTTGACCCAACTGCCTAACGCGAGCCTCTGGAGATGTTTATCGAGGCTCTTGGCAATCAGTCCGTGAACCGATACGACTATCGGAACAATAATTGCTGAATCCACATCCCACATGTCGACAATCTCGTGAGCCAAGTCCAAATATTTTATTTGTTTGTCTTTTTCGGCTTTCACGAGATTGTCATCATGGGGGATGGTGATGTCAACAATTATTGCGAGACGCTCTGATCGATCAATCACCACTATATCAGGCTTATTGGCTACAATAGTCCTATCAGTGATGATTGATCGATCCCAGTACAACGTGACACGACCATTTTCAAGAACTGGGTCGGGCACATACCTGTAATACGGTACCTCCGAATCTACAAGATCATACTTTAGAGCAAGTTGTTGATGAACGATTCTGGCCACTTGGTTGTGTCTATGCAAATATTCTCCGTTGGCAAGACGAGAACAACCAGAGATAATATGTCTTAGGGATTCTCCGGGACGGTGACACGCCCGACATATGTCAATCGTGCCGTCCTTAAGGATATACCTCCGATAATTATTCGTCATGACAACTTCATCTGTAATTGCACAGACAAAACCTTCGGTTTCTCCAAAGAGATCACCGAAGCGTAGCCAGAACACTGATGCTTTTATATCTACGTCGGGCCCATTTAAGGCCCGATAAAAACGTCCATGCAGCTCTTTGCTCTTCCATATTTCCTTGCGATCAGCGATGCTAAGTATTACCGGTTTGTGCCAGTTCTCTTTTGCCAGAGCGAGAGGGGTTAGTCCGTTGTCTATTGCCACTACATCTCGGTGCACACCCACGTCAACGTGTAGGAAATATTCCCTAAGGTTGCATATCTCACGGTTGTGGAGAGTCTTGGCGTTTAAAAAACCACGACCCCCACATTTCCGTGGGATATACAACCTCATTACTGACGAGCGTGGGTGGTGCATACGATTTGCAGTTAGCAACGTACGGACTTTCCTATCCAGGGCATCTAATTCGGTCTGAGTCCATCTTAGTATGCCAAAGGAGTATACTAAGACTGGCATGACCCAGCCGTTGTAGGCTCGCACTTTGTTACCGCCCGATAAAAGACTCTGAAGTACTTTTTTCAGGCGCCCAAAGAAACGATCCCGCAACGTCTGTTTCATGGCAGTCTCAGTAATACCTAGCGCTTGTGACATACCAAGATATTTATAGGTTTCAGTTGCCGAGAGAGATTTCAGTTGTGTGGAATCTGAAAGTTCAATTCTTTCAGATTCCACAACCCCACCCTTCTTAACATGCATGACTGCACATTTGTCTACACCAAACTCCATTCTGATAGAATTACTAAAGGCTTCAGTTACCTTAAGTAATTCTACCAGCTGGGAGTCGGTGGGGGCAAATAATTTCAAGTCATCCATGTAAAGAAGATGGGATATAACTTGACCTCCTCTCCGCAACTGATAGCCTAGTCCTGAATTCTCCAGTATTGTACTGAGAGGATTCAGTGCTAGGCAAAACCATAACGGACTCAGGCTATCACCCTGGAATATACCCCTCTCGATCTTTATCGGTACACCATCCCCCAGGACCTGACCACACCCTGGAGAAAGAAGAACCGTCCTCCATTGCCTCATACATTCCTTTAAGAAGGTGCATAGAGTTGTATCAATTTTATACAACTCCAGCACCCTCAAAAGCCATGTATGTGGCACGGAATCGTAGGCTTTCTTGTAGTCAATCCAGCATGTCGTCAGATTCTTTCGGTTACGGCGGACCTGTTGGCTAATGGCCATATCAAAAATAAGGAGCTCCTTCGTACCACGTGCCCCACTTCTACATCCATTCTGAGAGATAGACATTATAGAGTTACTCTCTATGTGAGCTGACAATTTAGCTGTCAGAATGGATGTAAGAAGTTTATATATTGTTGGTAAACAGGTAATTGGTCTATAATTTTTGGGGTCCGTGGTACTACCTGATTTGTAGAGTAGGTGGGTTATGCCTGTAGTCATAAAAGCTGGGAGCGATCCTGATTCGAGTGATGACTGGAACTGTGATGCCAAACAGGCATGTGAGCTGTGGAGCCATTTTAGCCAGAAATTGTGCAGTCCGTCCGGTCCCGCTGATTTCCAGTTTGATAACGAACGGACTGCACTGGCGACATCATTTTCACTAATAACTATTGGCTCCATTGCTTGTATTGACTCACATGACTGCCTGACATCCCGTATCCATTCACCCTCTGTATGACTAACAGGCACCGACCAAATGCTACGCCAGAATGAACTGGTGTCTTTAGCATTGGGTCGGCACATATTAGCCACATCTGAATTAGGTTGCTCCCATCTTCTATAAACCCACCTCTCATCTTTTTGGAACGAACGATTCAAGGTGTATCTATCCACTCTCTTCTTGTAACGTCGTATACGGTTTGCCCACGCATAAACTTTCTGCTTCAGGAAGTCAATGCGCTCTGTGACTCGTAGCAAATATTCACGAGGACTAACATTAGTCCCTGAAAATGCTCGAGTTACAAAGCGCATTACTCTCGGGCGTGTATTGCCAGACCTGAAGCAGCACAGCTTGCCAATGAGTGCCCTAGTCTCGGCGATACGACGCTCAATTCTGCATTGCCAGCCAGGCACGGTGGATTTAGGTCGAGTAGCTGTCTCAGTACCTGAGAATTTCACGCCAGCTACTCGACATACCGTGACCGCCGCACAATACAGAATTGAATGTGTATCAGTAAGATCGACACTGGACTCGAAATATTTTGGTAACATCGAGTCTAGGGCACACACTAGCGCTATGTTTTTTCTATGCGTAGGCAAACGCGGTAGCCGCGGTCTGTTACTGCTACAAGTGGATCGAAATTCATGAATCGCAAGCTCCAAAGCGCTCCTTAATTTATCATTGTACTGAGTACTTACGGTTATAGATCCGTCATCCGTTACTTCATCATCAGGGGTAGCCTGTGGTGTTTCACTAGTATTAGTATGACCCACAGGTCGTGACGAAGAAGGGGTGACGAGGCTACACTGCACGTCTGAGCGAAGTCTCTCAAGTACGGCGTCATCCAACAAGCGACAGCGTTGTATGGCCCGCACCTGATCCGACAGGCGTTGTGCCGAAACGTTGATAGATGGTTCAAGTTCCTGAAACAGAGGCAACATACGAACACGGTACGCAGTGAGGTTAATTCCTCCCTCTGTAGCCACAAAATATGCCCGCATGACATTTTCATTTATGGAGTTAGTCCATCGCATGCGGTGCACATCACCACCGGTAGCGGGGGCCCTATTCGAAGCCGGTGGGCGTCGGGGTCCTAAGCCATTCGGTGGCCGGCCTCTCCTCGGCCGACGTTCAGGTGTTGGCGACGTCGGCGGAGAGAAGAACTCGTCGCTTGAACTAGAGCTCGACGCCTCTGCAATACCCGTTGTCGGAGATGCCGCTGCACGGGGATGGGAGGCGGAGCTGGGCGACGAGTCCGGAGGTGTAATTTGTGCTTCTCGTGCCCTGGATCTGGTCAACATAATTTTATCTTGTTTGCCTTGTATCTTTCCATAGTCCGGGTTTGACACTAGCTGTCAGAAGCGTATATTCTTGATTTTTTGGTATTGTGTGTAATATTAGACTTAAACATTTTATTTTCTTGATTAAACGGTAAATGGTATATTTGGGTCTTTTTATTGTAGTAGTGTATTTATTAAAAACGTGAAAAAAATGAATTTAGGTACGGAGCAAGATAAAAATGGCCTTGTTGACGTAGTGTTGCCAGGTTATTATTATTATTATTATCTATTTATATTATCATGTATTTGTCATTTCATGTGCCAAACATGCCAAATATATGCGTTACAGCTGTTGCCCTGGTACTAGCGGCTTATTTGTGTCAAAAACAAGTGGACGCTGGACAAGTGGACGTATACGCGTATTTACTATTTGCGCTTATGCTTTATGCCTGTGAATAAAACATAACATAACTTCACGCCTGTATCCCCAAAGGGGTAGGCAGAGGTGTATTACACACCCACGATTCGCCAGTTATGTTGAGGTCCCAATGTAATAGGGGGCGAGCCTATTGCCATCTACCGGGCACATTATTAAGCGAGCGATAATTAACATTTATTAATGCACACATAACTAGGAAAAGTCAGAGGTGTGTGCCCGGGGTGACTGGGGATCGAACTCGAAACCTCGTCTCAGCCGTCCGTTACGTACGCCACCGGGCTGTCGCCGCTATATGAATAAAAGCAAATATAGACAAATGAGCCCTCTACACTTCGGCGTATGCGGCCAAATGTGGCGAGTAACGAATAACACATAGCGAAGTGTGGTTCCGCCATAACGTTTGAGAGTAATAGGGTTTAATTATCGAATGCAAATGTATTTACAAGAACTGAAACTTTTCGCTTCTAATTTGCTGACTGAACTTTCATTTAAGTTTTGCAATCGTAATCGTTAAAGCCTCGCTTACTGTGACTAAGTTGGGACTTGTCAAATAGAAGTGTAAATATAAAAACTTGGAAGATAGTCTTTAGCCTAAGAAGGCAGTAATGCTCGAGATTGACGCGGCGGAGCGGGTCCGGGAGAGACTCAGGTCTCTCCCGATCCGCAGAGCCTGCGAGGCGCGGAGGCGACTCAGGCGTCGGAGGCGACTCAGGCGTCGAAGGTCACTGAACGACCTCTGTCCTCCATGAGCGCAGGCCTGGGGGTTACAGGTGGAACCGCCTGTCACCCCAGCAGAAGAAGGCCGGGGCGGAGGCGCGTTGCGCGCCCCCCTCTTTCCGGGTGCAAGACGGCGACACCGTGGTTCTCAAACCCGAGGGGCCATCTCGAAACCGGAGATGGCCCTGGGTCAGCCGGAGTCCGAAGGAAATGCCTTACAGGCCACATTACACCCCGGCGTCTGAAGCCCCGAGACGGCGTGTGGTTTTCCTGTCTTCCGTTTTTCTTTTGAAGTAAACTTTCATTGGAGTAGAGTTCAACCATTATCGCACGTTAAATAACTAGGATGCTATACCCACGAACGTGTTTCCTCCTTCCTACTACTATGAATATTAATAATAATAATAATAATAATAAAAAAACAAAGACAAAAAAACTGGTTACAAAAACTGGTTTTTTAAACGCCAAGACTCTCCACAACCGTGAGATATGCAACCTTAGGGAATATTTCCTACACGTTGACGTGGGTGTGCACCGAGATGTAGTGGCAATAGACAACGGACTAACCCCTCTCGCTCTGGCAAAAGAGAACTGGCACAAACCGGTAATACTTAGCATCGCTGATCGCAAGGAAATATGGAAGAGCAAAGAGCTGCATGGACGTTTTTATCGGGCCTTAAATGGGCCCGACGTAGATATAAAAGCATCAGTGTTCTGGCTACGCTTCGGTGATCTCTTTGGAGAAACCGAAGGTTTTGTCTGTGCAATTACAGATGAAGTTGTCATGACGAATAATTATCGGAGGTATATCCTTAAGGACGGCACGATTGACATATGTCGGGCGTGTCACCGTCCCGGAGAATCCCTAAGACATATTATCTCTGGTTGTTCTCGTCTTGCCAACGGAGAATATTTGCATAGACACAACCAAGTGGCCAGAATCGTTCATCAACAACTTGCTCTAAAGTATGATCTTGTAGATTCGGAGGTACCGTATTACAGGTATGTGCCCGACCCAGTTCTTGAAAATGGTCGTGTCACGTTGTACTGGGATCGATCAATCATCACTGACAGGACTATTGTAGCCAATAAGCCTGATATAGTGGTGATTGATCGATCAGAGCGTCTCGCAATAATTGTTGACATCACCATCCCCCATGATGACAATCTCGTGAAAGCCGAAAAAGACAAACAAATAAAATATTTGGACTTGGCTCACGAGATTGTCGACATGTGGGATGTGGATTCAGCAATTATTGTTCCGATAGTCGTATCGGTTCACGGACTGATTGCCAAGAGCCTCGATAAACATCTCCAGAGGCTCGCGTTAGGCAGTTGGGTCAAGGGCTTGATGCAGAAGGCAGTGCTCCTCGATACGGCACGTATTGTGAGGAGGTTCCTCTCCCTGGAGCCCTAACCACCGGTAGCTTGGTCCCTGTACCCGATGCCGGTGGGCCACTATTTTTTATATTTTTAAATATATTTGTTTTTTATTTATATAGAATGTATTTAAAAATATAATTTATATGTATTTTAATTGTAATAAAGAGAATAATAATAATAATAGTAAGAAGTAGTAATATAATAGTCTGCTCATCCCTTCGAATATTTTAACATAACATAACATAACATAAACTCACGCCTATATCCCCGAAGGGGTAGGCAGAGGTTCTAGCACCCACATTTCGTCAGTTTATGTTTAGGTCCCAGTGTGTCCCAGGTGGCGAGCCTATTGCCATTAACCGGGCACTTATAAACCTGCGATAAATACACACATAACTTCGAAAAGCATCGTAAAGTCATTGGTGTGTGCCATGGTAAAACCTGGGATCGAAACCGAGACCTCGTCTCAGTAGTCCATTACCCATACCACTAGGCTACCGAGGCTTTTCATGTGCGATTATATGTAATTTATGGATGTAATTTATCAGTCAGCTGACTATATTCAAAAGGTGACGGAGGAAAATAACTGTGATCTCGAGAACGGGGATAGTATTCCACGCATGGTGTCATTGAATAATCTAGATGTTTGTATGCGTACTTTCATTTGTACCCCCTGCGTGACCCCCCCTAGGGGGTTTATGGACACTCACTATTACACTTAGGCCCCCAAATCAGGGTTCAAGATTTTTTCACAAAATCTGTCATTGTTTATCCGTGTTCACGAATTTATAAAAATTACATTAATAACAAGCAATGGTTATTTTAGATCTAGAAGTAGGTTTGTATTTAACAGATAAAGCTGTGTAAAGATGGTTTCCCACAGTGCGTGATTATGCGACGGACGCGGATAAACCTACGCCGACGTGGCTTAGAAAGAGTGTATTCTGTGAAAGCGCAGACAAATTGCATCGCAGTAGTGCGTCGAATCCGCGGCTTCGGAATAGATCAACACCATTGAAAGCAATTTGGTGCGTAGTGCGTAGCTGCTGTGCGTGATAAAGTCTTCAGAAACACGCACCGTGAAAAAGCTGTCATAATATGTCTCAGAATACTTATCATGACTATTTTCCTACAGACTACCACTGGATATGGCAGTTCGCGGGACTGGGGAGCCGGAGACTTTGAGCTATGATGTCCAGCTCAATAAGGACTCGGCGCTCGGGCTGGGCATCACAGTGGCCGGCTACGTCTGCGAACAGGGTATGTCATTTTTATGTAGCACCTTCCAAATAGAGCAATTTACAGTCACAAGTGTAATTATATGAATCTTTAATTTTGATTGCGTCTCTTAATTTTAATTTTTACTTAGATTTCTTTCTTTTTTATTAAACAGCCAATGCTATTCTGTAGTCAAAATATAGAGCTGTCTGTTTACTGCTCTATGGGGAATTCGTGGAATAACATGGTGGATACTATTTGTTTGAGAAATAATTTGTGATTAAGACTTTATCATGCAACTATTTTATGTCCCGAATAAATAAATACAATAAAAAAATATATATGAAGATACGTCGACATAGACGGAATATACTTACCTTGTGTTTATTATATTTCGTTCTTGAGGTCTTGAGTTGGACGCTGTGCGGGGCAAAAAGACAACCCTTTCTTAGCCTCCCATGGATTCATAGTGTGGCTACCGAGACCATCGCGTAGAAAATAGAGAGAGTACTTTACGTATAACTGCGACACTGATTGGGAATTGCAACTCAGAGGGAGGTTTAGGAGGTACTCCTTGCAATGAGTCAGTGCTCACCTTCCATCTGCTGTGCCCCCCCCCCTCCGTATACCTATCCATATTTGGTTAGATACTACATCCGATCCGTTGACGCCCATCCAATAGACGGCAATAGGTATACCTCCAATTATGTGTGAGCTGGCAAAATGTGAGTGTTTAATAAACGTGTTTATAATAAATAAGCGTGCTTACCTCTTTGGGTTAAACAAGCTTGAATGTATATATTTTATACAAAAACGCTCCCTGAGTATCTTTATGAGATGAGGTGACTATCAACTTCTGCAATACCAGAGGTGTCGCTACCGTAAAAGCCAACCAAATCAAATAACGATAGGCCTCCAAAGTGCAAGTTTTGGATGCGACAGTCCGCCCGATTGCCGTCTGGATGATGATGATAAATCTATTACACGTGTAAGTTTGCGAATTTTCGACAATCTAAATCGGTCGTTTCGCAAACACTTTTTCTAATTGCGTCGACACATAAACAAAGTGAAATAGATCTGAATTTATCGAAGTCCGTGAGCGATTTATTATTGAGCATCCTCGAAAAGCTGGATTAATAGCCTATTTAGCTGTAGACAGACAAAAATATACCGTCCGATGTTTCTAGTTATGTAACCGCAACACGTAGTCTATCACCAATAGATTTGTTACTTAGACGGAGAGTGAAATAAGTACACTACATGTTGCCCTTTGAATCATCACACCCGCTATCCTCAAAGGACAACCTCTGTGGCGTAGCGGTAGTGCGTTCGACTACTAAGTCAGAGGTCGCGGGTTCGATTCCCGCTCAGTGCAAATATATATAATTTGCATTGGTCTGGGTGTTTTTATGTATATTATGTATTTATTTACAAAAAAAAAAGTATTTAAGTATGTTTACCCGCATTTTAGAACCCATATGACAAGCTCTGCTTAGTTTGGGTCTAGATGGCATTGTGTACGTTGTCCTAGAATATCTGCTGCTTCTAAGACCGAGTACACACGAAGCAAACAAACACAAACGTGTGGGATTGGTTCATTAGTAGCGCATGCTGTCGAACATCCCTTAATGGTGAAGAATCTGACTATATTGCTTTCGCCGTGGCGAAGAAGCATTTTTTCATTAGCCATCGTCAGTTTAGTGTGTAACAGACATAATAAATTTCATGTAAAAGTTTGTGTTGTTTGGATATTAGTAACTCAATCACGCTCAAACGGCTGAACCGATCTGGCTAAATTTGGTACAGTGATCGGTGATAGTTTGGAATAGAACACAGGCTACTTTTCATCCATGCAAGGTTCTCATGGGTTGCAGGAGCGGGATTAGAATTCCACACGGGTGGAGCCGCGGGTAACCGTATATACATAATTATATAGTAACAAACCAAATCGCCATTGAATACGTCAAAAATTATTTCATTTCAATAGATTAATAGAGTGACAGTTATTGGTAGACATTTTTGTGTAGGTGTTACGTCTGTACTAACTAACAAGCATTATAAAAATATTGCTTTTTTGCATAACATGTCTTTGAGGCAACTTGGAATTTCGTTTAAAGTAAAGTTATTTATTGAAAAATAAAGAAAATAAATAAGCGAGACAATTTGCGAGTAATTTTAACCTTGCAAGACGCTTGCAATACTATTTTGCAAATGAATACAATAAATATGCTTGAGGCAAGTTATATATCTAAAAAGCACATTTTATAATTGTGTGTCTTATAAATTATACATTTTTTTTATACCACTAAGGTGGCAGACAAGCACACGGCCCACCTGATGGGAAGAGGTTACCGCGGCCTATGGACGTGTGCAACACCAGTGGCGTCACACTCGCGCTGCCAACCCTGTAAAGGAAAGGGGATGGGAAAGGAGTTTGGGAGGGGATGGGAAAGGAGTTTGGGAGGGGATGGGAAAGGAGTTTGGGAGGGGATGGGAAAAGAGTTTGGGCTCCGGCACTCTCACTCACCAAACGGAACGCAACAGTTCAAATACTGTTACTTGGCGTCGATATTCTGTGAGAGGGTAGTGCTTCCCCGGTCGAGTCGGCCCATTCACGCAACGGGCAAAATGACTGTTGCTTGACTCCACCACCTACCAACCTACTTTTGGCAACGGAACCCTAAATATACTACAAGTGAGGCTCTAACGCAGTCGAAACGTTGTTCGTATATTTATTACTGTATATTTTTCACAGATACTGCGACCTAAAATATTCTAGCTACGAGACCTAAATGTTTAACGAGACAGACAACTTACAGGCTGTATATACATACTATGTTGAGTATATCGTAAAAGAAACCTTCTGAAGAGACAATACCAGCTATTTTCGCTACCACAGATAGATTACTTCAAACATTTTGACAGCATTACTGTACTGCGCAAGGCAATTTTTACTTCGAATGGGTACTTACATACAAAATAAATTTCCCACGCGAATATTAAAGTTTGCTATTTTTATATACTCACGCTTCTCTCACGTATCTCAGAATGAGTAAGCAGGAGAATATTCTGCACACACATTTCGACTACCTATATTTCGCAGCGTAGGAAGGCCCCCCGCAAGGTGGATAAATGACCTGGTAAAGAGCGCAGGGACTCCGTGGATGCAGGCCGCTACAGACCAGTCAAAATGGAAGTCAATGAGGGAGGCCTATGTTCAGCAGTGGACTTCCTACGGCTGATATGATGATGATGATGATGATATATCTTTCGTGTTTAGGTGAACACCTCATGATAAGCCTTTACCACGAGTGTACGAGGCCCTTATAAACATCTTCGGGGCCCAATCAACGTCACTTGCCAGCTGGTACACCTGGTTTGGGAGGTCAGAGTGCAAGTGACTTACGGGAGTGACTGGCATCTGAACTCTCAACCCAAACAAGGAAAACCTGTGCCAGAGCCTCGTCCGTCAATTAGCAGATGTAGCGGCTCGCTGGTCAGCTCAAAAATTTTTGTAGGTACCCTACCTACATACCCTTTTTTACCCCCTCGGATACCCCCCCGCCAGCCAGCGGGGGCGGTTATGTCGGGCTTGAACCGACTAAAACCGCACGCCGTTTCGGTTCTACAAACGCCGGGGTGTAAGGTTGCCCATAGAGCATATCCCTCGCACCCTGACTGACCCTGGGCCATCTCCGGTTTCGAGATACTCTGCTCGGATTTGTCCCCGTCTTGCCTCGGTTTGGGGGAGGGGTGCTAGTCGCCAGGCCGTCCCGGCCTGCTTTTGTGGGGGTGACAGGTGGCCTCACCTGCCACCCCCAGGCCTGCGCTCATGAAATACGGAGGTCGCTAAGCGCCCTACCTACATACCCAATGCGTTGTCCACATTCTGTTAAGAAGTCTGTATCGTAACAAATATCGTTCAACGTGCCAACGAACTGTATTATACTTATAAACTGCGTTCTGATTTCATAGATATCGACCAAGCAAACCGTAACTTCGTAGCAATAACTCATACAAATTTTCAAAGTTACAAGAAACAAATAATAACTTCAAGAACGGAAACGAGAACTTGTATCCAACAAAGCCATGCTCACCAGGTGCGCTTCCAGTATAAAGCTAATAAACTCCCAAGAATTACGATTTTCCACCAACTCTAGAATACTCCGGCACTTCCAACAGTTTTTAATTTGTCTCACTTAGGGTTGCATCGATACCTATATTGAAAAACCGGTAATATCGATAGTATCGAAGCAAAATTATCGATCTTATATTAATATCCGTACGATTTTATACTAAGAAGATTATCAGGGTATATAGTGCCCCACCAAGGCCCAAGCCAACTTCTCCTGCAAGCTGGTACACCTGCTAATTGAAGGATGAGGCTGTAGTGCTGGTTTTCCTCTTGGGAGTTGGAGTGTCGATTTTAACAACTTATTTCATATAAATATAGTAACGCCTCTTCCCCATTGTGGTGGGTAGAGACAATATATTTTCACTTGCTATGTTGCTGGCATATGATACTTCTACTTTCATTACTGTTTTCATTCACTGGGCGTATATTTTCATATTACAGGAGTCACGATTTATTTTAAAACAAGCTTAATTGATCAAAACATAAGAAAATATTTTCCTTTTTTTATTTACTACCTTTCTATTCTTTTAAAAGTAAAGAACATTTTCATACTAGCTGGCCCTCCCCGGCTACGCCCCGAACCCCCGTTGCACCTCTTCAACCCATATGGGTTATAAATTACAGATATACTCATATATATGAGTATATCTGTAATTTATTAGTTTTCATATGAATGGAAATCTGTCGGATTTTTTGACATTTATGATTACTGCTCCGCTCCCTTGGCTAGTAGCGTAATTATATATAGCCTATGACAATCACAAATAATGTGGCTTTCTATTGGTTCAAGAATTGTCAAAATCGGCTACATAAATCCAGATATTGGGTAATCTCTGAATCTACTGAACCGAAACCCTACAAACTCACAAACTATACCTCTTTATAATTATATACGAGTATGATTTTAAATTGACATGGTCATTTACATAAAAATGAAAATATCGGATACTCGAAAAAGATAATAAACATGTTAAATATCTTTATAATTAGTATAGAAGTATAGAAAACATCATAATAATAGAGCTATACAAATTTCAATAGTACGGTATCTGATAGGTTTCGATATGAATACCGGTGTTTAACAAAATGTCAATAACTTCGCATCACTAGATCCACACCTGGAGCCGGAAATTCGATCATTGAGCAAGTTCCTTGTGAAAGTTAATGAATAGCTTTGAACAGTTTTGTCAAAGGGGGGGGTTTCAATGAATTTTAGATTGTAATGGTTTTTTTATGCTTTCGTTTGCTAATACGATGGAAATTCAAATGAAATGGGTAGAACACTCGTTGATTGAGAATTGTGAAAGGTATTATTGACAGTAAGGTTGAACTATTTACCTTCTTTTAATTATTTAAGTCGGAAAAAGTCAACGTTCGGGACTGGCACAAACTTTCCTCTCGGGGTTGGAGGGTCAGATTATGAGTGGATACGTCGGAGGCGTATGTTCGATAGTGACGTAACTTCCTTATATTTTGCATAGTCGGCATTAATGTTTACAGAAAAAGTTACGCAAGTACTTAAATGATAGGTTCAATCAATCTCATCGTCAACTAGTGCAAATGTATGTGGTACTCACATATTAACTCATGGATGTGTGCACGTACACACAGAAAGAGATATATGCAAAGAGAGACACACACACGCACGCAAATTAAGTCATTAAGAGCACGTTAAGCCGTCGCTGTCGGTCCCGGTTACTACACGAACATTAGTCGTTACGGGTACTTGAGAGCTCTATAATAGGTCCGATAACTGGTCTAACTACAGAACTTCGATGGTTGTTCAGAAGAATTGTTCGGTATGATGCCTACGGCCACATTCTATCATCGCACTGATTGCCACAGACAGGGAATTCATCCTCACACGTTGCGACCTGAAACAGTGCGTACAATGAGGTATGGAAGGCACTTCATTCCGCGCACGCTCAGTCTGTAACTGATCCCTCTACTGTAGTTTTTCCAAGCGACTACAGTATGGGATTCTTCAAGAAAGGTATCAGAAGGTTTTTACAGGGTATTTTTTTTTATATTTAGGACACGTCAATTTGACTTCACCTCGCCTGATGGTAAGCTGAAGGTAAAGTCTCAGGAAAGAGGGTCACCTTTACATACACGTACCATGTTAACAATGGTGGCACTCAGCTTGACGGCCTCATCAGAAGAGGATTTTCGTCGCAACGCCGCGTGACACCCACCGGTCCCACTAGTGCTGCGACCACAATCCCCCTGCCCGGCTATGCACTTGCTGACCCCTGAACGCAATCAAACCGAAATTGGATTACTATGGAGGGTTTTTCGCAATTGTGCACGGTGGTACCCACCCGGCCCAATTATGTGACAAATTTGTGTCATCATATTGCTACCACCAGTAAAACCACAAGTAAAGTCGGCGAGTGTGACGCCCCTGGTGTTGCACACGTCCATAGGCCGCGGTAACCACTTCCCATCAGGTGGACCGTGTGCTTGTCTTGCACCTAAGTGGTATAAAAAAAAATTACCAGTGGGTTGTGGGGGTCAGACGGCAGTCGCTTCATGGAAAATGAAGAAGTTAGACTGAACTGAGTTGAGAAAACGTTCGGAGGATGACGCACGCACGCACATACGAACACACATTTTTCTTTCTTAACGACAAAAGTTCAACCTGTGATGATAAATCGATTCTTACATGATAAGCGCACTATTGCGGCCAAACTAATGCGGTTCTGGCGCGGTAATGGCGGCTCATAGTGCCAATATCGCGTTACCATAGCCAAAGTGTAGTCCTTCGTCACAGTCAAAGTCAAAACTATTTATCTTGTATAGACCATTAAAAAGGGACTTACAAAACGTCACAGATAAACAAAAACTAGACTAATGTTTAGTAAATGAACCACCACCGGTTCGAGACGCGGCCCCATCCTGAGAGAACTCCGGCAAGAAACTCAGCGGTTTTTTGTCTAATACGAATATGTTTAGTCGATCTAATTCCAATTATTTTAATTAAGTAGCATGGTAGAATAAACAGTTAATTTCCAAGCTTGTTTGTCGTCTAAGTATTCATTAATTTTAGTAGCCTTTTTGGCAAAGTTTGTTTTTGTATCAGACTCGTCATCATATTGCACAGCAATAGCACCACTATACTCGGTTCAACCAATAATTTAACTTTTGACAGTTCAATTTTTCGTCTAATTACATCGTCTAATAGTTATGTCTTAATGCATACCGTATTCGATTTCAAATACCAATCGATTTTACACATTGATATTTTATTTTTGCGCGAAATTTTATATATTTCATAAACTTCTTTTTTGTATGCCAAGTCTTTAATTGCCTAAAATAATTATTAATGATTAAAGTAATAATATTAAAGTAACTATTTTTATTGTTTTTACATAATATAGTGACATTTTTTAATCCCTACACAATATATCTTAAAAAACTACAAACGCAAGGCTATAATAGTCGACTTAAAGCAAATAAGTGTGAAGACTATTTGCGATTCGATAATTTGCAGCAATTTCATTCGATCCCAACACTAGATACGGTAGAGTGTAGCTGTTTCCATTACGTGAGTGAATTATCGTAAATATTAAATCAACCGTGACATTTTAAGCATTTTAATGTGTTTAATGGGTTATAAATAACGTAGAGATACACATGATTAGGAAGTATATATATTTCGTTTGCGGTGCATTTCAAAGTTTACTTTTACGAATAGTGCAACAGTTACGTTCTCAAGCCGCTGTCAAAAGATAAGAAATATATGGGTGGACTGAGTATAACTCAAATTGTCCCGAATTAGTGGTTATATTTTAAATCAAGTTACTTGGCCTATGTAAGTATTCACCGTTAGCAAGACGAGAAAAACCGTAAACTTAGTACGAATATGCTTGTGGGACTGAAGGAGTCGGAGACACGCTTGATAAATAAATCTCAATTGTACCTTGATTACTACGTCCGCAATTGCACAGACAGTTATTATACAATCAATGAACGTAAGGACAGTCAGCTGCAGAGAACGATCCCGCTGCAGTCCGGGGGGAACGGAATCGGAGCGGCCGGTACACCCTGGGCGGCGGTCAATGGCTTCCCCTTCACCCCTTCATAGGGTTGGCATTGATCGTCGGCCAATACCCAACGTGGCGGGAACACATCGCTCTCCGTACTCCTCTGCTTTCAGAGGAGACAGGATGAGCGATGCTGTTAGTGGTGAGATGGCCCAGGGTCAGCCGGGGTGCGAGGGATATGCTCTATGGGTAACCTTACACCCCGGCGTCTGAAGACCCGAGACGGCGTGCGGTTTTAGTCGGTGCAAGCCCGACATAACCGCCCCCGCTGTCCGGCGGGGGGGTATCCGAAGGGATTTCCGCACGATAAAAAAAAAAAAAAAAAAAAAAAAAAGGGTACCTCCCCTCAACGTGTAAGGATTAACTTTTTTCAAGTAATTCTCGACATATTTTAATTAAACTTGGTGTAAGCGTAGATTTTCATGACGAGTTCTATTAATGAAATATATCTATATTAATACAAATAAATAAAATTGAAGTGTCTGTTTGTAATATTTAAATAACAGATTTTCAATGATTACATATGAATGTATAAGCAAAGATGCAATCATTAAAATTTTTGTCTGTCTGTTTGACTTGGGTAATATCTGGAACGGCTGGACTGATTTTGATGGGACTTTCACTGGTAGGAATGTTACAGGACGTAACATAGGCTTCTTTAATTCAGAATTATAATTAGGGTTCCGCGCAAAAGAACTGAAACCTAAAAAATACAAATCCATGCTGTTGAAGTCGCGGGCACAGCTAATATATTATAAAGCTGAAGAACTACTGGTTCAAATTGAAAGAATACTTTTGTGTTGGATAGCCTATTTATCGGGGAAGGTTACAGGCCGTATATCATCACGGTAATACCAGGGGAGCGGAGTAAATTTCCATACATAATTGCAAAACTAATGCATGTATGGGTTAAATAGGTACTTCACAATTCCAGCTCCGCCAGGCCATAATGGTGGAGTGGAAGGAACGACTTGGGCAACCAAGCGCAGGGCCCCAAACCGGGGCAAGACCGGGACACCGTGGTTCCCAAACCCGAGGAAGCCATCTCGTAACCGGAGATGGCCCAGGGTCAGTCGGGGTGCGAGGGATATGCTCTATGGGCAACCTTACATCCCGGCGTCTGTGGACCCGAGACGGCGTGCGGTTTTAGTCGGTTCAAGCCCGATATAACCGCCCCCGCCGGCCAGCGGGGGGGTATCCGAAGGGATTTACGCACGAAAAAAAAGGTACCTACTTCACAATTTTTTTCTTTTAATGTGCATTCATGTCGGTAACTGTATTACTAGTATTTTTTATTTTTTTTATTTAGGACACTTCAATTTGACTTCACCTCGTCTGATGGTAAGCTGAAGGTAAAGTCTCAGGAAAGAGGGTCACCATTACATACACGTACCATGTTAACAATGGTGGCACTCAGCTTGACGGCCTCATCAGAAGAGGATTGTCGTCGCAGCACCGCGTGACACCCACCGGTCCCACTAGTGCTGCGACCACAATCCCTCTGCCCGGCTATGCACTTGCTGACCTCTGAACGCAATCAAACCGAAATTGGATTACTATGGAGGGTTTTTCGCATAGCTAAGATGAATTGCTTGGGGAAGGGGGGTAGGATGAATACTCGGATATTAGTATACTTAAAAAAATATGCTAAAATAGTTCTGTCTTAGAATCAAGTTATGTTAGTTAAATAAAAATGCGTTACACGCCGTTTTGGTCGGTTCAAGTCCGACATAATTACCCCCACTGGCCGGCGGCGGGGTAACCGTGGGGATTTAGGCTAAATAAAGCACAAAAAGGCAAATATAGGCGGAGACAAATCTTAAAAATCAAAGGTCATGAAAATCGGTCCACACGTTCTCATGTTCAACGCGGTCAACATTAACACCACTTTGTTTTATATATAGAATACTATAGTCTTTTGATACTATATAACGATAAGACCATTTCTGTCTATCGACCCAGTAATACAAACAAAGTCAGAGGACTGATCCAATTTTTGCTCCAGAGCCACCATTGCGATTCCGTGATGCGGAAAAGCAATTTAATTTGCATTTCAATCAACGAAATCCTATTCAAGTTAAGAAGAATATGAGTTTGCATTGTTAGAAATGATCCGAGAGCTGCCGCACACTGATTGGAAAGACGAATATTTACAAATGGCTATTTCAAATTATAGACCATTTTATATAATGCTATCTAGTCCTAAACTAATCATTTATTTATAAGAAGAAGAAGAGAAAAGAGAAAGCAAATTGAAAATCGGTGTAGCAACGGTGGAATAATCACAGAAAAACAATTCAATGGCATTCAATTGAAAAAAAAATGTGCGTGAATTGTAGGTAATCATGTAGTGTACATTGCAACAGCAGAATGCATTGCGCCCCTAATATAATACAGAGAGAAGCCGAATTATGTGAGTTTGTTTATACTGCACTTATTGGCAAAATTCTTTCTTAATTTGAAATTACTGGTGGTAGAAATTTGATGACACAAATTTGTCACAAAATTCGGCCGGGTAGGTACCACCTTGCACGATGGCGAAAAACCCTCCATAGTAATCCAATTTCGGTTTGATTGCGTTCAGGGGTCAGCAAGTGCATAGCCGGGCAAGGGGATTGTGGTCGCAGCACTAGTGGGACCGGCGGGTGTCACGCGGTGCTGCGACGACAATCCTCTTCTGATGAGGCCGTCAAGCTGAGTGCCACCATTGGTAACATGGTACGTGTATGTAATGGTGACCCTCTTTCCTGAGACTTTACCTTCAGCTTACCATCAGGCGAGGTGAAGTCAAATTGACGTGTCCTAAATATAAAAAAAAAGGTACATTATACCCGATGGACATGGTGGACTATCTAATATTATGTGTAAATTAGGATAGCTTGTGTGTGTGAGTTGCTAGTTCACTAATAAAGCTGATAAAATTGCGATTTTGTGTTTGATAATGTCCCACAATTGGTCCCAGTAGATGGCGCTGCAATCTGGTTATAAATTTTCTACTGATGTTTTCCGTGTGAAGTCCGAACAGTTAATAAGACAATAACCATAGTAAAATCAACCAAACCTCTGTAACAAAATCACAAAAATATTTTGTGGCGATACCACATATATCCAGCGCCATCTAGCGACAACAAGTTGAACTACTTCGATACTACTACGTCACTACCAATCCTAAATCGCGAAAGTGAAGTTCGAACGACAACTGTTGGGCCGCGGCCCGCCAGGCGTGATTACCTCCCTTTGTGTTGGAGGAACATCACGCTCCTTTCCTCCACAATCTCTCCGTACAAAAATCATTTGTAGACTATTACGAATATCTGAAAACCGAACAATGTGCCGAAAGTGCGTAATAAACAGTCGATATTTGTGTGACCGGCTGTATGTAAGTGCTCATTAACCGCGTGGCTACCGATACAACCTAGAGCGCAGAGTCACGTGTACCGAACTTTTCTAATATAGAGGGTGGGACAGTAAGCCCCCACTTCAGTTCAGACATCGCTCTTGATTAATCAGGACGGTGTTCAGCGTCTCCTATAGCGTTGTTCAATTTGATCAATAATATTATTGACACATACCTTTTTTTTTTTTTTCGTGCGGAAATCCCTTCGGATACCCCCCGCCGGCCAGCGGGGGCGGTTATGTCGGGCTTGAACCGACTAAAATCGCACGACGTTTCGGGTCTTAAGACGCCGGGGTGTAAGGTTACCCATAGAGCATATCCCTGGCACCCCGACTGACCCTGGGCCATCTTGTTTCGAGATGGCCCCCTTACTTGCTCTCCACCGTGCCATCTGCTAATCAGAGGGACACGTGGAAAGCTTCCGAACAGCCCTCAACAGGGCCGTCCTCGCCTCGGTCGGAGTTGGCCGTAGGCGGCAGCGTCTCTCCCGCCCTAGGAGAGAGGCGCTGCTGTCTCCGTTGCCCAGGGTGCACCGCGTGGAGGTCCCCAACCATTCACCCCTATTGACACATACCTATGGCTTTCTCCCTGAAGAATGGGAACAAACAACAGTTCTTCATACTATAATAATATTAAATACTTTACGAAATTCTACACAGCGCTTTCTAGACCCAAAGTAAGATGCGTGTCAACCCTTTTTATAATCCCAATGGACCCTTTTATCATCGAATAGGTATTTCCTTTTATTAAACTATGTCTGTAAGGTTAGTAACCGAAATTACTAACCCCTCCAGTTAAGTTATTGAATTGCTTGTGTTAGAAGTGGGTTCACGTCGGTAGTGTTATGATTCGAACCCGGGACCTCTCGATCGTAAGACCGGCTCCGCTACCGGCGCTACAACTATTCCACAGTGCAGTATACAAAACTGAAATACGCATTTGAACGATCTATTCTGTCATCAATTACCTAACAAATAGTGAAAACAGTTGTGACCGAATTCCTTAGTCACTTGCAATTTACAGAAATTAACTCGGTTATAGGATAGGTCAGGCGAGAACCTATCCTTAGGGACTTTTACAAATTGTTATTGGTGCCAGAATGCGGATAAACATACGTATATACTGTTTTTTTCGTAAACACATACATATTAAACAGAATAATACCCAAATACCAATGCAAAAAGACATATTCATGCGTACAAATATTTGCACTGAGCGGGAATCGAACCCGCGACCTTGGCGTAGCAGTCGAATGCACTACCACTACGCCACAGAGGCCGTCAGCAATCATACTAAATGTTCCACAATTAATGTTTATTGTTAAAGAGGTAATTGTATATTTATATCAACTACCAAATCCCGCATGTTTGTTTGCTATATTTGTAGAATTTCGCTTCCCATCAGGTGGGCAGTGTGCTTGTCTTCCACCTTAGTGGTATAAAAAAATAATGAAAAGGTTTTACTGACGTTTGTAATAGGAACGGATAAACCAAAGTGAATCGCTGAATTTGCTGCTAAGCGAAAATCTTGTGAACGGCTCTACCGTTTTGGGTGATTTCTTCTTTTATATAGAGAATAGTACTCTGTGATATCTTCTTTGTTGTGTTTACAGTTATAACGACAAGGTTTGTATGAAAGTAAATTTTAGGAAAAGCACAGCAATTTAGCACCCGGTTGACGCTGGGCACGAACAGATCAATAAACATACATTACTCTGAACTCAAATTAAGAGTACTTTTAACTTGGGTTCTAGAATGCAAATAAAAAACATGGGATAATTTTTAAAATACATAGATACTCTAAAATACATTGACACACCCAAGAAATAAGAAATAATAATGGTGTTCCCCCACCCAATCTTATAGAGGAAATCGATCAGGTCCCTGTCCGTGAGCCGTAAGTAGGAGTATCTAACCCTTATCTCGTTGATATATGGAGGATAGTGGGCTAAGCCGCTGTGGCAGTGTTTTAGGGTTAACAGTGGATTTAAGTTGAATTCCCTAGCGGTGTTTGAGTTTTAAATGCTTATGTAAATGGTTTAACCCTGGTTAAGGATATATTGCGGTGTAATGTAAACTTCACGAGATTATGGTATATTAAAAAAAAAAAGTATAGCTAGTGTAAAGTCCATTAAAAGGGGTTGTTTTATGCCCGAGGGTATGTTATTATGTTTTGTTTGTAATAATCCATACTAATGATATAAATGCGAAAACATTTTTTTTGACTGTTACGCTTTCACGCCTAAACCACTGAACCGATTTTGATGAAATTTGGTACAGAAATAGACTAGTGCTTGGTAAAGGACACAGGTTTATAATTAAATATCTTAAAATCTAATAGTATATACCACTGTGGAATACCGAATAAGGCGGCATCTCAGCATAAATGCTACGTATACCGTCAGACAGCGCTAGTTTTCAGATGGGGCCACATATGACGTCACGTACGCACATACAACGTAAACATAATAAAATTACGTATAAAAAATACGTAAAACGAACATATAAACACACAGACCAACGCAAGTAGACAATACATTTGCATGCATACAAATATTTGCACCGAACCTGCGTCCTCCGCAATACCAGTCAGACGCTCTACCGCAACGCCACAGAGTACGAACCTAGCTATCAACTTTAAGATAGGGAAGTGCACGTAAATACGATTTAGGCTATTAAGATATCTTTTCCGATACCTGAGCAACGTTTCAATCAGGCCATTGAAAAGATTAAAGCCAGAAAATTATCTCTGAATGTGCTCACGGATCAAATAAAGAATAATATTAAAGTAAGCTAATTGTTTGTGACAGACTGTTTGCTTCTAGATATTTCATTATACCTTATTGACAGTGGACAGTTTGTAAATAAATAAACACTTAGACAATATGGGATTGGACGTAATAACATTGTGCAACTGGGCGTAATACGATACTGGGCATTGTGCAACTGGGCGTAATAGGACACTGGGCATTGTGCGACTGGGCGTAATAGGACACTGGGCATTGTGCGACAGGGCGTAATAGGACACTGGGCATTGTGCGAATGGGCGTAATAGGACACTGGGCATTGTGTAACTAGGCGTAATAGGACACTGGGCATTGTGTGACTGAGTGTAATAGGACACTAGATTCTTTACCTATAATTCTTGTCCATACCGGACAGATTGACTTAAATGACTACTATTGGATTCTAACGGTGTATTAATAAAATGTTTTAAGTACTAAATATAAAAATGTTTATGTTAGCGCCTGTTTTTTTATGTCACTAGTAAAGCACTACATTCCCCCCACTTCCACCTCGACTCAGATCTCACCCCCGTACAAACGGTAGTGCCCCAAGGGTCGATCCTGGAGTCAATTCTCTTTTACATTGCGGTTTTTTTTTTACGTGCGGAAGTCCCTTCGGTTACCCCCCCCCCTCCCCGCCGGCCAGCGGGGGCGGTTATGTCGTGCATCGACTAAAACCGCACGGTGTCCTGCCCAAGTGTCCATTGCCGGGCACCCCGGGTAAGCCCTCGAAAGGATAACCCCAGGGTTACCGGCGGACCTTGGCCGCGAGCGCGGCCTCGCCTGGTGGGGTCGGGTTTTATCCCGCGTCGGTGAGTAGGCAGGCGTGTGTAGGACACACACGACACGCCTCCGCCACGGCCTGCTTCTGTAAGGACGGTGAGTCGGCCAACTGCCGTCCTCAGGCCCCGATCATGGAGGTCGGTAGTCCCGGGCGTAGACGAGTCTGCGGCGTCCTCGCCGCAGACTGCGGAACTCGGGGGGCAGGGTTCTCTCCCGCTCCCTCTCCGCCGTCTCTTTCGCGAGCATTACCTGCTCGCAGAAAGAGGCGGCGGCGTGCCACTTGCTCCCGTCGGATACCACGGCCCTCACCATGGTCTCCAACGAGAGAATTTTACATTGCGGTGACATAATAAATATCATGCATACGTGTTCGAACTATAATAATATCTATGCCGCTGACGTGCAAATCTACATTTCATTTAAACCAGATGATCATGAAAAAGCAGTTAAGGCATTAAATGAGGACTTCCAGAGGATTGTTACGTGGTCTGAAAACCACTTCTTAGTACTCAACCCTGGCGAAACGAAATATTTGACACTAGGTACTCAGTGCGAGCGGCGGTAAGGCCCATCATGGAGGATTGGCTAGAGAGGCGACACGGAAGCCTCTCGTACCGATTGACGCAGGTGATCTCTGGGAAGGGGTGCTTCGGGGGCGACCTACATCGGATCAGGAAGGAGCCAACGCCTGAGTGTCATCACTGCGACGCGAGCGAGGACTCAGGGCTGCACACGCTGGCGGACTGCCCGGCGTGGGAGGCGCCGAGGCGTGACCTCGTGGCAGCCATCGGGGTGGGAGCCCTCTCGCTCGGCAGCATGATTGCGGCAATGGTGCGTAGCGCGAGCGCGTGGGCCGCCGCCACCTCCTTCTGCGAGCATGTAATGCTCGCGAAGGAGGTGGCGGAGCGCGCCCGGGAGAGACTTAGAACTCTCCCGGTCCGCCGAGCCCGCAACTTGCTCGCCGCGCGTCGCAGGCGACTCAGGCGCCGGAGGTCGCTTAACGACCTCTGTCCTCCATGAGCGCAGGCCTGGGTGTGGCGGGTGAGGCCACCTGTCACCCCAGCAGAAGCAGGCCGGGACGGTGGGGCGACTAGCGCCCCTCCCCCAAACCGGGGCAAGACGGGGACACCGTGGTTCCCAAACCCGAGGGGGCCATCTCGAAACCGGAGATGGCCCAGGGTCAGTCGGGGTGCGAGGGATATGCTCTATGGGCAACCTTACACCCCGGCGTCTGTAGACCCGAGACGGCGTGCGGTTTTAGACGGTTCAAGCCCGACATAACCGCCCACGCTGGCACGCGGGGGGGTATCCGAAGGGATTTCCGCACGATAAAAAAAAAAAAAAAAAAGGTACTCAGTGCGAGGGATATGCTTTATGGGCAACCTTACATCCCGGCGTCTGAAGACCCGAGACGGCGTGCGGTTTTAGTCGGTTCAAGCCCGACATAACCGCCCCCGCTGGCCGGTGGCGGGGGTTGTCCGAGGGGATTTCCGCACGTACTAATAAACAAATTAACCGACTTCCTAGGCTTAACATAACGCTTTGGGACGATCGAAAGAGTTTATGAAGCGGGAAATCTAGGCGTAATAATGGACCCTAATCTTGGATACATAAAAGACATTGCTGAGTCGGTTCGCGATTGCTTTTATCGGCTAAAGGTCTCGTACAGAATGAGACCCTATTTATCAGATGATCTGCCGGTGTGTCTGGCGTAGTGATCCTGTCTGCTTAATTACGCTGACACAGTATATTGGCCACGCTTATCATCCCAGACCGAACGACTCATTCAAAGAGTACAAAACGCATGTGCCCGATTCTGTTTTATGTTACCAGCTAGAAGTTCCATAACTCCGTTACTAAATCAATATTATATAATTAAAATGAAGACAAAACGTAAGTTGCATCTGGCATGTTTAATGTTTGGTGTCATTAGCTCTCAAATACCAAGTTAGGTAGTTGTACAAAAGTTCAAGCAGGTATCGAGCAGATGTGACTGGCAAGAGGCAGTGCACACGACAGTTATCCATCCCTGCTCACAAAACGGTTAACTTTAGGCTACAGCTTCAGCGGTACGTGATCGAAGCACAGCGGGAATTGGATATGATTAACGTGAATATGTCTTATTTAGTTAATCGGCTTTGATGTGATATGTTGCGATGTGATGCGATTTGATTGTTGTGGGTTATTCCCGAGAATATTAGCTACTAACACCCGTCTATATAAAGGGTCTTAGTAGCTTATATTCTTGGGAAACTTACATATACTCACGTCTTTTTCCCTCCGGGGTAGGCAGAGACAACAGCCCGCCATCTGCTTCTGTCCTTACATACTTCACGAGCTTCTTTCACTGTCATTAAACCTTTCATGCAAGACCGCCGGTTTCGAGTGCTTTTGACCTGCTCTTTTTTCAAAACCTCATTAATTTGATCAGTGTATGTTCTGCGAGGTCGACCCCGGCTTGCCTGCCATCTTACATTACATTACATATACTTGGTGTGTCATTCGCTCAGTACTCATTCGTTCCAAGTGCTTAAACCACCTTAGCATACCAATTCTTATTTTCATAAACATAAGTGAGTTTACTCACGCCTATATCCCCGAAGGGGTAGGCAGAGGTGCTAGCACCCACGTTTCGCCAGTTTATTTAACTTATTTTCAATTTTCGGGAGACTTAGTCTTGGAATACTTAATACATCGTGAACCAACGACACTGTAATTTGTGGGGATATACCTATATATTTTCTTATGCCAGAGCGGGAAATAAATTGCCATGTCAGTCGGCCATGTGACTATATGTATGTTGAAATGATTATGTAAAGGGTATGACTGTTATTGTCTTTATTTGAAAACAATTATGAAATTGGAAGAAGCGATAGCGTATGCCAAGATCATAGCAAGTGGAAAGATGTTGTCTCTGCCTACCCCTATGGGAAAGAGGCGTGACTATATGTATGTATGTATGTATTTTTATTCTGATTGTGTTTTTATTTTGATTTTTTTTGTTTCTCTGTGTTGTCTGTTTCTGTCGTCTGTTTTGCTATAAGTATTGATTGTATTTGATTGACATTTGTGGTTCGCAAGGGGCCATGGTTGAACATCAGTGCCAGGCACTAGCCTGGCACACGCTGCATCAGGTTTAGACGCTTTATTTTTTTTTTTACGTGCGGAAATCCCTTCGGATACCCCCCATAATGTAATTGTTTTATTTTTATTTCTTCTCTTCTCTAAGATACATCTTCGAAGGCTTACGGATAAATGAATTCTGTCTTCTTTATTTCAAAACATTTTTGTTTCTTTCATTATACAACAAAGTCCTCTACCGCGTCTGTCGTTATGTCTGTTCATGATAGACTCAAAAACTTCTCCACCGATTTTCATACTCTTTACACCAATGGATAGAGTGGTACTCGAAGAAGGTTTATAAATTGTCACGTTTTTCTATGTATTGGCTAAAATATAATATTAAAAAAGCGGCCAAGTGCGAGCCGGACTCGCCCATTAAGGGTTCCGTAGCAGCAAGTAACATAATAATGTTTTTTTTTAAATTTTTAAATTTGAGTTGATTGAATGAAAGGTTTTTTTTTATACCACTCAGTTGGCAGACAAGCTCACGGCCCACCTGATGGGAAGCGGTTACCGTGGCCTATGGACGTGCGCAGGGTTTACGATTTATGACGTATTAAAAAAAAACTACTTACTAGATCTCGTTCAAACCAATTTTTGTTGGAAGTGTCATGGTGGTAGAGTCAAGCAACAGTCATTTTGGCCGTTGCATGAATGGGCCGACTCGACCGGGGAAACACCACCCTCTCACAGAATATCGACGCCAAGTAACAGTATTTAAAATGTTGCGTTCCGTTTGGTGAGTGAGAGTGCCGGAGCCCAAACTCCTTTCTCTCCTCACCTGCAAATTGGTGCACCTACTAAACACCTGACGAGGCTCCGACGCTGGCTTTCCTCTAGGGCTTGGGAAGTCAGACGGTAGTTGCTCTCGTAAAAACCAACAAACCATTCAAAACTAATAATCGGTTCAAGTGCAACCAGGAAATCGCTGAGAGGATGACTATTTTATGAAAAGCGACGTAGTTTAGTTTGACTAAATTATTTTAAACTACTTGATACTAGGAGATTAGCATAAGAAAGCAGAGATAGAAGGCCTCCAGCACTATCATAAACCATACAAATGCATAACTATTCAAAATTTTAAAAAAAAAGTTTATTGCCAAGTAGAAAATACAATATCGTGCGTTATACTGCGGCCCCACACTAGGCAAGCCCGTCCTGAGGGTGCCAGATACTATTTATACTACGATACTATACGCTGTCTGCTCGGGCGACATAAAATTTTTCTGGCATACTTCAAATATTTTGAAAAATTTAGTTATATTCTATGTCATATTTTTGTCCTATATAAGTAGCTATAAGTATATACACAACATACCAACCAATTTACTGGACAATCACCAAAGACTACAACATCTATGAAAAACGAAGAGACTTTCGGTTAAGTCGTAGGATAATGAAACCAGCCATGTTGTTCGACCTCCGTTTTGAAAAAAAATGAGTCATTTCCATCATGACTCTATCTGTGCCAAGTGGCATGCGTAAGAGTGACATTCATATACAGGTGTCATTTCGTATTCCATACTGTATGACTCTTAATACTGTAATGATTAGGTATAGGATAATACTGGGGTGTGTGTTGGGTAACCTCCTCGAGTGTCGCTCCGATTCCGATCCCGCTGCAGTCCGGGGGGAACGGAATCGGAGCGGCCGGTACACCCTGGGCGGCGGTCAATGGCTTCCCCTTCACCCCTTCATAGGGTTGGCATTGATCGTCGGCCAATACCCAACGTGGCGGGAACACATCGGTCTCCGTACTCCTCTGCTTTCAGAGGAGACAGGATGAGCGATGCTGTTAGTGGTGAGATGGCCCAGGGTCAGCCGGGGTGCGAGGGATATGCTCTATGGGTAACCTTACACTCCGGCGTCTGAAGACCCGAGACGGCGTGCGGTTTTAGTCGGTGCAAGCCCGACATAACCGCCCCCGCTGGCCGGTGGGGGGGTATCCGAAGAAGAACACGATAAAAAAAAAAAAAAAAAAAAAAAAAAAAGGTATAGGATAATACTACCTTTGGTAAGCTAACTTTTAAACTTACAGGGACTACCTACCTCCATGATCGGGGCCTGAGCACGGCAGTTGGCCGACTCGCCGTCCTTACAGAAGCAGGCCGTGGCGGAGGCGTGTCGTGTGTGTCCTACACACGCCTGCCAACTCACCGACGCGGGATAAAACCCGACCCCACCCGACCCGACACCCGCGGTGGTGGCCAAAGTCCGCCGGTAACCCTGGGGTTATCCTTTTGAGGGCTTACCCGGGGTGCCCGGCAATGGACACTTGGGGAGGAAACCGTGTGGCTTTAGTCGGTCCGATTCCGACACGCCCACCCCATCGTTGGCGCCGATGGGGCGAAGCCCGTGGGGGTTTCCACACGTAAAAAAGGGGGTTTAGTTTGGCATTCCTTTCTATAAAAATTAGTTTAATTTTATCCTCTTGACTGTTGGTATCCTTTTTTTTTTTTTATATTGCGGAAATCCCTTCGGATACCCCCCCGCCGGCCAGCGGGGGCGGTTATGTCGGGCTTGCACCGACTAAAACCGCACGCCGTCTCGGGTCTTCAGACGCCGGGGTGTAAGGTTACCCATAGAGCATATCCCTCGCACCCCGGCTGACCCTGGTGCCATCTCACCACTAACAGCATCGCTCATCCTGTCTCCTCTGAAAGCAGAGGAGTACGGAGACCGATGTGTTCCCGCCACGTTGGGTATTGGCCGACGATCAATGCCAACCCTATGAAGGGGTGAAGGGGAAGCCATTGACCGCCGCCCAGGGTGTACCGGCCGCTCCGATCCCGTTCCCACCGGACTGCAGCGGGATCGGAATCGGAGCGACACTCGAGGAGGTTACCCAACACACACCCCTGACTGTTGGTATCCTGGGAATAAACAAACCGAGGGTGCGTAGTATTTACTTCACAATGAGTTTTTACAATGAATTAATTCGGTTTCCTTTTTACAGAGGAGCTGAGCGGCATCTTCGTGAAGAGCATCAGTGAGGGCAGTTCTGCAGACCTTTGCGGCAAAATACAGGTCAACGACAGGATTGTTGAGGTATGTGGATCAGTACCTTATTCTAATGATCTGTATTTTTTCGTATTGAACTTATACATGGTGTAAAATAAAACAAAACTTAAACATAATTTTAACAAAATTAACAATGTAATTATATATTTCTAAGCCATTTCTCCTTAGGGGTGCGAGGGAAGTGCCTTTTGGGCCACCTTACATCTGCGACGGCGTGCGGTTTTAGTCGATTCGAGCCCGACAGCCGCTGGCCGGTTGGTGGATATCCGAGGGGATTTCCGATTGAAAAAAAGGCCATTTCACCCGCGTCTACAAATATTTCTAACAATATGATCCCAGCATTAATCAGAGTTATATTCAAAGCTTGTACTATGAACGAACTTGTACTTGTACTACTCCGGATTTGGTCTGTCTTGGCTTTTATGGAAACAACTGCTGTTTGAGATCTCAATCCCGTGACGAAAGCCCACGCTGTGTTGTGCGTAAGGCCGGAATTTCTACTATGTAACGGTGGCGTGTCGCTGTCCGTCTATTCGTACAATGATGGAAAGAAAATTATTAAGCATGGAACGATTAATATTCTGAAATTACAAACGAAGGTTTCTAAACGCTAGGGGACAAAACTACATTTATCTAAGATCTTGATTGATTAAAAAATTATTAGTGAACACAAAACGCCACAAAAAAATTTGCCGGTAAAAAGGGGACAACCTTCAATTTGTCATTAAAATGTATTTTGTAAAGCATCGTGTTTAATAACTTTGGCTGCTAGCTTTTTACGCCATTATTTAATGAACATTTGGATCAATTAGTGCTAAGTTTTACAGGATTTAGATTGGAAAAGGTGAAAGAGTCCTGTCCTGAATATTTACTTTTTCAGATGTAAACCTATAAAAAAATAGCTTCAGCATAATTTATTTACCCAAAAAAATTTAGAGAAAAAGAAGTAGAGACGCGAATCTTTCACGCTAAAACGGCTTAACGGATCGGGGTGAAATTTTGGTACAGGGATAGTAGTCTGGAATAACACAGAGGCTACTTTTTATCACTGGAATAGGTTTCCATGGGAAGTAGGAACAGGAACAGAATTCCACGCAGGTGAAGCCGCGGGCAAAAGCTAGCATACCATGAGTAAAAAGTTCAAAAGTCATTTTCAAAACAAATGTTATTCCCATCACTACATTTTTACGTGCGGAAATCGCTTCGGATACCCCCCGCTGGCCAGCGGGGGTGGTTATGTCGTGTCTCGACTAAAACCGCACGGTGTCCTCCCCAAGTGTCCGTTGCCGGGCACCCCGGGTAAGCCCTCGAAAGGATAACCCCAGGGTTGCCGGCGGACTTTGGCCGCCATCGCGGCCTCGCCTGGTGGGGTCGGGTTTTATCCTGCTTCGTTGAGTTGGCAGGCGTGTGTGGGCACACACGACACGCCTCAGCCACGGCCTGCTTCTGTAAGGACGGCGAGTCGGCCAACTGCCGTCCTCAGGCTCCGATCATGGAGGTCGGTAGTCCCGGGCGTAGATGAGTCTGCGGCGTCCTCGCCGCAGACTGCGAAACTCGGGGGGCAGGGTTCCCTCCCGCTCCCTCTCCGCCGTCTCTTTCGCGCGCATTACCTGCTCGCAGAAAGAGGCGGCGGCGTGCCACTTGCTCCCGTCGGAGACCACGGCCCTCACCATGGTCTCCAACGAGAGAACTTCCACGCCCATCACTACATAGTATAAAACAAAGTCGCTTTCTCTGTCCCTATGTCCCTATATCCCTATGTATGCTTAAATCTTTAAAACTACGCAACGGATTTTGATGCGGTTTTTTTTAATAGATAGTGATTGAAGAGGAAGGTTTATATGTATAATAACATCCATTGCACCCGTGCGAAGCCGGGGCGGGTCGCTATGTTTTGATAAATTGAATTGCTCAAACTTTTTGTGCTGGCCTTCTTTTTTTTTTTTATACCGTGTAACAGGGATAGTTGAATTTAAGGTTTATTATAAGTTACAAGTTATTAGAAGTTAGTAGTTGGTTTATAAGGTTATAGCAAATCAAACATGAGACTAGTTTTACCTTTCATATATTAAATGTAATAAATTGTATGTGACCTCAAGGGTGAGTACGCATAATTTTTATTAAGATTGAAGTTAAGAGATGTGAAAGACGTGAAGGCGGAAGGACAGCCCGCGGCAGCTAGGAGTCTGCACTTAGCTTTGCCCGGCGTGTCGCGCTGGCATCCACCGCTGCGTGACTCGCTCGGCGGACCTGAAAAGAGAAGGCAAAGCTTTCAGTATGTATACATACTGCTAGTGCAGGCCGAGCATACCGAAGGCGTAAGAAAGGTGGCAAGCTTCCCCAGGCACGTGATGCTTATGGTCATTATTGCAAAGCAGGCAGGTCACAGCCTTTGCAAGCAGCAGGAACAGATGCACAGAAACATAGATGACACTGAAGGATTGTTCACCATGCGGTCACTGACCGCATGACCCGCACAGGTTATTGTCCTTTTGACAAGCGCGAAAAGGGAAAGCATGCCTTGCGTATAAGCTACACAATTAAAACAAATAGATACTGCTCACGTAAAAAGCAGCATCCCAATTAGAAAACTTTGCCACGACTACAGAGGTGTAGTGTGGCATGATAACATTCTATATAATTCCAACACATGGATAAATGTTGGCAAGCCTCGCTCACGTAAAAAACGAGGCGATGCCTGGAGTAGCTTAGCATAGCAGTGGGAACCTGACGTGGCACCATTGGTGAAGATGAAGAGGCCACGGGGAATATCCCTGGTGGGCCACTGGTACCACGTCACCCTCCAACACTAATGAGCACTCTCGGCTGTGTCGGCTGAAAGCAGCGACTTGGTGGGAGTTCATAGATAATGAACCACAGCCGATAGGGTTGACCACAGCTAACATAGACCGAGTCGATGAAAGAATACAGATAATATTAGTAGACTATGAATCGATATCAACTAAGGAATCGACTACATATTCCACTAATATTCTTAAAAGTACAATGTGCATTGTTACAACCGCTAAGGTGGCAGACAAGCACACGGCCCACCTGATGGGAAGCGGTTACCGTGGCCTATGGACGTGTGCAACACCAGTGGCGTTACACTCGCGCTGCCGACCCTGTGAAGGAAAGGGGATGGGAAAGGAGTTTGGGAGGTGATGGGAAAGGAGTTTGGGCTCCGGCACTCTCACTCACCAAACGGAACGCAACAGTTCAGATACAGACCTTGCGATCTCTATTAGGCTCTATGGTAGGGTTTCAATACACTCATGTGATATGTGAAGCGGCAGACACACAGATGATATGTAAAAGTAGAAAGTTAATGCTGTAGTTCGGTAGCTTAGTGGTTAAGGAGTCGACCCTACGATCGAGAGGTCCCGGGTTCGAATCCTGGCCATTACACTACCGACGTGAACCCACTCCTAACACAAGCAATTTAGCTTAGCTGAAGGGGTTAGGGGGAATGTTAGTAATTACGGTTACTAATATTCTTTAAAAAAAGAAAAAAAAAAAAGTTTGATTTTAATAAAGCCTTATTTCGAAATATGCCATGTTTGAGAGCGACCACAGCGGCATTTATTGAGCTGAGTGAACGAAGCTCTTATACGCGGCATAGCCGTTTGTTGGTGGCTGAACTCCTCCGTAACCACTCCCGCGATCTTGACTAAATTTACCACGGTGATAGTGTGGACACTGAGGAGTGTTTTGAAGCGGGATGGTTCATGTCCGATGTGCCATTGAGGTATAATCACCGAAAAACAGTTTCACGAGCGCGCGGCCTTAGCTAAGCGCGCGACCGTAGTAAGATGTCTTATTTTCAAGTAAGAGTCCTGCTCGCTCAGCTCAATTTTTTTCAGTCGCACCCTGCACTGAATTCCTAGTTTTAATAATTAAATAAACATATTCTCGGACACTACACAGCAATATTTTAAATAAATAAATATTGACTCAAAGTATGGATTCTTAAATATGGACATATATGCTTAGATGCTATTTCTTAAATGCATACGATGCAATACCATAATACAAGAAAAACCTAGACCTAGAATCCTAGTTGCACTAAACCAGAATCAAACCTACGACTTCTGGCTTAGCAGTAAAACGTTCTACCGCGATGCTATGTCAAAAAATCTAAACCATATATCTTTGTCCATTAAGGTCACAAAATTTCTCTTCATCACCCCCGGAGCACCAGTCCCAGGCTGCGTCCAAAGCTTCGACTTCGGAGTCCTGGGTCTGCTCTCCCAATCTTTCTCCTCCTTTTCCATATTTGATTTATCTTGGCTTTTACGGGAGCGACTAGCTCAAAGGCGATTAAGCTTGTGCTCTGAACCACCACCAAGATGGCCCACAATTTTTAATTTGGTAATATCACTACATATTATAACTACATAAAACTACATATTATAAAGCAAAGTCCTCCGCCGAATCTGTCTGTTCGCGATAAACTCGAAAACTACTGCATCGATTTTCATGCTATTTTCACCAATGGATAGAGTGGTTCTCGAGGAAGGTTTTAGTATTTTATTTGCCAAGTTTGTGTAAATATTGGCTAAAATATAATGATATTTGTTGGAGGTGACGGAAAAAATAAGCAGTCTGGGAGCTGTTCACGAAAACACTGCATTAAACCCTCTGAGTCATAACAAAATTATGTACAGTGGAATCGTGTATCTTATATAGGATGTGGTGATTGAATAGGGTGCCGTGGGTAGCGGGAACGGGATCATAATTCCACGCAGGAAGACACGGGCAGCAGTTAGTTATTTCTATTTAAAGAGTGACTGATGAACTCCTTCTCTAAGAGGAAATCTAGTGGGGCGGAAATCACACAGTGATTGTCAAACTTCGGGCCAAACTTAGATATTTTTGTTGCAGTATTTTTATTCAAAATTACAGATCTTAGGCTGTATGCATATTATTCGACGCGTCTTTATGTATTGAGCAATAAATATGCAGAAAATGAAATCAAATCAAACGTCTTCGATGTCAAAAACACAAAAAAATGTTTTTTTAGGGACAATTTGTATGGTAGGTACCCGAAACCTTGAACGTACAAACCCAAAAATCTAATCAGTTCTTCCCATTAACCAAACAAGATGATTGGCGAAATATTTTTTTAAAAACGGATAAGTGGTTCTTGAGTTATTGCGTAAACAGACATTCAGACATCCAGGCATCCAGACATCCAGACCAACAGACAGACCAACACAAAATTTTTTTTTTTTGCTTAATTAGACTTACAATCATGTGAAACGTCGAGAAAAGTGATAAAAAGTGGGTGTAAGTTTTTTTTTTGTGTGATTTTAAGACTTCGGTGTCCCCCTGGTTGGTGGCCCGAAGTAATTCCTGTTTGTAAACCAATATTTGGTAAACTATAATATTAATTATATGGTGTCTTATACTAAAACAGGTTCAACGTTGTAAATCCGAATAAATGAAACATTTAATCCATTTCATAAATAAAACGTTTCGCTTCTACAGAAGTTTCGCCAAACAACAACATTTCCATTCTGTCTGCAACATTGCCGCCCTCGGAAACAATTACTCTGCTCGATTTGTCACGGCACCCCACCGTCCCCACTGGCCACGTCTATACCCCCCCTCAGTGTGTCACTAGGTTTTTATTACGATGCACCAGTTTTCTGGCAAATTTATCAATGCAATTTTTTTAGTCAGATTGAAGAAGGTATAATAATAATAAATAAATAATAAATATTCTATGACTTTCTACACAGCACTTTCTGGACCCAAAGTAAGCATAGTTTAACTAGCTTGTGTTATGGGTTCCAGAATGCGGATAAAAATACTTATATACTTTTTTTTTGTAAATACATACATATTATACATAGAAACCCCCAGACCGATACAAATAGACATATTCATGCATACAAATATTTTCACTGAGCGGTAATCGAACCTGCGCCTCCTTTTTTTTTACGTGCGGAATTCCTTTCGGATACCCCCCCGCCGGCCAGCGGGGTGGTTATGTTGTGTACCAACTAAAACCGCACGGTGTCCTCCCCAAGTGTCCGTTGCCGGGCACCCCGGGTAAGCCCTCGAAAGGATAACCCCAGGGTTACCGGCGGACTTTGGCCGCCAGCGCGGCCTCTCCTAGTGAGTGGGGTGTAGAGATACACCCAGACCAATGCAAATAGACATATCAATGCATACAAATATTTGCACTGAGCGGTAATCGAACCTGCGCCCCCTGTCGTAGCAGTTGAATGCGCTACCGCTACGTCACAGAGGTCATCAAATCTTTTAAATCATTCGTAATTACTTAATTACTTTCATTTGAAAATATTCAAAAAGCACCTACGTGATTTTTCATACTACTCGCGGTCATTTACAACAAAACTATCTCTGGGGGCAACCGTCATAATATACAAAAGAGTATCATATTAATCTTGTTTTAATTATCGACCACACTCGCACAGTATAGTAGTTTAACCGTCGCTAGCTTAGTGGTTAAGGAGTCGACCTTACGAACGAGAGGTCCCAGGTTCGAATCATTGGTTCGAATCATGGTCATTACGCTACTGACGTGAACCCACTCCTAACACAAGCAATTAAGCTTAGCTGGAGGGGTTAGGAAGAGTACTAGTAATTTCGGTTACTAGTATTATTTAAAATAAACCGGCCATGTGCGAGTAGGACTCGCCCATGAAAGGTTCCGTAGCAGCAAGTAAAGTTTTCATATTTGAGTTGATTGAATGAAAGCTAAATTGCGGTTTACGATTTATGACGTATTAAAAAAAACTAGTTAGTAGATCTCGTTCAAACCAATTTTCGGTCGAAGTTTACATGGTAATGTACATCATTTATTTTTTTAGTTTTATCATTCTCTTATTTTGGAAGTTACATTGGGACACATTTTACCACTTTGGAAGTGTCTCTCGCGCAAACCATTCAGTTTAGCAAAAAATGATCAATATCATTTTTGAAGACCTATCCATAGATATACGTATAGTTATGAAAAAAATATATTTGAGTTTCAGTTCTAAGTATGGGGACCCTAAAAATATATTGTTTTTTTTCTATTTTTGTGTGAAAATCTTATGCGGTTCACAGAATACCAAGTTTCAACAGCATAGTTTTTATAGTTTCGGAAAAAAGTGGCTGTGACATACGGACGGACAGACAGACAGACATGACGAATCTATAAGGGTTCCGTTTTTTGCCATTTGGCAACGGAACCCTAAAAAGTTTTACACAAGCTCGTTAACAAATGATTTCCTTAACATTGTGTGGGGGCCTAATACATGCGTAGGTACCATACGACGTGGAGCGGGGCCAGTTTCCGAAATTGTGGAAGACGGGGAAACTGGTCCTCATCCGAAAGGAAGGGCGCCCGGCGGACTCGCCATCCGCCTACCGGCCCATAGTGTTGCTCGACGAGGTGTGCAAGCTCTTTGAAAGAGTAATTGCGAAGCGCCTCGTCGAGCACCTCTCAAGAGTGGGGCCGGACCTGGCGGATGGCCAATATGGCTTCCGCCAGAGGCGCTCCACCGTGGATGCCATCATGCGCGTGAGGGCTCTGGCGGAGGATGCAGTAGCCCGGGGTGAGGTGATGTTGGCGGTGTCCCTGGACATCGCCAACGCGTTCAACACCTTGCCCTGGAGTTGCATTAGGGAGGCGCTCGTGTATCACGAAGTGCCTCTCTACCTCCGCCGCATAGTCGGGGCGTATTTGACGGAGAGAGCCGTCATCTACCCAACCGTGACCGGTCTCGGTCGGCGTGGCGACTGGGTGCTTCGCGGTGAGCTCGTAGGCGGTGCCGCCGTCACGTGCTACGCGGACGATACGCTCGTGATGGCGTGCGGGGCGACGTACCGCGAAGCGATCCGAAAGGCCACGACCGCGGTTGCCCAAGTCGTTAAGCGGATCCGGCGGCTGGGTCTCGAGGTGGCCCTGCATAAAACCGAGGCCCTGTTCTTCCATGGGCCTCGGAGCAAGCCACCCGAGGGATCCAGTCTCATCGTGGGAGGAAATCGCATCGGCATCAAGCCCCAAATGAAATATTTGGGGCTCGTGCTCGACGGCCGATGGGACTTCGGAGAGCACATCCGAAGTCTGGCCCCCAAATTGAAGGGCACAGCTCTTGCTCTGGCTCGGCTGTTGCCCAACATGAGGGGGCCCGATGACTCCTGCAGGAGACTCTACGCGGGGATCGTGCGGTCCATGGCCCTGTATGGGTGCCCAATATGGGCGGAGGCCCTGAGGACCAGAACTGTGCAGATGCTGCGCGCTCCGTAGCGAGTTCTGGCCATCAGGGTCATCCGAGGGTACCGCACGATCTCCTTCGAGGCGGCGAGTCTCCTTGCCGGAACTCCGCCATGGGACCTGGAAGCGAGAGCCCTTTCGCAACTGTACCAGTGGCGAAAGGAGGCGCGGGAGCAGGGATGGAACCCCGAGCCTCGAGAAATCGAGGCCGTGCAGTCCCAGCTCCGCCAGGCCATCGTGGTGGAGTGGAAGGAACGACTTGGGCGACCAAGCGCAGGGCACGCCGCGATAGCGGCGGTAAGGCCCATCATGGAGGATTGGCTGGAGAGGCGACACGGAAGCCTCTCGTACCGACTGACGCAGGTGATCTCCGGGAAGGGGTGCTTCGGGGACCACCTGCATCGGATCAGGAAGGAGCCAACGCCTGAGTGTCATCACTGCGACGCGAGCGAGGACTCAGGGCTGCACACGCTGGCGGACTGCCCGGCGTGGGAGGCGCCGAGGCGTGACCTCGTGGCAGCCATTGGGGTGGGAGTCCTCTCGCTCGGCAGCATGATTGCGGTAATGGTGCGGAGCGCGAGCGCGTGGGCCACCGCCACCTCCTTCTGCGAGCATGTAGTGCTCGCGAAGAAGGTGGCGGAGCGCGCCCGGGAGAGACTTAGAACTCTCCCGGTCCGCCGAGCCCGCAACTTGCTCGCCGCGCGTCGCAGGCGCGGAGGTCGCTTAACGACCTCCGTCCTCCATGAGCGCAGGCCTGGGGGTGGCGGGTGAGGCCACCTGTCAACCCAGCAGAAGCAGGCCGGGACGGTGGGGCGACTAGCGCCCCTCCCCCAAACCGGGGCAAGACGGGGACACCGTGGTTCCCAAACCCGAGGGGGCCATCTCGAAACCGGAGATTTCCCAGGGTCAGTCGGGGTGCGAGGGATATGCTCTATGGGCAACCTTACACCCCGGCGTCTGTAGACCCGAGACGGCGTGCGGTTTTAGACGGTTCAAGCCCGACATAACCGCCCCCGCTGGCACGCGGGGGGGTATCCGAAGGGATTTCCGCACGATAAAAAAAAAAAAAAAAAGGTACTATACGACGACACGTCCCATCATAGGAAGCGATTAGCGACGTTCATTCACACGCGACCGGTGTAAATTGTTATTGTAAAACGCTTTGTACCTTTTTTTTTTTCGTGCGGAAATCCCTTCGGATACCCCCCCCCCCCCCGCCGCGTGCGAGCGGGGGCGGTTATGTCGGGCTTGAACCGACTAAAACCGCACGCCGTCGTAAGTAGATGTATTCTGTGAACTGCATTACAATTTGCACACAAAAATAGAAAAAAATCAATAAATTTTGGGGGTTCCCCATACTTAGAACTGAGAGTCAAAAAATTTATTTTCATCGAACCCATACATGTGGATCGTCTATGGATAGGTCTTCAAAAATGATATTGAAATGTGCCCCCCCCCCCTGTAACTTCTAAAATAAGAGAATGATAAAACTAAAAAAAATAATGATGTACATTACCATGTAAACTTCCACCGAAAATTGGTTTGAACGAGATCTAGTAAGTAGTTTCTTTTTAATACGTCATAAATCGTAAAACGCAATTTACCTTTCATTCGATCAACTCAAATATGAAATTTAAAAAAAGCAATATTATGTTACTTGCTGCTACGGAACCCTTCATGGGCGAGTCCGACTCGCACTTGGCCGCTTTTGTAGCAAAGGGATGATAAGATATCAAATAAAGCAGCAGAGATACTGCAAACATTGTACCGTCCGCGTCCTCTATCCAGGTGATCAACTCCCTATGTTACCTCGCCCATGAGAGGCGTACATTTAAACTCACCGGAAATAAACAAGTTGTTTTATTTAAAAGCTCAGTTGGGATGCGTAGTTATTGAGCTATCGGTACAAATATCGATTCCTTTTTTTTTTTTGTGCGGTAATCCCTTCGGATACCGCCCCGCCGGCCAGCGGGGGCGGTTATGTCGAGCTTGAACCGACTAAAACCACACGCCGTCTCGGGTCTACAGACGCCGGGGTGTAAGGTTACCCATAGAGCATATCCCTCGCACTCCGACTGACCCTGGGCCATTCGCAGTGTCCCCTCTGATAACAGCAGAGGGGTACCTGGAGCGACCACGCCCCCCCGCGGGCCTTACAGGCCCGACATACCCCGACCCCCTCGTGCAATGGGGTCAGCTGGCCCTGAAAAGGGCCGGTTGGTCAGACTCTTGGCCGTTGACGTTGACGCCAGCTACTCCAGAGGAGCAATCAATGATGCGTCATCGCCCACGTTGCCCAGGGTGCACCAAACTTGGAGGTGATCCAACCAGTCGCACCCCGCAAATATAATAATAATGTGTAATAATATCGATACCTATTAGATGTCGATTACAACGAATATTTCTGTAGAGTAATATCGATATTTTGTGATAATAATTAGGGTAGCCGTATTAGTTGTGTCTGTTCATTGGAGATATTTAAAACAACACTTGGGTTATCTTAAATTAACGACTTTGAACACAAAAGTTTTTTTTTGTATTCTTGTCTATTTGTTCGCGATGGACGCAGTAACTTTAAAACGGATTATGAAGCGGATTTTTCTATTAGAAAGGTCTTGGTCAGTGTTGAAATCTGCAGTATGTTTGATTGCAATTGGTTAAGTAGAACCGGAGATATGACCAAAAAACGATAAACGACATCCGCTCAGGCAGAGCCGCGGGCATCAGCTAGTTAAAATAAGATTATTATACAAAAAGTTTAGTTTAGTTTGTAGTTAATTAGTATATAAGGTGTCACAAAATTAGGTCTCTGAATTTGGTGAGATGACTTGGTATCGTAAAAAAAAAATGTGCTCGTCGCGTCACGTGACGCTGGTCTCTGGTGGTGTTTATTTTTTTATTTTATTTTTTGTATTTTTTTTTTTATTTTTTTATTTTACCCGATATTTTTTTTTTGTTTCAAATACGTAAATTGTCGATACCAAGTCATCTCACCAAATTCAGACACTTAATTTTGTGATATCGTCTAGCACTCGTACTTGCGTTAGGATAGGGTACTTAGCCTAATTTTGAGTGCACAGTTTTACGCATCAGTCATTTACCTCTAATATAACATCATTGGTTGCAACCCTACTCTCCAGCCTGTAGTGCGAACGAGGACTTTATTAATGAACCCTCTAGAAAACTGAATAGTATTTTAACAATGTTCCTTGTACTTATACTGAATGAGCTTTAAGAGGCGGTTGTTCGACTGAAGAGCCTTTGTTACAGTGGCTTATATTAAGGCGTAAAGAAATATTACCCTGGAACCGACCAACCAATCCTTATCCTACAACAGGTCCTTCACTGTTCGTCTTTGGAATAAAGCCAGAATAAATTTTCATGACTTAGAAAGAAAGAAAGAAAATATGTTTATTAAGGACACGCTGACAACAGAAATATACATATGAACATATAGATGATAGGTGTGCGAGCCTCAATAGGTCGCCATCTCAGCATAAATGCTGCTCATCATATGCTAAAGATATGATGAGCAGCGCTGATATGCTGATGGCGTCATGGCAACGACGCGACACCACGCACGTTTGCACAAGTACATAATAGTGTATATATAATGTATGTATAATAGTATAGTGTATGTATCCTTCATCATCATCATCATATCTGCCGTAGGAAGTCCACTGCTGAACATAGGCCTCCCCCATTGACTTTCGTCATTTTGGGGGGGTTTGGACCATAACCCGCCGCGCTGGTCCAGTGCGTGTTGGCGGGTCGCCAGAGCCTTCTCCGTTAATCAGCAGAGTGCACCTTGGGCAGGCGAGGTTGGCTTGGGTCCCGAACCACTGAAGATGTCGACTGCAGTGATCGACGAAGCGTCTGGAACACAAGTTTCCTATGGACCACGGCCAAAAAACCCGGAATCAGTATATTCTACAAAAAACACACCTTTTTAGATCGAAGATGAAATAAAACTCATTTTATCATCATCATCAGGATAGGTATCTGAATATCTGATATTCTGAATCTCTCCCGGGCGCGCTCCGCCATCTCCTTCGCGAGCATCACATGCTCGCAGAAGGAGGTGGCGGCGGCCCACGCGCTCGCGCTCCGCACCATTGCCGCAATCATGCTGCCGAGCGAGAGGACTCCCACCCCGATGGCTGCCACGAGGTCACGCCTCGGCACCTCCCACGCCGGGAGCTTTTGGGTACCTTACGTAATAAACGACAAGTTCGAGTCCAACTTAACCAGTGACCAAGTTAACCAGTGGGGGGTACCAGGGGAATGTCCACAAGAGGTACTTGAAGTTAATTTTTTTCGTTTTAAACTTCTAGGAAATGGTAGCATACCAATTGCTTCAACTTTTCGTTCATTAAAATGTTGTTTCGTAGTTAAAAATATGAGTCAACATCACAGAGTAAAAATAAACCTCCTCATTAAAAATGATATGTTTGTCCGAACGTCCGACAGAGGGGACCCGTAACTCTTCAAGCGCCGAGAGGTTTTAAAGATTTGTTATATTCAACTAATAAAGTTGTACAATATGTAATTCATCATTGTACCGTAATTGCACCGTAATTGACTGTCCAATGGTGTGACCATTGGACAGTCAATTACGGTGCAGTGGTCCTGGGTTCACATATTATGTTAATGGGCATACTTAACTGATATTAATGAAGAAACCACTTAGTTTCGGTCCTAACAAATCTGACAATTTAGACTTTGTTCATCAAATATGTATCTATAGATCAAAATAATCCTTTATTTTCATTAATTACTCCATTTAAGTTCTTTAAAGATACATTTTCTCAAAATATAAAGTAAAACTGTTCGTAAATAGCCCAATAAAAAAATTGCCCACTGAGTTTCTTGCCGAAGTCGGAGCGGGGCCACGTCTCAAACCGGTTACAAATATGTTGAATATTAGTCTAGTTTTATTTGACGTTTTGTAAGTGCCCAATGAATGATATTTATAGAATAAATGATTTTTGACTTTCACTTAACTGATAGTTGTGAAATTGAGTTGAAATCTTTCCAAGTGCTCTTTTTACTAGCCGATTTCCGGTGTCTTCTCGCTCGTCAGCATGATTGCGGCAATGGCGAGGAGCGCGAGCGGGTGGGCTGCCGCCACCTCCTTCTGCGAGCATGTAATGCTCGCGAAGGAGGTGGCGGAGCGCGCCCGGGTGAGGTTTAGAACTCTCCCGGCCCGCCGAGCCCGCAACATGCTCGCCGCGCGTCGCAGGCGACTCAGGTGCCGGAGGTCGCTTAATGACCTCCGTCTTCCATGAGCGCAGGCCTGAGGGTGGCAGATGAGGCCGCCTGCACCTCGGCAGAAGCAGGCCGGGACGGCGGGGCGACTAACGCCCCTCCCCCAAACCGGGGCAAGACGGGAGACACCGTGGTTCCCAAACCCGAAGGGGCCAACTCGAAACCGGAGATGGCTCAGGGTCAGTCGGGGTGCGAGAGAAATGCTCTATGGGCAACCTTACATCCCGGCGTCTTAAGACCCGAGACGGCGTGCGGTTTTAGTAGGTTCAAACCCGACATAACCGCCCCCGCTGGCCGGCGGTATCTAAATCTATCTATCTAAATCTAAATCAATCAAGCTTTATATCACCAAATATGTTCAAAAGTGTTTCTATGTATAATATGTATGTATTTACAAAAAAAAAAAAATGTATGTTTATCCGCATTCTGGAACCCATAACACAAGCTAGATAGACTATGCTTACTTTGGGTCTAGAAAGCGCTGTGTAGAATGTCGTAGAAAATATTGAAAATTACACTGAATATGGTATGTTTAGTCTAGAGCTCTGGTTTCTGTGTCCCCAGTACACAGTGGTCAGTGATGGGCCATGCTCTATAATGCGCAACTTTAGGCCGTCATTACGTAGGTGTTCACATAATGGTGTGTATGTATGTATAGCTAATTGCTACGCCACGATTACTTTGAAGTGTACTCAAAAACCGACAATATCCCGATTGCGCGCTAATGTATACCATTGCCTGTACACAATGGCGATGTCTTGTCAAGCACCATCATGGACCATTGTCTACTAGACACTTTACATAGCCTAGTCACATTCTGAAAATGATTTCCAATTGTATTACTTCTCGTAAGTAAACTTGTTAGTTAAACTCATCTTACAAATTGACATAATAAAACTATTGTTAACAGATTCTATCGCGATTTATTTGGTGTTATTTCATTATTCACATTGAACCCGACGTTTCGGTTACTTTTCAGCAGCCATAGTCACGGTGAGACTAAAGGTGATTGTCTTATAGTTTGAAGTGTAAGTTAGCTCAAAGTACCCGAACTATGTCGAATTATTGGTATTACTATTTACGCAGAATGAGCTCACAGATGTCATGAAGTCTTGTTGTATTTTGCTTTTTCTTTTATTTAATTAAGTGAATTAATGAATAAGAAAATAACAGCAAATAAATCGCGATAGAATCCGTTAAAAATAGTTTTATTTCAATGTGCGATTTCGCTCAATCGCGAATTCGCCTGAACTTCCGACAATCTTACAAAGTTTCTGCCTGATAGCATCGAAGTTTTAAACACACCTTTATCTCAATCTCGCAAACCTCGCTCAAGTAACGACCACGCCAAGGTTCTCACAAACACGTCTTTATTACAATTCGAGCTAAAACATTGTCCTTGGCCCAGTTGGGAGTCGTCACGTACAGTGCCCTGCGAGAATATTAATTCTGAATTAATGGAGTGGAGCTGAATGGCTTTACCTCTCGTATTATCTTATATTAACGAGTTAATGTGGATTAGGGGTTCGGGAAGAATGGTTGCTATGGCGCACAGATTTGGTGACTGTTTTATATAGTTATGTGATTATAACCATTCTTAGAAGGCTGTAGTGTACACGGTTTTGTAAATGAACCTAATCTAAGTGTTGGATTCTGCGTTGTATGTTGTTATTTTTACTTACGAAAACTTGTGTCACTAAACTCTACCATCATTATTATCTAAGTTTGATCCCGGTTCTATCCATGACTTTCACTTCGAAGCGCTGGGTCGGTTTACTGTTTTTCGATTAAGCTTATCTTGACTTTTATGAAAGTGTCTAATGTCTGGCCTATATACTCGTAAGCAGGTGTATCGGCTAGCAAGTGAGTTTCGCTTGGGCCCCGAAGATCTTGGTGGGGCTGTTTCAGGGATCCTCTACACTTTATATTTCATGCGAATATAGATAACAAGTATCGAAGAAATAAATCGATTATTAACCGTCACTAATCTTTATAAATACTAGTTGGCCCTTCTCGGCTTCGCCGTGGCGTATTTCGAAACCCCGTTGCACCCCTTCAACCCGTATAGAAAGAAAGAAAGAAAGAAAGAAAAAATAAGTTTATTAACGACACGCACAAATAGGTTACAGCAAAAAAAAAATTGTTGTAGATAATAGGTGTGTGAGCCTCAAAATGTTATACATATTATATATGTACATATTATGTATATGTACATATACATATGTATATGTACATATACATATGTATATGCACATATACATAATATGCATATATTTATTAGTTTTCATATAAACTATGGGAATCTGTCGGATTTGTTGACATTTATGATTATTGCTCCACTTCCTTGTGCAGTAGCATGATTATAAAATAACCAATGACATTCACAAATAATGTAGCTTTCTATTGGTAAAATAATTTTCAAAATCGGTTCAGTAGATCCATGATTACCTCCTACAAACTCACAACATCACAAAATTTACCTCTTTTTAATATAAATATAGTTTAAAGTGAGTGAAGTTGGACTCTTAAGGAGCTTAATCAAGAAACCTTACAAACCTTGTGAATTTGCATCGCACGCTCGGATAGAACCTCATGTTCCTCGGGCACGTGCGCATTCTTCTCATGACCCACTTGCGAGATGGTTCAGAATGTTAATATCTTGCTATATAATATTGGAGAGAGGCAGATTGGGTATATGGGTATATACCAATATCTTTGGAGCTCAAGTACTGCTGATAACCTGCTAATTAACGGACGAGGCTCGGGAGCTTTCTTGTTGGGGGTTGGATGTCCGTCGCCAAGTTGAGCCAAATCATGAGAAGGGGGAGGGGGGAGGTTTGGAAAGTGCAATCTTTAGGTGCAACCAGGACTTACACTTTATTGATGATGATTAAAGAATGATGAGAAGAGTACAGATAGTTTGAATGACCCAGGTCGTTTATAGATCGATCTTCTTTTCCCATATTGATGGCACCGTCAGCATTGTTACCCGACTGCGTCAGATGGATGGCAATGTTTTCGAGAGTATGTATAATTGTTTGGCATTCTCTGCAGCCTGTACGACTTGATGGAGTTTAGCTTGAGAGGTGTCGTTAAATTCGTATTTACTGTGACAGTGCTACTGGGTATATCAAAATAAAAAAACAGAACAAGATGGTGGACTTTTGGCGCTAAAATGTATGTTTAAATAAAATATTTTTACTCAATCTTATCGAGTAGGGTATCAAAATGAAGAGCTTTAAAGGGTGATTTCAAATATATATATATATATACACATCATAACTAAAAAGTAAACTATCAAATGATTAATAAAAACATCAAAAAACCCGACTGCCCTAAAAATACCCACATAACCGCCCCCGCTGGCCGGCGGGGGGGGGGGGGGGTATCCGAGGGATTACCGCACGTTAAAAAAATAAAATAAAAGAAGTTTGGTAGCAGGCGTTATTTTTCTTTCCATTAAGTTTATGATTTGCAAATGGGCCCCGCCTGCTAAGAAACTTATTTTGGACTTTTTAGGATTTTTTTATTTTTTTATTAATATTTTTTATCTTTTATGGGAGCCTTACCTATAATGAATGCTACAGATATTCCTATGGCAATTGGGGCCGATGAATTTAACTGTGTTACGAATGGTCACCCATCCTAAGACTGCCTTGGCTAGAATTGCTTCACCTGGCAACGGGGCTCAAGTTACCTCACCTTCTAAGTCAGTTACCACTTAGCTACGAGGCTCTCTGCAAGTGCTACGAACTACAAGGATAAATTCGTAGCACTTACAGTGGGACCGAAAGACGTAGAGAAAATAAATAAAACATAACATACATAGCTAGCTTGTTTTATGGGTTCCAGAATACGGATAAACATATTTATATACTTTTTTTTAAAATATATACATATTGTACATAGAAACACCCAGACCAATGCAAATAGACATATTCGAATGCACTACCGCTACGCCACAGAGGCCGTCAGATATTTTTTATCTTTCCGTCCGTCTGTCTGTCTTTCTGTCAGTTGGTTCCGGGTAATTTTGTCGGGTTTTATATTGAAAATAGCTGATGTTATAGGGTGTCACTTAGACTGCTTTTATTTTAGAAAAAGTACTTATTAAGGTTCCGCGCAAAAACACTAAAACCCAGATCTAAGTCCACGCGGACTTACTTTCCCTTATTAACAGGACTAATATCTATCCACTACTGTAACTCCCGTAGGCCAGGATTATCAGCAGTGAAGTACGAACACCGAGTAATGACACGACAATTGAACTGTCTGGGAACCCACAACGAAACTAATCTGAATACCTTCTTGTTTTGTTCATTCAAAATTCGTCCTGTATGTAGACAACATGAAAGTTTTTAAGCAAATTAAAGATGTCAATGATTGTTTTCTACTGCAGCGTGATTTGCTCAATTTTGGAAGTTATTGTAATATCAACAAACTAGACATTAACGTCGACAAGTGTCATGCAATAACTTTCACTCGTAAATTAGTACCTTCAAACCACACATATAGGTTAAAGAACAAGAACTCAAAACACTCAATGAGGTGCGTAACCTTGGTATAATTCATGACTCTAGACTGACATATGAGAAACACATTGCCCGCATAACCATGAAAGCCTATAAAGCCTTAGGTTTCGTCATTCGGTCTAGCTCTCAGTTCTATAGCATAAAAGTCACTAAGATCTTATATTGTACCTACGTGCGTAGTATCCTCGAGTACTGCTCTTAAATCTGGAACCCGCAATGTGATATCTATATAGACAGGCTAGAGTCCACGCAGAAAAGGTACATGAGATACCTACAATTTAAGTGCAAAACGATCGATAACATCTACGTAGTGAGGTGCAGGTGACATCATATGCGGCACCTCGGTGAAAGACGCAAGATCACGGATATAGTCACCCTATTGAAAATATTACAAGGCCAAATTGATTCCCCAGAACTATTACTGAGAGCAGGTATTGTGGTACCATCAAGAAGTCTCCGAAATCCAAACATTAATCTCCTGCACGTTCCCCATAGCGGTACTAACTACAGGCAAAACTCACCTTGAATACCTGATACAGCTGTGGGGGCAAGCTACAACGAGCAACCAACAACAATTGCAAAGAACTCAAAATAAAGTTATAAAAATCTTGTTTAATTTTGATTACTTAACACCTACAGAACTAATTTAAAAAAAAACTAAATTACTCAATTTACAACAACTATACACCTTTCACACATGCATGATCATACGAAAAATAATGACGACCAACATACATACACAAACCACATTCCAACATAAAAGGCACGGGTATAACGTACGACGTAAAAATAACTTAGAGGTACCCATAGCTAGAACTTTATATGGTAAGAAAAACATCAGACATGAGGGAGTTAGATTGGATAATAAATTACCGGAACATGTTAAAGAATCTGTATCAATACCTATTTTTAAGAATAGATTACGAACCTATTTACTAGATAACATAAATTAACCTAACCTTCTTATTGATCTATCTGGACTCGAACGTTCTGTTATTTGTTTGAAGTAGATATAATACTAACTTAAATTCTATCCTATAGTTATGGTTGAATGCCGTATTTGAACATTTCGTAGATTGTAATTAATTTAATAAGTTTCTCTTTTAAAGTGAACAATGTACGTTCTTTTGAGAAATAAATATCTTTAAACCGAAAACTCCTTCTTCAAAAGAGCTTTAAAATATATAAACAACATTGATTTACCCGATTTTGATATGCTTAACACTCCCCCATACAAAATAAGAAATACGCTATCAAACGATTGGTTCGGCTTGGCGTCTCAGCTATCGAGCTCAACTTAAACTTAAACTTAATTAATTTTAACTTAATTGTTTTACTCCCTTTTTTTTTTTTTTTTTATCGTGCGGAAATCCCTTCGGATACCCCCCCGCCGGCCAGCGGGGGCGGTTATGTCGGGCTTGCACCGACTAAAACCGCACGCCGTCTCGGGTCTTCAGACGCCGGGGTGTAAGGTTACCCATAGAGCATATCCCTCGCACCCCGGCTGACCCTGGGCCATCTCACCACTAACAGCATCGCTCATCCTGTCTCCTCTGAAAGCAGAGGAGTACGGAGAGCGATGTGTTCCCGCCACGTTGGGTATTGGCCGACGATCAATGCCAACCCTATGAAGGGGTGAAGGGGAAGCCATTGACCGCCGCCCAGGGTGTACCGGCCGCTCCGATTCCGTTCCCCCCGGACTGCAGCGGGATCGGAATCGGAGCGACACTCGAGGAGGTTACCCAACACACACCCCAATTGTTTTACTGCCTCACTATTGATTTTCTTTGTAAATAAAAGTTGCCTTCCTGCCTCCGATACATTGTTACATAAGTACTTTTTTTTTTTTTTTCATCTCTCCTGTTCGGAATGTTTAATTTTCATGGGTAGATAGCCGGGTGGAAAGTAGGTTATTTCATCCCTAGGGTGGAAATTATTTCTTTTTTAATTTTTGGTTTTGCCATGGAGTCCATGATAATTTCATTACGTCATATGGCATTGATATCATGACGCTTTTTTTTACATGGCCGCCTAAATGCGCATCTAGTGACCAACTCCATTACAATGTAAACAATAGATTCGATTTTCAAAACCTTTCTAATGTTGGCAGTATGTAAGTGAATTATAACTTTTTTCAGTATTAAAAAAAAAAAACAATTTAAGTTTGCTAAAGAGTTAGCGGGAAAACGAGATTCAATATATATAAATACCTTTTTTTTTTTTTTTTTTTTTTTTATCGTGCGGAAATCCCTTCGGATACCCCCCCGCCGGCCAGCGGGGGCGGTTATGTCGGGCTTGCACCGACTAAAACCGCACGCCGTCTCGGGTCTTCAGACGCCGGGGTGTAAGGTTACCCATAGAGCATTTCCCTCGCACCCCGGCTGACCCTGGGCCATCTCACCACTAAACGCATCGCTCATCCTGTCTCCTCTGAAAGCAGAGGAGTACGGAGAGCGATGTGTTCCCGCCACGTTGGGTATTGGCCGACGATCAATGCCAACCCTATGAAGGGGTGAAGGGGAAGCCATTGACCGCCGCCCAGGGTGTACCGGCCGCTCCGATTCCGTTCCCCCCGGACTGCAGCGGGATCGGAATCAGAGCGACACTCGAGGAGGTCACCTTGTGTTAATTGTGTTTAAAAATGGTTTCGGAAAGTGATTCCAGTGGCATGGATACTTTAACTCCCGATGAGATTTAAGAACAGGCAAAAGCTGTTGTTAATAATCTATTTTCAAATTGTTTTAATTTTACTTTAAATTTTAACTGATAATCAATATACCTGTTTCATTAAATGTGTGTGTAGTATTTTAGTATTTTGTATTCCCATAGACTTAAAATGGCGTACCATAATATACGACTGGTCACCGGCCTTACTTAAATTTTACCTAAATGCATTCCAGTTGACCCTCCCCGACCAAAGCAATCTGGTCAGATGGGGAAAAGCCACAGATAAAACATGTAACTCATGTGGTGAAGCAACTGGTACGGCTAGGCACCTACTAGTGGGTTGTAAAACGCTATTAGACCGGGGTCATTACTCGCGCCGTCATGATAAGGTATTAGAAATCATACGTGAGGCTGTAAGTTTGGCGATAGCTAGAGCGAAAAAAGGATTAACCACAAACCAAAGAAATGACATTGCGTTTGTAAAGGAAGGCTGCTCAAAGAAATCACCTCAAAAGCCTTATTCAATTTTGATAGCTGCCGTTGACTGGACAATACTCGTAGACACGTATGAGAAGCACTATAGGATACCGGAGGATGTCTGTGCCTCATCATCCAGACCCGACATATTCCTTTTTTCACGATCGCATAAGCGTGCAGTGCTTGTAGAACTCACAGTACCGTGGGAAACTAATATACCTAAAGACCACGCTATAAAGACAAACAAATACTTTGATTTGACTAACGAGTTAACCAAAAACGGCTACGTGGTTAAACTCTATGCCGTAGAAGTAGGAGCAAGGGGAATTCCAGCTAAATCCCTGTACAACTTACTTAAAGACCTCGGATTGCCAAGAGCTTCAGTAAGCTCTTTATTAAAACGTATATCAAAAGCGGCATTGTTAGGATCTTACCAAATTTGGCTAGGTAGGGGGGGGGGGAACACTACTGACGGTGGAGGTGAGCGCTGATGCATCACAAGGTGGCCACCCTAAACCTACATCTGGGTCGCAAGTCCCAGTCGCCGTCATGGTGTTCCTCTCTGTACCACGCTATGGACCCGGCGACCGCACGGTGAATCCATGGAGTGCTGAGAATCGGATCTCATTTCCTCACATAATCGAAATGAAAAGTAGAGTGTTTACCTCGGGTGAATGTCACCATTTCACCCTCGAACTATTGGCGCTCTCACTTCATTCGAGCGCCACAAATATCTCGGGTGAAATGGCTGACTTTCAACCCTTGTGTAACAATCTATTATTGTACATTTACGCATGCTTCCAACCACTATCCTTTGCATTATATCAAGTAATTAATTGAGCGAACGGGACAGGCATAGTTTGTTATCCTAGTTATAAGATGCGAAAACTAATAAATGGTTTTCCTTAAATAAGGCGCCAATGAGAATTGTAAAAACTGTTTGTTTTCCTAATAAAGCAAAATAAATACATAAATTGGAGGAATTGGAAATATAATGAATCTATTTCCCGCCGTAGCAAAGCGTGAACAAATTACTTTTACCTGTGAATATCATCGTTATCATCTAAGCGTTGTTTCTGGTTGCATCTGAGGCTTTCGCCGTGGAGCCCGGGGAGGATGCCCTTTTACTCCTTTTGGTTTAACTTATACAGCTTTTATGAAAGTGACCGCTGTCTGACTGCCCAACCTCAAGAGGAAAGCAAGCGCCAGAGCCTCGTCCATTATTCAGTAGAGATTGACTTAGGCTCTAAAAATCTTAGAGGGGATACATACCCGCGTAAGCTTATGTATTTACAGATGGTACAGTATGTATACACGGCCAAGGAAATAAGTATACACCTCACATGTAAAGTTGTATAATTATTTCTTTTGCCATAATTTTTTTTTTTAAGAATATTAGTAACCGAAATTACTAATATTCCTCCTAACCCCTCCAGCTAAGCTTAATTGCTAGTGTTAGGACTGGGTTCACGTCGGTAGTGTACTGGCTAGGATTCGAATCCGGGACCTCTCGATTGTAGGGTCGACACCTTAACCACTAAGCTACCGACGCTTCTAGAAGCTATCTATACTATAGTAGTTAATTATAGGAATAGACGCGTGTTAAAAACATAACATAACATAAACTCACGCCTATATCCCCGAAGGGGTAGGCAGAGGTGCTAGCACCCACATTTCGCCAGTTTATGTTTAGGTCCCAATGTGATAGGTGGCGAGCCTATTGCCATTAACCGGGCACTTATAAACCTGCGATAAATACACACATAACTTCGAAAAGCATCGAAAACATAAAGGTTTATTATAGTATGTTGTATAGTTTCTACACTTTTATATCGCGTTTCTCATTAAGCTAATGGCTAATGTTGGTCCTAATTGGGCCATGTAATCGGATCCAATTATATGACAATTGATACACGCTCATTAAGGAGCACGGTTCTATTAGCGGTGATTGCTCTTGATAGCGTTATTGTGTACTAATTTGCCGAGCAGCTATAATATGGCGGATAAGAAGTTGAAATAGCTCGTGCAATCATGTTTACGGGTTATTACGAGGTTATTTTAAAGGTATGAACTAATTGCTTCTAAGTATACTAGACTAGGAAGCCGTCTCCTGTTCGAATCGTTTTATATGACAATATTCGTTTTTTTATAATTCAATATATATAAGGTGACACAAAATTAGGTCTCTGAATTTGGTCAGATGACTTGGTTGCCGGCCAGCGGGGGTGGTTATGTCGTGTCCCGACTAAAACCGCACGGTGTCCTCCCCAAGTGTCCATTGCCGGGCACCCGGGGTAAGCCCTCGAAAGGATAACCCCAGGGTTGCCGGCGGACTGTGGCCGCTACCGCGGCCTCGCCTGGTGGGCTCGGGTTTTATCCCGCTTCGGTGAGCTGGCAGTCGTGTGTAGGGCACACACGACACGCCTCCGCCACGGCCTGCTTCTGTAAGGACGGCGAGTCGGCCAGGCCCCGATCAAGGAGGTCGGTAGTCCCGGGTGTAGATGACTGCGAGACCCGGGGCGTAGGGTTCTCTCCCGCTCCCTCTCCGCCGTCTCTTTCGCGCGCATTACCTGCTCGCAGAAAAAGGCGGCGGCGTGCCACTTGCTCCCGTCGGAGACCACGGCCCTCACCATGGTCTCCAACGAGAGAACGTCCACGCCCAGGACCGCAACGAGATCCTGGCGTTGACTCGCCCACGCAGGGCACTCCGCCAACGTGTGGAGCGTCGTGTCTTCGCCAGGATCTTCACACACACAGCTAGTTTATTTTATATAAAGACCCTTAAAACAATACTTACAAAATATTAAAAAACTAGACTAACTAATGTTTACTTAATTAATCACCGGTTCACAACGCGGCCCCGTCCTTAGAAGACTCCGGCAAAAAACTCAGTGGCCTTTTTAGGGATTTTCTTTAGAAAAGCCCTATTGCTATCAAGTTGTCGTCGTCGACGTCGTCGGTGCCAATTTTTTGTCACGGTTTTGGGTATGAAGGAGATGAGCTATCGAGTTGCTGTTTTCGGTAATAGATTCGTGCTGGGGTGAACCATTTCAAGATAAAGAAAAAATCGCAAAAAAAAAAAACGCAAAATCGAAAATCCCTTGTATTCGGCTGAGCTCGTCTCAGGAATTCAACTTGTTTGTAGTCTACTTACTAACATGTTTACATAATCTCGTAAACCAGCCCCAACTAAGTTGGGAAAAGGCTCGGAAGATAAGAATGATGCTACGGATCTATCTTGGCGTTTATGGGAGCTACCATAACATAACTTCCCGCCTATACGAAGGGGTAGGCAGAGGTGTATTACACACCCACGATTCGCCAGTTATGTGATGGTCCCAATGTAATAGGGGGCGAGCCTATCGCCATCTACCGGGCACAATATTAAACGAGCGATAATTAGCATTTATGCACACATAACTACGAACAGGTAGAGGTGTGTACCCGGGACGACTGGGGAACGAACTCGAGATCTCGTCTCAGTCCGTTCCACTCTGGGAGCTACCAGAGCAGCAAATATAAACCACTGCACTTACTGGAAAATTCTTTCACCATGTCAAAAAGTACATTATTACAGTTCAATACAGGTTAGATATATATAAGGTGTCACAAAATTAGGTCTCTGAATTTGGTGAGATGACTTGATATCGATGACAAACTATGTATTTGAAACAAAAAAAAAATAAAAAAAATAACTATATATAAAAAATATAAAAAAAAAACAATAAAAATGAAAAAAAAAACACCATCAGCGACCAGCGCCACGTGACGCGACGAGCCCGTGACGGACGTGGTAGGCGTGTAGTCCTTCTCCTCGCAGTATTCTCCAAGCGGATGTGTGGGAAATACCTAAATTGCGACCAGCGTCACGTGTGCTCATCGTGTCACGTAACGCTGGTGGTGTTTTTTTTTCATATTTTTTTTTAATGTATTTTTTTCATTTTTTATTTTATCTTACCTGATTTTTTTTTGTTTCAAATACATATTTTGTCGATACCAAGTCATCTGACCAAATTCAGAGACCTAATTTTGTGTCACCTTATATATATTGAATTATAACAAAACGAAAAAAGTCATATAAAACGATGCGAACCGGAGACGGCTTCCTAGTCTAGTATACTTAGAAGCAATTAGTTCATACCTTTAAAATAACCTCGTAATAACCCGTAAACATGATTTCACGAGATATTTCAACTTCTTATCCGCCATATTATAGCTGCTCGGCAAATTAGTACACAATAACGCTATCAAGAGCAATCACCGCTAATAGAACCGTGCTCCTTAATGAGCGTGTATCAATTGTCATATAATTGGATCCGATTACATGGCCCAATTAGGACCAACATTAGCCATTAGCTTAATGAGAAACGCGATATAAAAGTGTAGAAACTATACAACATACTATAATAAACCTTTATGTTTTCGATGCTTTTCGAAGTTATGTGTGTATTTATCGCAGGTTTATAAGTGCCCGGTTAATGGCAAATAAACTAGCTGTGTGTGTGAAGATCCTGGCGAAGACACGACCCTCCACACGTTGGTGGAGTGCCCTGCGAGGGCGAGTCAACGCCGGGATCTCGTTGCGGTCCTGGGCGTGGACGTTCTCTCGTTGGAGACCATGGTGAGGGCCGTGGTCTCCACCTCCACCTCCTTGATCGGGGCCTGAAGACGGCAGTTGGCCGACTCGCCGTCCTTACAGAAGCAGGCCGTGGCGGAGGCGTGTCGTGTGTGCCCTACACACGCCTGCCAACTCACCGAAGCGGGATAAACCCCGAGCCCATCAGGCGAGGCCGCGGTGGCGGCCACAGTCCGCCGGCAACCCTGGGGTTATCCTTTCGAGGGCTTACCCGGGGTGCCCGGCAATGGACACTTGGGGAGGACACCGTGCGGTTTTAGTCGGGACACGACATAACCACCCCCGCTGGCCGGCGGGGGGGTATCCGAAGGGATTTCCGTCCGTAAAAAAAAAAAAGCTGTGCCTACGAATTCGTCTGCGTGAACTTAGATCTGAATTTCATTCTTTTCGCACCGAACACTAATACTTTTTCTAAAATAACAGTAGCAAAGTTACACCTTATATTATCGGCTTTCTGGTGTAACAATCCTGTCAAAATCAGTTCAGATTAATCGGAACAAAAGACAAAAAATTTAAAAACAATTTTTTATGTACATACCTACATTCATATTCATATACACTTATTTAAAAGCTGTTGTAGTGTAAAGGTAGAAGCTATATCTTCACTACTTTAATTTTAAAAAAGTAGCCAAGTGCGAGTCGGACTCGTCCATGAAGGGTTCCGTAGCAGCAAGTAACATAATAATGTTTTTAAAAAAAAATTATATTTGAGTTGAGTGAATGAAAGGTAAATTGCGGTTCACGATTTATGACGTATTACAAAAAAAACTACTAACTAGATCTCGTTCAAACCAATTATCGTTGGAAGTTTACATGGTTATTTACATCATATATTTTTTTAGTTTTATCATTCTCTTATATTAGAAGTTACAGGGGGGGGGGACACATTTTATCACTTTGGAAGTGTCTCGCGCGCAAACTATTCAGTTTTGAAAAAAATGATATTAGAAACCTCAATATCATTTTTGAAGACCTATCCATAAATACCACACATTTGAGGGTTTGATGAAAGAAAAATTTTTGAGTTTCGGTTCTAAGTATGGGGGTATACCCCCAAAATTTATTATTTTTTTCTATTTTTGTATGAAAATCTTAATGCGGTTCACAGAATACATCTACTTACCAAGTTTCAACTAATACAAATAATCCACATTTTACTTGGTAATTATAAGTTTTATTCCCAAAACAATACTTATTTTTTTATCACACTTCAGTGGCAGAGTGCAATCGAAAAAGGAATGGCCGTTCGTTCGAAAACAACACCTTCAATACTTTTTAGTCAAGTAAAATACTTTTAATAGATTTAAATTCTATAAGGCTATTCCAAATACAAATTAAATTGCCAAATAAATAATGATTTCTAACACAACAGCATAGATCTTATAGTTTAGGAAATAAGTGGCTGTGACATACGGACGGACAGACAGACAGACATGACGAATCTATGAGGGTTCCGTTTTTTGCCATTTGGCAACGGAACCCTAAAAAGCAGCCAAGTGCGAGTCGGACTCGTCCATGAAGGGTTCCGTAGCAGCAAGTAACATAATAATGTTTTTTAAAATTTTATATTTGAGTTGAGTGAATGAAAGGTAAATTGCGGTTCACGATTTATGACGTATTACAAAAAAAAACTACTTACTAGATCTCGTTCAAACCAATTTTCGGTTGAAGTTTACATGGTAATGTACATCAGATATTATTTTTACTTTTATTTTTCTCTTATTTTAGAAGTTACAGGAGGGGGGACGGGACATATTTTACCACTTTGGAAGTGTCTCTCGCGCAAACTATTCAGTTTAGAAAAAAATGATATTGGAAACCGCAATATATCCATAGATCAGCACAACTTAACTTTTTACACCTACTACATTATTCTGCGGATATAAGTGTGGGTCATTTACCAAGTTTGTTATATTAACCTTCTAATTATATGATACAATGTATAACTAAACTAAACTAAATAAAATAAAATAATAAAATAACTAAATAAAAATAAAAACTAAACTACTACTATAAAAAAAAAGTTGTTTGTTGACTCTGACTTTGTCTATTTTACAGGTGGACGGCGTGTCCCTCCACGGAGTGACGAATCACCGCGCGGTTGCCCTGCTCCGAGATGCCAAGGGACCTGTGGTACGACTGAAAGCCTTGAGGTGAGACTGCCCAATATATCATCATCGTCATCATCACCATAGCAGTTTCCTAGTTAAATAAATAATAAATAAATATTCTATGAGATTCTACACAGCGCTTTCTAGACCCAAAGTAAGCATAGTTTAACTAGCTTGTGTTATGAGTTCCACTGGTGGTAGAAATTTGATGACACAAATTTGTCACAAAATTCGGCCGGGTGCGTACCACCGTGCACGTTTGCGAAAAACCCTCCATAGTAATCCAATTTCGGTTTGATTTCGTTTAGGGGTCAGCAAGTGCATAGCCGGGCAGGGGGATTGTGGTCGCAGCACTAGTGGAACCGGTGGGGGTCACGCGGTGCTGCGACCACGATCCTCTTCTGATGAGGCCGTCAAGCTGAGTGCCACCATTGTTCACATGGTACGTGTATGTAATGGTGACCCTCTTTCCTGAGACTTTACCTTCAGCTTACCATCAGGCGAGGTGAAGTCAAATTGACGTATCCCAGATATAAAAAAATATAAAAATGCGGATAAACATACTTAATTTTTTTTTTTTGTAAATACACACATATTATACATAGAAACACTCAGACCAATGCAAATAGACATATTCATGCATACAAATATTTGCACTGAGCGGGAATCGAACCCGCGCCTCCTGTCGTAGCAGTCGAATGCACTACCGCTACGCCACAGAGGCCGTCATTTTTGTTTGATCCAAAGTTTGCACTTTAGGGCCCGAGGTTCCCTTATGACGGTTCTTCCGGGGGCGACTGCCGCCTGACCAGTCCTGAGAAAAAGTCTGAGCCAGAACCTCGTGCGTTATTTAGCATTTTATCAACCGGCTATGTTTCTATGACTCGACTATTGATTGATTGATTTTATAACAAAAATAAACAAAATCACTTTTTCTTCCTCCTCAGCCACCTAGACACGTCCCAGATATTCGAAATTCTCCGATATGTTATATACGTCTTAAGGCGACGCTGGAGCCATCTTGCGTAATTCTTGCGAACTACGGAAACAATGAATAAGTTTACAGTCATTTTTAAACATTGTTTTTTGATGACTCCGCCTAATTAATTCATTTTATTTTATTATTACTGATGGTAGAAATTTGATGACACAAATTTATCACAAAATTCGACCGGGTGGGTACCACCGTGCACGATTGCGAAAAACCCTCCATAGTAATCCAATTTCGGTTTGATTGCGTTCAGGGGTCAGCAAGTGCATAGCCGGGCAGGGGGATTGTTGTCGCAGCACTAGTGGCAGGCGAGGTAAAGTCAAATTGACATGTCCTAAACTTAAAAAAAAAAAATGTAAGCATTTTGTATACTTACTTTTTCTTATAGATTTAGATCGGAAAAAGAGAACATCTAGGACGGGACTAGGTGGCTCAGCTGGTCAGAGCACTCTGTAAGGGACTGGTCGCGGGTTCAAGTCCCGCCCTAGATGTTCTCTTTTTCCGATCTAAATCCATAAGAAAAAGTAGACATACAAATGCTTAAAAATTTAAATCACTTTGTTTATCCGAGGGATCGAACGTGAATCTTGCTACTCGCTGCCCCTACTAGTTACAGCGAGTCGTATTTTTAACAGAAATTAGGAGACAAATAATTTACTGGCGATTAAAAGTGGCCAAGAGATTTTATTGCCAGACTTTTGTCTCACAGGGTTTTGAAGTTTTACTTCTTTTGACGTGTTAGGGAAAAATTATGAGAGTGAATTTAACAATGCGCGTGCACACCGTCATGAAAAACCGACACCCTAAAACCTAATCCACTTCCAGATGACCTAGAAACTTGATATTTGGCATCAAGGTAGACTATGAGGCTTATACAAAGGAAAAAACTAAATACTGAAAATTATTGATAACTATTTTTTTTATTATATTCATTGTGGCGTAGCGGTAGTGCATGCGACTGCTACGACATGGGGCGCAGGTTCGATTCCCGCTCAGTGCAAATATTTGTATGCATGAATATGTCTGTTTGCATTGGTCTGGGTGTTTCTATGTATAATATGTATTTATTTACAAAAAAAAAGTACATAAGTATGTTTATCCGCATTCTGGAACCTATAACACAAGCTAGTTAAACTATGCTTACTTTGGGTCTAGAAAGCGCTCTAGAATGTCGTAGAATATTTATTTATTAAAAATTATACGTGCGACAAACAAACAATGACAGAAACTGACATCGATGACATTCTGTAATTTAAAAAAAAAAGCACTAGATTCGAACATATTCACAAAGGAGTATCATGTCATATATTTAATCCAAATTTCATAAATGTTGCTTTCAAGAAGTACAACTTCTTACGTGCGTATATAAGTACACACACACTTTTTTTTTCCCACCTTATACCTTTGAATCTGGAAGCAGTGATATTGAAGTTCATAAGTGTTACTTTGTGCCCTATAGAAATAATATATTTGATCTATACATGATAATAAAATCGTAACAAGGTGAAAACTGTACATGGAATATTTTTTGAAAAAAATATATGCTATGTGTTCTAGGAACGATACCGATGCCAAAAATATGATTTTCTGTTGGTCTGCTTTTATTATCGATGTCCGAGCATCACTTGAAAACCGCTGAACAGATTCAGCTGAAATTTTGCATGAACATTCTTCTAGCGTATGGTCATAAACTGCGCTATATATCACACCCTATTATAAGTGTGATAGGAGCAGCACGGTAAAATAGACTAAATCTATTATTGATAATTCCTTTTTTATTAAAAAGCAGATCATCACGAAATCGAACGCGGACATGGTCGGACTGTAAATCATCACGCCATAGCTAAAAGGTGATAAGCAGTACAATATGCAGTGTCTAAACTACAGAGTTACCTTTTTTTTTTTTTTTCGTGCGGAAATCCCCTCGGATACCCCCCCCCGGCCAGCGGGGGCGGTTATGTCAGGCTTGAACCGACTAAAACCGCACGCCGTCTCGGGTCTGCAGACGCCGGGGTGTAAGGTTGCCCATACAGCATATCCCTCGCACCCCGACTGACCCTGGGCCATCTCCGGTTTCGAGATGGCCCCCTCGGGTACTACAGAGTTACCTACGTGTAAAAGATAGTTGATTAGAGACTCAAGCTTTGATAATAAATTTCATCACGCTATTATATTAGGGACCGGGTATAATTTCGATGTTACATATAAATCTCAAGATGGATGCGGCAAGCTGAATACAGGGTGCTATGGCGCTCATTAGGGGAGACCTATGTCCAGCAGTGGACTAGTATAGGTTGATGATGATGATGATGATATAAATCTCTGTTCCTTCATGATAAATGATTGAAAATAATAGGTCTTTACCTATAAAATTGCCGAAATTTTCTTACAAACTCATGAGTTCGTTATTCCTGCAATTTAATAGCTATTTCCATTATTTATATTTTGTCTGAAAGTTGTTTTTAAATTGAAAAATTTTGTTTTTAATGGCCGCTTGATAAATTAATTCGATCTTCAAAAACAGTACTTCCTATATGGTATCCATTTTGATGATACATTTCGTATTACTAAACAGCTGTCACTTTTCAAAAATGTGATAAAAGTTGCTGTTTGCTAGCTTAATGTTGTCTCATACATACATACATACATACATAAACTCACGCCTATATCCCCGAAGGGGTAGGCAGAGGTGCTACCTATATTCATAACCTAATACATGTTGGGTTCAAAACTGCAGAAGTAAACAAACCTTGATCTATTCCGAATTTAACGCGGACGAAGTCGCGGGCAACAGCTAGTTTTAAATAAAATAATAATAATTCAGATACAAAATTTCATGGATATAACATAACATAACATAGGGGTACCCCCCCCGAAGGGGTAGGCAGAGGTGCTAGCACCCACGTTTCGCCAGTTTATGTTTTAGGTCCCAATGTAATAGGTGGCGAGCCTATTGCCATTAACCGGGCACTTATAAACCTGCGATAAATACACACATAACTTCGAAAAGCATCGAAAAGTCATTGGTGTGTGCCATGGTAATACCTGGGATCGAACCCGAGACCTCGTCTCAGCAGTCCTTTACCCATACCACTAGGCTACCGCGGTCCTATAATCAATCATCTTTGGCAAGTAGCTCTATAACTTTGTTAAGAGTGGTTCCGTAGCTATCTTAACTGTCAGATCTTTTTATTGTCACCATTATCCATTGGCTGATGTCCAAGCCAGCGCGAGACTCACTTTCAAACAATATCGGCAGGCCACTTTGTTACATAGTCGACGAATAGTTTCACCGTTTTTCTAATTTACATATTTTAAACTCAGTGCTCTATTTTTCATATATCTATCTAAACTATTGTAAAATTGTAATTTAGTTGTGTCTGTACATTGGAGATATTTTTTTTTATATCTAGGACACGTCAATTTGACTTCACCTCGCCTGATGGTAAGCTGAAGGTAAAGTCTCAGGAAAGAGGGTCACCATTACATACACGTACCAAACATGGTACGTGTATGTAATGGTGACCCTCCGTCAAGCTGAGTGCCACCATTGTTAACAAACAATGGTGGCACTCAGCTTGACGGCCTCATCAGAAGAGGTTGTCGTCGCAGCACCGCGTGACACCCACCGGTCCCACTAGTGCTGCGACCACAATCCCCCTGCCCGGCTATGCACTTGCTGACCCCTGAATGCAATCAAACCGAAATTGGATTACTATGGAGGGTTTTTCGCAATCGTGTGCACGATTTTTGTGATACCTACCCGGCCGAATTTTGTGACAAATTTGTGTCATCAAATTTCTACCACCAGTAAAAAAAATAAAAAAATACTGCGGTTAGTTTGAAGTTAACGATTGAGATCTTATAAATATATTTTTTTTGGAATTCTTGTCTTTTTGGATGCATTGCCGTATGTTTGGTATGAATTGGTTGAGTGGAACCAAAGATATAACCAATAGTCGCGATTTCCGATATCTACGCGGACGGAGACGCGGGCATCAGCCAGGTCTATGCCCTCACTTATATATATATCATTTCTAAATTGAAGATATCTTCGTGGCGCGGGGTTTGAAAAGCTGCAGAAGGCATTAGCAGCTCAGGATGGGAGGTCACCGATAGCGCCGCCGAGCCCCTCGGTCACGTCGCTGGCGAAATACAGTTTTAGTGTTGTAAGTACTTTTATATTGTCTTGATAGCACTAACTGTCCTTACAGTTAGTGCTATCAATCCTACAATCCTTATCCTAATAAACGAAGATTTCATAAACTTTGATAGCAATTATCAAGAAGCGAATGTGTATTTGTAAGCATCGGTAGCTCAGGGCTTAAGGAGTGAGCCTTACGACCGAGATGTCCCAGATTCGAATCGTGGTCATTACACTATCGGTGTGAACCCACTCCTAACACAAGTAATTTAGCTTAGCTGGAATACTAATAATTTCGATTACCACTAGATAAAAAAAAACATCTTACTTATATTATAATAAAATTATTTTTAACGAATACTCTCGCGATTTATTCGATGTTATACCCGTGACCAAGGCTACAACAGGAAAGCAGCGAAATGTCGGGATCAGTGTAAATAATAGCATAACACTGTATAAATTGCGATAGAATCCATTAAAAGTCGTTTTATTTGAATGTAAAACATTTGTGAAAACTGCTGACATTATTTTCAATTTACAAATCCGAAAACGTTTTAGTAAAATTGCTGTTTTCTGATCGTAATTCAACTCGCATTGTAAAATGTCCTTGACTTGACTCAGCATAGCTTTTAATGATTCGTTTTATGACTGTCTGCGTTAACTTTGTTATTACTTGGACCAATGTTTCGTGATAGACATTAAATATAGCTAACATCATAATAAGAGAAGATAGAAAGAAAACTATGTTAGTAGTTTTGTTTTCCTTGTCTTAATTTGGTGCTTTACAAACAAAGCTTTTGATTTTGCAAAGATTTTACAGCAATTATCACACGTTTTATTGATTTAAACTTACACGATTTTCACACATAATTATTGTTTATACGGGACTTAATCGCGTTAATAAATATATAATGGTATATATTTACCTATATATCTACCATTACCTAGATATCTACCATTACCTAGATATATACCATTATATATTTATTAACGCGATTAAGTCCCGTATAAACAATAATTATATCACACGTTTATCTACACTAGGTTTTTATAAGATGACGGGACAGTGGGACGACTAGTGCCCCCCCCCCCCCTCCTAAACCGTTGCAAGACGGGGCACCGTGAATCCCAAACCCGAGGGGGCCATCTCGAAACTGGAGATGGCCCTGGGTCAGTCGAGGCGCGAGGGCAATGCCCTATGGGTAACTGTACACCCCGGCGTCTGCAGACCCGAGACTGCGTGCGGTTTTAGTCGGTTCAAGCCCGAAATAATTTATCATGCATCTTCTACCAGTCTTATTATTTCTGTTTAATACAATACGAACTGTCTTCAAATTTAAACTATTATGTTCGCTATCATGAGTATTAAAGTTACAAGGCTATTCACCATTTGTTGTTTTGAATGTCCGATATTACCTCCGTGGTCATAGCGCTTGAAACAGAGTCGAAATATCACACACACAAAAAAAAACATTCTAAATATTCCGGTAATTCTACAACGAATGCTTTTAAATTGTTTTGGCGTTTTTCACAATATTGTCTTCAGTTTTCATTATTACTAATATTGTCTTCAGTTTTCATTATTACTAATATTTTTATTAGTTTACTTAAAAATGGATGTAGAAATCAACGATCGCACATTGAATTCTAACTTAGATGTTCTAAATTTTACTCCTCAGTACGACGAATCAACAGTAATCGAAGTTGAACCAGAATCCGAGATACTGCCGCACCTGCCTTCCCCTACCTCCCCTTCCGAAGAGGCGGAGATCGTGATAGGAAGAGATGATGAAGTCTCAGAGCGAGAAGCTAGGAGGATCCAGGATAAATGGCGGGACATACTGCAAGCTGAACCGGATTGGCCCGGACATCAGTACCAATATGATATTGTGGTGAGTCTCAGCTGAACAATGGCACTTTTGCCTGAAGAATTGCATTTTTTAAGTTCAATTTCAGGCAAAATTGTTGAAAGATTTTATATGGTTCAGTACTGTTTTTTTCATCGAAAACATTAATACTTTTTTTAAGTGATTGAAAAAAAAATGCTTTTTTAATCAACTTCATAATAAAATGAGGTTTTTTCAATTTAAAACGTATGTGTATAAGTTTAGTGACATTCAATTCAATTCAATTTATTGATGTGACCAATTGTGCCGATGTCTTCGACAAATTCTGCCAATAACAGACGTGCGATAAGTGACATTAAAATAGTTTTTAAGAGGTAAAAGGTGAAAGCATAGTGTCGTTGTCAAATCAAAATCTGCTAAGCACTTTTATAGAAGACAAAAAGTTCGTTTATTCTTATAACATAATATAAACATAACTTCACGCCTGTATCCCCGAAGGGGTAGGCAGAGGTGTATTACGCACCCACGATTCGCCAGATTCCTATAAATATAATAAAACACATTTCCAAGTCAAAATCTTGAAATTTTAAAGTGCACACATCAGATATTGAAAGTTCTCAGTCACTCTGAGTCTCATACAGAATTCTCTTTCTTATTAGAAAACTACTGAGGAAATGAATGCGAGAATACTACTGAAAACTTATGACATAAGTTAAGTTAAGTTAAACATTAAGTTAATATCGACTTATTTGTAGTCACTTTAGTTAATTAGAGTAAGTCGGTTAGGTTAGGTTAGTAGAGTCTTACTGGTGGTAGAAATTTGATGACACAAATTTGTCACAAAATTCGGCCGGGTGGGTACCACCGTGCACGATTGCGAAATCCCTCCATAGTAATCCAATTTCGGTTTGATTGCGTTCAGGGGTCAGCAAGTGCATAGCCGGGCAGGGGGATTGTGGTCGCAGCACTAGTGGGACCGGTGGGTGTCACGCGGTGCTGCGGTGACAATCCTCTTCTGATGAGGCCGTCAAGCTGAGTGCCACCATTGTTAACATGGTACGCGTATGTAATGGTGACCCTCTTTCCTGAGACTTTACCTTCAGCTTACCATCAGGTGAGGTGAAGTCAAATTGACGTGTCCTAAATATATAAAAAAATAAAAATAAAAAACACATTACAATATTATATCTAAAAGTAGTGATCTATAGGTGTCTATTTCATAGCATGACACCCAATAGAATAAATTAAAACAAGAAATTGAATTTCCCCTTCGGTAGGTGGGCACAATAATGAAAGAGAAGGATAGTGGACTCGGCATCTCTCTCGAAGGCACAGTCCGCGTTGTTGCTGGCAAGGAGGTGCAGGCCAGACACTATATCAGAGCCATCGCGCCTAACGGACCCATCGCCAGGACCGGGATGTTCCGAGTTGGGGATGAGTTGTTAGAGGTATACTATATTTATATTCTTTTTTTTTTAAGGAGCTAGCAACTGAAATTACCAATTAAGCCCTCCAGCTAATGCGAGCAGGTAATGTGCGCGAAAGAGACGGCGGAGAGGGAGCGGGAGAGAACCCTTTTTTTTTTTTTTTTTCGTGCGGAAATCCCTGCCCCTCGAGTTTCGCAGTCTGCGGCGAGGACGCCGCAGACTCATCTACGCCCGGGACTACCGACCTCCATGATCGGGGCCTGAGGACGGCAGTTGGCCGACTCGCCGTCCTTACAGAAGCAGGCCGTGGCGGAGGCGTGTCGTGTGTGCCCTACACACGCCTGTCGACTCACCGAAGCAGGATAAAACCCGACCCCACCAGGCGAGGCCACGGTGGTTGCCAAAGTCCGCCGGCAACCCTGGGGTTATCTTTTCGAGGGCTTACCCGGGGTGCCCGGCAAAGGACACTTGGGGAGGACACCGTGCGGTTTTAGTCGATACACGACATAACCACCCCCGCTGGCCGGCGGGGGGGTATCCGATTCCGCACGTAAAAAAAAAATGCCCTCCAGCTAAGGTAAATTGCTTGTGATATGAGTGGGTTCACGTCGGTAATATAATGGTCAGGTTTCGAACCCTAGACCTCTCGATAGTAAGGCCGACTCCTTAATCACTAAGAAACCGACGCTTCTAACTTTTTAATCTCTATCTTTAATTTTTTTCCTGTCGTGTTTCTTCCTCTCTTCTGCCCCTTCTGTCTCTTATATAGGTCCAGTTCCTGTTACGTCCAGTGTATTTTGACATTCCTATTACGTTCATTTCTTTAAATGTCCAGTTCTGTGAGCGTCTATTTCTTTGAATGTCCAGCTTCATACTCCTGCGCACTCCTCATACCATTCGCAGTAGTAACAGTCTGGACATCTTCAGAAAAAGAATTAAAGATTTTTCCTTTCTCAATAATTTAGTGTGTAAGTATATAATCTACGAATATATTCATGTATGTATCTATGTATACATGTATGTTGTGTGTGTATATATGTATTTCTTTTTTATTACCAGTATTAAAGTACTAGCATGTTTCTCTTTTCTTTTTATCTTGTAATGTACACTTCACACCCTTTCTTAAACTATTCTTCCTCTATTACTCAAAGGTTTGCTGGGAGAGTGAGTGCTCATAGTCAGTTAAGCTCGCCTTTGTACATCTTTTTTTTTAATGCTATTTATGTTATTGTCATATTTTTGTGTGTACAAAAAGAATAAAATGAATAAAAAATAAATTATATTTTATCATCCACATCTGTGGGCATTCATTCCTACTCTAAGTAGTTTGTTCTTCAATCATGTTTGATGCTCAGATGGTTTTTTCTCGATCGGCGTGAAGCATACAGCTTATTGGGGAGTGTCTATAAGAGCTTGCAATACCAAATATGGCTGCGTGTATAATACTATAGGTTTCCTGTAGCTTTTTTCTGTTATGTCTGTAAATTCGAAGGGTAATTTCCGTAATACAATCTTTATCACTAGTCTCTATTCTATTAGCCACAACTATTGATTTATGTAACGTTAGTGTTTCCATTTTGATCATATGAGAGATTATACGATACACATACAGTACAATATATGTACCAGGTGAGGAAAAAGTATGGAAACCCTGGAAAAATCGGAAAACCGCACGAGGTTAGTCGTGAAAAAATATCATACCCTAAGTAACTTTCAACGAGGAATCCAACGGTGACCTCTGATTTGACCTTGAACCCTTTTTTCAAGGTTATTTTAAGGTCAACGTTATTTTTTTAAATGGGAACCCTAATTTTTTATACGGAAATCGAAAAGAGCGTAAAATTTTACGTCCGGATACGTGTTTAGGTATGAGGATAACGTAACCCCTGAAGGTCAAATAAAGGTCAAAGTACTCGTAAAATTTCTCGCTCTTTTCGATTCCGGTATAAAAAATAAGGGTTCCTATTTAAAAAAAAATGACGTTGACCTTGAAATAAACTTAAAATTGAGGCTCAAGGTCAAATCAGAGGTCACCGTTGGACAGCACACGTGCTTCCTTCTTCCTACAGTCCCGGGTCCTTTAAGTAAAAACAGCATTTGATGAGGCCGTCAAGCTGAGAGCCACCATAATAGGCATTATTGGTATTTGTAAAGGTGATTTTTGATCTTTGATCCTCGATGATGGGTGATGAAAGTTTTCAACATACTATTTATACATTACATTATAGAACTATAATGTAATTATATCGAATTGTAACCGAAAGTCAAAAATGTGCAGATCGGTATTCTGCTAGTACAAGTTTTGTAATTGATATTGTAATGAGATCGAAACGTAATAAAATAAAATTAAAAGAGTGTGGTGCTTAAGACCGCACGGCAGAAGTGATAACTTTTGGTAATCACAATCAATTGATATCGTATTCGTAGTATTTGGATTGTATTAGTAAAATAAATGAGAAACAAGTCAGAAATTAAATTTAGTATGTATTAAATTTTATGTAAATCAAATTATTTAATTGTGTTTTTCATAATGTTTAATGTTTATAATGTTTTTTCAATATATAATATTAGCACGATAAACCGCTAACTACACACTAACCTCACAATGTAAACCAAATAATTGTCAAAATAATTTTTATTACGTACCAAATATTAAATTTTATTAATAACGACAATTATTACGTATGAATTGAATATACTAAACACAGCGACACAACAGCGAAAAGCAGGTGACTGTAGCTTTCTCGCTCGGGTGCATTCGGCGGTCCCGAGTTCACCCGATCGAGCCTTTCACTTCAGAGCGTGACGGATCGGCCTAACTTACTACCTTTTTTTTTTTTTTTTGTTTATCGTGCGGAAATCCCTTCGGATACCCCCCCGCCGGCCAGCGGGGGCAGTTATGTCGGGCTTGCACCGACTAAAACCGCACGCCGTCTCGGGTCTTCAGACGCCGGGGTGTAAGGTTACCCATAGAGCACATCCCTCGCACCCCGGCTGACCCTGGGCCATCTCACCACTAACAGCATCGCTCATCCTGTCTCCTCTGAAAGCAGAGGAGTACGGAGAGCGATGTGTTCCCGCCACGTTGGGTATTGGCCGACGATCAATGCCAACCCTATGAAGGGGTGAAGGGGAAGCCATTGACCGCCGCCCAGGGTGTACCGGCCGCTCCGATTCCGTTCCCCCCGGACTGCAGCGGGATCGGAATCGGAGCGACACTCGAGGAGGTTACCCAACACACACCCCGGCCTAACTTACTACCTAAGGAAAAGTCTGTGTTCGGTGCGCCAAAAAAAGATTTCACTTCAAAAACACAAAATTAGAGTTTTTATCCTTACCGGGATTAAAATTATCCCAGTCCATAACATCGGTAAAGGCCAGGTCCGATCGCGCCAAGGTTTGAAGTCGGGGTTAACCAGCGCGGTGTTGTGTTGTGCGCCAGGTGAGCGGCTGGCGCGTGCTGGGCGCGCACCACGTGCAGCTGGTGGCGCGCCTGCGCGGCGCGCGCGCGCCCGTGGCGCTGGCCGTGGCGCGCCGCCGCGCCGCCCCCGCGCCCGCGCCCGCGCCCGCCCCCGCGCCGCCCCTCGCGCAGGTACGCCGCACTACGAGTTTCACTTGTAGTTTGCTTAGAAGGGAACTGGATGTTTAGTTTTAATCTTTGTTTTATTTTATTTTGATGTTGGTACCTAGTATGGATAGGACCAACACCAATCATATTTTTTCTTTACATAACCGCGCATTATTGTACGTGAGCTTGACGCCTGTACATCGCGAGTTGGGGGCCGTGAAAATTTGTTTGGACATTTTGATATTCGAAGTTTTGGATTTGGATGCGCCAGGGGTTCGCTCGTTGGTATACGCCCTCGCGCGGTGTTGTTTTGTGAAGAATTTTGGTTTGGAACTTTAAACGGTTTTTTGGGGGCGTCTGAAGATTGGACCGCCGTTACCGATTTAAAGGGAAGTGAAATACTTTATAATTTTTGTAATCTATTGTATAATACATTCTCAATATACATTAGACTAGGATTAGATTAGGTACATTTATTATATTTAGGTAGATTTCGTAGGTGGTAGAGTCAAGCAACAATCATTTTGGCCGTTGCATGAATGGGCCGACTCGATCGGGGAAGCACCACCCTCTCACAGAATATAGACGCCAAGTAACAGTATTTGAACTGTTGCGTTCCGTTTGGTGAGTGAGAGTGCCGGAGCCCAAACTCCTTTCCCATTCCCTCCCAAACTCCTTTCCCATCCCCTCCCAAACTCCTTTCCCATCCCCTATCCTTTACAGGGTCGGCAGTGCGAGTGTAACGCCACTGGTGTTGCACACGTCCATAGGCCGCGGTAACCGCTTCCCATCAGTGCTTGTCTGCCACCTTAGTGGTATAAAAAAAAAAAGAAAAAAGGTACATCGATTAACCAGTTTGTATAAAATTACGGTATTTTGTCATTGTTGTCTGATTAATGATTTTGCACCGTTTGTTGACTGCACCTTTGTGTAGATCCGGATCATTAGACCCTTTATTTTAGTAATATATTAAGTTTTAGGTTTTATTTGCCTTTACACTGTTGGCTTTAGATCACGCTTCGGAACGAAGTAGTGATTGCGTGAAAGTGAGTGGTAGGGCTACGGCTTGAATCCTACCTGCTCGTGGTCTTACTCCTCACCCTTGTCTCCGGGTTAAAGGAGACTGGTAGCAGAGCTGTTAATTGTTTTTTTATTACTGTGCTCGCTGCGTTCGCGTACACTGGATTTATTATTGTTCCAACTGCTTCAATTTATAATTACTGATACATTTCGATGCGGGTTCTAAACGGCATGACCAAATATTAGTTTTGGCAGAGCAGATATTTTTTGACAATGCTGGATTTTAAAATTATCCTTTTAAAATCGGGATTTCGAAGCGGGACCGAAGCTATCCTGCGCGGTAATTTTGTCTTTGATGTCAAAATCAGGCGAAGCTAGTTCTAAGACAATTTAACTTTTTGTGGTATTATCCGGGTGTCATTAATATTACGTTAATAATACAGCAAACAAAAATCTAAAAGCAAAATATTTGAATCCCCAGAGTAACATCTTGGGAGGGAGTCTCCAGGACCTGCTGAGCCCACCACAGCGCCTGATCAAGGCGAAGTCGGAGAGTTCCGTGGCGTCCTTGTGTAGTGCTACCACTGTCATGTCGGCCGATCACGATGGTATGAGTTGTTTTTTCGGATGTTTCTCAATTATTGAACTTAGAACAGTATTACTTACGACTACAATTTTAAAACCCAGTAAACGACATCTGAGGCACATAAATATAGTACCGCTGAGGGTTTACCGCCTTCGAAATACGAACGCTTTGACACGACATGTACATGTAACCTGTCTTTTGCAGAATTTTGTACAGAAGACCTGGAACGCGTACGCTCAAGGTCACTGGAGCCCTTGAGTGGACTAGCGATGTGGAGTGACCACGTGGAATATATACAACTGGCGAAGGAAGACCGAGGACTCGGGTTCTCGATCCTGGACTATCTGGTAAATTCAAACGTGTAAATGAAAATCAGTTATTTTTTAATGGACAATTGGATGGAAAATTCTTATGGTGTTATTTATTGTTTAATCTAATTTAAATATTGGAAAATCACTTCTATGTTTGTTACACTAGAATTTCAATTGTCCAGGACAGATTCAAATAGCTCAGTTACTAGAGTTTACCTACATAGAAAGTGTTTTAGTCCCGGTTGCAAATAAAGCTTGTCCTTTTGAGCCAGGGAAACCGCTCTTTTACTCTGTCTCTGGATTTGGCTTATCTTTGCTTTTTTGGAAGTGATTACCGTCTGGCCTCCCTACTCCCAGAGGAAATCTTCGTCCGTTAATAAGCAGGTGTACCTTGGTTTCCGACGATTTTAATGTGGTTCCCGTACAACTTTGCCAACTGTCTCTACATTTACATTGTCGCGGAATGGAATGGAAGTGAACGAAATTTTACATAGTATAATGAACATTATGTCAATTGCATAACGTACAAACCAACACGGGTCAAAAAAAGGTCGCACCTCTTCTGCGGAACTCTTGCGCATTCTTGAGAATTCCCTGTAACTATTATCGGTTGTTTATGCTATTAGAGTAGTGCATAGCTCAATTGATATAAAGTTCATTATGCTATGTACAATGTCGCTCACTGCCATTCCATTCCGCGGAAATGCAAATTGAGACTTACAGGCTAGTGACAAGTAGTATGAAGTCGAGCAGCGTGTAATGCGAGTGCGTGGGGCGGGGTGCAGGACCCGTCGGAGCCGCGCAGCTCGGTGATCGTGGTGCGCTCGCTGGTGGCGGGCGGCGCGGCGGCGGCGGACGGGCGCCTGGCGCCGGGCGACCGCCTCGTGGCCGTCAACGGCCGCGACGTGGCGCGCGCGCCGCTGGCGCACGCCGTGGCCGCCATCAAGGCCGCGCCCAGAGGTAGGCCCGGGGGCTTTGTGCACTTAGGCTCATTTGCTTTGCCATTGCTTACATTGCCATACAATGGAACGGAAGCGATTTTGGCAGTGAAATAATACAACTTTATATCAGTTGTACGCATTAAATACGAGCCAAAACATAGGTAGCGCGACTTTCGGTTGCATTTGTGGAATTAGATCATAGCGCTATTGGCATTATAAAGTTCATTATGCTATGAGCAATTTCTTTGCAAAAAATCGCTTTCATTCCATTCCGCGGCAATATGAATTGAACCTTAGAAATACTTACATAAAGTAATAAGTTTTCGGTACAGATATATCTGTGCCATTCTGCATCGTTGCAAGATTAACTTATTGACAATTGTGTAGTCGGCACGGACAAGTTTAAACCTATTTCTTCGTAAGTGAACGCGTAAGATAACATAGAAATATTATATATAAATATCGTGTACTGTACTGTACTGTACTAAAACATGTACTGTTATAATATAGTTCTGCAACTATTGTTATTTTCATGTATCTTTATTTATTTATTATGGTTATACTGTGGAAGGCTGCAGGGCCTGACTGAGGTAAAATACATATCGTAGCTGTTTCAATTCATTCATATACATATACACATTGTCAGTATGGGTTCAGAATTGCAAGTCAATAAACGTAGCAATATATAATTTCTTAAGTGAAGTGATGACCAATTTGGATCAGGACTACCAACTGTGGCACTATATATGGATATGTCGAAGGCTTTTGGACGTGGTGACCATAATATCTTGTTAAGTAAACTGAACGCATATGGTGTTAGAGGTAATGTGTACAATCTTCTAAAATCATACCTTTCTAACAGACAACAATTTACAGAAATAAGATGGTTCAACCCCATAACAAAAACTGAAGAAGTCTGCAATTCTGCAATTGGGACTGTTGAATACGGTGTTCCACAAGGTAGTATTCTGGGCCCTCTGCTTTTCCTTGTGTATATTAATGACATGCCTTCGGTAACACAACATGACATAAATTTATTTGCTGATGATAGCACTATACTTTTCACTAATGACAATACAATAAATTTAGAATTAGACATGAATCAATCATTGGTACGAATTATGGACTGGCTTAAAATAAATAACTTAACGATTAACTTCGAAAAAACTAAGATAATGAATTTTAAAATACTCGTTTGTCGCACGGCACCTTTAAAAATCCGCTACCTAGATAGCGAAGTTGAAGAAGCAGAGGCCACTAAATTTCTAGGATTACACATTGATAACAAAATCAATTGGAAACTTCATGTTGAGTATGTGTGTAAACAACTGGCCTAGTTCTCATACGCACTGAAGAAGTTAAGAAGAGTAGCAAACACATCTACTTTAATAACAGCCTACCACGGCTACGTCAGCTCTACTCTCAGAAACGGAGTGGTTTTCTGGGGCAAATAGCACAGACTCCGAGCATGCCTTCATTGCCCAAAAACGCTGTATCAGAGCCATGTTTAATTTTTATGCACCAGACTCATGTGAACCATACTTTAAAAGAAATAACCTATTAACATTTCCATGTATATATACATACTTGAGGCCGCAGTATTTGTGAAGAAAAACTCACAATTATTTGATTATCGTACACGTGCATGGCATCAGAATAAATTGCATATAGTCGCTAGCAAGACACAACTAATGCATGAGAGTATCTTTTGCCTGGCCCCGCGAATTTTCAATAATGTCCCAGAGTGTATCAGAGTTATCGCAGAATTAAAAATGTTTAAAAAACAACTCCGTGACTTGTTAGTAAACAAGTGTTAATATTCGTTAGAAGACTTCTTGTCGGATAACTCATTACGGCAGTACAAAGTGCCTTAGTTGTGATGTGTTCAGTATACATTTGAGAAATGATATAATACGTGGGACACTCAGAAAGTTTTGCGAAAATAAAAAAAAGTTTTGTATAGGTAAATATTTTTTTATTAAATCTTTTCAAAGTACTCTCCACCAGCCTCTATACAAAGTTTCATGCGTTTGAACCAGTTTTCAAAACACTTTTTCCAATCCGCCGCAGATACCTCGTTTACAGCCTGCTCAAACGTTGACAGCGCATCTTCCGGCGACGAAAATTGTATCCCTTTGAGCAGATTTTTTATTTTCGGGAATAAAAAGAAGTCGCACGGTGCAAGGTCAGGGGTGTAAGGAGGGTGACCTAGGAGTTTAACCGGAGTGCTGTCCAGGAAGTCCCTCGTTTTAAGCGCGGTGTGTGCGGGCGCGTTGTCATGGTGGAGTAGTATCCCGCGGAGCCCTGTGTTTGGTCGCTTGTAGCTCACTACAGAGAAAACTTCTGCCAAGCATTTGGTAGTGTACCATTCAGCATTGATGCTTCTTTGATTTCGTAAAGGGATTGATAACAAGTAGCCAGACAAATTGAAAAAACTCGCGATGAAAATCTTCCCTCCGCTTCTAGATCGCTTCACTTTGGTAGGTCTTGATTCGTTTTGAAACACCCAAACCGTCGACTGTTGTTTTGTTTCTGGATCATACTGATAAATCCACGACTCATCACCTGTAATGATGTCATAAACACGCCAAGACGCGCCTGCTTCAAACTTGTTTATCATATCACGACACCATTTCACCCGGGCCTGCTTCTGAGCATCGGTGAGATTGTGCGGCACCCAGCGTGAAACTATCCTTCTCACACGAAGATGCACGTGTAGAATCTCGTGAAGGCTTCCCGATCCAATCCGAAGAATGTGCTGAATCTCTTGATATGTGACTCGTCTATTATCTTGGATTAAATTTTTCACTGCTAGCACGTTTTCTTCCGTAACAGCCGTCAAAGGCCGACCACTTCTTTCTTCATCCTCCAAAGTCAGTCGACCGCGCTTGAATTCGTTATACCAACGATACACGGTCGCCTTGGAAGGGCCTTCATCCATGAATGCCATTTGAAGTCTATCGTACGATTCGTCTGGTTTCAGGTGACACTTGAAATCGTAGAAAATCATAGCGCGAAAATGTTCCCGACGCAGATCCATTTTTCAATGAGACACAATCATTGAAATTATCTTGCAAAAAATGCAGAGAGAAATTTTTAAATTGGAACGTACTTTTTTTACTCATAAATAATCATATTTTAGAAATAGATTATAACTGACCAGTCTCTCATATATAAAAACTTTTTTTCGCAATACTTTCTGAGTGGCCTGGTATTTATCTTGACAAAGTTGAATTAGTTGTTTTGACATTTACTATTATTATATCACTGAAATTAACATGAAATAGGTATACAACTGACACTGTAAACTGAATTATAGTATTAAATTGATGATTTTACAATGAAAGTATTTACATGACAATTAAATGAGACTATTTACTTTGTTTCTAATTCAGCTTGTAAAATTGCATGCCTATTACGGTGAAATATGGTGAAACTGTACTTACTTACTACTTTTAACAACCATCTGTAACCTCTTTTTGCAACGATTATAATAAATAAATATATTCGTTATCACTCATTGTTATATAATAAATTAAATTTCTTATCATCTTACAACAATATCAAGTACGGTTGAACCTAAAACAAATTCTAGAGATAATTAAGTATGCGTTTGATATGAGACAATACATTTTAAGAAGAAACCTAGAGAAGAAAATATTTTCATATTGTGTTTCACATTGGTCGTGATTCTTGAGAGATCATCGCACCACCGTACGGTTTGTTAAGTAATAGAAATCTAAAGGAATACAATGTTTTGAAGCATGTAATGGATTCTTAACCGGCTTTTATTAACTTGGTATGTATGTTCATATGTAATGGAATCTCTGAACTCGATTTTGGAGCATTTCAAAACATTGGATTTATTTGAAACTAGCCGACCCTGTAAACTTCATTCCGCCTTAGAATTAAGTTATGTTGGCTACCGTATCAACCGGTATTTGTGAGTGTTTCACATTTTAAATTATCCTAAAGGCTACTTCTTTGCTTTGATTAGTGCGAGTGCAGGTGATTAGTGCAGGTGCTTAGTGATAAGTACAAATCACGTGTGGACCGCAGTTGATTATTGCGAGTGATTAGTAATCAGCGTAGTAAAGTGGAAAGAAGCGTGTTTTTTTATACCTAGTCCAACCATAAGTTCTGTTACAAATGAAAATGCATTTTTTTTTTAAATGAAGTAATTTTATTTTATTTTTTCAACATGATTTTAATAATTATCAAATGTTTATGGGTTAATAATTGCCTGAAATAAATATATTCATTCATTCATTCAATGTAATATTATTAAAATTTATACCTACATATTTATTAAAGTCTTAAAAAAAACATATTTTATTAAAATGGCCACCTTTGGCTTCTATACAGGTATTTAAACTGTTTGGCCACGAATCTATGGATTTACGCACTGTTTCCAAGGGAAATTTTACCACTGCTTGCTCCAAAGATTTTTTAAGAGACTCAATGTCGCCGTGTCGTTTAGAGCAGGCCATGTCCTCTAAAACTGACAATAATTTGTAGTCTAAAGGGTTGAGGTCTGGGCTAGATGAGGGCCAGTCTTCAGCTTTTATCAAGTCCGGAACGTTGGTTTCTAGCCAGGCTTTTGTAGTTCGTGTCTTGTGACCAGGAGTTATTTCCTGCTGGAAAGTCCACGGTATATTTTTAAAAAGTGTATTGCTGAGAGGTTTCACAACATGATCCAAGACAGTATCTTGATACACTTTGGCTAAAGTTTTCACTTCTTTTTCATAAAAATGTAGCTTTGTGTCTCCCTGATAAGACACGCCCCACCAAACCATCACTGACGCAGGATGATGACCACGTTGTACCTTTCCGACCACTTGAGCAGCTTCCTTAGAACTGTGAGCGTACACTTTATCATTTTGCTTATTGTAGTGTTCTTCAATCGTGAAATTTTTTTCATCGGTAAAGAGGATATTTCTGTGCCTTTCACCTGCGTATCGCGACAGAAGGCGCTTTGATCGATCCACTCTCTTTAATCGTAAAGATTGATTTAGGGCATGTCCTGTATATCTACGATAAGCACCGAGCTTCAGGTCTTGTTTTATAATACATGACAGAGTCCTAGCGGGAAACTTCATTTCTCTTCATTTTAAAGACTTTTTGCTTCCTTATGGGGTTTCGACGAATTCTGGCTTTAACAGCATTAATAGCCTTTGTAGTTCTAACAGCACGCGGCCGCCCCGATCTTTTCTGGTCATCGACAGACGAAGTGTTGTTGTATCTATTGATAGTACGATATACGAACATACGGCTGATACCAAGTTCCAATTCCATATTGAAATTCGATAATGAACACGAAAAAATATGTGAAATGGCACGAAATCGAAAGACGTTTTTAAAATAATATACGTGTTCCAAATTCAAAATAATTAAAAAGTTGAAAAAGAAAGAAGAGTTTTGATGTAACAGTAATTATGGCCAGACTATTTATATAGGACACGTCAATTTGACTTCACCTCGCCTGATGGTTTGATCTATTTTTTAGCGAGTAGCCACGTCCCACGCACCCTTCCTTCCCCTTCACTCGCAGCATGCCTGCTACTAAACACGTTTGGACATGTTTGGTTAGTAGTTAGTGTTTAGCGTACCTTCTTTTTTTTCGTGCGGAAATCATCTCGGATGCCCCCCCCCCCCACGCCGGCCTGCGGGGGCGGTTATGTCGGGCTTAAACCAACTAAAACCGCACGCCGTCTCGGGTCTTCAGGCACCGGGGTGTAAGGTTGCCTAAGAGCATATACCTCGCACCCCGACTGACTCTGGGCCATCTCCGGTTTCGAGATGGCCCCCTCGGGTTTGGGAACCACGGTGTCTCCGTCTTACCCCGGTATGGGGGAAGTGCGCTAGTCGCCCCGCCGTCCCGGCTAGCTTCTGCTGGGGTGGCAGGCGGCCTCACCTGCCACCCCCAGGCCTGCGCTCATGGAGGACGGAGGTCGTTATGCGCGTACGCTCGCTTGTCAAAATTAACTTTTTAACTAAGAGCTGCAACTGAACAGTATTGGACACTACTCATACTACACATTTGAATTAATCACTTAAAATAATCACTAATCAAAGTGGAAAGTAACCTTAAGCTTAAGTAGCTAAAGGGTCAGCCGGGGTTCGAGGGAATTGCCTTATTTCATTACCTTAGTCCCCAGCATTAGAGACCCGAGACGGCGTTCGGTTTTGGTCGGTTCAAGTCCGACATAACTACTCTCACTCTGGCCGGCCAGTGGGGTAAAAAAAACACAAAAAGGCACAGTAAGATCGAAGACAAATCTATATAAATAAAGTCATAAAGGTCATGAAAATCGGTCCACCTGTTCTAGAGTTCATCGCGGCCATCACTAACACGATTTTGTTTCATATATATAGATTTTGCACACTTATCAAGGTCCGATGACAATACATTAATTCGAAAAGACTTTTTAGTTTTTTTTAAATATTAGCACGCTTTTATTACCTTCGAATGCAACAGAGTCATTGAACTCGATTTCTCGATCCTTTGTAAACGTCGAATTAATATGAAATTTTGCACAGTTATCTAGTACTGATGCCAGTTTAATAAATATAAAAAAAATAAGAAAAATAACCGTTTAAAAAATTAAAAAAAACATGCTTTGTTTAAAGCAAAACTAAAAACTCAAAACTTATTGTTGAAAAAGTGTAGGGTGCTTACAGCAATTATCATCGAGCACCTCTTGCGTTTTCCAACAATATTTTTCTATAGATTTATATCGGAAAAAGAGAACATCTAAAACGGGACTTGAACCCGCGACCAGTCCCTTACAGGGGGACCAACTAGATGCTCTGACCAACTAGTAGAACGTGTCTAGGTGGCTCAATTGGTCAGAGCTCTTAGTATTACAAATTTTTAAACTTTCGCGTTCCATGATTTACAATAATTTAACGGGAATTAGTTATATTATTAGTAGTATCTTCTCTTTTTACGATCTAAATCTTTAGAAAAATATTATTGGAACTGAAGACCCGAGACGGCGTGCGGTTTTAGTCGGTGCAAGCCCGACATAACCGCCCCCGCTGGCCGGCGGGGGGGTATCCGAAGGGATTTCCGCACGAAAAGAAAAAAAAAAAAGGTACTCGATGATAATTGTTGTAAGCACCTCACACTTTTATAACCATTAGGTAGTTTTTTCAGAAAATTTCTGAGATTTTTTGAACGATTATTTTTCTTATTTTTTTTTATAATGATAAGATGTTCTCTTTTTCCGATCTAAATCTATAGGTAGAAAAGTAATTTTTTTTTTTTTTATATTTAGGACACGTCAATTTGACTTCACCTCGCCTGATGGTAAGCTGAAGGTAAAGTCTCTGGAAAGAGGGTCACCATTACATACACGTACCATGTTAACAATGGTGGCACTCAGCTTGACGGCCTCATCAGAAGAGGATTGTCGTCGCAGCACCGCGTGACACCCACCGGTTCCACTAGTGCTGCGACCACAATCCCCCTGTCCAGCTATGCACTGCTGACCCCTGAACGCAATCAAACCGAAATTAGATTACTATGGAGGGTTTTTCGCAATCGTGCACGGTGGTACCTACCCGGCCGAATTTTATGACAAATTTGTGTCATCAAATTTCTACCACCAGTATACTAATTGTTTTTTTATTTTATTTTTTTGTATCATATTGTTGAATCGTTTGATGTGTATAGAGGACCTAACCAACATCCCTGAGGCCTTAGCCAACCTCACCTGCGAGTCAGTGCTGGGGTTGGGAATTCAGACGGCAGTCGTGCAGGACAAGGGTACGAAGTGCAAACTTTGGACGCCACTGGAAAATACCATGAGGATGATGATCATCCAGGTGTCTGTTGTCTCTTTGAAACAACGGTAGCTAACTGGGGGGCTCCCTGAAACATCTGAAACTTCAGGCACGCATGCAAAACGAGCGAAGAAACACTAAAGACGTAGTATTTAACCATGTAGGTACCATAAAGTCTGGGGTGCGACTGGTTGGATCACCTCCAAGTTTGGTGCACCCTGGGCAACGTGGGCGATGATGCATCATTGATTGCTCCTCTGGAGTAACTGGCGTCAACGTCAACGGCCAAGAGTCTGACCAACCGGCCCTTTTCAGGGCCAGCTGACCCCATTGCACGAGGGGGTTGGGGTATCGCGGGCCTGCAAGGCCCGCGGAGGGGCGTGGTCGCTCCAGGTACCCCTCTGCTGTTATCAGAGGGGACACTGCGAATGGCCCAGGGTCAGTCGGAGTGCGAGGGATATGCTCTATGGGTAACCTTACACCCCGGCGTCTGTAGACCCGAGACGGCGTGCGGTTTTAGTCGGTTCAAGCCCGACATAATCCGAAGGGATTTCCGCACAAAAAAAAGGTACCATAAAGTCTACGGTTTTTGTCCTGTAGGATTTAAGCCGAACCGAAGTGTCACGTGCCGTCCTTGGGTCTAATTTTGGGATAAATGTGTTAATGTGTGTATTAATTTTATTTCAATGTTTGAACTTTTTTTTTTGTTCTAGGCATAGTAACAATAGGCGTAGCAAAACCTCTGCCGTGCAGTACCGTCGTCGGAGTAGAAAAGGCGAATGGGCATAGCGTGCAGAGTAGCCAGGTAATATTCTCTTGTGATAGAAATAAACAATAGTTTCGAGCGAACTATCCTGTTTACTTGTCTACTTCTTATTCAAATTAAATAAAGAAACGTGAACGCTTGATAATTATCTTTTGACTGTAAGTACATTCATAAGTACCTTTATAGTTGTTTGACGGCCTCTGTGGCGTAGCGTTAGTACATTCGACTGCTACGATAGGGGGCGAGTTTTCGATTCCCGCTCAGTGCAAATATTTGTATGCATGAATATGTCTATTTGCATTGGTCTGGGTTTTTCTATGTATATGTATGTATATAATATGTATGTATGTATGTATTTACAACAAAAAAAAGTATAAAGGTATGTTTATCCGCATTCTGGAACTAAACTATGCTTACTTTGGGTCTAGTAAGCGCTGTGTAGAATGTCATAGAATATTTATTTTTATTTATTTATTTATAGTATCTATACCCACAGCCACGGTCATGTACTACGCCATATTATGGCTGTAAGCAAATATTATACAGGAAGCTGTTTTAATTAGTAAAATAATTAAGGCCCTTGTACCAAAAATTAAAAAAAAATAGGTACCTTAATTTTTCCGGGCTACGGACTACTGGCAGGGCAGATGCTATTCCATGCTGCTAGATACTAATTAATCATGTTATTTTGTTATTGCTTATAGGTACAGTTTACCCCATTTCATTTATATTACTAATTAAATCAGCTCCTTATATGTGTATGTCTGAAAATCGTTACAAAAAATTATTTTGAACTACAAGTGTCGTGATATTGTACACTGAGGGGAATTAAAGTAAGTTAAGTTTTCTATATTAAAGCTTGTTATACGCTTAGAGCAGTACTTGTCTTTTAACAATAGCATGCATTATATACAGTTTAACACTTCTAATACCTTCTTGTACAATAAAGGGAATGATATTACCGCTCTAAGAGATTTCAGTTTAATTGTAGTTTTATAAAAGCAAAAATATTTTATATAAAATTAAGAGGTTTCCCTTTAGTGTACAATATTGACTTGCATGCTTTCATAAAAAAATACCTCATAGTCGACGAAAAAATTTTTTTGTTGTTTTTAAGAATGTCTAAAAGTTTATTCCACAGCTACATATGCTACAAATAATTTTTTTTCTTGCAGAAATTGGAATACTTTACGAAAATACTTCGACTAATAATGTCCTTACATCGTGACATCATGGAACTTCAATTGCAGTGTGCGCATGATATGATTGAGCCTCATGCACCCTTCAGAGTTCCACCTAAGATAAAAGCAGAAATTACAATGAAATGACAGAGAGATAAAGTTAGATACACGGTCAGTGTAGAGGTACCGGAAGCAGAACAGAACGAAAAGGTACCTTTTTTTTTTTTTTTTTTTTTTTATCGTGCGGAAATCCCTTCGGATACCCCCCCGCCTGCCAGCGGGGGCGGTTATGTCGGGCTTGCACCGACTAAAACCGCACGCCGTCTCGGGTCTTCAGACGCCGGGGTGTAAGGTTACCCATAGAGCATATCCCTCGCACCCCGGCTGACCCTGGGCCATCTCACCACTAACAGCATCGCTCATCCTGTCTCCTCTGAAAGCAGAGGAGTACGGAGAGCGATGTGTTCCCGCCACGTTGGGTATTGGCCGACGATCAATGCCAACCCTATGAAGGGGTGAAGGGGAAGCCATTGACCGCCGCCCAGGGTGTACCGGCCGCTCCGATTCCGATCCCCCTGGACTGCAGCGGGATCGGAATCGGAGCGACACTCGAGGAGGTTACCCAACACACACCCCAACGAAAAGGTACCTCATAAAGAAAACTGTGCTGATAAGGGGATTTTTGAACGAAATGAGCTCAATACGAGTATTTGATTATGGTTTTGCAATGGTCGAATTTATGTTAGATAAGGGGAAAGATGCTAGGACACCTATTACGACATGACCTACTACTAAGGACTGTATTGGAAGGAAAGATTGAGGGGAGAAGAGGAAGAGGTCGACCTAGAAGAGCTTATATGGACCAAATCAAGGAAAAGATTGAGGTCACGTCGTATAGGGAGGTTAAGGATAGGGCTGAATCCCGAGAAAGTTGGCGATTACTCCACCGACAAGAGCAGAGCTCTTAAATTAATCATCATCGTATTGAATTTCAACAAATACATATTTATTTACTTGCATTTGCTGTCACTGTTTGGTAGGATCTCAAAATTGATAAGAGAAATGAAAGGCAAACTTGTCAAGATAGATAAGAACTTTGCGACTGATTGAGTAACTAACAAATAAGATAACGATTAAGGTATTGGAGATACTAATATTATGTATGGGAGAAAAGAGTAAACTAAGTGCAAAGAACATAGTTGATATTGAATTGCGATGTTTAAATTGATATCAGTAGGAATTACGTGGGCGAAAACTGATTGTTGTATTGCATAAGATCGTAAAATTTAAAAATCAGAAGCAGTTTCTTGATGTGGATGTTTCGAGTAACTATTTTGTTAGGTTTCGTTCAGACAAAATTTACGAGAAGAAAAAAACTATTGTTATTAATGATAGACGGACGATATTCATAAATAATCGTCTTGCATTTAAGTTATGATAAAAAATATAAGTACTTAATCAAATTTGAAAAAATTAGATAGGAATAAAGCTTAAAATCAATTTTAATAAAACGTCCACTTTTTAAATTAATTGATGAGCTTACAAATTATTTAAAGCAACATAATGTACGAAATCCTTATTGTATAACAGTTGGCCATATTAGTTTTTTTTTTACCTAAGCTGTTAGAGTTTGTTAAATATAACAAACTCTTTTACCTCCTAACGCTTAATTTAACGCTTGAAATTATAAAAAAGCGAAGAAAAATATTTGAAATATTAGATTTAAGGAAATGTTGCGAAAGAATTAATATGATAAGATAAATGTTAAAAAATAATGTCATGTCTTAAAAATTCTGTGCCATATAAAAATTGATTATAATGTATAATTTTGATTCCAATTTGAAATAGATCTTAATAGGGAATGTATTTTTATTGAATCTGCTTAAGTCAAGTTAAAAAAATTAAGTAACATTTATTTGCCAATTCTTGGTCTCCTTACTATACCTAAACTATATAAGCGCTCAATCATTTTGAAGTTAAGTTACTCCAAAGAGCAAAAATTGATGTAAAATTTATTAGTAAAATTGTTGTGATCATAGATATTGATGTCTATTTATATAATGGTTGTGTAGTTGCGAAATATTATATATAGTTAGTATATGAAAGATACATGTTAGTTGTCAATTTGGATGTGTGATAGTTTACTAGTTATGATCTCATGAATAAATTGAAGTCATAATATTGCTTTCAGGTTCAATTCGTCCATAATAAAAAATTTACAGAGATTTGAAATGTTTTACATGAAATATAGTAGTTAAGATTGAATAGAAAACTTTTAGAAATGTTTAGAAATTAACATAAATCATGAAATATTACTTGCGAGCCAGATCAACCTAGATCAAAATACGCTGCAGCTTTTTGGAAGTATATTAATATGATTATCGCACGAATTCATTAAGAATTTACTGTCAATTTTGGAAATGAATTAAAAAAAACATAACGCTTGAAACTATAGGATTAAGTCATTTACCTACAGGTAATTCATGACATATCATAGAATTTAAGCATCACAAATCATGTAAATAAATGGGTATTTAAGAAAAAAACGGTCAAGTGCGAGTCGGACTCGCGCACTGAGGGTTCCGTACAACACTGGATTGAGGGGCGACCTCTTTTAGTCTTGACAGACATGACCTACAGATTTTTTTTATCTGATGTGGGTAACTACATACGAGTATTATTAGGGTTTCGGACTTTTCCCTTTACTTGTGCTTTGAGACTTTATATTCTGCATATCATGATTCTAGTTCAATGGCAAGTATATATATAGATTTTGATGTCCTTGCGATGTCTAAAAATGCCACATTGATTTTTTTCACAGCTTCAAGACGTTACAGACTTGAGTATTTGGTATAAATTTCAACTTAATAATGCCTCTACGCGATCCTGAGAAGATCTTGACAGACAGACGGACAACTAAGTGATCCTATAAGGGTTCCGTTTTTCCTTTTGAGATACGGAACCCTAAAAATAATATTTTTTATTACAATAAAAAGACTGTGTAGAAGTTGTGTTCCATTTCAGAGATGTTTTCAACGATTAAACTTTTCGCAAAATGCCGAATTTGATGTTACCGTCTGCTACTTGTAAAATAATTTTGATGTGTATATTTTTGTTATGAATAAGGTGAATATATTTAGACGTTACAATAATAACGAGGAGCTATTATGGGCTACGTTTAGTCGTCTTTTGATCAGAATACAAAACTTTGATCACATTCCGATACGTATTTCTTACATCAAAGAGAACCCGGGTCTATCCCACTATTCCATAGATGTCATATGACGTACCGTCCTGTGATTTTCTGAATCGTGTAATATACGAGGAATTTAGTTGCTGGTAGTTCCAAACCAAATGAAATTGAGGACTTGATTTTGTGTGATATTATCGGAAGTTTACGCGAATGTCAAACATTGAAATAAAACTGCTGCTGAAAAGCAACCTAAACGTCGGGTTCAATGTAAAATATGAAATAACATCAAATAAATCACGATAGAATCGGTTATACAATAGTTTTATTTCGATGTAGATTTCGGATTTTACCATTTTGCCGCTGTTCATACTGCTAAAGAGTAGATGATGCCCGCGGCTCCACCCTTTTAGTGCAGATTTCCCCGTTTCCGTTTCCTATAGAAACCTGATCCCAGGATGAAAAGAACCCAGGAGGATCGTCGACGATCCCATATTTACAGGCAGTGTGGAACCGCTTAACCTTAGGAGAGATTTCGCCTCCCTGTGCGTTTTCTACCGCCTTTATAATGGGGTGTGTTCAGAAGAATTGTTTGATATGATGCCCACGGCTACATTCTATCATCGCACCGCTCGCCACAGACAGGGAATTCATCCTCACACGTTGCGACCGGAAATGGTGCGTACAGTTAGATATGAAAGGCACTTCATTCCGCGCACCCTCAGGCTGTGGAATGATCGCCCTGCTGTGGTTTTCCCAAGCGACTACAATATGGGGTTCTTCAAGAAGAGAGTTAAGAATTAGAAGGTTTTTACAGGGTCGGCAGCGCGAGTGTGACGCCCCTGGTGTTGCACACGTCCATAGGCCGCGGTAACCGCTTCCCATCAGGTGGGCCGTGAGCTTGTCTGCCACCTGAGTGGTATAAAAAAAAAAAAAAGGAAATAGTTGAAGCAAATTAACCAAATGTGGAATAGTATCCCTAATGTGGAATACCGTCATTTCTAGTAAACAAGGATTCTTAGTCGCAATAAGTAGTAATCATTAATCTCTTTCAATGACTAAAGACGTATAGGTGTTGACGGGCCAATCGAACAAAAACTTGGTCCGCGATGAGAGTGTATTGTATTGATGTCAGAAAAAAAATTGGGGTACTTAAAAATTACGTATTTTACACAATGAAATGGCAAAAAGTAATTAATTATTGCTTTCATATATATATATTGTATACATATTCATTTTATTGTTGATTAGTTGACTTAGTTTAAAAATATGAATACCAATTTAAATTACGTATAATAATAATAATAATAATAAATTGTTTTTATTCAAGTGACCATTGACTCAAAATGTTAGTAAGACTTAAAAACTATGTTAGTACACTACATTATAATTTTTGAATCACCGGCGGTGCATCCCATGGGAGATAGCACCGCAGTGACTCATATATGTGCAATCTAGCCTACTTGCTATCATTCTTAGGATGCTGTTAGTGCTGGCCCGCACCCGCTGCACCAGGGATGCGCACCTCTTTCTCATTGTGGCATAGAAACAATCCACACGAGCATCGGCGAACATCCCCGAAGCACTACAGAAGCGGGGCAGCCCTATCAGCATCCTAAACGCATTATTGTATTGAACTCTAAGGGCGTTGTACGAGCTTAGAGTATATCTAGCCCACAGGCTGCACGTGTAAAACGTAGTAAACGTAGTAAACGTATAAACACCTAATATGAACAGTTCATGGGGTTCAAATATAGGCTATTTCATGCATGTGGTTCTAAGCCATTAGATGACTGTTTACTTATTCTAATTTTGTTCTTTTGGAGACTATTAACTAAAAAACAAAACAAGAGTTCAAATGAAGACAAACGCTGCAGATACAGAGTGTATTTTCTGCCTTACACTATTTTCTAACGGTATTCATGGGAAAACCATAATTGCGCCGGATACAAAGTTCAATATCTAGATTTTGTGATAATTGCAAATAATTTAAGTTCATTTTCATATCTAATCGAAGTTCTTTAACATTTCCATACAATCGACGGTCGATTTTTGATAGATGTTAAAGTATTCCATATTTGGGGTACCTAAATAAAACGTCAAATTGACGTGTCCTAAATATAAAAAAAAAACCCTCCGGCAAGAATCCAAGCTTTGAATCGCCTCAGAAATGACCTCTTCACCAGTCGTGCACATCTGCGACCAAGGGTGTACAAATTTCAACTTTTTCAAAAAATGTCTTGTCGCTTGATTAAGTGACATGGATTTTTTTTCTTTTTTTTTTCATAACGGGTATACCTTGGCCTCTCGCCCGGTACTAGGTTATCGTTGAGTTGCGGGACACCCAGGCTGAGGTATATTACACACTCATGATTCGCCAGTCATGTTAAGGTCCCAATGTAATAGGGGGCGAGCCTATTGCCATCTACCGGGCACTTAATTAAGCGAGCGATAATTAACATTTATTGATATTACGAAAAGTCAGAGGTGTGTGCCCGGGGCGACTGGGGATCGAACTCGAGACCTCGTCTCACAGTCTATTACTTACGCCACTGGGCTATCGCCGCCGCACTTTGATATCTGCCTCATAATAGCTCCTCATTACTACGAGGGTCAAACTGAAAGTTCTTAGAAAATCAAAAACTGATTACATTAGCCAGTTATTAGTTTTATTATATCTTTTCAAAATATTGTCCATTCACGTCAATACACCGCTGCATGCGATGGAACCACTGGGAAAAGCACTTTGCCCACTCGTCCTTAGGGGTCTCTTCAATGGCATCGCGATACGCAGCCACCGCTTCTTCAGCATTCATAAACCGCTTTCCTTTAAGTTTTTCTTTAATTTTTGGAAATAAATAAAAATCACAAGGCGCGAGGTCGGGGCTATACGGCGGGTGACCCAGTAATTCAACGTTTGATGTCGCCAAATAGTCGATCGTTCGCTTGGCGGTGTGCGACGAGGCGTTGTCGTGGTGAAGGAGGATCCTACTGCGAGGTCGTTTCTCTCGAACTTTTTCCAAGACAAGTGGCAAACAATTGGTAGTGTACCATTCTGCAGAAACTGTTCTTTGATCCTCTAACACAATTGTTACGAAATGACCTATCCTTCCAAAGAACGAGGCCACCATTTTTTTTCCCGCACTTCGATCTCTCTTCACTTTAGTTGGCAACTCCTCGAAAGGAAACACCCACTGAGCAGATTGTCTTTTGGTTTCAGGATCATAACAGTAAATCCAGCTTTCGTCACCTGTTAGTATGTCGAACACAGCATTAGAGTCACCTCCGTTAAATCTTTCAATCATTTTACGGCACCAATCCACACGATGGAGTTTTTGAGCCTCAGTCAAATTATGAGGTATCCACCGGGCGCAAAGCTTCCTGACCGCTAAATGTTCGTGGAGGATTTTGTGCACTTGACTCATACCGATGCCTAAGCTTGTCCGAATCTGCTGATAGGTCACTCTTTTGTCAGTCTCTATCATACGCCGCACAACACAGATGTTATTTTCAGTCGTCGCCGTAGAAGGCCGTCCCTCACGTAAATCATCAGTGAGATTAATGCGACCACGTTTAAACTCATTAAACCAGTTGTAAATAGTCGCACGAGATGGGGCTTCATCGTGAAAGGCCAATCGTAGTCTATCATAACTTTCTTGTTGACTTAAACGACATCGAAAGTCATAAAAAATCATTGCACGAAAATTTTCTCGTGTTAAATTCATGTTAACGTGACACAGACAATTTTCAATTTGCCGCCAAATCGTAAAACAAATGATAAATGAATGAAATATATACTCAGTAATATTGGCAAAGAGTTCTATTTTCAAATTTTAGAATTATTTTTTTATTATATTGTTTATAAGTGGCCAGTTCTAAGAACTTTCAGTTTGACCCTCGTACAAACATAGTATTATATTAAATCTGTTGCGTCGAACATATTGTTTATGTATAGTATATTGTGTGTTAATGCTTATGTCTGCGTTCAATGTCTATGCTTTGTTGTATCAGCTAAATAAAACACAAACATTACTGTTGCGTTTCATTTTAACTACCTGTTTACTTTAGGTGTAGACAACTAGAATATTTTATGTATTCTGAAGTGTTGGTAATTTAGTAGTTACGATCGCAAGGTCCTGGGTTCGAATCCTGGCCATTATACTACCGACGTGACCCACTCTTAATACAAGCCATTTAGCCTAACTGATTGATTACTAGTACACCTTATCTAGGAGCGCAATGCATTCTGCTGTTGCAATGTTGAGCTGAGAGGGAGCTACATGCTTACCTACAATTCACACGCAATTTTTTTTCAATTGAATCCCATTGAATTGTTTTTTCGGTGATTATTCCTCCGTTGCTAGACCGATTTTCAATTTTCTTTTTCTGTCTAAAGCCAATAGTTAAGTTGCACATTTTGGCGCCAAAATCCTGGTCTCAACATTGATCATTTTGGAGGAATCAGATTTTAACATTTTTTAAGGGTAATTATTCCTCCATGGTATTATTGATTATCAATTTTATTTTTTCTAAACCTTCCGGGTATCAAGTTGTATTTATATGCCATGTTTGGTCAAAATTGGTCGATTAGTTTAGGAGGAGTAGCGTCACAACCAAAAAAAGCTCGACTTCGTCTCACTCTCAGCTCCAAAAAAATACACTAAGAGAGAAAAGGTTAGGGATTCCTTTTGAAGAATGCTTACGTCATCATAGTCATTCCAGTCATAAAACAACGACTCTAAGACCGAGATATTTTTCAAGAGCCTCCATCATGAATGGTAATTTAAATTGTTTCTGTATGTGTTGAGTGTAATGAAGTTGATATCCATACGGAGACAATTAAAAAGCGTAAGCGTAACAGATTACAGTCTTCTAGATACTACAGTTTATAACAATTCATGAAAATTACCATAAGGTAGTACACAAATGTTTATAAAATTCTCGGTTAATCAGAGAGGATTTTATTAAAAAAATGTTCGGCCGATCAAAAGTTTCAAACAGCTTTTGGTTCATGAAAGAACAACAAGAACTTACCCTTCATTATTTCATTGTTTCACAGGAATGCATTAACTCATTAGCATCAGATGACCACACCGGAATGGATTCCTTCCACGAATGCCTTCAAGAATACGGTGAAGGACTTGAAGTCGTACAAATATGTTTAGAACCGGAGGAGGCTTCCATGAAAGATGAAGAGCTATCTGCACTTGGAGATCTGAGTTTCGATGATTATAAAACAATAAAAAAAGAAATTATCATTGAGGATACTTTTGAAATTAAGATTAATGGTTTAAGTGACCTGAAGTCATCGAAGTCCGACGAGTCTTTAGATCACGATGATGACATGACAATAACTGAAGATGACGTTTTAGTAGCACCAAGGGAATTGCCTGATATCAGGAGCAAGTCTACCGACAGAAAACAAGTAGGTGGTGAAAAACGCTTGTCGAAACAGCAAAGCAAAGAAATTTCTACGTCAGATGAAATGGTTTTCGCCGTCACGCCGACTGGTTTAGAAAGAATTAGTTTCGATAAGTATTGGAAAGAAGAGGATACAAAAATAAAAAAACAATTGCACAAAGTTAAAAGCGATGAAAGTTGGAAAGAGTGTCTGAATTCGCCAACTGAAGACACCGTGAGTTTCTATGACGCAACTACAAGAATTTCCGTCCAGGATGAAAACAATTCCATGCTGTATATAGATCACGAGATAGACGGTTACGAAACGTGTCTGGACGAAGACTCGTCATCGCAAAAGTGTACAGTTAAAAACGGTCGTAAAATGAACGGAAATACTGAGATCAAAGAATTTAGTAAACAAGAAAAAATAGAATCTAAAAACAAAGACAACGATGAAAGTGCCAAAATAGTAAACATAGAGACTTCCAATCTAACGGTTAGTGACGATGTATCGTACAGCCACCCATACGTTCAAGAACACATAATTAAACAGATGAAGTCACTCCGAATAGAGCCATTAAACGTAAACGTTTATACTAAAAAGAAAAAACGCAGTCCAACGAAACCGTCCAAGCACGACAGTCCAAGAATACAATGTGTCGAATATTATAATGATCAAGCGGAATGTTTGAAGGAGATACGACAAAAGAAACAAGCAGCAGAAGAAGAAAAGAAGCATAAAGAAGAACAAAAGAAAAGAGTGAAAACTGTGATGGAGAAGAGGATTCAGCTGAAGCAGCAACCTAGTGAGGATTCTACAGACGCTGAAACGAACTATGATCCTAGTTGTCATAAGTGTTTTTTGGAGAATTATGCGTATGCAATAACACAAGCTTATATGGCTGAAGCGAATGCTTGTAAATATTGTGATGTGATTAGGGAAATGTTAGTAGTGCCCAAGAACAATAGTAGGAGGGGTTCAGCACCTGCATTGGTGAACTTAGACAGTGGGTGCTCAGAGACTGATGATGAAGACCTGCTGATGGTGCCTGTAGTGAAAGATAGGCGCAAGTCAGCTGACCCTTTGAAGTTTCCAGCGTCTTCAAGAAGACCGAGGTAAGTGAAGTTTGCTTATTTGATTATGGTAAACTTATCTATGCTACTAAACTAGTAAGTAGGTTAACGAAGTAAGTTACTTCAGTTCGTCTATATTTTGATGTTGTTTTGTATATAGCCAAAAAAATCAAATGTCTTTGTTTTTTTTTTAATTTATGTATTTAACTTCATGCACAAAGTACATCGGCAGACTTAATGCGGAAGGCATTCTCTGCCAGTCAACCATAGTGTGGTGCAGAGCTAGAACGATTCAGGCATAAAAATGAAGTCTCCATTCAACTAATATCTAAAATAATTACATCCACACAGATAATACATATATAAAAATATATACATATATAAATATATATAATTATATTCATTGTTCATGTTGGTCTTGTACATAAATTTACAGCCAGGTTGGCTAGTTAATAAATGCAGCCTGTAAGAAAAGAATCTGGCAATAAAAACTTATAGCCACACCATTTTAATTGCTAGTAAAATTATTACAATAACTATGTTTACACATTGTGGTAGTGAGATGCTGCAACTAATTTCTTATCAGTTTCTTAGTATGCTTTTTTTTTTTTTTATCGTGCGGAAATCCCTTCGGATACCCCCCGCGTGCCAGCGGGGGCGGTTATGTCGGGCTTGAACCGACTAAAACCGCACGCTGTCTCGGGTCTACAGACCCATAAGGTCTAGGTTGCCCATAGAGCATATCCCTCGCACAGTTTCTTAGTATCTGATATTTCAGTTGTCTTAATTTTCTTATCTGCTATATCTGCCAATGGAGTCAGCGCTGTAGCATTTTTTTTAAATATATTTACGACACGTCAATTTGACTTCACCTCGCCTGATGGTAAGCTGAAGGTAAAGTCTCAGGAAAGAGGGTCACCATTACATACACGTACCATGTTAACAATGGTGGCACTCAGCTTGATGGCCTCATCAGAAGAGGATTGTAGTCGCAGCACCGCGTGACCCCCACCGGTCCCACTAGTGCTGCGACCACAATCCCCCTGCCCGGCTATGCACTTGCTGACCTCTGAACGCAATTAAACCGAAATTGGATTACTATGGAGGGTTTTTCGCAATCGTGCACGGTGGTACCCACCCGACCGAATTTTGTGACAAATTTGTGTCATCAAATTTCTACCACCAGTAAATGTTTCTTAGCATGTTTCTTATTCCCTCTTCTATTATTAGTAGAGACATGCCTAGTAGTGAGACACTAGGATGAAAAACCTAAATTAATTTAGATGTATGTGTGGAAATTAAGTACGAATTCATATGATGGTTTTCTTAAGAGTCAATTGGTTTTCAAAAGTGTCAATGCGGACAAGGTGTGTCCCTAACGGCGGCGGTGGAACGAAAAGTAGAAACAAATCCATTAATGGATTAGAGTGGGATAGGCCGGTTAGCCGGTTCTTCAGCCATCAAGATTCAAACATACAGACGGAAAGGAAATAAAACTATTTTTAACGGATTCTATCGCGATTTATTTATAGTTATAAATAGTTTTATTTCAATGTGTGACATTCGCGTAAACTTCCGACATTATCATACAGACGGAATATTAAATTTCATACTTCTTAAAAGTGACGAACTTTTTCAGGCTCCAATCTGAAGTATAAGCTTTTTGGATGATGAATATATTTTGACAGCCAGTTAGTTCTAAGCTACATTATGCTCTTTATAACCTATTGATAAAAGTTAAGTAGGTACTTACTGACCCCAAAACCATACCTAAATCGCACATAAACCCAAGGCTAATAGGAAGTCTTTTACTGTAATTATTCATAAACCTGGTTCGATAAATTGAACGATTCCCTACGGAGCGCCTCCGCTTGCTCATTCATTACATTAGCGATGGGCTCCCGCGGGTGCTCTACACTTAACCGAATGATTGGAACTGTTCAGCTATCTGTGGACTGTGTTATCTGTGGTTGAATGTACAGTTAATATGTGCGAGAAGATATGTATATATATTTGTTCGGTAGTGCTCTTTATCAGAATGTCTATTCATCATCATCATCATCATCAACCTATTTTAGTCCACTGCTGGACATCTGCGAAAGACTGCGGGCAGATGCTGGATGCGGCAAGCTGAAGACAGGGCGCTATGGCGCTCATTAGGGGGGAATGTCTATTATAATTATATATTTCACCCTTAACTACAACATCAAGACACACTATTTATAAATTCAATTTATTTTATTTATTGCTTCGTGTGATGAACCAGTATTTTTTTTTTCTTTGTGATATTTTTGTAGCAATCGTTGGATGTATTGATAGGTTGATGATATCCGTGAGTTACATAAGGGCCCCAGTTGAAAACCAGAGTCAGGTCCTTGTGGCCTGGTAGTACTGAACTGGGTTCCGGTTAGTGCAACCGTGGGACGCGTGCCTTCCTTGCATTGTGACAACTATGTTTTCGGCTCTGTTTTAATCTCTACGTAACCACGTAATATGCTATTATTATTATTAAAATAATATTGATGTCTCTCTCCTTCTGTTTTACCTGTCACTGTGTCTCGCGGAATTTGCAGTAATAAATGAGTCTTTGTTTTACTTTCCTATGTGCAGTTGCGTAGAGACATTGCCTCTCTGGCTGTATTTTACCGCCTCTACCACGGCGAGTGTTCTGATGAGCTTTTTCAACTAATCCCACCATCTCCCTTTCGATCCAGAATACCCAATCCACCCGCACACGGTGGAAACCATGCAGTCCCGAACTCAGCGGTTCGGTGCTTCCTTTCTTTGTCGCACGATAAAGAGCTCTAATACTCTGACCGCGCACGTGTTTCCTTCTTCTTACAATCCCGGATTTTTCAAGCGGGGCGTGAGGTCGTCAAGGTAGGGGCCACCATTTAAGGATCGTCAGCGTCTGGGATGGTGGCCCATATCTTCTGGACTTCACCATAGCTTCTCACCATCCAGCAGGGGTGCAGTAAATTGACGGAATTAATGTATATACATATATATATATATATATATATATATATATATATATATAAAATCTAAATTGTTGAGTTATGCCGGATTCGTACAACGTTTTGAAAAATCTGTGAAAAATGTGGATATCGTTTCCTTTTAAATTATATTACTAGCATTGACTCGCAGTTTCACTCATGTTGTTCAGGTATACTAGCATTCGAATAAAAAAAACTGACAAAAATACAAATCTTTATAATATTAGAAGATAAGGGGTCAGGTTATTAATATTGTGAACTCCGAACAACAAACGACTCGAACATAAAACAAAGGCTTTGCATCGGAATTCACAAATTTACGACTGGAATGTGTTTTGTGTTCGTAAATTGCAAAATTTGAGATCTGTTGACAATATTTCGAAACAAAACCTCCTTACTGGTTTTTTTTTAAGAGTAAGAGCTATTTGAATGTGACTTTGACAGCTTGAACTTGACGTCTATATTAGAGAGGTATTACACATCACGTTTTTAAGATAACGCTTGCAACTATATCACAAGCAAAATCAATCCTTCACTCTTTGGAATAACCTATGTACGTGACTGTGACGTAAGCCTGCTCTATGATAAGGCTTCATCGCATTAGGACCACGTGGTACTAGGAAATAACTGACGTATACAATTAGCACATACATTGTTAATAATTACATATCAATACTTTATATATTTAATAAATATTTTAAGAGGTAAAATTTGTGAGGTTGTAGGGGGTAATCTCTGGATCCACTGAACCGATTTTGAAAATTCTTTAACCAATAGAAAGCCACATTATTTGTGAGTATCGTAGGCTATATATCATTAAGCTACTACCCAAGGGAGCGGAGCAGTAATCATAAATAGCAACAAATCCGGCAGATTTCCATACATTATAATTATTAAAACTTATAAATCACGAGTCCATGTTTGGGTTAGAGGGGTGTAGCAGGGGTTTGAAATACGCCACGGGCGGGAGGGCCAGCTAATTATTTACGAGGGTGTAGACGGACATGTATTAATACCCACAGTTCGCCAAATGTTTTTATCCTATGTGCAAATAGGGGGCGATCCTAATGCCATCAACGGAGCATCATTTTCAGTAGATACACCATGTGGCTACTGAAAATCTCGTACCGTCAAGCTGAAGGCCACCATTCTAGTATTATCGGTGTCTATAAATGGTGACCTACATTCCTGAGAATTTACCTTTAGCTTACCATTAGGTGAGTTGAAGTCAAATTGACGTATCCTACATTTAAAAAAAACGGAAAACCTCAAAAACTAATCGACACGGGAATCAAATCCGATACCGCACAGTAGTAGCATGCGCCAACATTGAACACAAACAATTAAACAGTTTTCGGGTAACTTTGAGATAACTTACACTTCAAGATATGAGACAACCAACAACTTAGTCTCCCCGTGACTATGTCTGCTGAAAAGGAACCGAAACGCCGGGAAAATTTCGTTGCAATGTGTATTCGCATTCGCCCGGAGTCCGCTCCTTGCCGTGATTTGGTGACACTTGGCTTTAACGGGAGTGACTGCCGTTTTAACCACCCCCTAACCGTGAGGGGTAGATCCTCATCCATCTAACAGCAGGTGTATCGACTTGCACCCTTTATAAAAACAAAACCTACGATACTCGACACATCGGTAGTTGGCAAGGCAATCACTTAAACTACTGCACTACTCCTTGTTTTCAGTGTCAATTACCTTTAACACAAGCTTCAAATGTTTTTTAATAACTCTTTCAAGCAAAACCGTAGGCTGCAGCTAGTTATATCACAAACAATAGAATTGCGTGCCCGTTTAACTTAAGAGACAGTTTATTTAGATCGTAGCATAACGGGTCTGTTGTGTGGAAAATTAATAAAAAGTAAAATCCAGCCCCTTCCCGGCTTATGTGGGATTATGGCAAGCAATAGTGATGGGACACGTTGACGAGCCTATGTGTGTCATTGTCGATATTTCGAAGGATATTTGATATCGAAATAAACAAATTTAACTGATTCTATCGCTATTTATTTGGTATTATTTTATTATGGTGGAACCCGGTAAGGTTTGATGTAGGCGTACGTACGTCAATCAGATTGAGGACATTTTAAAGAAAGGCCAGTTCGAGAGTTTCTGCAAATGTGGAGCATATATAAAAAAAAAAAACAATTATGAAAGTTGAAGAAGTGAAAGGTGTATGGCAGAATCGTAGCAAGCGAAAACATCTGTCCTGCCTACCACATGTCATGTGAAGAGGCATAACTGTAGATATTATTTAGACACAATACAATTTTTCAGTATCAGTACTGATGTTATGGTTGAGTGAATATTGTTTAATTGTTGGTCTCCCGTAGCGAAATATATTTCTTTATTTATTATTTATTATCATGCGGCGATAGCCCAGTGGAAAAGCGGCGATAGCCCAGTGGCGTACGTAACAGACTGCTGAGACGAGGTCTCGAGTTCGATCCCCAGTCGCCCCGGGCACACACCTCTGACTTTTCGTAGTTATGTGTGCATTAATAAATGATAATTATCGCTCGCTTAATATCGTGCCCGGTAGATGGCAATAGGCTCGCCCCCTATTACATTGGGACCTTACCATAACTGGTGTAATACACCTCTGCCTACCCCTTCGGGGATACAGGCGTGAAGTTATGTTTATGTTTTATTATCATAAATTGCAAGTACAGGTAGATACAGGATGTCATGTTCTTAGATTAGGGTAACATTGTATTTAGCTTTGCGGCATGCAGTATTTTAACCTTATAGGTTAAGAAATTTAAATGTAACACATTAACAATAATAAATTAAACATAACATAACATAACATAAACTCACGCCTATATCCCCGAAGGGGTAGGCAGAGGTGCTAGCACCCACATTTCGCCAGTTTATGTTTAGGGTCCTAATGTACTAGGTTGCGAGCCTATTGCCATTAACCGGGCACTTATAAACCTGCGATAAATACACACATAACTTCGAAAAGCATCGAAAAGTCATTGGTGTGTGCCATGGTAAAACCTGGGATCGAACCTGAGACATCGTCTCAGCAGTCCATTACCCATACCACTAGGCTACCGCGGTTTATAATAAATTAACACATTAAAAAATATATAACTTATATACATGCTAGTTTAAATTACAATCATTCAAGTACTCATCCACAGAGTATAAACATTTCTCTAGTAACACTTTTTTAAGCAAATTTTTTGCAACGTCAATACAAGGATCAATACAAGAATCGTCTTTGGTAGATTATTAAGCGCAGCGAGCCGAAGGCGAGCGAAGCGTCTTTGGTTTCAAAGTTGCATTTCAAACAAATGATACTCCTCCGAGACCGTTTGACCGATCTCGACCAAATTTGCCACGGAGATCAAGTAGACATTACTGAGTGTCGTAAGGGGTCGAATGTCCAGATCGGTTTTACCATCGAGGAATAATCACCGAAAAACAAAATCAATGGAAAAAGTCGACCGGTCACGTTGACCTATTGTTGGATAGGCAAATCTCGCTACGCTTAAGTTCGGGTTGATTGCGAAGCTGGTAACCGTCCTAGTTAAATATTCAGGGAGCCATACAGAAAATGCTCTTGTTTAAGTATGCCGTGGAGTTGGAGGGAATATAAATTTTTGAATTATGTCTCTTAGTTTTAAGCTTCTCGAATAAATCAATATTCTTTTTTACAAAGATAACTGTCTCTAAGATGTACACACAGGGCAGAGTCAAAATGTTTAATTTAATGGAAAAGGGACGACAGCTATCAATTGTTTTTATATTGCAGATGGCCCTTATGCATTTCTTTTGCGCTTTAAACGCATATTAACGCGCTTTAAATTCCAACTAAAAAAGAAACAGTTAAAAAGCTTATGTTATGTTGATACCGAAAACCTATTAACACAGGTAATATGAATATAACATAACATAACATAACATAAACTCACGTCTATATCCCCGAAGGGGTAGGCAGAGGTGCTAGCACCCACATTTCGCCAGTTTATGTTTAGGTCCCAATGTAATAGGTGGCGAGCCTATTGCCATTAACCGGGCACTTATAAGCCTGCGATAAATACACACATAACTTCGAAAAGCATCGAAAGTCATTGGTGTGTGCCATGGTAAAACCTGGGATCGAACCCGAGACCTCGTCTCAGCAGTCCATTACCCATACCACTAGGCTACCGCGGTTGCCGCGGTTAATATGAATATACTACGCACAAACCAAGTAAATATAAATAAATGGGTAAAACACACACACACTCACCCTCACGTACACAAACTCACCCTCATACACTAACACACATATTTACTAAGGCGCGCACGCTAACACATACAGTATACTCAATAGATTTTATTTCTTGATATGTATAATAAAAAAAAATTAAAAAAAACAAATATTTATTTTGTAAAACTTAACACCAGTCGTCCTAGAGGTGGGAGCCTCGTGATTTGTAACACAGGTTTTCCTACTACAGACACCAGCCTCTCACAGAGGCACGAGAGTAACAAAATTAACTGTAATATGAAAATTGTACCTTTTTTTTTTTTTTTTTTTTTCGTGCGGAAATCCCCTCGGATACCCCCCCGCCGGCCAGCGGGGGCGGTTATGTCGGGCTCGAACCGACTAAAACCGCACGTACCTGTGAAAGAGAAATAAATAAACTTTTTTTTATTTTTTTTTATTCCACATCAGTAGAGTTTCCC